>CM066034.1:527082120-527682120 GCA_033557465.1 Ichthyophis bannanicus | reverse complement strand
GACGTGCTTTAGCTGTTACTTTTGCACAGATGTTCTGAGCTCTTTGGAGAAGGTATGTGCTTTTTTGAGGGAGGCCTATTAATAGACTATTGCAGTAGTCAAAGTGGGGGGTGATTAGTGTATTTACTACAGATCTAAAATCTTGAGTTTCTAGGAGTGGCCTTAGGTGCTGTATAGTTTTTAGTTTGTAGTAGATGGTTTTTACGGTTTGTTTTATGTGTGGTAGCATGGTGAGTGTGTGATCTATTATCACACCTAAATATTTTACTTCTTTTCTAACAGGTATGGATGTTCTGTTAATTGTTATTGTTTCTGGGAAGGTGTTCTCTGTGATTGATGACCTTGTTACGAACATTGCTTCCGTATTTTTGAGGTTGATGCTGAGGTAGTTAGATTCTAACCAGGAGGAGGTTTCAGTCATACATTCTGATAGTGTGTCATAAGTGGGGTTTTTAGCGGTTATAGGGATAGCGAGCATGATGTCGTCGGCGTATATAAAGTGGTTAATCCTGTGTTTTTTAAATATGTTTGTTATTGGTTGTAGATACAAGTTAAATAGGAGGGCGGAGAGGGCTGACCCTTGGGGTATTCCTTGGCCTTGAGGGAATGGTTCTGATGTTTCTTGGTCGATTTGTACGCGTATTAGTCTGTTTGATATGTAGGACTTAAACCAATCAAGGACAGTCCCGCCTATACCTAAGCTTTGTAGTCTGTTGATCAGCGTGGAGTGGTTAATATTGTCAAAAGCGGCAGAAATATCTATGAATAGAAGTAGGAAGCCTTGGTTGTTGTCATCTGTACCTCTGATGAGAAAATCCATTAGGGTGATTAATAGAGTTTCTACTCCATGGAATGGGCGAAACCCAAATTGGTGTGAGTCAAGTGGTTTATGTTCATCAATGTGTTCTTGTAACTGTATTTGAATTGTTTTTTCTATTATTTTAGCTATAAATGGGATGCTGGCTATGGGTCTATATGAGTTCGGGTCTTTTGGGTCAAGCTTGTTGTTCTTTAATATTGGTCTAAGTGTTGTGAGTTTTAAGGCATCAGGCATTGTGCCTTGTGAGAGGGATTGGTTCACTATGTGTTGTAGATTTTCCGCCAGTTCCTCCTTTGCACATTTAATCCATGATACAGGGCATGGGTCTAGTGGGGAGGTTGTTGTGTTGATCATAGTTACGATTTTAAGGAGTTGTTTTTGATCTATTATGTGGAAGTTTGTCCATTCGTTTATGAGTTTAGTGCTTGTACTTATTGGTGTCAGAGTAGTGGTTTTGTTTTTTAGTTTCGCTGCAAAGTGTGTTGCTAGTGTTTGTACATTTATTGCTGGTTGTTTAGGCTCAGTGTTATTAGTTTTAGTTAGTGTTTTCACTATCGCAAATAGTTCTCTCGGGCGGTTGATGGCTGAGTTTAGTACTTTAGAGTGGTAGTCTCTTTTTGATTTGTTGATTGCATTTTTGTATCCAGTAAGTAATAACATGTATTGGGATTTGTTTTCATCCGATTTTGTTTTCTGCCATTTCTTTTCTTGTTTCCTTAGCTGCTTTTTTAGTTTTGCTAGCTCTTTCGTGAACCACTTTTCTGTCTTTTTTGTTTGTCTATGTATGACTTGTGTGGGGACAGCTGCATTTTGGATGGTTGAATTCCAATATGTTATGGTTGAATTGATGTCTGATGAGTTTGTGTTGAGTTTGGGTAATACTTCATTGAGGAATGTATTCTTGTTAAAGTGTGCGAATCGTGTAGTGTGTGTAGGTTTGCTTGTGGAGTTTTTTGGAGCTTGTATTGATAGGTAAGTTGTAATAAGGTAGTGGTCGGACCATGGTACTTCGGTTATGGTTGGAGTGGTATGTGGCTGGTGACTGTAGAGCATAGAGGGAAGGAAGATTAGGTCAAGTATGTTACCTTTATTGTGTGTGGGGGCTTGTATTATTTGTGTATATCCCATTTGTGTCATAGCTTCTATGAAGTTATTTGATTGTGAATTGGTCAGTGATGGAAGGTTTAGGTCACCAAGGAGTATGAGTGGTTTGCTTTGAGATGCTGTGCAAGCATGTTCTAGGATAGGGGTGAGGTTATTTTGATCGGATGATGGGGGTCGGTAGATGAGGGCGAGGGCAAGGGTTCTATTTTCTATATTGACAATGTCTATTCCGTCTATATTGTCTAAGTTTGTTAGGGTGAATTTTAGGTCTTTTTTGGTGAGTATTAAAGCGCCTCCACCTCTTTTTATATTCCGATGACAGTTGAATATGTCATATTGATGTGTGGCTAACTGGTTTAGTAGTATGGTGTCTGTGTGTGTGAGCCATGTTTCAGTGATGCAGATAATATCTGGGGATGTGTCTTTTATTATATCATTGATTATTGGTATTTTATTTCGTATAGAACAGATGTTTATTAAGATGATTTGTAGGTTAGAATTTGTGTTATTAGCTTGTTTGTTTATTGTACTATAGAGTTGGGGTTTTATTTGTATGAGTCTGTGAATGGGTTTGTCTGAGTTGTTGCGCGAATGATGATAGTGGGGGTTTGAGTATGTATTGCTGTGTGTTGGGTTCTGATGCTGGTTATGGGTGGTTGGGATGTTATTGTAAGGATTCCTGTAGTGATTGTGGATGATGGGGATGTTATTGTAAGGGCTTTGGTTGGTATTGTATGTATGTATGTGTTGGGTTAGGAGAGTTATCAGCAGGAGAGTGAGAGGGAGGTTTGCAAATTTGGTATTATAATGTTGTGCAATTGCTTCCTCTCCAATTACTTCTTCATCAATGTGCTTAGTTTATCTTGTCTTGTCCTTTTATTTTTATTTTTTATGTTATCATGGCAATAGACTTTTCATTGTAAACCACCTTGAAGTTCTTGACAAAGAGAAGCCTATTCATTACTGGACGTCCAGCCCCGTGTGCAGCTGGGCAGAATCGGGGCATATAGCGGTAGACCCAATTCTATTCCCGTGGGTCTACTGGTCTGGACATGCAGGCTAGTCCCGATTCTGATTGCCTGCATGCCCAGCCTGGCTCCATTTCGGAGCTGCAAATGCTGCCCGCTGCCAAGATTGTCCTTTCCCCACAGCCAACCCCCAATCTGGCCTCTCATGGCCAGGGAAGACTGAAGAAAGCAACCAAAGTATCTGTAAAATGCAACAGGACAAAAAGAACAGATACCCAGACTGGCAGAGTTTTCAGGTTTGAAAAAAACCCTTCCTTTATTGCCCCTACGCATTTTGGCCTATGGCCTTCCTCAGGGGGGTATCTTTAGGGTGCAAACCTCTCATGGCCAGGGTTCAGTTGCAGGGGGAACCTCCTCCACGCCTCCCAGTCCTGTCTCCACTGGCCGCCGCTGCTACCCTGCGTCAAGGGGGACATATTCCATCTCTGAGGTGGAATAAGTCTCTCATCTAACTGGCATACCCTTGATATACAGGGTGATGGTCCACCCATGCACCACCCTCGCTTTGCCTTCCGCCCACCCTCTCCCACCCCCTGCCAAAGGCTCCCCGTACAACTCTGCTGTTTGTACAGGGAGCCTTGCATGAGGACAGCAAGGGGGATGAATAGAGGGGATGGACATCCAGGCAGGGCATACATCCCTGCTATTCATAGTTCAGAATAGACCCTAGAGTGTATAACAAATCTGTACAAATAAATAAATAAATACTGAAAATCATGGAAGAGATGAGTGCATCAAGGGACTGATTGTAGAGAGAGAAAAAGGAGAGGTACCAAGACAGAGCCCTGGGGTACACTGACTGAAAGCAGAATAGCAGTAGAGGAGGATCTACCAGAACATACATTAAAGGAGCAGTGGGAGTGATAGGAAGAAAACTAGGCTAGAACAGAGCCCCTAAATCCAAGTTTGGACAGGGTATCGAGGAGAAGGTAGTGATCAACAGTGTCAAAAGCAGCAGAAAGGTCAAGAAGGATGGTGATCGAGTAAAGACTCTTGGATTTGGCAAGGAACAAGTTATTGGAAACTTTGGCAAGAGCCATCTCAGTAGAATGTAGAAGGCAAAAGCCAGATTGCAATGGATCCAGAAGGGATTGAGAGGAGAGAAAGTCAAGGCAGTGCTGGTGAACCGTTCATTCAAGTAGTTTAGAAATAAAGAGGAGGAGGGAGATGGGTCAGGGCAGGTTAGGTTCAAGAAATGGTTTCTTGAGGAGAGGTGTAACCACAGCATGCTTAAAGGCTGCAGGAACAGTTGTGGTAGAAAGCGATAGATTAAGGATATGACAGATGGAAGAGAACAGTGGAGGAAATGGAGTTTAGTAGATGGTGGGAATGGGATCAGAGGAGCAGGTAGTAAGTTTAGAAGAGGAGAGAAGATGTGGTTTCTTCCTCAGTGAAACCACACATCTTTTTTGCAGTGGTAGTTATATGGATAAATGGCTGTGACCACATAAATCCATATATGCAGGCATTTATCTATATACAAATGTGGTGGATTTAGGGGTGGGCCAAGAGCGGGCACAAAACTTAATTGGAGAGTGTAGAAATCCAACTATTCTTCAGATGACTTCTATGTGTAACCTAGGCCTGCCAAAATGAAGGCCTAACTCATGCACTGAAATGGCAACGAGATTGCCTCCTACACATATATTCAGTAGAGCTACTTATGCAGAGTTAGTACTTGGATGGGAGAGCACCTTGGAATATAAGGTGCTATAGGCGTACTGTGCAGAAGAAAGGCCTGACAGTCTTCTTCCATTTATATCCTGCCAAGAAAACTCAGGAGATAGTCATGACATAGAAAACTATCCACAGGGTTGCCAGGAGTTGAACATTGACTTGATGGTGCTTAAGAAGAACTTATACATATAGCGCCGCCAGTGCTTTACTAAATTTATCTAGCAACCGTAGCTGCTCAAAATCTGGCATAGACAGATACAGACCATATAGCCTTTCCATTCTGCCCAATTACATCATTAGTTAAGCTCTATGATCAGGGCAAACAAGCACGTTGGATTCTCCATTGTAATATAAATATATTTTAAAACTCACACAAATGGGAAAATCAGCAGAGGAAGAAGCAACTCTCAGAGAATGCCTGCTGACTGGAGGACACTGCACATGGGGTGGGGAGACTAAACAGATTTTGGGGGCAGCAATGGTTCTGATTCCTCTTCTCCCTGCTCTTGTTTCTGCGAGCAGCTGACTTAGCAGAGGAAACATCTGTCTTGAGAGTCATTGAATTATCATATCTGATGACCCCTACTAAACATCTGGATCCACAAAATCTACTCTACAAGATTGAGTGTTGTTTCAAACCAAAAATAATTCATCACCGAAGCAAAAATCATCAAAACCAGCAACAAACAACCCCATTACAAACAGACTGCAGAATTTACACAATCCAACATTCACAAAAACTGCAGGGGTCAATATTCAGCCATGTGATCGCTGCATAAGGATAAAGAGATGACTTATCCATTTATCTTTATGCTGGATATTCAGGGGTCCTATCCGTTTAATTAGAACTGTTGAATATTCAGTTCTAAATTTAAATGGATGAAGTTATCTAGACAGCGAATGCTATCAGTGCTTACAACATAATGCTTGGTTTTATCCCCTGGGATGCATCACGTTTGCCCATAGATCAAGATATCCTACCAAAATTTAGGCTCTGGCCATCTTGGAATGTTTGAAAAACAGATTTGTTAATCTCACAAATCCATATGAATGTTGACCACACAATGAAAATTCAGACTATGGGGGTAATTTTATAAAGTTTTTTTTTACCATGGGTAAACCCTGTTTTTAACAGCAAAAAAGTATTTTATAAATTACTGGATGGAAAACGTGTATAAAAGTATGCACGGTGATAAGAAGTCGTATACCTTTATGTGACCTGTGTGTAGGCATGTTTAGGTGTGTACTATGGGCAGAGTTGCAGACTTCATGCTTAGTTTATAAATTGTGTACATCAGGGCTCGACAAACCCCTGGGCACCAGGTCACTATGGCAACTAAAATGTCAGACCTAACGTCCGAGGCTTGGAATACCTGCAGCTTGACTGGCATTGGCTGCCTACAGGGATCCCATCCCTTGCGGGCAGAATTGCCTCCTAAGGCCACAATCATGGTGGTACCGGCACTGGCTGCCAACAGGAATCCCATCCCCCGCAAGCAGAAGGGCCGTTGAACGCTGCGATTGCAGCAGGAATCGGCTCTGGCAGAAGAGAAGAGGATAGCCGTGGGCAGACAGCTTGCATCTGAGCTGCAATGGCAACCCTCCCCCTTCTCTTCTGCCCATGGGAGATTAGATCCCTTCAGGCAGAACAGGAGGGGAAGCAGGCTGCTGGTGGGATCCGAGCTAATCAAGGCCTGTAATAAAAAAGAAAAAAAAAGTTAAATGGGAGAGGGGGAGTGAGTATAAATGTTAAAGGGCCAGAAACTCAAAAAATAAAAATAAAAGGAAAGAGGTGGGGGGAGTGAACTTAAATCTTAAAGGGCCATAAACTGAAAAAAAGGGAAAGAGAATGGTGGTAATCTAAGGTAGGGGGAGGGAGGGGAAAGGGAGAGAGTCTGGGAAGGAACAGAGAAAGGTTAAAGGGATGAATACATGGGGGCAAAAGGACACAGTGTCTATTTACTTAAAGGTGCATTTCCCTCCCCCAAGAACACACATACAGATGTGTGTGGTAGGCTATGGCCTATAATAGCCAGCAAATATGAAAGGCCTGTAAGTTAGGCCCTCATTCCAACCCCCATCTCAGTAAAGAACCAAAAATCTGTGAAAGTCTGAGAAAACTGCTTTAAACTGCTTAATAAGTTTTTCATGAATTCATAAATCTTTCATTTTTCTCTTGTGTTCTGAAATGTTTCAATGCTTGCATTCCTAGAGCTAGAAACGACCTTGTAGTAGAATTGTATCCATACCTAGAAACTGTGCCATTGTTAGAACAATCCTAGAGGAGGGAGCAGAGTGCTAGGCCCAGGAGGGATCTCTGATTGGACAAATGCAGGGGGTGTTGGGACCAATAGAAAGTTTGTATGTATCAAGCTGAAAAGAAATGTATAAAATGAATATGTTTCTGTCCGAACTCTGTAAGAACTTTGCTCAGTCCTTTTTAAAGCTTGACTGTCTGGGCCTTGTGCACAATAAATTGGCTTGGATCCTGCAATTGACTCCTGGATTTATTCATTGTCGGCACTTCGCTGCTTCATATTCTTGGTGCGTTGGCCGGGAATGTGCGGATAGTGAATGGTATTCAAGCGAATTTTCCACGTAATTCGCCTCCAGGTTTGGCCCGGTTGGAACCGTGTCTGTCCGACTGCAGGGGAAGCCTCAGGCGCCACCGATCCTCTTGTATTGGAGAGGGTTCCGCCTTGCCTCGGCGGACCACTGGGTCTGGCCGGCCAACACTTCCGAACCCGAGGGGAGTCCAGGATCCAACCCAAGAACTGGTTTGGTATCGGGAACCGGAACCGGTGAGTAGACATTTTCTTGTTTGATAGTCAGTGAAGCCTGGGGAAAAGTCTTGCATGAGTATGTGAGACAAATTTGGTATAGACTAACTGGAAACGTCTTGCATAAGTGCACAAAGACGAGAGAGCTTGATCACCTCTCATAAGGGCGGTCCTAGTACGCTCCGCATAAGGGTTAGCCGAAGCCACCGACCCTTTGGTTGGGATAGTCAGTTAGTCAGAAAACCTTGGACATTTGAAAAATGATTTTTTGTGATGGTATGACTGCCTGTGTGAGTGAGAGGTCTTGAGATACAGACCGAGTGAGAGCGGACTCCTGAGTAGTGCAGTTCCTGGCCGGGTGATCGCGCCCAGGTCGTGAAAAGGAGGAAGCGTGTGGTGTTTGTCCCCCCCCATTGTTTTGTGGGCTGTACGGACCCCTTACCTACAGCCATACTACCTACCCTTACTGTCTGTTGTCGTGTATGTCATTACGTGTACGCCATTACGATTATGGGAGGGGCGGAGTCCACACAAACTCCGTTGGAATGTATGATCAAGAATTTCCGTAAGGGATTTTCAGGAGACTACGGAATAAGAATGTCTCCGTCTCGATTAAGAATGCTATGTGATAGGGAGTGGCCTGTGCTAGCTACTTCATGGCCCCATGGGGGCACCTTTGATGTGGAAATAGTTTCCCGCGTTCATCAGCTTGTACAAAAAGCGCACCCTGATCAGTTCCCCTACATAGATTCCTGGCTGGGTGTTTGCGAAAGGCAGCCCTCTTGGGTAAAGCGCTGCTATGAGGAGCAGTGTAGAATACTAGTAGCAACCACTAGGGGGACCCGGAGGTTTGAGGAGGGGAAGCTGCCTGTGTATTCCGCCTCAGAGTCCCCAGAAATCCTGGCCCGTTCACCCCAGTACCCATATAGGTTAGTTCCACCAGCCCCACCACCTGAAGCTGAACCTGATGAGGTACCTCAGCAATTACCGCTGCAGCAGCAAAAGAAGCCCACTTCCCCGAGTGATAGCCCCGAGTCTGGCCCAAGTAAACCAGGGGGACCAGGGTCCTTCGACGATACTGGGAGTGGAGGCTCTCCTGCCAGTTCAGGGTCACCCGCCAAGGAAGCCTATACCCGGGAACCATATGATTTAAGAAGTGTAACCCCAAAGAAGAAGGAGAAAGCAGGGCGCCTAATGCCATTGCGTCAAGTGCCTGGTCTACCTATCCTAAATGAACAGGGCCAGATGGCACCAGGACCAACCAGTCTAATCTACATGCCTTTTTCCACTATGGATTTATTAAACTGGAAAACGCATTATGCATCCTATACTGAAAAACCCCAAGAATTGACAGAGTTAATGTCTAGTATAATGCAAACTCATCAGCCTACCTGGACCGATTGTCGCCAGCTCCTGTCCACTCTCTTTACTACTGAGGAGCGAGCATGAATTGTGCAAGCAGCCATCTGCTGGTTAGAAGAGAATCCCGTAGCGGCGGAGAAATGAATCTCCCACAAGCAGCCACTGCAGCTTTCCCAAATGAAGATCCTAGATGGGATCCAAATGATGAAAGGGGGGCGGCGGCCCTAACTCGATTCCACCAGGCCTTGCTGCAGGGCCTGAGGAAGGGAGGCCAGAGGGCCATGAATATCGGGAAGGTATCAGAAGTTATCCAGGGTCCAGATGAGAGCCCAGCGGCCTTTTATGAGCGGTTGTCTGAAGCCTATAGATTGTATACCCCATATGATCCAGCCGCTCAGGAAAATTTGCGTATGGTAAACGCAGCCTTTGTCAGTCAGTCCCAGAGAGACATAAAACGAAAGTTACAGAAACTGGATGGATTTGCGGGCATGAATACAGCACAGTTAATGGAAGTTGCTCAGAAAGTGTTTGTGAATCATGAAAATGAACGAAACAGAGAAAGTGAACGAAAAATGAAGAAGAAAGCAGATCTTCTTGCTGCCGCTTTAGTTGAACGACGTGAAGGAGGTTTTCCTAATCGAAGGAGCAGAGGACGTGGAAGGGGTCGTGAGAATAATTGGACCCCACTAGGCGTGAATCAGTGCGCCCATTGCAGAGAAGAAAGACATTGGAGAAGTGAATGCCCGCATCTTGACTCCACCCCCAGGAGGGGAGGAGGGAGTCCCTGGAGAACAAGAGGCCGATTTCAGAGTCATGGAGGAATGACTCGAGCACAGTTCCAACGAGAAAGGGAAGAAGCTATTGAGGGAGTGGCAGTTGTAACGGGCTATGACGTGGATGAAATAGATGAAGACTAGGCCAGACCGGGCTCCAAGTTCACCCTGGGTCCCCAGGAGGCTATGGTCTGTTTGAAAGTAGGGGACCAATACATGGACTTTATGGTGGATACAGGAGCTGAACATTCAGTAGTGGCAAAGCCAGTGGCTCCTCTTTCCTCTCGATCTGTCACCATTATTGGGGCCACTGGGGCTAGGGCCACCAAGCCTTTCCTGCAGAACCGCATGTGTGAACTAGGGAGACAGAAAATAACGCACCAGTTCCTGTATATGCCTGAGTGCCCTATTCCACCTTTGGGCCGAGATATGCTTGCTAAGCTTCAGGCGCAAATATCCTCTGCTGAAGGGGGAGAAATGCAAATGACTGTGAACCCAAAGCCTGCTGGATTGATGGTGCTAACTGTTCCCCGAGAAGAAGAGTGGCGGTTCTACAGCATATCTACAACCAAGTCAGCCAGTTCCTGTATACCTCCTAACCTTTTAGCCCCGCTTGAAGTATGGGCAGAAGATAATCCACCTGGCCTAGCGAAGAACATAGCCCCTGTCATTGTTGCCCTCAAGCCAGGAGTGGAACCAGTGCATGTGAAGCAGTATCCTCTTCCTCGACCAGCTATTGAAGGTATCCACTGCCATCTGATGAAACTATTGAAGTATGGACTTCTCAAGGAGTGCCAGTCACCTTGGAATACCCCCCTTCTCCCAGTCAAGAAACCTGGGACAGGGGATTATCACCCAGTACAAGATTTAAGGTGAGTAAATGATGCAGTTGAAACTATACACCCAGTGGTACCAAATCCTTATACTCTCTTGGGACTGATCCCCGCTGAGGCTACTCATTTCACCGTCCTGGACCTGAAAGATGCCTTCTTCTGCATGCGCCTAGCCCCCACCAGTCAACGTTTGTTCACTTTTGAATGGCAAGACCCCACAACAGGAAGGCGGGGCCAACCCACCTGGACTCGATTACCCCAAGGATTTAAGAATTCACCCACTCTCTTCAGTGCTGCTTTGAATCGAGATCTCTCAAGCTACTCAGTGAACCCAGGACAAAGGGTTCTTCTTCAGTATGTGGATGACCTGTTCATAGCCACAAATTCAGAAAGTGAATGTCTACAAGCCACCAGTGAACTCTTGCACCTTCTAAATGAGGCTGGATACACAGTCTCAAGAGCAAAGGCGCAACTATGCCAAACTGAAGTTAAATATCTAGGATTCCAGTTGTCCAGCGGAATTCAACACTTGGGACCGGAACGCAAAGAAGCTGTATGAAGTATTCCCACTCCAACCACCAGGAGGCAAGTAAGAGCCTTCCTGGGGGCTGCAGGATACTGTCGCATATGGATCCCCAATTTCGCGCTGCTAGCAAAACCATTGTATCAAGCTATCAAAGGAATGGCAAAGTCTCCACTGGAGTGGGGACCCGAACAGGATGCAGCATTCCAATCTCTGAAAACCACTCTGATGTCATCACCAGCTCTGGGTCTACCAGATGTCCAGAAACCTTTCCGTCTCTATGTCCATGAGTCACAAGGAAATGCTCTAGGGGTACTGACTCAATCTCTTGGATCTTGGCAACGGCCAGTGGCCTATTTGTCAAAACAGTTGGATGTGGTAGCAAGAGGTTGGCCCCCTTGTTTGAGGGCTGTTGCAGCTACAGCCCTTCTAGTGAGCAAAGCAGACAAGCTCACTCTGGGACAGAATCTTCAAGTTACTGTGCCACATTCTGTTCTCACCCTCATGGAACACAAAGGAAGTTTCTGGCTCACGAATTCACGAATGTTGAAGTATCAGAGCATGTTGTGTGAAAATCCCCAGATACAATTGAAGGTCAGTCAAGCTCTGAATCCTGCTACGTTGTTCCCAATTGGTCCTGGCCCCCCTGATCATGACTGTTTGGAAATTATGGACACTGTGTTCTCAAGTCGCCCGGATCTGACAGATGTTCCTTTGGAGGACCCTGAACGGTCTTTCTTTGTAAATGGAAGCAGTCTCGTCATCAATGGACATCGTTGTGCCGGGTATGCAGTGGTGACCCTTGATCTGGTAGTTGAGTCTTCAGCTCTGGCCCCAGGAACTTCAGCACAGAAGGCTGAACTGATAGCTCTCACTAGGGCACTGACATTAGGAGAAGGACTCCGTTTAAATGTGTACACAGATTCCAAGTATGCCTTCACAACTTTGCACGCACACGGAGCCCTGTATAAAGAACGGGGGTTGATCACCTCAGGAGACAAGTCCATTAGGTATGGGCCCGAGATATTGATATTATTAGACGCTGTGTGGGCCCCTAAGCAAGTTGCAGTCATGCACTGTCGAGGTCATCAGGCAGGAGTAGGAGAAATTGCCCGAGGAAACAGGTAAGCTGATGCCACTGCCCAAAAAGCAGCCACGACTGGACAAGTTGTGACCCAAGATACTTCGGTGCAGGCAGTCTTATTCCCTGTGCCCCTTAGCTCATGGGCTCCCCGATACACTACAAGAGAGTTCGATTATTTCTGTGAGGAGGGAGGTGTCTTAACAGAAAAAGGTTGGATAGTGCTGCCACCTCCAGAGGGTAGCTCATCTCCAGGTCCCACAGTAATTCCTGAAGCATTAGGACCAGCCTTTGTTCATGCTTTTCATCAGGCCACACATTATGGGAAAACTGCCATGGAAAGAGCCCTAAGACTTCATTTCTGTATCTCACTATTAGGACCCCTGTCCACTTCAGTGGCACAGCAATGTTTGATATGTGCTAAGAATAATGCTAAGCAGGGTCCCACTCCACCCCCAAGGGTTCAGTCAGTAGGAGTGACCCCTATGAGTGATATTCAGGTGGATTTTCACTGAAATGCCACGAGCAAATGGATAACATTACCTGTTAGTTTTAGTCTGTACATTTTCTGGATGGGTAGAAGCTTGTCCCACCCGAACTGAGAAAGCTCGAGAAGTCACTAGAATACTGCTCCATGAGATTATTCCTCGATTTGGAATACCATTGACTATAGGATCAGATAATGGACCCTCATTTGTGTCCCAAGTGACCCAACAGTTAGCTCGAGCTCTACAGATACAATGGAAGTTGCATGCTGCCTATAGACCCCAGAGTTCAGGGAAAGTAGAACGTATGAATAGTACCCTGAAATCTCAGTTGTCCAAACTTTGTCAGGAAACACACCTAAAGTGGCTCCAGGTTCTCCCTATAGCCCTTCTTAGGATACGTTCTGCTCCAACCAAGTCTTTAGGAGTTTCCCCTTTTGAGATTTTGTATGGGCGACCTCCACCCATTATACAGGGAATAAAAGGAGATATGAAACAAATTGGATCTGAAATAACTAGACAAGAACTATTGGCTTTAGGTTCTGTTTTGAAGAGTCTTCATACCTGGGTGCAAGATCGATTGCCCATCAATCTGACAGAACCTCTACATCCCTTCAAGCCAGGAGTGTCAGTGTGGATCAAAGAGTGGAGAAAGACCCCGCTGGCACCGCATTGGAAGGGACCTTATGTTGTCATCTTATCAACCCCAACTGCAGTAAAAGTTGCAGAACTCAAACCCTGGATCTATCACAGTCGAGTGAAGCTGGCAGCCGCTCCTGAACTTGGTCAATGGACTTCAGTAACTGACCCTGAAACTCCATTGCGGCTTACATTGTAGAGACAACCGGCGTTGTAAGAGTCTTCAGAATCTACAATCTTACCCCTGTCACACGAGGGTGGCAGTCGATAGGTCTACATACAGTGGAAGTAAAGAAGAAGAAGAAGAAAAAGACTCTATGAGTTCATCGTACCCGATATTTCAGTTCATCTCCAAAGACTGTAGTCATGATGTATCTTCACTACTGTTTTATGGGGGCGATAGCCCTGGGATTCCTGGAAAAGACTTTTGCCTTACCCCCTTGTGCAGCTTGTATAACTACCACCCGAACTGGAATAAAGGTCACTCAGACTTTCCTTTATCATTCCTACTATACTTGCACTGGTATAGTTAGCCGGTGTGTGTATAATGGTACAGAATTGAATATCTGTTCGAAAGGGAAAAGTAAGACTTGCTACAACCCCCGGCAGAACCCCTCTTATTATATACTGGAGATACGATGGAATGATGAGGAGGGGCCCTCATAAATGCCACACGCCAACTCTCCAATCCCACACAGTATGTTATCCTGAATTTTGATGCCTGTGATGTGATAAACAGAAATGCCTATCACAAGTGTGGGTCGTGGTAACAAGCCTACTACTATGATCATAAATATATGTGTCCTGAAGGAGCATACGGATGGGGACAGTGTACTGGAAAGAGTTCCCCAACTGTCTACAGCAAATCATCTAAAGATGCCTACTTTTGTCCAAAGTGGGAATGCGTGTACTATGCCATGTGGTCCGGTGGGCCTTCTGGACGAGATGGAGATAAACGCATAGCCAGCCTGGAAAAATTATCATTACCAGAGCCTTAGAAGTGCAAGAAAGGTGCCTGTAATCCTCTACAGCTCCTCATACTTAACCCTAGCCAGTGGAAGCAGGGGTTCAGATTTGGATTGCGTATAGCAGGAGGAGGCATAGATCCTGGAACTTTTATACATATACAGTTAAATACTAAGACTCATGTATCCGCACCTTATCGAATACATCATTCCTTTTATGAGGCCATGAAGGCAGAATTTGAAGTCCCTCATACCTCACAAAACTTGTTCATTGAACTTGCTGGAGCAGTAGCATCTAGTCTCCACATCTCGGACTGCTTCTTCTGCGGTGGAACTAAGATGGGAGACCAATGGCTCTGGGAGGCGCAAGAAGTGAACTATTCCATTCCTTATAATCAGACTGCTTTACATAATACTACTAGTGAGTGGATACTGACCCACCCTATTGTTGGTAACTTGTGTTTTGCTCGCTCTGGACCACAGTTTACTATGCAGGTTGGACAGCTGGTCTGTCTCAATCAGAAGTTCTACAGCAGTACCACTAGGAAAACGTCCTGGTGATCGGGGGTCAACACTCCAGAGCCCTCCAACCCTCTAGTCCTCTTTCCTGATCTTGCCAGCATCTGGACTAATTTGGTGTTTCATAGTACCTGGCAAGCTCCACCTCGACTGTACTGGATTTGTGGAACCTGAGCATATGCTAGGCTCCCTTATCATTGGGGAGGAGCATGTGTATTGGGAACTATACAACCTTCCTTCTTTCTTCTGCCCATTTCCCATGGATAGCAACTGGGTTTCCCTGTGTACAGGAGTCGACAGAAACGAGAGGTCTTGAAAATAGGTCAATGGGACAAGTGGAATGATGAGGAGTGGCCACCTGAGAGAATCATTTCATACTACGGACCTGCTACTTGGACACCAGATGGGACATGGGGATACTGCACTCCTGTATATATGATAAATCGTATTATATGTTTACAAGCTGTTGTTGAAATAATAACCAATGAGACTAGTAAAGCACTAACTCTTTTAGCTAAGCAAAGTACACAAATGCGTATAGCTATTTATCAGAATCGTTTAGCTCTAGATTATTTGTAAGCAGCTGAAGGTGGAGTATGTGGAAAATTGAATTTAACCAACTGTTGTCTGCAGATTGATAATAATGGACAAGTTGTTGAAGACATAGCTACTCAAATGTGAAAACAAACATGTGCCTGTTCAGTCCTGGCATGCTTTGAAGTTTGATGGGTGGTTTGGTTCAGCATTTTCATGGTTAGGTGGTCTAAAGACCCTTGTGTTTATTGTATTACTCATATTAACTGTATGCTTATTGCTCCCATGCCTATTACCCCTTTGCTTACGTATGATAACCTCAGTTATCGATAACACTGTAGAACGGAAAGCAGCTACAAAAGTTCTAGCTATGTGATAATATTACCCTATACCCAAAATGATGCTGTTACACGAGTATAATATGTGATTTAATTCTCACCCTTTCTCACTTGCGGGTGAGAATAATCAAAGGGGGGGATGTGGTAGGCTATGGCCTATAATAGCCAGCAAATATGAAAGGCCTGTAAGTTAGGCCCTGATTCTAACCCACATCTCAGTAAAGAACCAAAAATCTGTGAAAGTCTGAGAAAACTGCTTTAAACTGCTTAATAAGAAGTTTTTCATGAATTCATAAATCTTTCATTATTCTCTTGTGTTCTGAAATGTTTCAATGCTTGCATTCCTAGAGCTAGAAACGACCTTGCAGTAGAATTGTATCCATACCTAGAAACTGTGCCATTGTTAGAACAATCCTAGAGGAGGGAGCAGGGTGCTAGGCCCAGGAGGGATCTCTGATTGGACAAATGCAGGGGGCGTTGGGACCAATAGAAAGTTTGCATGTATCAAGCTGAAAAGAAATGTATAAAATGAATATGTTTCTGTAAGAACTTTGCTCAGTCCTTTTTGAAGCTTGACTGTCTGGGCCTTGTGCACAATAAATTGGCTTGGACCCTGCAATTGACTCCTGGATTTATTCATTGTCTGCATTTGCTGCTTCATATACACCACACCACACCACACACTCACACCCACATAGGCAACCCCACCTCCATAGGAGTAGCACGCCACATACACACATAGACACACAGGAACCTCACCTACCACACACATAGAAGCTGTCCAGCTCTGCAGCACACACACATATGCACCCCAGCCCTGTACACCACCCACATAAAAGCACCCACCACCATATCCCACACACAGACTGGCACACCACTGTTGCACTACACACCCACACAAACCCTTGCAATCTGAAGCTATAGCTGTTGTTATCTAAAGATGACACAGTGTAGAAATTCTGGTGCTGGTCTCACAAGACTTGAGAACATGAGACCAGTTCGAGAGAACCAGTGGGGGAGGGAGAGAGGGGACACGAGGAGGTCACAAGCACTGGCTCCTAAGATTTTTGCCTGGCTCCTAAAAAGGCCTGATGTACATACACATGTTCTTCACCCCCAAGTACATTTATACCTACTCCTGAGCAGGAATATGTGCGTGGGTGCATTCTAGCCCCAGTTGTTGCCCAAAAGCCTTCCTGGAGCAAGCCTTCTGTATAAATACATGTCTACTTGCACCACACATACCTTTAGGCATGACCTTATTTTATATGAGGCCTTTTTCATACCTTTTCAATGAAACTTGCTTACGACTTGCTGGCAGGCATCTTTTAGAGAGGCAACAGCACTACACAACATCAAGAATAATACAAAGGCCCCATGGCACTAACATTGGCATAAAAACTTCAAGCCAATTTCAGAAGGTCAAAGTGACACAGACAGTGGAATGAAGACCCTAAAGCACAGGGAAAGAGGAAAGAAGCACCAGCATTGCTATGAAGACTCTAGATCCTCTGTATGAGGGTCAAAGAAGCACCAACAGGGTTAAGTTAGAGTCAGAGTTTTGCCAGGAAGTTAGCTGAGTTGTGGGATGTATGAAGTAGTATCTGAATGTCTCCACAGACAGGTTTGCCTGGGAGAATTTGACAGCAATAGCTGCTTTCTAGTGCACAGGCCGAAAGATGACAAGAAAGACTTAAGGCCCCTACGTTGAAAGAAAGACTGGAATACAGCTAGGGTTGCCAACTGGCCGGTTTTCAGCCGGCCTGGCCGGTTTTTCCACGGCCAGGCCGGCTGCCGGCGCAGAGGCAAAACCGGCCCTTTAAAAGCCGTTTTTTTTGCTCTGGCCGCAAGATCGGGAGCGGCCAGAGCAAAAAAACTGGCTTTTCTCCGCTTCAGAGGGAGCCGGGGAAGCCCGCGCGAGGCCCCGGCTCCCTCTGAACAGCCACCAGCGTGAAGAGCCTTTACCTTCACGCTGGCGGCTGTTCCTGTGAAGCCGCGAATGCTGGGAAAGGTTAAAGGTTGCCTTTTAACCTTTCCCAGCATTCGCGGCTTCACAGGAACAGCCGCCAGCGTGAAGGAAAAGGCTCTTCACGCTGGTGGCTGTACAGAGGGAGCCGGGGCCTCGCGCGGGCTTCCCCGGCTCCCTCTGAAGCCTCAGACAGCCGCGATGCTGGTCGGGGGGGGGGGGCAAGGACTGCATTGGCGGGGATGGGGGGGACCGGGACTGGAAAGGGGCTGAGGGGGGGGGGACTTGGACTGGATAAGGGCTAAGGGGGGGGGACTTGGACTGGAAAAGGGCTGAGGGGGGGGGGGGACCTGGACTGGAAAAGGGCTAAGGGGGGGACTTGGACTGGAAAAGGGCTAAGGGGGGGGACTTGGACTTGAAAAGGGCTAAGGGGGGGGACTTGGACTGGAAAAGGGCTAAGGGGGGCACTTGGACGGGAAAAGGGCTAAAGGGGGGGACTTGGACTGGAAAAGGGGGGGGACTTGGACTGGAAAAGGGCTAAGGGGGTGGGGGGACTTGGACTGGAAAAGGGCTAAGGGGGGGGGGACTTGGACTGGAAAAGGGCTAAGGGGGGGGGGACTTGGACTGGAAAAGGGATTAGGGGGGGACTTGGACTGGAAAAGGGCTAAAGGGGGGGACTTGGACTGGAAAAGGGCTAAGGGGGGGGACTTAGACTGGAAAAGGGCTAAGGGGGTGGGACTTGGACTGGAAAAGGGCTAAGGGGGGGGGACGTGGACAGGAAAAGGGCTAAGGGGGGGACTTGGACTGGAAAAGGGCTAAGGGGGGGACTTGGACTGGAAAAGGGCTAGGGGGGGGGGACTTGGACTGGAAAAGGGCTAAGGGGGGACTTGGACTGGAAAAGGGCTAAGGGGGGGGGACGGACTGGAAAAGGGCTAAGGGGGTGGGACGTGGACTGGAAAAGGGCTAAGGGGGGGGGGGACGTGGACTGGAAAAAGGATGTGATGTGGGGGGTACCATGAAGGAAAAAGGGTAATGGGGGGGGGACATGGACTGGAAATGGGTTGTGATGGGGGTGGAGGGGACCTGGACCAGAAAAGGGCTATGGGGGGGAAACTTGGACTGGAAATAGGCTGTGATGGGGGGGGGACCTGGACTGTAAAAGGGTTATGGGGGGGGGGGACATGGACTGGAAATGGGTTGTGATGGGGGTGGAGGGGACCTGGACTGGAAATGGGCTATGGTGGAGGAAGGGGGATCTTGGACTGGAAATAGGCTGTGATTAGGGGGGCTAGGACTGCAAATGGGCTGTGATGGTGCGGGGGGACTCGGACTGCAAATGGGCTGTGATGGTGCGGGGGGACTCGGACTGCAAATGGGCTGTGATGGTGGGGGGGGGCCTAGGACTGGAAATAGGCTGTGATGGGGGACTTGGACTGGAAATGGGCTGTGATTGGGGGGGGAGGAGCTAGGACTGGAAATGGCCTGTGATGTGAGGGCTAGCACTGGAAATGGGCTGATGAAGAGCTGGAATAGGACTGGAAATGGGCTGATGTGGGGCATGGGAGAATGGGACTAGAAGGGAGTGGATGCTGGGTGGGCCTAGAACTATAAGGGAATTGATTTGGGGGGAGGACTAGAATGGATGTGGAATGAGAATGGAGAGGGGAAAAAATATTTTGTGTGGAAGAAAAGTCTATGATGGGCCGGTATTGGGAGAGTAAGAGGGGCTTGAGAATGGAAGGGTGAAATTTAAACGGATGATAAAGGAATAAGGAAAGAATTGGGGGAAAGAGCAAAAGGGAAACAATCAGTATGTTAAAGCAGAAATAGAGAGAGAATGGAAAACATCTAAAAGAGAAGAAAGGACAAATGGATAGCTCGCAGAAGACACGAAGAAACCAGAAGAAAGTGACTGGAGCAATTGCAACTGAAAAATAAAACGCCCAAACAGAAGGTAGAAAAATACTTTTTATTTTGAATTTATTAACTGGAATATGTCTGGTCTGGGAAGTGTGTATTGCTAACATCTTTGCGTTTTTGTTTAGTGCAAGAGGAAATTACTTTATAGTTTTATTTCTCCAGTGTTGTACATTTCATGTTTGGATTTTGGGGTTCCCAGTTTAATTATTATCTGACCAAGGAAGTTAGCCTACACGTATCCTCGGTAAGTTTTGTGGGTGGGGCTGGGGGCGGGGCAGGGGTGGGACTAGGGGCGGAGAATGGGTGGAGCATGGCAAGCCACAGGTGTCGGGTTTTTCTCGGTGAAAAAGTTGGCAACCCTAAATACAGCCTAAAGTTTCATCTGTACTGTTTATGTTTATTAATCAACTTTCTTCTTCTAGGACAGAGTGATGTATGATCACAATTTTTATAAAATAAAACAGAACATCAAAATCAGAAAAGATCGGAGAACAGACCAATAGTAAGCTAGATATAACACAGCTCCTACACTCAACAACTGCTGTGCCCCCATTATCAGCTATCAAATGCCTGAGAGAAGAAGAAGGTTTGTAGGCCTATTGAAATGTAGAGAAGGAGACTTCTTCTGGGGATATAGGAGAATAGAATTCCACAGTAGTGGAAAGGAATTACAGATTGTCCAGTCTCAAATACAGATTCTAGGACAATAGAATTGTAACATGTGAAATAGATGGGGTTTTTTTTGCTGTAGCTTCCCTACTGTTGCTACTGAGCATGTTCTGCAGACTCACCAGACTAGTATCAGCACTCTCCCTCAAAACCAGCCCAGTGAGTTTTCTCTGTGCAAACGATGGAGCCTTCTACTGTTGGAAAGATGGCCTCTGCTGATGTCCCTCTGGCAGTAAATGCATTCTGCAAAATGCCTCTCCTCAAGTATCATAAAATGCCTTCACGCCTAATTTTTTATAGGATCTGCTCTCTGCATCCTAGGAGGTGGTTGCCCTAGAAATGATGATGAAAGGCCAGGGGCATCCCTCACAGTCTCCATTACCTGTTCTTCCTGGGAGTGGTCCTGGCCCTGTTTACCACCTATCATGCTAGCAACTGGTTTATCCAAAGTCTCCTCAGCTACTCAACTCTTCTGATTCAGGTCTTCTCTTATATGCTGATTCATCTGATTCACTATCTTCCTAAACCTGCTCTATATACTTCTCTGGAGGGAACAGGGTATGTCTACCACTGCACGCTGCTGATTTTACCTGCTGACGTCCTGCTCCACTGAACCTGCACTGTTTCTGCTCCTGTGTGAAGACAACTGGTATTTAAATTTACACTGAAATATGCATCTGCAACTGTTGGTGCTCTCCTTTAAAAAAGAAATCTCTCTTTATCTTGGCTGGTGGACTATAGGAGTTCCAAGATTCAAGCCTCTGGTCGTCATCACTAGTGCGGCTGCTGGCACTAGGTCTCTCTGGAGGATCAACAGCAATGCCTCCTCTGCTTCTCCCAGCATTCTCACATTTACTTCTAGCAAATACTGACATAGTAAAATCTCTACACATCATACAATATACAGAAATTGTTTTTCTCTCATTGAATTAAGAATCTACAACAAGGTGCATATACCCAGTTATTAGAAAGACAGTAGATACTGCAGGAGAAGTCACCTTATAGTCTGTATGAACCCACAGAGCGTTTCAGAGTTTTGCGAGTGAAGTGACTCCATTGGTGTCTGCCGTGCCTATCCTGTACTCTTTTTAGTTTGTTTTTAATCAGTTTTCCACAGAACCTGACTTTTCTCTGTATTTGAGCCATATGTATATTCTTTGCTTTCTCTTTAAGCCTGATAATTTTCACCTTATTTCCCTTAGCCTGTACCTTCCTAATACAAGCATCTCTCCCTCTGAAATCTAAGATATAAATGGCAAGAAAATGATGGCCATATGATTCATGACAACATCATAGATTTTGGAAGAAGTGAGGCTGGGATAGGCTGGGATGGTTGCTTATCAATAAGTTTCAACATAGGAGGTCAATTGGCTCAAGCTTTTTCAATGTTCTTTCCCAAGGTGGCTCTGCTCTGTCTTGTTGTTATGAACACTGGGGATAAAATATGTAATCCTCATAGACTAGAGATTTACAACTAAAGTCACAGGAGCTGTACAGTCAAGAAAGAGGCCACTAAATAGTCATCTTCTGGGCAGCGGAAAATGAGATTTCGTCCCAGAGGATCTCATTGGACCTGCATGAAGCGTGTCTTTGATTAGAGACCAAATGCTTTGGGCTCCTCCAGAAGAGCATCTACTCACTTGGTTCTACCTTTACTGTGCAGCTCTTGTGGGTTCCACTGCAAGTGTTTAGCCTCTACTGAAGAGTATTAGATTGGCCAAACAAAAACAAATACTGGTTTCCTCACCCCATAGCCCACACTAGTGCTGAATAATGCTGAAAATGAAGAGTAATGAAGGATAGAAATATCATATGTATCTTTCTTAGTATTTAGTGCTATCAAATTAAAAGCACCCGCAAAAATTCTATAATCATTTATCTCATTTCAAAACTGTGAATATATATCAAAAAACTAATTTACAAATCCTTGTGAGTCTTAAAAACTATGCATGTGCAGGCCCAAGATCTTCAATGTTTTTGTCATAAATGAACCAATCTTTTTTTGTTTTTGTATCATAATTGTGCATCTACTGTGCATGCAGATTGCTTGCGCGCATGCATACCTCCACATTTACATGTACACAATCAGTATACATAAGAACAAGCAATTTGCATGCAAACGAATGCCCAAATGAGCCCAAAATCACAAGTCTATTGATAACATAAAGTGACTATCTCTTTTTACGTCTCCAAAGAAACTCCAAAATGGTTTAAACTCAGTATAAGTGTCAAAAAAGCTATAAGCTAGCAGTTCAATAAAGAATGAAACGTGGATCGTATCTAGCAATATTTAAACAGTTTCAAAAACAAAAAAATATATCGGCCTGGGACTAGAATCTCAGCAAGCTGATACTTCGTTCATCAGGCTGTTATTCAATTCAGTTTTTCAAGGAGGCTTTCAGTAGATGTATTTATGATGTATGAACCTTGGAGACTCTAAACATCCCAATGCTGGTGGGATGAACTGTTTTGAAATGAGGTAAATGATTATAAAATGTTTGTGAGTGCTTTTAAATTAATAGCGCTGCATACTAAGAAATATTTGATAATTCATTTCCATCTTTTATTACTATTCTCTTTGGGGACTTATAAAAAATAACAAAAGAAAAAGTAATGGCTTTAGGTAAATTGATATTATATTTTTGTGGTTCACTTTGTATATTGCATACAGAACAAAACAACATCTTTCTGCAAATGTTGATTTTAACAGATTGAAAATAATTAAAAAATTGTCTATAACAGGCATAAAAGTGTGGACAGCCTCCCAGTTGAGTCACTAGATTAGCCGCGCAGCTGAGTTTTGAAGAGATTGAAGGGGAGAGAGATGATTCAGAAGAAGACCAGCAAAGAGGAGGTTGCAATAGTCTAGATGGGAGGTAACTAAAGCATCTTAGGGGGATGTTTACTAAAAACCGCAAAGGTGCGCGCCGCACAATAGCGCACGGAAACGCAGCACCTAAACGCTCTTAAACGCTCTTAAATGCCCCGGACATGTGCGATGAAGCCCCGTGCATGTGCGCGACACACTAACAGGCCCCGCACAAGTACGGGCCCGCAAATGTCCGATAGAGGCGTGGAAAGGCTAACTGAGGGCGGAGGAAGGCCCCCGAGGGGCGGAGAGACGGGGTTAATGGGCGGGGAAGGGGAGGGGAGAGGCCCCTCGCACAGTTGCGGGGCCGAATTTACAAGTAAAAAATAGCGCGAGTGAAACACTCGCGGTAGAGGGCATTTAAAGGGAAGAGAAACCATTTCCGTCAGCAATGTAGAGCAAAACCGGGGAAACCTGTAAAACGTGAGCAGTGTGATACATGTGCACAGCACAAAAGTGCTATGAAAACTAGAAAATGACCAGCACAAAAATATTAAAAACAGTAAGTCAGCTGGGGAACAGTGATAGCCATGGGCAAATATAACAAATACACCCAGGAAGGTCCCAGAAACAGGAAATGAATGTCGGAAGGGTCAACGGAGCGGAGACCTTTCCAAAAAACATGTCCGTTGTTTGGAGTTGTCCTGGGAGTGTTTTATATGGTTGGCCATCAATATCACTGTTGCCCAGCATGGTTATATGTCATCCCCCTCTCTTGTGGTCAATTGCGGGGTTTATTTGCACGTGTGTCACCAGACAGGGTGAATGAGCCCACAGTCAAAATGTGCAGAGCAGGGGTTGAGACTCCATCCTGCAAGGTTAACTATCTCCAGGGACTGCACAGTCTCCGTGGCCACAGTGTGGTGCAGCAGACAGAGCCAGTACCTCTAGGACCAGAGGGCAGAGGTTCAAATCCCAGCTGGGGCACCTGCCAGCCCAGTCCCTATATTTTACCCACCACCAAGCAGAGATAGCACAGACACTCCTGTATTGCAGGGAACATAAGCATAGTGCAAACACCCACATTTTGCCCTACACTGCACCCCCCCCATAACAATGAGCCGTACCTACAGCCCAGTCCCACAAATGCAGTCCCGGAGTGCCACAACGCAAGCAGGTCATATGCTGTCCCTGAGAGAAGGACATGCCAGCATGTTGGCGGACGAGGACAGGTGGTGGAGGGGGTAGTGGGTGCTAGCCACAGAAGACAGTGGCCTAGCCATGTGCAGGCTGACACTGTCCACTGTAACAAACAGGCCCTGTGGGATGTACAGTCATGGTCTGCCCAGGGAATACAGCCTATCCATGGCAACACGGTGGTGCAGTGCACACAGACAGTGTATGCAAGAACAGAACGTCACCGGTTCAATGCCCAGCTGGAGTAACCGACAATCCTCTCCACATATTTATCACACACCCACACCGTGGTAGTGAGGACATATGCTACGCATTGGTAATACCCCTCTATTTTACCCCCCTGAGCACAGACACCATGAACTGGTGCATTACCCAGAGCAGAGTCTCCCAAATGCAGTCCTGGAGGGCCACACACCATTCTGGTTCCATGCTGCCCCTAATACAAATGCCAGTGCTGCATATCTATGAAACACCCCCATGGCATGTAGATGTAGCTCATACATATTCATGAGGGACAGCACTAAAATACGAATAGTGTGTGGCATACCAGGACTGGGGTTGGGAACCCCTGCTGTAAAGCAGCAGCCAAGAGGGGCAGACACACCCACACCCACACCCACATGCCCCACTGGCCAATGCCCACTGGAGAGGCAGGACATTGGGCCCTGCATGCACCTCCCATTACCAGCACCTGCATACCTTAGCAATGCCACCCTATACCTGGGTACACGGTACACAGCCCTCAAATGTTTGCTAGGAGTAATGGTAGATAGACATTCCTACATGAAGCACTGTTTGCTCTCTGAGCAACATCAGAACAAAATACTAATACAGCTGGGGAACACTGATACTATTGATGGGCAAAAACTAAAAACACACCCAGGAAAGCCCCAGTAGAAGGACAGGAGCTGTGGAAGGGGCTATGGAGCGGAGACCTGACCAAAATTCACTTCCGTGTGTCTCAGCTGTCCTGGGAGTGTCTGTTATGGTTGTCCATAAACATCACTGTTGCTCTGCTTGGTTACATTCATTCCCCCTTTGTCGAGGTCAGTTGGGGGAGTTATTTGCACCCTTGTCACCAGACAAGGTGAAAGACCCCACATCACAAATGTGCATAGCAGGCATGTTGACTCTGTTGGTCAGGTCTGCCATCCACAGGGACTGCATTGTCTCTGTGGCCACAGTGTGGTGCAGTGGACAAAGCCAGTACCTCTAGTTTCTGAGGGTCACAGTTTCAAATCCCATCTGGGGCTCCTGCCAACCCAGTCCCCATATTTTACCCACCGCTAAACAGAGAGAGGCTGAACTTTTACAGAGCTCTGCTAGTGAGTGGATTTTTGCCTCCTGGGACATCTTACTGTGAGTTCTAGCTGTTTATTTAATTATTTACTGTTTGTCTAACTGTTGTTTGTTTAATTATTTAGTGTTTGTCTTAGTGGTGTGCAAGTTTCAGCCTTCTCAGCTGTACTTACCTTGCCTCTCTCAATTAACTGGGCCTTGTGTGGTAGCCATTTTGAATTAATCTCTCTCCCCAGAGCCTGCTGTTGTTAAGCTTTTCCTGTCCTTGCCTGCCTGAGTGACTCCTCCCCCTGTGTGTGTGGTAGCCATTTTGAATTAATCTCTCTCCCCAGAGCCTGCTGTTGTTAAGCTTTTTCCTGTCCTTGCCTGCCTGAGTGACTCCTCCCCCTGACCCCCTCCCCCGGTGGTATACTGTAACCTTGTTCCTGTTTTCTCCACGTGTGCATAGGCTGTTTTAGTTTGCTTTTCTCTGATCAGAGAAAGGCTGAACTTTTACAGAGCTCTGCTAGTGAGTGGATTTTTGCCTCCTGGGACATCTTACTGTGAGTTCTAGCTGTTTATTTAATTATTTACTGTTTGTCTAACTGTTGTTTGTTTAATTATTTAGTGTTTGTCTTAGTGGTGTGCAAGTTTCAGCCTTCTCAGCTGTACTTACCTTGCCTCTCTCAATTAACTGGGCCTTGTGTGGTACCCCCATCCCCCTGCTGAGGGTTCAGGACAGGGTACCTTGTAACTGCCCTCTTTAATAGGACTTATCTCCCCCCCTCCCTCCCCAGCACCCACCCACCCCTGGGGAAATTGTAGTTTTATAGGTACTTGGACATCTTAGAGGAAAGGGGCTGCTCTCAGGTGCAGCTCTTAATCCAAATCAGTCATACACAGAGGACCTGTGATTAATTAGCTTCAGGTACACAGGGTGTATTAGGGGTATTAGATACACTTTTATTAGTATAAGCATCTACACCAATCCTTATTATATACCGATTTAAAAGACCTAAACACAAGCTTTAAACTAAGATGCAGTCAGAGGTCCAGCAACGAGATGGGGGTTCTCCAGTCTTTTGCATCGAGTGTCACATGTATGATTATCTCCCAGTTGGTGAGAGGTCCTACATATGCACTAAGTGCAGGGAGCTCTTTGCTCTCAGGGAACGAGTCCGTTCTCTAGAGGCTAGAGTAGCAGACCTGGAAGACATAAGAAAGACAGAGAAGTACATGGACGAGACCTACAGGGATATAGTCCTGAAGTCCCACCTCCAGTCTGGCAGCATCCCTGTTGCCATGGAGGAGAGAGGTCACGTGACAGGAGAGCATCACCCTGGTGTGGCAGGAAGTGATCCTGTAACTAGGACCTGTCCTCCAGGTGATGTAAAACCCTCTCGCACCGAGGACGTTTCTCCAGGGCCATGTCCCCATGAGGGGAGGGTCAGGACAGCTGTTATAGTTGGTGATTCAATCATTAGGAATGTAGATAGCTGGGTGGCTGGTGGACGTGAGGATCGCCTGGTAACATGCCTGCCTGGTGCGAAGGTAGCAGATCTCACGCACCGCCTAGATAGGATCATAGATAGTGCTGGGGGGGAGTCTGCTGTCTTGGTACATGTTGGTACCAATGACATAGGAAAATGTGGTAGGGAAGTTCTGGAGGCTAAATTTAAGCTTTTAGGTAGGAAGTTGAAATCCAGAACTTCCAGGATAGCGTTCTCCGAAATGCTTCCTGTTCCACGTGCAGGACCCAAAAGACAGGCAGAGCTCCGGAGTCTCAATGCGTGGATGAGACAATGGTGCAAGGATGAGGGTTTTGGATTTGTTAGGAACTGGGGAACATTCTGGGGAAAGGGGGGGCTCTTCCGAAGGGATGGGCTTCACCTTAATCAGGATGGGACCAGACTGCTGGCATTAACCTTTAAAAAAGAGATAGAGAAGCTTTTAAACTAGAAAATAGGGGAAAGCCGACAGTCACCCAGGAGCGCACGGTTCGGACAAAGGTATCCTTGAAGGATACTACCAAAAGCAGTGAGGTTCCAAAAGGGAGTATAGTAGCCCAAATGCCCTTGAGTAAGGAGCAGACAGAGCATAAAGATTCCCAATTACCCATGCCTACCAATAGCCAGATTAATATTAATAAAATGCAGTCTCTAAAATGCTTGTATGCCAATGCTAGAAGTCTAAACAATAAGATGGGAGAATTAGAATATATAGCATTAAATGAGAGGTTAGATATGATTGCACTCTCAGAGACGTGGTGGAAGGAGGATAACCAGTGGGACACTGTGATACCTGGATACAAACTATATCGTAATGATAGAGCTGAACAAATTGGTGGAGGGGTTGCGCTCTATGTTAGAGAGGGCATTGAGTCAGAAAGGATTAAAGTTTTGCAGGGAACAAAATATGCTGTAGAATCTCTATGGATTGAAATTCCATTTATGAAGGGGAAGGTGATGGCAGTGGGAGTATACTATCGACCACCTGGCCAGAATGAACAAATGGATGATGAAATGCTCAAAGAAATCAAGGAAGCTAACAAAAGCCACAACAGAGTAGTAATAATGGGTGATTTCAATTACCCCGGTATCGACTGGGACAGTGTCACAGCAGGACAAGCTAAAGAGATAAAGTTTCTAGATGAAATAAATGACTGCTTCTTGGAGCAGCTGGTTCATGAACCGACCAGAGGGGAAGCCATACTGGACCTAGTCCTTAGTGGAACGCCAGATCTGGTGCAAGAAATAAGGGTGTTGGGACCACTTGGCAATAGTGATCATAGTATGATCATGTTTGATTTAATCAGTGGAGGACAGATAGTAAAGGAATCCACAGTACTACCTTTTAACTTTCAAAAGGGTGACTATGATAGAATGAGGAATATAGTTCGGAAAAAACTAAAAGGAGCGGTTCCAAAGGTTAAAGACTTACAGCAAGCTTGGGTGTTATTTAAAAATACTATCCTCGAAGCCCAGACCAGCTGTATTCCACGCATTAAGAAAAGTGGAAGAAAGTCCAAAAAACTGCCAGCATGGTTTAAAGGTGAGGTCAGAGAGGCTGTTGCTGCCAAAAGAGCAACCTTCAGAAAATGGAAAAAAGAGCCAAATGATGAAAACTGGAAACAGCACAAGCACTGGCAAGTTAAATGCAAAGCATTGATAAGGCAGGCAAAGCGGGAATTTGAGAAGAAACTTGCTACGGAAGCAAAAACACGAAATAAAGACTTTTTCAAGTACATTCGTAGCAAAAGGCCTGTGAGAGAGTCAATTGGACCATTAGATGATAGAGGGGTAAAAGGGGCAGTAAGAGGAGACAAGGCTATAGCAGAGAGACTGAATGAATTCTTTGCTTCGGTCTTTACTGAGGAAGATGTAGGGGTGTTACCCAAGACTGAAGTGGTATTTAAAGGTGATACTGCAGAGGAATTGAGAGAAATATCGCTACACCGGGAAGATATATTACAACTATTTGATAAACTGAATAGTAGCAAATCACCTGGACCGGATGGTATACATCCCAGAGTGTTGAAAGAACTGAAATATGAGATTGCAGACCTGTTATTGGTAATCTGTGAACTTTCATTAAAATCATCTGTAATACCTGAAGATTGGAGGGTCGCCAACGTAACACCAATTTTTAAAAAGGGTTCCAGGGGTGACCCGGGAAATTACAGACCGGTGAGCCTGACGTCAGTACCAGGGAAAATGGTAGAAGCCATCATAAAGAACAAAATTACACAGCATGTAGATAGTCATGGCCTAATGGGAGACAGCCAACATGGCTTTAGACAAGGCAGATCTTGTCTTACTAATCTGATCTGTTTTTTTGAAGGTGTGCATAAACAGGTAGACAAAGGTGAGTCGGTTGATATAGTGTATCTGGACTTTCAGAAAGCTTTTGACAAGGTCCCCCATCAGAGACTTTTGGCGAAGCTAAAAAGTCATGGGATAGGAGGCAGTGTACTATTGTGGATCGGGAACTGGTTAAAAGATAGAAAGCAGAGGGTAGGGCTAAATGGCCAATATTCCCAATGGAAAAAGGTGAATAGTGGAGTACCCCAGGGATCTGTACTGGGTCCGCTACTTTTTGACATATTCATAAATGACCTGGAAAAGGGAATAACTAGTGAGGTAATCAAATTTGCAGATGACACAAAACTGTTTAAAGTTGTTAAAACCCAAGAGGATTGTGGAAAACTGCAGGAGGATCTGGATAAATTGGAAGACTGGGCATCCAAATGGCAGATGAAATTTAATGTGGACAAGTGCAAAGTTATGCACCTAGGAAAGAACAACCCACACTATAGTTACAAGATGCAAGGCTCCACATTAGAAACCACCACCCAGGAAAAAGATTTAGGAGTCATCGTGGATAACATGTTAAAACCCTCCGCCCAGTGTGCAGCGGCGGCCAAGAAAGCAAATAGAATGCTAGGTATCCTAAGGAAAGGGATGGAGAATAAAACAAAGGATATTATAATGCCTCTGTATCGCTCCATGGTACGACCGCACCTTGAATATTGTGTGCAATTCTGGTCACCGTATCTTAAAAAGGACATAGAGTTATTAGAAAAAGTACAGAGAAGAGCCACCAAATTGGTGAAGGGGATGGAAGGCTACTCCTATGAAGAGAGGCTAAAAAGGTTAGGGCTCTTTAACCTAGAAAAGAGGCGGCTGAGGGGAGATATGATAGAGGTGTATAAATTAATGAATGGAGTGGAACGGATAAACGTGGATAAATTGTTTACGCTATCAGAATATAGAAGGACTAGGGGGCATGTAATGAAGCTACAGGGTAAACTATTTAAGACAAATAGGAGAAAATATTTCTTCTCTCAACGTGTAATCAAACTCTGGAATCTGTTACCGGAGGATGTAGTAAGGGCTGTTAGTATAGCTGGGTTTAAAAAAGGTTTGGACAAGTTCCTGGAGGAAAGGTCCATAAACCACTATTAAAAAGGGACCCAGGATATCAATGCTTGGCCTAGTACAAGCACTGCAGAACCTGTGTCTTTTGGGGAAACTGCTAGGTACGTATGACCTAGATTGGCCACTGTTGGAAACAGGATACTGGGCTTGATGGACCTCGGTCTGACCCAGTATGGCATTTCTTATGTTCTTATGTTCTTAAAGACATACATTTATTGCAGAGAATATAAGAATGGTGCACACACACATTTTGTACCCAACACTGCACACACACCATAACAATGGCCATTACCTAGAGCAGAGTCTCCAAAATGCATTCCTGGAGTGCTACAACGCACACATGTCATCAGCTTTTCCAAGATAAGCACATGGCAGCATGTTGCCGGAAGGGTACAGGTGGTGAAGGGGGCAGTGTCTGATAGCCACAGAAGACAGTGGCCTAGCCATGTGCAGGCTGGCACCGTCCACTGCAACAGATAGGCCCTGTCGGATGTACAGTCATGGACATCCCAGAAAATCCAGCCAATCTGTGGCAGCACAGGGGTGCACTGCACACAGACAGTGTGTGCAAGAACAGAAGGTCACAGGTTCAAAGCCCTGCCAATCCTGCCCACATATTGTTTCCACAACGAAAATGTGATAGTAAGGCTAATCCTTTATTGCTGGGGACATATGCATTGGTCATACACCTATCGTTCACCCCACTGATCACGGACACCATGACCAGGGGCACGACCTACAGCAGAGTCTCACAAATGCAGTCCTGGCGGACCACACACCATTCCTGTTCCATGCTGCCACGCATAGAAATGTTTTGTGTGTCATATCCCTGCACCACCGCCATGGCATTTAGATGTAGCACATGCATATTCATGAGGGACAGCAGGAAAACCAGAACAGTGTGTTGTAATCCTGGCCTACATCTGGGAACCTCTGCTGTAAAGCAGCAACCAACAGGGGCAGACACACCCACACCCACAGGCCACATTTTCCAATGCCTCCTGGAGAGGCACGACATTGGGCCCTGCGTGCATCTCACAATACTAGCATGTGCATTCCTTAGCAATGTCACCCTACACCAGGGTATACGGTACACAGCTGTCAAATGCTTGCTATGAGTACTGGCAGATAGATAACCCTACGTTACGCAAATTATGCTCTGTGAGCTCCATCATGACAATCATTCTGTTGTCTGCAGTGGGTGCATCAGGTCTGGTCTCAGACAGTGTTTACCACCCTGGGGAGTGACACCCAACGGTATTGCGTACCATATCCATGCCTGTACTGTGCCCAGGACTGGTGTGGTGGCCAATGTTGACAAACGCCTCTATAGTAGCACAATGCTGGCATACGTGTGTGAGTGTGTGTCTGTCTATACAGTGTGTGTTGGCTGCAAACACCTTCCACAGCCCACACTGCCAGCACTGTTGCCAGTATTGGCCTGCCAATGTGCATAATGAGCAGCAAGGTACCATGGGTATAGATCAGACAGGGTGGGATGGCCAGGATGCATCTGCACAGGGCAGAGGGCACTGGCTGGGACACTGTAGTGGCTGGCCACCACCCACACAGACAGGGTGGCCTCTGTATGTGCTGCTGGGGTTGTACAACACCCTGACTGTGCAGTGACGACAGCATGGCTAGGCACCCCCATAGTGATAGATAGTATCTCTGTCATGTGATATATATGGGTTGTGGTTTGGGCCCCAGTCACTGACCTATCTGCTGGTGTGCACGGCCATCCTAGTTCTGGGTGCATGCATTTCCAACAGGACCAACTAGCAGACTGTCCTCAGTTGGTTTGTGTCCTGATGGAGTGCTGTGCAGTGGGTGATGGCTTGCTGCGGGAGAATATCAGATAGTGGTGGGGCCCAACGTAGCATATCACGGCATACTGTCTGTCAGATATTATGTCAGGGATGTGCATGTCTAACAGGACTAACTAGCAGATTGTCCGCAGCTGGTCTGTGTCCTGATGGAGCGCCTTGCAGGGTGCAGTGGCTGATGGCTTGCTGCAGGACAATATCAGATAGTGGTGGGGTGCAACCGAGCACATACAGGCCTAATGTCTGTCAGATATTGTGTTATGGATGTGTATACAGCTGCCATGACTGGCCTGTAGGGTATCTCTTTCACAGTAGGACTGGGGTTGATGGTCTACTCTGCTGCCACCATTGCAGGGAGGTAGCATTTAGAGAGGAGACCCTGCGTTGCAAACAGGGGAGGAGGGGGACAAATGGTGGTACCTAACCCACCTAGGTATCCATAAGGGGTTCCCCAGACTCAGACCGACAGAGATATCCAAGTTGTTTCTGCAGAAAGAACCTATCTCACAGAGTAATAGTGCATTGGAGCTCTGCCATGGCCTAAATTTGCCGTGGAGGGTGTTGTGGACCTGGTCCTGGGTGCCTCATCACACCCTTAGGGTGAGCACAGTACCCGCACAATGTGACGGTGTGTAGCTACTCTGTGCCAGTACAACACCCACTCAGTACACCCTACCAGGCCGAGTTGATGTGTGGGTGCACACGGGCACATCCCCATACCAGGCCTGGAGCTGTCAGGTTGCAGTCCCCATCCTGTGTGCATCTGTGGACTGGTGATTTGCATGTGCAGTGCATCATGGGCACGGGTGGCCAAACCCTATACACCTCACAACAGCAGACTGTCTGTGAGGTGACGTGCAGGCTTTCTGCAGCCAGCCATGGCTTTTGCTAACAGCTATAGTGCTGTAGTCCAAAGGTTATGTCACTGCCTGTGTAGCCAGAGGATATGGGTTCAAAACCACAGTGTGGTAATGTGATAGGCTTGTCCACAGCATTATCCATCTCAAATCCACCTATTTTATGCATGATAAAACACCCGCGGCATACTGTACCCATAAGGTGTGTCTGAGGGTGCTTTATAGGGCGCCCTATAGGCCACCTCATGGTTGCCATCCATACAGTGTGCACTATACATTATCCTGTGTGGCAACATATATGGTGCCCTATAGGGGACATTCTAGGGTGCGTTGGCGGACAGTGCACTGTAACATGTGCCCTATGGGCCGCCTTATGTTAACATGCTGTGAGAGTGCGTTTGCTAGTAGTGATACAAAAAGAAAAAAAGCCACCTACACCACAACACAACATAATACATACTGTTTTAGCCAGCCGTGTTCACTGGGCACTGTGAGGTATTGAACCGCTGATCCCTGCACCAGTGGTCACTGTTTCAAACATTGTGCTGTGGCTCTGTTCCTGTGCGTGGATATCAGCGAGACCCCTTATGCCGCACAAAACGCACATAATTAACAGTACGCCGCCCAATGACACCCATAATAACAGTGCGCCGTCCAAAACGCACAAAATGTACAGTGCGCTGCCCTATGTCGTCCAAATGCTAATATGTCTCGTAAAACATATACCCATCAAAGGTGTTGCTACAGCTGGGCATTTCCGTTGCACACAATGGGGGATCGAACCCATGGCCCCTGGACCATTGCTCAGTGTCATCACCGTTGTACCACGGCTCTGTTGTTTTGCAAGGCCAGCAGCGTGCCACCTAGCCTTTCCACGCGATAATGTAGGCAGCGCACATCGCCGCGCACAAGTCCGGCCGCTTATTCTCGGTGTTTTGTGTGTTACCTACCTGAACTGACCACACCTCATATGCCACATGCCCAGTAATGGGGACCCGCACATATTAGGTGTTTATCAACACACCCCTAAAAGTGTTCATTTCAACATGAGAAATACATCGGTGCTATCTGTGGCTGCAGAGGTCAATAGACATACAGTTGTTCACACACTACCCACTGTGTATGAAAGCAGCGTGCATGTTCAATGTGCATATTCCCCGCACGCAGCCATGCGGAACGTTGCTATGCGCCTATCTCGGTCGCGTAGCCATGCGCCACGCATGTTCGGCAAACGATGTGCGCAAATGCGGAAGATGAGTTGTGTGCGGCATGGCTGCTACACGTGCAAAAAAGAAAATGGCGCCCCGCACAAGGAAGCCTGCCTTCTCTAGAAGAGAGGTCCGTGAGCTGGCAATACTAATAGGGCCAAAACAGGATAAGTTCTTCCCAGGAGCCTCCAGGGGAAGCGACACTGCAAAGGTGCTGAGGGCCTGGGAACGCATCACACGGCGTTTCAACCGTGTGGCTGAAAACAAACGTGAGGTAAGGGTATGGCAGCATATCACAATAGCCATATACAAACACTGGGGTGATTGTAGGTGACCATGCAGCTGTGTGTAGGTGGTTTACAACAGAAATGTACAGCAGCTACAACCGCATGTAGATATCTCTATGTATCACATCTGAGTAGTATTCCATGTATGCAGGTGTTGCTGGATATGGTCACATAGGGCATGATGCAATCCTGCAGTCATGCAATCTGCCTCTGTTGAACAGATAAAACATATTGTAACACAGCTAGGCCAGAGATCTTGCTAAATAGTCTCCTGAAACATCATGTGCTGATGCTGGGGCTGCATCTGCAGGCTAAAACATATGGCCAATCCTTAGTGCTAGCGAAATCTGCATCACATGGTCTGTCTTACACCATGCAGCCCAGGGGTTCTGCGCCAATGTTGTCAAACGCAACTAGCCTATTCACAGGAGCCATGAGAGGCCATCAGAGTTGGCCCTCAATCACCCTGGAGCTATGGGGATCCCCACTAATGTTGCCTAAGCCATCGCCCCTATCCCCTGGAGTACAGAGAACCCTTCAAAGTACATTCACACTCACCCTGCAGATATGGGGATGTTTGCTAATGTTGTTTAAACTACCATCCCCATCCCCAGGAGTACAGAGAAGCCTTCAAACTGGGCCCTGTGTCATCCTGTAGATATGGGAATGTCAAATACTGTTGTCTAACCCATCCCCCTTATCCCCAGGAGTACAGAGAAGCCTTCAAACTGGGCCCTGTGTCATCCTGTAGATATGGGAATGTCAAATACTGTTGTTTAACCCATCACCCTTATCCCCAGGAGTACAGAGAAGCCCTCAAAGGGGGCCCCCTGTCATCCTGTAGATATGGGAATGTTTACTAATGCTGTTTAACCCCACATCCCCATCCCCAGGAGTACAGAGAGGCCCTCAAACTGAGCCCTGTGTCATCCTGTAGATATGGGAATGTCAAATACTGTTGTCTAACCCATCCCCCTTATCCCCAGGAGTACAGAGAGGCCTTCAAACTGGGCCCTGTGTCATCCTGTAGATATGGGAATGTCAAATACTGTTGTTTAAACCATCCTCCCAATCCCCAGGAGTACAGAGAAGCCTTCAAACTGGGCCCTGTGTCATCCTGTAGATATGGGAATGTCAAATACTGTTGTTTAACCCATCCTCCCAATCCCCAGGAGTACAGAGAGGCCTTCAAACTGGGCCCTGTGTCATCCTGTAGATATGGGAATGTCAAATACTGTTGTTTAACCCATCCTCCCAATCCCCAGGAGTACAGAGAGGCCCTCAAACTGAGCCCTGTGTCATCCTGTAGATATGGGAATGTCAAATACTGTTGTCTAACCCATCCCCCTTATCCCCAGGAGTACAGAGAGGCCTTCAAACTGGGCCCTGTGTCATCCTGTAGATATGGGAATGTCAAATACTGTTGTTTAACCCATCCTCCCAATCCCCAGGAGTACAGAGAAGCCTTCAAACTGGGCCCTGTGTCATCCTGTAGATATGGGAATGTCAAATACTGTTGTTTAACCCATCCTCCCAATCCCCAGGAGTACAGAGAGGCCCTCAAACTGAGCCCTGTGTCATCCTGTAGATATGGGAATGTCAAATACTGTTGTCTAACCCATCCCCCTTATCCCCAGGAGTACAGAGAGGCCTTCAAACTGGGCCCTGTGTCATCCTGTAGATATGGGAATGTCAAATACTGTTGTTTAACCCATCCTCCCAATCCCCAGGAGTACAGAGAAGCCCTTCAAACTGGGCCCTGTGTCATCCTGTAGATATGGGAATGTCAAATACTGTTGTTTAACCCATCCTCCCAATCCCCAGGAGTACAGAGAGGCCTTCAAACTGGGCCCTGTGTCATCCTGTAGATATGGGAATGTCAAATACTGTTGTTTAACCCATCACCCTTATCCCCAGGAGTACAGAGAAGCCCTCAAAGGGGGCCCCCTGTCATCCTGTAGATATGGGAATGTTTACTAATGCTGTTTAACCCCACATCCCCATCCCCAGGAGTACAGAGAGGCCCTCAAACTGAGCCCTGTGTCATCCTGTAGATATGGGAATGTCAAATACTGTTGTTCAACCCATCACCCTTATCCCCAGGAGTACAGAGAAGCCCTCAAAGGGGGCCCCCTGTCATCCTGTAGATATGGGAATGTTTACTAATGCTGTTTAACCCCACATCCCCATCCCCAGGAGTACAGAGAGGCCCTCAAACTGAGCCCTGTGTCATCCTGTAGATATGGGAATGTCAAATACTGTTGTCTAACCCATCCCCCTTATCCCCAGGAGTACAGAGAAGCCTTCAAACTGGGCCCTGTGTCATCCTGTAGATATGGGAATGTCAAATACTGTTGTTTAACCCATCCCCCTTATCCCCAGGAGTACAGAGAAGCCCTCAAAGGGGGCCCCCTGTCATCCTGTAGATATGGGAATGTTTACTAATGCTGCTTAACCCCACATCCCCATCCCCAGGAGTACAGAGAGGCCCTCACACTGAGCCCTGTGTCATCCTGTAGATATGGGAATGTCAAATACTGTTGTCTAACCCATCCCCCTTATCCCCAGGAGTACAGAGAAGCCTTCAAACTGGGCCCTGTGTCATCCTGTAGATATGGGAATGTCAAATACTGTTGTCTAACCCATCCCCCTTATCCCCAGGAGTACAGAGAGGCCTTCAAACTGGGCCCTGTTTCATCCTGTAGATATGGGAATGTGAAATACTGTTGGTTAACCCATCCCCCTTATCCCCAGGAGTACAGAGAAGCCCTCAAAGGGGGCCCCCTGTCATCCTGTAGATATGGGAATGTTTACTAATGCTGTTTAACCCCACATCCCCATCCCCAGGAGTACAGAGAGGCCCTCAAACTGAGCCCTGTGTCATCCTGTAGATATGGGAATGTCAAATACTGTTGTCTAACCCATCCCCCTTATCCCCAGGTGTACAGAGAGGCCTTCAAACTGGGCCCTGTGTCATCCTGTAGATATGGGAATGTCAAATACTGTTGTTTAACCCATCCTCCCAATCCCCAGGAGTACAGAGAAGCCTTCAAACTGGGCCCTGTGTCATCCTGTAGATATGGGAATGTCAAATATTGTTGTTTAACCCATCCTCCCAATCCCCAGGAGTACAGAGAGGCCTTCAAACTGGGCCCTGTGTCATCCTGTAGATATGGGAATGTCAAATACTGTTGTCTAACCCATCCCCCTTATCCCCAGGTGTCCAGAGAGGCCCTTCAAACTGGGCCCTGTGTCATCCTGTAGATATGGGAATGTCAAATACTGTTGTTTAACCCATCCTCCCAATCCCCAGGAGTACAGAGAAGCCTTCAAACTGGGCCCTGTGTCATCCTGTAGATATGGGAATGTCAAATACTGTTGTTTAACCCATCCTCCCAATCCCCAGGAGTACAGAGAGGCCTTCAAACTGGGCCCTGTGTCATCCTGTAGATATGGGAATGTCAAATACTGTTGTTTAACCCATCCCCCTTATCCCCAGGAGTACAGAGAAGCCCTCAAAGGGGGCCCCCTGTCATCCTTTAGATATGGGAATGTTTACTAATGCTGTTTAACCCCACATCCCCATCCCCAGGAGTACAGAGAGGCCCTCACACTGAGCCCTGTGTCATCCTGTAGATATGGGAATGTCAAATACTGTTGTCTAACCCATCCCCCTTATCCCCAGGAGTACAGAGAAGCCCTCAAAGGGGGCCATCTGTCACCCTGGAGATATGGGAATGTGTGCTAATGTTGTTTAACCCATCCTCCCTATCCCCAGGAGTACAGAGAAGCCTTCAAAGGGGGCCCTCACCCACCCTGGTGATATGGTGGAGTGTGCCTATGCTGTTTAATCCATTCTCCCCATCTACAGGAGTCCTGACACCTGTGTATGGTTGTCATTTAAACGACCTACGTAGATGATGCATTTCCCTGCTAAGGTGCTGTAGGACACACAACACCCATGGGGCTGGAAAGCGGACTGTAACGGAGGGTATGTCTGTCACACATATATATCAGCTATGTTGGATAGTCTACACATCTCATACAGTCTATGGGTCTGTGAGCTTCACAACACACAGCAGGGGATAGGCAGCAGACAGATGGTGGTCACAATATTCTATGTCCATGTCGTGCAATCACGTGTTTAGGCCGGAATGTTGTTTCCCCAACCTATGTTTGCATATCCACAGGTGGAGGACCTGAGGAAGAAGGCCCGTGAACTGAGGCTGTACCACCCGGAGTATCTTGAGCGTTTCAGCAGGGGGCCGGGACAACACCAAGATGGTGAGTTATCCCAGGAATAACTTTCATCAACAAATGTCACATTGACCTACCAGCCGGTGTGTTACCTGCATATGTACAGGTGTTATGTGACACACATGGACGGCCTGTAATGTATGTAATCTTTCCCATATATAGACCACAGCAGTGATGGACCCGGAGACTCCCCACCCACCCTCAGACGGCCCACCACACGCCGTGGACGGGAGAGAGAGGTGGCGGAGGTGCAGGAGGAGGAGGAAGAGGTGGAGGCGCAGGTGTCGGATCTGCAGACAGAGGATGTGGAGGGGTCAGAGGATGCAGATGAGGAGGAGGGGCCCAATGAGGACGATGTGGTGCTGGTGCAGGACTCTGACGTGGAGGGGGAAGATGGGGAGGAGGGGAATGTGGGCCACCATTCACCAGCGGATGGGCATGTTGTGCAAGGTGTGGGGGATGCGGGGGAGGGGGGGTGGGGGGGGCATGGTGGGGATGTCCCTGCGGGGGTGTTAGCATGGGTGGAGGGGGTATTGGGGGGGAGTTTGGGGGGGGAACAGGCAGGGCGGGGGGTTTGGGGGAACACAGCACAGCACAGGTCTCTGTGGACCCCCGCCAGACACCACAGGCAGGAACATGGGACAGACATCGTAGTGTCACCGCGCCATCCACTGCCACCAACATATCACATGCACATGCCAGCACACAGACCACCGAGACTGTTTGTCTGTGTGCTGGCAGGTGTATGCACGATGTGTTGGTGGCAGTGGATGACGTGAGACGCGACATCCGTTTGGTGTTTCATGCACTGCAGTGTCTGACGGGGGCTGTCCAGCAGGTGAACGCTGATGTTGCACAGCTGCAACATCAACGTTCATCTGCTGGAGACCGTCACAGGCAGCATTGATGGCACCTGTGACGGCCACATGTGGCCTGTGCTGTGCTGTGTTACACAAACATACAGGCTGTGGGTGTTTGTTGTATGGCATGTTGCCATTTTGTTTTTACGTTACTCCAATTAAAGTTGGACGTTGTTTTCTGGACACAATGGTCATGTGTTTCCCTTACACACTCACCATGGATGTAAGCATGGGATATGTATGTGGAACAGGATATGCATTGACAGTTGACATGGATGTCATATGTGGACTTGCTCTAAATGCATTCATGGGGTCCTATCCATGTGTGCGGGTGTGTGACACCTTGGTAGGCGTATGCGTTGTTGCGTCGGAAGGGATTCCCGGGAACATCCATGTCACATGGGTGGGCGTGACATCCACAGATCTGTCAGTGGTCATATGGCAAACACATATGCATGCCACCCATGTCTGTCAATGCCACATGCATGCCATGGTGTTGTTTGCGCAGCCATGTTATCAGTGTTCCAGCCAGGGGCAATGGTCACACATATGCGATCAATGTATGGTGTATAAGGGTATGCAAATACTGATGGGTGTGAGTAGTCATCATGCAAACCCTGAGCAGTTCCCCAGCCACCACATCGGGGGGTGTGTAACGGGGCATGCTACAGCCAAGGGCCAATGAACACACTCTGTGCAGGTGACACACGACAAGTGGTGCCATCTGTGTAGATGTACCTGCCACTGCAAACAGGACAACAGGAAACTGCTTGGGTGCTGGTCAGATGTTCAGCAGCAAAACATGCATGCACACACTACATAGGGGAGCACAGGGACAATGATTGTATGCACACGTTGCAGCTATGTAATCATATACATTTATTCACACAGATTTACTTTTTCCGCCGTGGCCTCCCACGTCTGGGCCGTCCCAGTTCCCCCTCCCCTGTTGGGGCACGCCCCTGCTGTGCATGTGGTGGTGGTGGAGGTGGTTCCGAGCGTTGCAGCAAACCAACGATGCTCTCCAGGGCCACAGCAATTCGTTCTGACGGCATGGCTCTCACATCATCACGCAATCCCCTAAGTTCCTGCCGTAACAGGTCCACAGAATTGCAAATAGCTGCAGCTGCCTGACGATTGCCTGTGGGTGGAACAAAGGGTGGCCATGAGACACATCCCGAGTAAACAACCATCACATACAACAATGTTACGTATGTAGCACCACATTCTCCTTGTGAGTGGACATTCCATATTGAATACATGGACATATTAGCAGAAAAACCTTGTCAGCAATTATACTGTCCCAGCCACACACAGCACATTGCTCAGTTGTGTGATGTGGGGGTGAACACAGGTATACACTGGATGCGCAAAAACGCCCACATAATGCGTACATTACAATAGGCCCAGGAACAGATAGCAGACACATGTCCACTTTGTACGGGGGTGCAGCAAGTGCGCTGGACAACATCCACACCTGGGGAGTTGCATTGGTGATGCTGTTTGTTTGAGGACAACTAGGCCAGGTGGCGCCACACTTGTATTAATATGTGCAGCATGGACAGGTCACAAATCAAGCAGATGTGACTCTGCAAGATGCGCTGGCAGCACCAGCATTAGCAGCCTTACATGGCCAGGTCCACTGATGACACATGTGTCTCTGAACACAGAGGTTTACTTGCACCTAGGGCCAACAGAGAAAAAGGTCTCATAACAATGCACGTACACCTCCATACACATGTGGAGGTTGTGGACAGAGCATGGGTAGCACCAGATGATGCAGCACAGGGGGACAGACGGCACGATTGAACACACATGGTTATGATGTGCAAACACCTGCACATGATAGCCACTAGGGATGTGTGCTGAGGGACAGAGCTGGGGGGGGGATGTGTGACCCAGGTTGGCAGCAGGGGTATCACCTGTGTGGTGTATATTCATTCCAAGAACAAAAGGGGCCAGGAGCTGAGCTGTGTGGTCAGGTGTGTGGGTCCCAACCCATGGTATTGTGAGAGACATTGTTAGATCTAGAGAGGAATGGCACATGCGGATAGCCCTGTCTGGATGTCTAGCAGCATACCTTTGTATTGTACATACAGTGAGTCTGCAAGGACCTGTAGGCCACCCAAACCATACCGACATGACCAGTCGCCCTGTCAGTTCTGTACACTGTGCAATATGTGTGTCAACACACATTTGAACTGCTAATGCCACATCGTATGATTGTTTTGCACCAGAAACACAGACTGTAGGGTGTGGGGTCGTTGTGACATAGCAGTACATCACACTGTTCAGGTTTGCATATGGTAGGTCGGATTCGCAATGGACCAGGGGACATTGGGCATTGTTTCACCTGTCACACGCCTGTGCTGCTGTGATGAGGCTGGCTGTTGCTGTTCCAATTGGCGTATTGAGGTTATGACCCATAACATGCTGCAACATAAACAACATCTCACTTATGTGTGCATCTGTAGGTTTGAATGTACCATAGGCTGTTATGTTGTGCGGCACAGTGCGATGAGCTAACATACACTGTGCCGTTCTGTTGTTCAATATGTCTACAGTCTACGGTAATTATAAAAATATTGCTCCAAAACTTGCAAAAATGCTGATATATATTATTCTTATGCACTTAAATAGGATCATAAAGAGTGACCCAATAAACTGCTCATATATATAAGATATACCCCCTACAAATATATATAATATATATATAAATATATATAAACCCCCTACAAATATGGATTTGTACAGTCTACGGTAGGCAGACATGTCACAGCTGTGTATGGTATTCTCTGACATCCACCACACCCCCCCCCAAACAGGGTCTAATGGTTTGTGTGTGGTGGTTGTGCCAGACCTTGGTCACCACTGTTGCCTCTCATCTGTGCGCATGTGTGTGGGGACACATCTTTGCACGCCTTAATAACCACGTCATGACTGAGTGCACAGAATGTGTGTCTCTGATTAAGATCAACATCAACACATATTTGTTAAACTGTACATGTTATGCTGTATGTCAGCATTGCAGAGGTGCTAGGTTATGTCCCAGTGAAGTTACTGTGTTGCACATGCGGAATCCTGACATGTGGTATAGTGTTATGTCATGTAGGTAGGCCGGCCATTGTGTGGAGTGGATCACATATAAGATACTCCCATACGATGCACAGCTGATATTGTATGAACACTCAGCATACAAAACATTGGGGGTAACAAAGTTTTGCACCCACCTTCTGCATCTTGACGTGCAGATCTGCCATGTGCTCTCAGCTGTGCCAGCAGCACATCCTCCCCACACACCTCCTGGCTTGTTGGATGTCTTGCGGCTGGTGAATGAGAACCCATCGTCGTATCGCGCATCATGTCTGCCTCCACGGGCCCCTCGGCAGAGGTTATGCTGTCACCAGACACACCAACCTCTGGATCCTCCATGATGTGTTTCGCACGCATCGCAGCCCCCTCCGCCACCTCCTCCTGCTCCTCCTCCTCCTCCTCTCCCCCCTCCTCATGTGTCATCATTGTACTGTAGTCACCTGTATTGTGGGCACAAGATGACAACACACATATGACTGTGCAATACAGCTACGTATACGTGTGTGTTGCAGAATACACATACCTGCTGGTGTGGGGACCCAACACGTGTGCTGCAGACAGGGCCCCCTGCACACTCACATACCTGTCTCTCTGCAACATGTACCTGTACCAGGGAAACAGGTGTGTGTGTACCCTCTGCACACCTTGTGTGTTTGCCATGCCTCTGAGTCTGCTCCAATTGTGCATTTAGCCCCCACCCCATTTCTCAAACCACCTGGCCAACATATGTGCACACACGGATGCACATAACTGACAGGTACACCTGTAATTGCATACACCGGTGTGGGTGTGCCTGCCATCTTGAAGGGCATATCACATTGGGACATACTGTCATCACAGTGCTCCATGTGTTTGTCTCCAACATACAATGGAGGTAGCTACCAATGTAAATCAACACTGGGCCATTGACAGGCACATGCAGCACTGTGCGTATAGTATGGCACATACACATTCACATCTCACAGGCGACTGCAATATGACAGCTGAGGAGAGGCAGTGTTGTGGGTGGAGGTAAGGGGTTGTTAGACGTAGACATGTCTGGGACAGGTTGGGGACTGATAGGATGAGGGACACATGCTGAATGTGTCCCTGGAACATGGCAACAGAACATGGTGACACAGGCCAATACACAGATGTCTGCAGCTCTGAGGATGTACAACATGTTTAACTCAGGACAGATGTCATCGTCCCAACACAGGCCATGTTTTCATGTCCCCACAGGGTCAGGTGTTGTATGACACATCTGCCCTTACCCCATGGGCATACGTGTATCACTGCACCTTGACAAGTCATTGTCAGACACATGTGATAGGGAAGGTTACCAGACACCATGCTGCACTCGGTACCTGCTGTGATGCCAGGCGTACATGCACTGCTCTTGAGATACGCTCCTTATGTCATACACTGTGGTCTCTCAGTCCTTTCCAACAGTCACATATGTCCACATTTGCTTGCCGTGTGCACATGTGACTGTGAGGTGACAGACGGCGATAGCACAGTCACAGATCTAACGCGTTGTGTGATGTGCATGACCTCTACGCCTGCCAGATCTGCAGTGTCCAACTGCTCCATATTGTGGAGTGACCTACCCTGTCACACACTGTGTAACGTTAGTGGGCAAGGTGTAGTCCCACTGGTATTTTGGAGGGGGAGGAGCACCTTATAGGGACACCTATTGCCCCCGTGGCTGACACCACAACCCAGCCTATGTTGGCTACGTGACATATGTCTTTGAGAACACTATTCAGCTGTCCCCCTGTGTATTGCACCTCCTGGTATTGGCTTGATGTAACCTTTGGGGTGTGAGTGTTCTGTGTCTGTTTCACAGAACAGGGTATGAAGGTGTAGAGCACACACCTCTGACAGCAGCATAGTTAAATGCTAGCACAGTTACATACCTGTAAAAGGTGATCTCTGGGAAAAGCAGGAATCAGTCTCCACATATGGGTACATCGGCAACCAATGGAGCCTGCACAGGCATACCTACCCGTTTCCAAACAGTAAGCCTTGGGCAGCATACCTGGGGCCTGTACACTGACGTCCCGCCCTCTCCAGAGCCTCTCTCCATTAGGGTTCCCAAGCTGAGACAAGGGTGAGTTGCGAATAGGAGGATAGCTGAAAGGATAAAACTCATGGGGAGCTGGGAGGGTTGTCCAGACTACTACGTGCTGTTCACAGACATCACCTGTTACACCTAGCTCCGGAAACAAGCAGGAATGTGTGTTCACATATGTGGACTCCCTAGCTATGGAGGCCAGGGGAAGCTCCCTGAGATTTGCAGTGCCGAGGCACAGGTGGGCATCAGTCCCTCACGTATCTCCACCATCCCATGTGGGATGGAGGGTGGGATTTGGGATGAATGGACCTTCAATGAAAGACAAACAACTCACCGAAGGACTACTGGGGGGGGGGGAGTCCGCAGTATGCATGATAAGTGCATTACACATATCATATGAACTCACATATATAATGTTTACGGACTGGATTTTAGGGGTGGGGGCAGGATGGGGTCTGCTGGATACGTAGTGACGGGATTGTCACGGCGACATCACAGCAGTGGGGATGACGGGCCTACCTGGAGCGAGCAGGTGATCCAGGTGTCAACTGGTTTGGATTGTGATGGCACGTCCCCAATGGCAAGCATTATGGGACACATCTGGGACCTTCTGGAGACCCATCTTCCGAAATAATTAGGTATGACAGACGCAGACCGACCGACTGAGACACCTATCCCAGTCCTTGCGGGGAGAGCGGTTATGGGGGTAACCGCATTCCCTAGTAACATAGATGTGTCATCAAAAGGGAATACATGTACACTGTCTGTCCAAGCTGCTAAGAGATATGAAAGACATATACGCACGAAGCTTCAAGGGTAGGGAACCTAAGTAGACATGGATGCTGATAGCATCATACTGCATCATAGTGCATAACAGGCTCTTCAGACTGAAGAATAGTGTGCGGATGGGGATATACACTGTCTGATACGTCAGTCAGTTCACTCTCTTACATGGACAGTGAGGTGAACGTATGTAACATATATCAATCCCTACGAGGTATCCCCACAGACACATATCTAGGTACAGATATACGCACATATCTGTATTTCAGGATATGTTTGGAGACATGTGTGGACATATATACATAGGCAGCTATATTTATATGTTTGTATATAATGTTCATAATAAAACACATATCTATATGTATCCATCTATCTATCTATCTATCTATCTATATCTCTCTCTATCTCTATCTCTATATCCATATATATCTATGTATAGCTAGATCTATATCTATATCTATATATACACACATTTATCTCTATATATATGTGGGCCATGAATATGCACCGGCAGCAAATTGACATATGTATGTAGAGTTATGAGGACCTATTCACATACATGACTATATTCTTGACGACACATGTCTGCCACTGAGCCCCACAGTTAGTTTGGGATGGGGTATGTGAGTGTGAGACATTCTATTCGTAACAGGAGGCCAAGCCCACCTGACAGATACAATGATCATCAATCTCCATGGCATACAGGGATGCAGTATTGCAAACAGCGAATCACCAGGATGGTTGGGTGACAACAGGGGATAAGCCCAGTCTGTGCGGACATGGCTAACATCTGTTAGATATCTAACATGGCAAAGGTACAGAAATCCAGCCGACGGATACCAAGGGGACACACTGGAGGGATATGGCGGTACTATGCGTTCCCAGTAGCCGTGGATAGTCATGCATGAACGTTCCACCCTCTATACAATACAAAACCAGAGGTTGCAGTAAACCCACACAGACCTCTGATGGGGTCATAAACCTTGTCTAGCCATATAGCGTCGCCCTATGAGGATGGTGTTCGCTCTATATCAGGGCCCTCATAGTGGATGAGCTCTCTGAGAGTGCAGAGAGCATATGGAGGTTGAATTTGAATGAACTGTCTGTAAGCAGATACAGTGCCATATCCCCTGGAAGGAGTTGTCCAGAGATAAGAGGTGTTCAGCCTACAATGAGTGAAAATAACCATGGACTAGCTTGGAACCACTACTACGGTTGAACAGGAACTGTGAGATAGAGAAACTGGAACATGTGGGATGTGTCTGCAAGGCAATCACTGTGCCTCCTGCAGGCACAGCAGCTGTAGAAATAGATGGGTGGCGGACATGGGCAATGGAACAAAGGACAGGGGATGGTCCTGTCCCTGTCTACTGAGTTATCCAGCACATATGTTCATGGCAGGACAAGCAATACCCTGAAAAGGAGGCTAAGGAGCATCTTAGTAAGGTAACCCTCAGCCTACGAAAGTCCTGGATGAGAGGGTGTGGAATGTAGGTAACGGAGGGGTGACGTACCCATAGGGGACGTCAGCTGATGGCACAGTGCTCATGTTGTGACAGACACTATTATGGGATAGTTGTACCCCCTCCTCTCAGTGATGAGAGGAAGACAGATCTATAACCCAGAAACAAGGATATCCCGACATCTTAACCTCATGAGAAAGGGTATGCAGTGTAGTCTCCTGGGGAACACCAGTGCGGCACCTATGAGAATACACTAACTGTATGTTACAGTTCCCCGACACCTATGATTTGTGTGAATGCTGCGGCTGCCTAGACTTTGTAAACATCAGACCATGCTGAGGTGTTCCTCGCTGTGCTACATCTGCATGATGGGCAGGTGACCTGACAACTCCTCATTTCCAAAAGAAAGAGGGTCAGGTGGGACATTTCCTACCCCCTGACACTGATGGTGGATTGGAATGGCCTGTAGCCCTAGGGACGTCAGATGAACAGTGGGCAAACTGACGTACAACCTCCTTGTTGATGAGGCTTTCTCCAGTACATGGTGATTGTGCCACAGTAGGTTGAGGCCATCTATTCAGACCTGCAACCTCGAGCCAACCCTTGCAACGTGCTACAATGGGAGTACCAGTGGATATGCCTACAGACCCACAAGGGTCAACATAAGCACGTGAGAGAATTATGATATACCATGCCTAGGACTTAGAAGTTATGAGTAGTCAGCTACCTTTGACTCTGCCACGAAGGGCCTCAAACGGGACAGGTGTTGTGTGACCTCCTGGAGGGCGTGACTCATATAACACATATGGGATATCATCCGGGATGGCAGCATAGACGTTTGGACATTGTGACGTCCAAAAGCATCATGTGCTTTAGAAGCACGACCTGGCAGACAGGATGACTGCTCCGTTTAACGTCTGACCTTCCGCATTGCTGATTCCACTACCAAGGAATGGTGGGGGGTCGGGTATTATGAGATCCTGGAGAGGGTGCCACCTCATACAGAGCATCAGTTGCTGAGGCAGGGGGAGGAGGAGCCCTCCAAGGTGATATCCACATTTCCAGGAGGCAGACCTGCGAAGAAGGATTTATAAGAGACGTTAGGTTGTCCGTTCCTGCAGTGGCGCCAGTGGTAAGCGGAAGGTCAGGGATGGGAATAGCCAGATAGGTTGCCATGTCAAGGTGGAATGTCTGAGACGAAGGTCATCCAAGGGAAAACATCCATGGCAAAGGTAGGTTTGCAGTAGCAGCCTCAGCACCAGAGGGTGCAGACTGATTATGAACACAACACCTAGTGGTGGTGTGGAGGCACTTGCGATCAGGAGACAATGCAGGAGGTACTGCATTGATCACTCCGGGTATCAACTCCACACTGGGTATCAATAGTACAGCCCTTGATGTTGTCATCGGTGGCTGCTGAAGCGGCACCAGGACAACTGGCGTGGCATAGCAAGTCTCCGTAGACGTGCGTATCCTGAAACAACAATGTGCAGTTTCAAAACACATCGTGACCCAATCCTCAGGAGTACATATCGGTCATGGAGTAGGCATCTAAGAGGGTGACTCGATCGAAGTATGCGTTGATGGTACGGACATCGGTATCAGCAATGCCAACACACAGAACCCGGTCTGAGTGTTATACATTGTTTTGGACGGTAACAAGGACATGCAATGACATGCGTCGGGGGAGGGAGAGGCACTACATACCGTTGCTAGTGACACGATATCGGTACTGCTCGGAGCGGATATCTACGGCAAGCATGGCTGTGGTATGTTCTGTGAGGGGTGAGGCCCTGGAACAAACTGCAACCCCTTTGATGCTTTGGGGCCAGGTGGCTCCCGCAGCCTATGTGAGGGCAATGTTTGTTTGAGGGTACGGACGGAGCCATCCCCATGCTGGCCATGAGGCGTACCACGCAAGCATTAACTAGTCCTCAGAGATGTTGTGTGGGTTACCTGATCCTGTAGAGTGGGGACAGCTTGTACCCCATGTGGCATGGGACAAATGTTATCGAGGGAGACCTGAGGACGTCATGCTTCCAGCACCGTGTTTGGACAAGGCAATGCAGGCGGGAAATGGTCATGACCTATACTGGTTGGACAACAGTAAATGGAGTTTAAGCAGGAAACGTTGTTTCCACAGTCATAGCATCCCCTCAGTGACGTTGGCTCCATGATGCAGAGGCCTTGTGCCCCAAGAGGTTGGGACATGAGGATGCGGAAAATGTTTATCACGATTCTGGACATACACCCCCAGGGGTACCTGTGTCGGTGGCACATACAGCCGCACACACACGATAACAAGGGAGATAGGTGTTGACATCATTTTCACACAAAGGTTTCTGCGGTGACAGGAGGACGTCCTTCGGGCTCCATGGAGGCCTCAAACACTGAAGGGAGGCTCTGGAGAAGGAGGCAGTTCAGCGCGCAGGCGCAAGGGATGTTGCCAAATACGTTATGATCGTTAGCTGGGCAGCATTCCCGTGCAGGCTCTGTCGGTACTGACAGTCACATATGTGATGGCTCATTCCTGCTTGTACCTGTAGATGCGTCTCGGCAGATAGCAGACAATCCCAACTGCACTCACATAACTATCTACACAATGGTGATCCCATGGGGGTCATGAGTCGTAATGGATATGCGTAGCATACATACCTGCCTGTGTGTGTGCGGTGTCCAGGGCCGTAGGCAGCCCATATGTGTAGACAGGACCGAGTCTCTGTGCAAGCTGCTGCTCCAGGGGGCTGAGCATGGTTGGTAGGGGGCCGCCGCCACCTGTGCCACGTGCATGCTGTTCGTCCTCACACATGTGCTGGCGCACACCTCTTTTGATGTCGGAGAACCTCTTTTTGAGGCTCTCTATGTCCCGCGGGTGTCCCCCTGCCTCAGCCACGCTTCTGCTTACCTCCTCCCACGCCGCATTCCGCCCTGCTGTTGATGTCCGTGTGCTCAGCCTGCCAAAGAGAACCTCGTATTGCTCTAGCACCATGGATAGGAGGTTGTGGTTCTCCCCATCTGTGAACCGTGTGGCCCTCCTTCTCAGGCTTTCAGGCACAGGGACCCTCTTCCTTTTCCCAGTGTGTCTGCTGGGAGCAGGCTGGCCCCTTGCTGATGGCTCACCCTCCATAGGGCCTGCAGGTCCTGGCCCCAGTGGCACTGGTGGGCCCACCTCCTCACCCTCACCCTCTCCCAAACTCGCCCTCCCCCTATACCTCTCTCTATCCCTCCCTCTCCCCCTCTCTCTCTCCCTCTCTCTATCCCACCCTCTCCCCCTCTCTCTCTCCCTCTCTCTATCCCTCTCTCTATCCCTCCCCCTCTCCCTCTCTCTGTCCCCCTCTCTATCCCTCTCTCTATCCCTTTCACTCTGCTCATCCATCACCCTCCTCTCACATGTCCGCTCCCCACTCCCCTCCTCACCGCACATCATCCCTTCTGCCTCTCCTACACCACGTACAACACAGACACAACAGCTATATACTCAATAGCAATAAACCAACACAGTAAACGGAACAATACACCCAACAGTACAGAGACAAATGACAACAACAAACTATTTGGCTACAGATACAACACACCTCCTACTATGAACCCTCACCAACCTATTCCTCCACAACCTATCTCTCACAAAACTATACGTCCTCCAACAACCCTCAACGTTTTCCAGGCGTGTAGTGTTTTTATATTTGTTTTTGCACGTTGGTTACATTGCGCATGCGACATTGTGCGACGGTGCTGCTTGTGCGCGGTGCGTAACTGCACTTACGCATAGGCGTTCGTTGGTGGGTTTGGTTGTGTGCGAGGCACGCATGTGCAACTCTTTGCGCATGTGCGTTTGTGTGTGCATCGTCACGCACAGGCAACGCATCCGGACAGGCATAACGAGATGCACATGGGCGCCGTGCACAAACCAACAAACATAAGCATCAAATTGCACATGCGCCTCGCACACATCCACACGCACATGCGCTATCATTTGAACGTGTGCGGCGCGCACAGGCAAACGCCCATGCGTAACGGATTGCACATGCGCAAACTGTTGTACAGGGGCGCCGCGCACAAGCGGCGAAGTCGCACAACGGCGCATGCGCACTCTACGGACATCCATTTACCTATATAAAATGATGCCGAACATTTGGCCACATTGAGGGTTGTTTTGTAGGCGCGGCGAGTGTTGTTTGGGAGATAGAGAGAGCTGAGAGCAGGTGTTGTTACTAGTGTTGTTTGTTGTGTATGTAGTGTTTTGCTGTTGTCTGTTGTGCTTGTAGTGCATGTACTGCTGATTGTAGTGGTTTCTGTAGCGTTTGTAGTGTTGTATTGTGGTATGTAGTGATTGTAGTGCTCATTGTAGTGTTCTTTGTTGTGTTGTCTGTAGTGTCTGGTCTTGTGTGGCTAGTGTCTGTATTGTTTTGTAAGGTGTCCAGTGTTTCGGGAGGTGTGTGTGTGTGTGTGTGTGTGTGTGTGTGTGTGACCACAGTGGAGGGATTGATGGCGGAGATATATGTTGTTGCATGTGCCCGAAGACGTGGGCGGATGCTGCGGTTGCTGGACAGGGGATATGGTGTCCATGTGGCTGTGGCACAGGGCATGGGTGTGGACCCGCAGCAAATCAGACCTGCTCCTGTGGAGGCGGCACAGAGATGTGCTGTGCGTAGACGGCGCAGACGGCGTGCCGAGGTGCAGGCTCGGCAGACTCGCCTCTACAGGCCCAGGGCCCAGCTCCAGGGCATGCGTGAGGACCAGGTCATCTCCCTTTACCGACTAAGCACAAGGGCTATTAGGGGGCTCTATGAGGATCTAAGACCTGACCTGGAGCCCCTGACTGACCGGTCCCATGCCATACCGGGTTTAGTCAAGCTCCTTGCTGCCTTACATTTTTTTGCCTCTGGCTGTTTCCAGTCATCTGTGGCCGCAGTGGGTGGCATGAGCCGCCCCACCTTCTCACGCTGTCTTCACCAGGTACTGCGTGCCATGGTCAGCCGGGTGGGGAATTACATAAGCCTTCCCCACAATAGGCAACAGTGGGGGACCCTGAACCAAGCCTTTGCGGCGTTAGCCGGGATACCACACGTGATGGGAGCTATTGATTGCACACATGTTGCCCTGGTCCCGCCCAGAGACAGGGAGGTGGTGTTCCGCAACCGCAAACACTACCATTCCCTGAATGTTCAGGTTGTATGTGATGCTAATCTGCATATTCTGAATGTGGTCCCAAGGTTTGCAGGGTCCACCCACGACTCCTATATCCTGCATCGCTCAGCACTATTTCAGCAATTTGAGGAGGGACAGTATGGGGACTGTATATTGCTGGGTGAGTATTTCCAAATATATCATGACATCATGCATATATGTGTATGTTTGAGTAACATCTCTCATATAGTGCGCCGTTTCCTCTATGTGCAGTTGGATATTGAACTCACATTCAGCAGACAGAGGAATGTTCTGAGTTTACATCCTTAGGGGGTTGTACACGTTGAGTAACAGGGGACATGATTGGACATGTAACATCAGTTGTGAAACAATATCTGTGATACACGTGCTGATGGTGGTGTTGGAACTATGCACCTGTGCAGATGTGTATCCTGGTTGTAGTTTGCTACCTGTGTGTGTATTTCATGTGGCCACAGGGAGGGGGAGGGGGTTTAGTGTCCTTCTCACCCAGCTGTGCATACGTGGCTTTGGATTAGAACTGCGGTATGTCCTGTAACATTTATGTCCTTGACAATCAATGCACCTAACACTTGTCATGTGTGTGTGACGGCAACACACTCACTCAGTACTGTGGTTGTTAGCCATTTCATGTTAGCTAATGGGGGGGGGTTGAGACGTATGATGTATGTTCCTGACCTTTGCAAATGGGAGTACATGTTTGCATCGGAATGTTAATGGTTTAGGCCTGTGCCATGGCAGGGGGGGGCAAATAGTCTAGGGTTTGCATTACCTTGGGCCACTGCAGATGTGTGGTACGTAGGCATCATTGTATGTGATTATCCTGCTGTTATTCAGCATTTGGTAAGGGTGACAGCAAGGGCAAGGGGCCAACTTGGGGCCATACAGAGAGGTATTGGTAGCACATACACAGGAATGTAGTCAAACTCAGTAACTGTGATATTGGTAGGCTCATGTGGGCTACAGTGTGCAATTCTGTGGAGCGCTGATCAACACGGATGGGAACATGATGGGGACAATGCCCAGGGTGTCTACTAACATGGTTGGTGGTCAACAAGCAACAGCATATGGCGTCAGGCTGCTATATGTAGATATGTAGACCTTTCAGGACACGGGGTGTGGAGGTGAGCTTGTGTTGATCTTGTCAGACCTCCAGGTCAGACATGTTGTGTGTTGGCACCTACATTGCCTCACAACACATTATTGTGGTGTTTAGTTTGCTAACATATACATTTCACATGTTATCTGTGTATTGGTGGTTTAGTCTAACCTTGGTGGTGGTAGTGCTTATAACATTAACTGCATAACAAGACGCATGTGCTACACATAGCGTATCTGTGGAGGCACAAATGGGACTGTGGTGTTGTTTGGCATGTCTGCACAGAATCAAGAGGCCCTTTGTTCCATTTCTATCACCAGAGGTCTTATTTTGGCAAATGTACATTTCTGCTGTCAGAGCTTTCTGTCATGAGGTGTTATGCATTTGTTTCTTACGTCTATACCTGTGTCAATTTGTGCTGGCATGCGTCCATGTATTCACCTGTAACATTTCGTTTTGCAGGTGATGCAGGGTATGGGTGTCGCCCCTGGCTGCTGACCCCTGTGCGTCAGCCACGGACACGTGCAGAGCGGATGTACAATGAGGCCCATGCCTCCAGCCGCTCTGTCATAGAGCGCACCTTTGGCGTGTTGAAAAGTCGCTTCAGGTGTCTGGATAGGACAGGTGGGGCCTTACAGTATGAGCCATTGACTGTTGCAGAGATAATCCTAGCCTGTTGCATCCTGCACAACATTGCTCTCAGGCATGATATTCCTGCAGAGATTAATGAGGATCTGGAGGAGGATCCACCGTGCCCCCCTGTACATGGCAGTGGTGACACACAGGCGGGCACAGCGGTCAGGCGGAGGTTGATTGCAGAGATATTCACTGGTATGTATTGCATATATTCCCACATATATGTGTTGTTGTGTGCGTGTGATGGTTATCACGGGTGATGTTTCTGACCATGTAGCTATCTGCTGCAACACTGCATTGTCATTACACTGAACATCCAATGGTAGCATATAGCCATGAGTGTGTGATGGACACTGTGCACAGGGCACAACAGCAGCTGTTGGTGTATTGTGTGGGTCGGTGTGGATACACCTTTCGGATCTTTTTGGGCTGACAGTACCAGTCAGTGGCTGTTTGTGTTAACAACTGCTGTGCTAACCCAGTTATGTCTTTTTCGTGTGTGTGGAGCACGGTGTCAGGCATATGGTACGGGGTTCACTGTGGGAGGGAGGCACATGTTTGTGGAGAGCTTTCCTGTGGGCTCTTTGTTCATCTCCTACAATCTGTAGGTGCTTGTGTGTGTTATGCTCCGGTGCGCTGGCTATGTGTGTATGTTTGTTAGGTATGGTGCAACGTGTCAGACATAGCCCAGTACACATGCGCATGACTACGTTCCCATGATGTGATTGCTTACTTGGGACGGGTGTTGGTGCAAACACACATTGTCCCGTACGGAATACCTCCTCACGTAGCACAGACATGGATATGGTGAGTCATGTGGACATGTGCAGTGTGGAGCCAGGGGTCCATATCATTGCTACTGTTTTTTTGGAGATGAGTCATTCATTGCAGTATTTTACATGTCGACACATACAGAGGTTCAGCGGGTCAGATCACCAAGGGGTGAATGACTGTAGCCAATGGTGACACTGCATGTGTGGGTGATGTTTGCGGTTTGCAGTTTTTTCATTTGCCGCATGGCATATGTAGGTGATACTATCTCAACATTTGCCTCCTGGCTCTGGGACATGTTGTGTGTAGGGCAGGATAGCACAGTCCACATCCACAGATACCTTGTGGACACTAGCAAGGGATGTTATGTCCGCATACACACCCCGACCTAGATGGGAGTTATTTAGAGCAGATGCACATATAGCCTATCCATGGTTTAACATTCTCACTGTCACACAGTGGGATGAGATGTAGCCATCATGGTCAGGTGACAAACAGACATGGGGGTATTGTTTGACAGGCATGGTGCTTACATTGTCATGTTTGTCAACACATGCGCAGCACACAACTGTCAGTATTATTTGGTGTAGGAGATGTACACTGCAGATGATGCATTTGCACAGTGGATACAGGAGGTGTTGATGCATATTTCCGGGTGTCACAGCTATTTAGACGGGGATGACACAACATTTGGAGAACACTACACATGGAGATGGGGTATTGGTGTCAACATGGGTGACACAGTCAAATAGTGTCACCTTGGGATGCGCCCCAAACATGGTGGGTGCAGACACGTCTTTGGACCAGTGCGCGGAACAACAGAGGGGGAGGGGAGGCGAAAGTGGGATTCTGGGGACCGTCACTTAGCATCAGACATCTACATGCTGCCCTCCCATGTGAGATATCAGTACAGTGTGAGAGTGAACAGTCATTCGGCAGGCCATGTTGTGGTGTCTGACAGCTGGGGACAGTGATTTGCAGTGTGGGATTCACAGCTAGAACATGTCATATTGTTTCTGTCTGGTGTTTTGTCCACTCCACAGGACATCATTCCTGAGGATGCTGTTCCTGTGTGGCATTTGCACGTGACGGTACATCAGCCAAGATGCTGTGGTCCAGGGTATGTGGATCTTCAGCTACATTGTATGTGTGTGAGGTCAGGGGGAGAACATGTCATCTGGGATGTGTCATATTGTGCAGATGTTGTTGTTCATTTATTTTCCTTGAGCCTCCCTGACCCATATCTTGCTGTTGTCACACATCTCCCCATGTGTTTGTGTACAGTATATCCACTGGACAACTTGTTCAGCCATATTTACAGCAGAGCTACATGTGTGTGTGTTTAATCTTGTTTGCTGAATCCAACACTTGCTGCCTCCAGCAACATAGTTCGATCAGACATCAATAGGGTATCTATGCATGTGACTGGGCGGTTATGTGCACAATGTTGCACTTGTGCACATACAGGCCATGTATTACAGCTGTCCCGCTGACCTACGCATACTGTGTGGGGGTGTGTTTCTGGGTTAACTAAGTGGTGATGCAGTGTCCTGGCATGGTACATTATCATGTGGGTTGAGGGGTGTGGGTACCCGGGGGGCATTGTTGGGTATGCTACCTCTACCGTACTGCTGTTTACCTTGTCATCATGGTCAACATGTGTTGTGGGCTGTGAGCAGAACTCTGTTGTGTGTTTGGTGGGACGAGTGTTGAACAACTTTTCTTTCTCTCATATATAGGCATAATGTGGAGATGCATCACGAGTGACTTTACATGCTGATTCTACATGTTTGGCTGACATTGTCTCCCTTCACTGTGACCAGATGTGGCTATGGAGTAGCTGAAGGAATTGATGACATACACATGATGCACAAACGGGGTATGTTGTACCTTTCTTATTTGGGGATTAAATCTGGCTGTACCTGTTGTTGGGTTTCGTTTCATCTAATGGACATGTCATGTTGCATCTCTGTGGACACATACAGATGCATATAGTGTGTTGCTGTGAAATGGCTGTGTGACATGGAATTGTAACTAACCATAGCCATGTAAGACCCGTGTATGCATTGACATTTACTGATGGCTATAATCTGATTTAGATTTGATGTCCATATCCTGTAATGTTTGCCTTTGCATCCCTTTATTCCCTATTTTGTGCGTTTTGGATTTTGGCAATTTGTGGTGTTTTTGCACAGTGTCTAATAAGACCATACTTATCCTCTTGTGACACAGGACAGGAGACATAATGGACCCCTTTCCTCCGGTGCACCTGGGCTCGCCATCCAACACCTGTTGTGGGACAGACCACCATGTACGTGTTTCTGGAGATATCTGCCATTGGATGTTTGACGTTTGAGAGTGGAACACAGGCCTGTGATGGACATTTTTCCTCTTGGACTGCTGGTTTGGCCATGACTGACCTGTACAACACACAGTTTGTGCCATGCTGTGGCTGAGAGTCATGCTGATTGCAGGGACACAGATGACCTTTCACGGAGTGTGTCATATTGGAATGTGCCACCTTATTATGCATTCCCATGTTTGCAAGGGATGTTTTGAACTGCTCAGTTGGATTGCAGAGACACCTTGCTTTTGGGACACTGTGCGCATCAGGGACTGACATTCACTATGTATTTTGGACATTTCTCCACAGTTGGTTGGTGTATTGGTTTTGGCCATGTGTGTGACAGGGCACACAGGATACGCTCATCTGTTTGTTTTAACTACAGCATACAGGCATGTTTGTGGCATAGAGGCACAGATGGAGCAGTCCTTTTGTCTATGTCCAATTGCCCTCCACCTGGACATGATACAGGCTTTCACACAACCACATGTTCATGGCCACCACCATCCTTGATTGATGTTTGGGGTGGGCAAGGGTGATTACATGCATGTGTGGCATCACTGTATCATGTTTGTGTGCGAATGGTGATTGTGCTTGTGACTAACTATGTTTGTGAGACACAGAATGTGGATCTATGGCCTCTGTGTGGTTCATTGTAAGATGTTTGGCCATCATTTGCTTATGAACATGCTGGTTATTGTGTTTGTTTACTGTGCAGATGTGACACTCTGCATGTGTGTACACACCTTGCATTGCACGTCTGCACAGTCCTGTTTGTCCCCTGCAGTAACGTCAATCTCATTGCACCATTACATTTGGTGTGTGTCAGTGTGGGTGTCCATTGTCCTCCTGCACTTCTGCAGTCCATGTACCATGCTATATATGTCCAGACACTGTCTACCCACATAAACATGCAGGGTGTACCTCCTGCATCGTATTATGTCTGTAGCTTTCTGAAGGGTTTTTGATGTCTAGTCTCTCTGTGTTCATGTGCCTCTGCTACCTGTTAGCATATGGTCATTCTGCTTGTGATGATATTTGGGGTGTGCATTGTAGCATATCTGTCTTGAGGATCAGCCATTATGTGGTTCTGGAACATTACGTTCAGAGCTTTTTTTGTCACATTACAACATTGCCCCAGCATCTGTTTTCTTCATTTGTGTGCCTCCTGTGTTGGGTGATGGCTATGTTTCGGGGGTCCGGTGATTTTTGTCGTTTTGTCATCATGCAACGCCTACAGTCTCCATGCACTGATATCTGCGACACACAATTGAGCCATGCTGCAACAAGTGGGGTGTGTGGGCCTGTTACCCAGGGCATAGCATGCACCTGATGCACATTATGTCTCATGTCTTTCATGTGTGCTCAGGGCAGTGACCTTTATGTTGCATGTGGGTTTTTAACCTGCTACATATGTTTCCATCTTTCACCATGGAGGGACTCACCTTGATATTATGATTGCAGTGTCTAACGTATGTGTGAGGAGCGACCATAATAAATATGTGTATTTGACAGACATTTGTCTCTTTTACTACTTGATCATGGTGACAATCATGCAACACAATGGGTGCCTTTGATTCAATCATGACTCCTTGTGCCCCAGGGACTCCATGGTTTCCTTGACGGTGTCCCTGCAGTGACTTGAACAAGGCACATGTAGTGCCAGTGTGAGATGAGGCCTGTTTGGTTTGTGTCCAAGACAGCTTTGTGCGCACTAGGCTACTCCTCCACTCTTTGTGCACATTTACACTTGTGTCTACTGATTTGCTGGTCATGTCCACAGCCCACCTGTGCTCACATCCTTGTACAATGGCAGCTGTGTATGTGTCTGCTGTTTGGCACATCACTGGGTATGATACGTTCCCATATAGACCCTCCCTTTGGACTATTACTTCTGCCTTGTGCTCATTGTGTTCTTTGTGGGTGTGTTTGGAGGCATGTGTTTGAACTCATTGGTTTGCAGGTTTTATCCCCACATTTGTATTTATAGTTTTTCGATTATGATAACTGAGCCATCATTAAGCAGCAGGTTCATCACCTATACACACACCCTTGTCTGTCGTCATTGTACAGCAAGGTGTGCACTCAGTGCTCCCTAGCCATCATATATTATCTGTTACATAGGTCTCTTTCGTGATGGTCTTTACAGTGCAGTGCACCTGGGGGTTTTGTTGTGTTGCGGTTCTGGTGGTGTGTGTTAGAGTTGTCGTCATGTTGAGTTGTCTCCTGTCATGCCCGAGATTGCTACCCAGCTCCACCAGGCATCCTCTGCTACCCTTGGGGTTTGTTTTCTTTCCTCTTTTGCATGCTTTATCGACTGCATAACATCTCATTGTGTGTGTGTGCATGTGCCCATGGAGCCAAATACAGACTGGGATCTGATCTGTAAACACCAGATCTGCATGTGCATTTGTTCATGTTTCTTCTTGGGGGGATTCCTGTCCTTATAACCAGCATGCATCTTGTGTGATGGCTTGGACTATTTCTGTATGCAGCCTTTGCTACTGCGCTCACGTTGGTGGTGTGTCCTAGCGTTTTTTTCCATTTGCATTTGTGGTAGTGGTCGTAGGTGTGATCCCTCTCTGTTCCCTTGGATGTGTGTGCTTGTCCTGCAGATGTGGTTTCGATTTGTTTTACGGTCATATGTCAGCAGATTGGTGTTGTGAGCACATTGTACCCTCATCTGAGTTGTGAGCCATGCTTCTGTCCATCTTCTGTCTGCCAGCTGTTGTGCCATCCTACCCTGATGTGCATGCTGCTACGACACGTCCTGCATTCCTACACCTTCCTGCATTTCATGTCCCCATGGTTGCCTCTCGTGTGTGTGCTGTGCATAGCACTGCTACTCCACTGTCATCCAGATATTTCACCTATCCTGCCATTTCAGTCTCCTGTGCTGGACACATCTTCCCATCCTATGTCACACACTCTAATTACAGCATGGTACATTGCCATCACTCTGTACATAGCTACACCTATCTCCAATATGTTTGTCCATTTGTGTAGCTGCCACATGGACTGGGGCTGCTTTTTGTAGTTGAGCACCTGTGATCTCTGTTCTTGTTTTACTTCTGCATTGCCTTTCCTTTCAGCTCTGTGACGTGTTTAGGTTACATATGTGTTTGCCACATACCTCTGCTGCCCCTCACATTTGGGGAGCTTAGTGCTTCTGGGAAACGTTTTTGGGTTGACCTATACATGATTGAGCATCTTATGGCACACCTTCCATTCAGTCAGTTTATGGGGGATCTACTATGCTGCCCTGGGAGTTGCCAACATGTGAACATGGACGATGGATAGCATTATAAATCACCTTTGCTGACGTGGTTGTTTATGATGTGCATTCTGGTGCACCCTGATAGGTGCAATACTCTCTGGTGGGCTTCTGTTTAGGTGGCAGCACAGATTGATGTACAAGGTGCATGACGTAGACAGACTTACCTGAGCCAACGGTAATCACTGCTCATCTAACACCATGATGCCTGCACCATCAGTCACTGTCCTAACCATTGTGCTACACTGCTGTTCCTTCTTGCACGTCTGCTCACCTACCTATGATTTCGATGCGTTACAATGCACAGTGATGCCAGCACAGACAGTGCTTCGACCTTGCCCTGCCACATACGTCACCCTGTAAAGCGCCCTATACGCAACATTGTGGGGTGCCTTGGTGGAGAGTGCACCTTCAAATGTGATCTCTAAGGTACATTGTAGGGCGCCTTATGCATCACCTTATATTACAGTGCTTTTTGATAGTGCATTTGCTAACAGTAGAAATTACAATAAAATGTGACATGCCTCCTAGATTGCTATTCCTCATAACAGGTAATGGCTCAATCAGCCTTATTCATTGTGCACAGCATGGGATTGAACCCATGATGCCAGCACTATTGGTCAGTGTTTTCAGCATTGTGCTATGGCTCTGTTCCTGTGTCTGGACATTTGCGCACCGCCTTATGCCCTTCACAACTGACAGCGCACCGCCTGATGCCGGCCAAAACGCACAAGATGGACAGCGCGCAAAATTAACAGCGCAACGCCTAATGCCGCACGAACTTAATTACTGCCGCCCACAATTAACAGCGCAACGCCTAATGACGCCCAAAATTATTATGCCTCCTAAAGCAGTTTTAACCATGAAAATTCATGCCTCAGCCAGCCTTTTTCCTGGCGCACGATGGGGGATTGAACCCCTGATCCTTGCACCACTGGTCAGTGTCTTCAGCATTGTGCTACAGCTCTGTTCCTGTGTTTGGATGTTTGCGCACCGCCTTATGCCCTTCACAACTGACAGCGCACCGCCTGATGCCAGGCAAAACGCACAAGATGGACAGCGCGCAAAATTAACAGCGCAACACCTAATGCCGCACGAACTTAATTACTGCCGCCCACAATTAACAGCGCAACGCCTAATGACGCCCAAAATTATTATGCCTCCTAAAGCAGTTTTAACCATGAAAATTCATGCCTCAGCCAGCCTTTTTCCAGGCACACGATGGGGGATTGAACCCCTGATCCTTGCACCACTGGTCAGTGTCTTCAGCATTGTGCTACAGCTCTGTTCCTGTGTCTGGATGTTTGCGCACTGCCTTATGCCCTTCACAACTGACAGCGCACCGCCTGATGCCGGGCAAAACACACAAGATGGACAGCGTGCAAAATTAACAGCGCAACGCCTAATGCCGCACGAACTTAATTACTGCCGCCCACAATTAACAGCGCAACGCCTAATGACGCCCAAAATTATTATGCCTCCTAAAGCAGTTTTAACCATGAAAATTCATGCCTCAGCCAGCCTTTTTCCTGGCACACGATGGGGGATTGAACCCCTGATCCTTGCACCACTGGTCAGTGTCTTCAGCATTGTGCTACGGCTCTGTTCCTATATGTGCCCAGCAGCGCCCCACTTAGCCTTCCCACGCGCTAATGTCGGGCCCGCAAATGTGCGCGCCGCGCACACGTACGGTCGGGTTTTTTCCTTTTTCTGCCTGACCCGCCCACTCCTTTTATGGCACAGGCACACTACCGCGGACCCGCACGATACGAATGTTTAGTAAACATGCCCCTTAGAAGTGTGTTCAGAAAGGAAGGGGTGAATTTTGCTGATGTTATAGAGAAAGAAACGACAGGTTTTAGTGATCAGTTGGATGTGTGTGGTGAAGGAGAGGGAGGAGTCAAAGATGACTGTAAGGTAGCGAGCCGAGAAAACAGGGATTAGTAGAGCATTATCCACAAAGATTGAGAAAGGAGGAAGGTGGGAGGTGGTTTTAGGGGGAAAAATATGAAGTTTGGTTTTGGCCATGTTCAATTTCAAATGGTGGTAAGACATCCAGGCAGCAATGTTAGATAAGCAGGCAGAGATCCAGGTCTGATTTGCTGGAGAGATTTCAGGTGCAGAGAGGTAGATCTGAGAGTCATCAGCATAAAGATGGTACTGAAAAACATGGGAGGAGAAGAGTACTGCAAGAGACTGTATATATATAGAGAGAAGGAGTGGGCACAAGACATACCCTTGGGGTACACCAATTAAGAGCAGGATAGCAGTGGAGGAGGATCCACCAGCACAAACACTGAAAGTGCAATGGGAGAGATAAGAAGAGAACCAGGATAGCACAGAACCCTTAAAACCAAGCAAAGACAAGATATCAAGGAGAAGGTGCTGGTCAACAGTGTCAAAAGCAGCAGAAAGGTAAAAAAGGATGAGGATCAAGTAAAGATCTTTGGATTTTGCCAGGAACTGGTCGCTGGAGACTTTGGCATGAGCCGTTTCCGTAGAATGTAAAGGAAAAAGGCCAGATTTCAGTGGATCCAGAAGGGCTTGAGTGGTGAGAAATCAAGGCAATGTGAACAACACATTTATGTAGTTCGGAAATGAAGGGGAGGAGGGAGATGGGTCGATAATTAGAAGGACAAGTAGTGTCTAGTGAGGGTATCTTGAGGGGAGCTTGAATGCTGCAGTGGAGAGAGATAAGTTTAGATTATGAGAGATGGAAGCGATGACAGTGGAGGAGATAGAGCTTAGGAGGCCAGTGGGAATAGGATCAGAGGAACAGGTAGTGAGTTTGGAGGAGGAAGGAAGATGTGTGATTTCCTCCTCAGAGATCTTATAAAAGGAAGAAAGGGTGGAAGAGGTTGAGGGGAAGAGTTGGGAATGAAGAGGGAGAAGAGGGGATGGAGCTGACCTCGTGGGGAATTGGAGTGCAATCTTGTGGATTTTGTCTTGGAAATAATCGGCCAAAGTTTGGGCAGAAAGGGAAGGAGGGGCCGGAGGTGGAGGCACCTTGAGGAGAGAGTTGAGAGTTGTAAAGAGATGGCGAGGGTCAGAGGCAAGAGAGTTAGTCAGGTACGAGAGTTGTTTGGCGAGTGCAATGGCTGACTGGAAAGAGGCAAGCATGAATTTGAAGTGTAGGAAGTCCGCAAAATGCACTCAGCGGAGCAGGCACAGGAATGCAGATAGTGGGTAGTCGAAGACAGCCATGGCTGAGGTACAGTACACCTCACAGGATGTGGTATGGGCAGAGCAAGAACATCCAGAGCAGATGAGGGTGCAGTGTTATAGGAAGCTAGACTTAGGGGCATGTTTACTAAAATCCGCAAAATAGCGCGCCGCAAAATAGCGCATGGCAACGCGGCACTGAAACGCGCAGAAACGCGTTTAAACGCCCCGCACACGTGCGTGTCACCCCCGCACAGGTACGCGGCTCACTAACGGGCCCCGTACAAGTCCGGGCCCGCAAATGTCCGATAGAGGCGTGGAACGGCGAAAGGAGGGCGGAGGAAGGCTCCGGAGGGGCGGAGGGACGGGGTCAATGGGTGGAGAGTGGGAGGGGAGAGGCTCCCCGCACAGTATCGGGCCCGAATTTGCATGTAAAAACTACCGCGAGTGAAACACTAGCGTTAGAAAGCATTTAAAGGGAAGAGAAACCATTTCCGTCAGCAATGTACAGGAAAACCGGGGAAACCAGCAAAACGTGAGCAGTGTGATATATGTGCACAGCACAAAAGTGAAAATAAAAATAGAAAATGACCACAACAGAACTATTAAAAATAGTAATTCAGCTGGGGAACAGTTATAGTGATGGGCAATTACAGAAATCACACCCAGCAAAGCTCCAGAAAAAAGAAATGAATATTGGAAGGGTCTACTGAGAGGAGACTCTTCCAAAAAACATTTCCACGTTTTGGAGCTTTCCTGAGAGTGTTTGCTATGGTTGCCCATTAATATCACTGTTGCCCAGCGTGGTGATATTTTGTCCCACATTTCCCGTGGTCATTTCCGGGGTTTATGTGCACGTTTGTCACCAGACAGGGTGCATATGCCCACAGTAGAATTGCGTAGAGCAGGGCTTGTGACTCCATCCTGCCAGGCTTACTGCCTCCAGGGGCTGCACTGTCTCTGTGGCCAAAGTGTGGTACAGCGGACAGAGTCATTACCTCTAGGACCAGAGGGCAGAGGTTCAAAACCCAGCTGGGGCACCTGCCAGCCCTGTCCCTATATTTTACCCACCACTAAATAAAGATAGCGCAGACACCCCTGTATGCATGGGGAAAACACCCATATTTTACCCAACACCGCACACACACCACAACAATGGGCATTACCTACAGCCAAGTCCCCCAAATGCAGTCCCATACTGCCACATTGCAAGCAGGTCAACTGCTTTTTCTGAGAGAAGTTCATGCCAGCATGTTGGCGGACAAGTACATGTGGTGCAGGGGGCAGTGGCTGCTAACCACAGAAGACAGAGGCCTAGCCATGTGCAGGCTGGCACAGTCCACTGCAAGACAGGTCCTGCCGGATCCACAGTCATGGACAGTCCAGGGAATCCAACCAATCTGTGGCTACACAGTGGTGCAGTGCACACAGACAGTGCATACAAGAACAGAAGGTCACAGGTTCAAAGCCCAGGTGGGGCTACTGCCAATCCTGCCCACATATTTTTCCCACAACTAAACAGTGATAGTAAGGACACACCTTTCATGGCGGGGACATATGCAATGGTAAGACATCTATCTTTTACCCCACTGAGCACAGACACCATGAACAGGGGCAGTACCTAGAGCAGAATCACCCAAATGCAGTCCTGGTGGGCCACACACCAGTCAGGTTCCATGCTGACACTCATACAAATGCCTGTGCTGTATATCTATGCACCACCCCCATGGCATGTAGATGTAGGCCATGCATATTCATGAGGGATAGCAGGAAAACCCGAACAGTGTGATGCAAACCTGGACTGGAGTTGGGAATCTGTGCCGTAAAGCAGCAGCCATCAAGGGCAGACACACCCACACCCACAGGCCCCATTGGCCAATGTCTCCTGGAAAGGCAGAACATTGGACCGTGCATGCAGCACCCAAAACGAGCACTTGCATAACTTACCAATGTCACCCTACACCTGAGGTATACGGTACACAGCTCGGAGACGTTTGCTAGGAGCACAGGCAGGCAGTTATCCATACGTTACGTACATACTGCTAGTTGACCCCATCCAAACAATCTGTTAGGTGTTTGCGGGGCATGCTCCAGGCCTGGCCTCTGACGGTGCTTACCACCCTGGGGAGTGACCACCAGCTGTAATGCGTACCATATCCATGCCTTGCCGTGCTCAGGACCGGTTTGGTGGGCAAGGCTACTTACCCCCTCAATCGTAGCACCATGATGGCAGAGGTGTGGAAGTGTGTGTCTGTCTATACAGTGGGTGTTGGCTGCAAGCCCCTTCAACAGCCCGCACTGCCAGCACTGTTGCCAGTATTGGCCAGTCAATGTGCATAATGAGGTGCAAGGTACCATGGGTATAGCCAGGGCAGGGTGGCGTGGCCAGGATGCATCTGCACTGGGCATAGGGCCCTGGCAGGGACATTGGCTGGGATATTGTAGTGTCCGGCCACCACCTACACAGACAGGGTGGCCAAAGCATGTCCTTCTGGGGGATCACGCTCACCCTGACTGTGCAGTGACCACAGCATGGCTAGGCCCCCCCATAGTGCTGTATAGTAGTTCTCTCATGTGATAGATATGGGTTTCTTTTTGGGGCCCAGTCACTGATCTATCTGCTTGCTGTGTATGCAGACAGCCCAGTTCTGGGTGCATGCATCTCCATTGGGAACATGCACTATGGACTAACCAGCAGACTGTTTGTAGCTGGTAAATGTCTTGCTATAATGGCTTGCAGGGTGCAGTGGCTGTTGGCTTGCTGCAGGGGAATATCTGGTGGTGGAGTGCAGCTTACCATACCCTGGGCTTATGTCTGTCTGCTATTGTGTTATGGCTGTGTATGGAGCTGCCTGCCTGGGGGGGGTGGTGGTGTTCCTCAGCAGGACTGGGTTTGATGTTGCTCTCTACTGCCACCTTTGCAGGGAGGTAGAGTGTGGATCCCTTGATGGGGACCATGTTTGCCACTGGGGGGGGGTGGGGTGCCGCCTGAGGGCGGCAGACAGGGATATCCATGGTGTTTGTGCAGAAACTAGCTATCTTACACATTAACACTGCTTTGGAACGCCCGCTTGGCCTCCATCCGCCATGGCAGGTGTTGTTGACCTGGTCCTGGCCACCTCATTGCACACTCAGGGTGAGCACAGTACCCGCACGATGTAACGGTGTGTGGCTACTCTGTGCCAGTAAAACACCCGGTCAGTGCCCCCTACTAGGCCAAGGTGCTGTGTGGGTGCACCCGGTCACTTCCCCCAACAGGGCCGAGGTGCTGTGGGGGTGCATTCCCCATCTTGTGTCCATCTGCGGACAGCTAATTTGCATGTGCAGTGCATCATGGGTACGGGTGGCCTAACCCTATCCTGTTGACACCAGCAGACTGTCTGTGAGGTGACGTGTAGGCTATCTGCAGCCAGCCAGGGGCCTGCTTACAGCTATGGAGCTGTAGCGCAATGGTTACATCACTGCCTGTGCAGCCAGAGGTCATGGGTTCAAACCCACAGTGGGGCCCTTTGGTAGGGCTGTCCACAGCTTTATTTTTATTTACTGTACATATGTCTATGCCGGCAAGACCACCCTCAGCTTACTATACCCATTAGGTGCCTCTGAGGGTGCTTCATAGGGCGCCCTGTAGGCCACCTTATGGTTGCCATCCCTATAGGGTGCACTATACATTATCCTGTGTCGCAACATACATGCTGCCCTATAGGGGTCATTCAAGGGTGCCTTGGCGAACAGTGCACTGTAACATGTGCCTTATGGGCCGCCGTATGTTAACATGCTGGGAGAGTGCGTTTGCTAGTAGTGATAACAAAATAAACTTATACAGCCTCCTACAGCACTCCACAACATAATACATACTGCCTCAGCAGGCATTTTTCACTGGGCATTGTGAGAAGTTGAACCCCTGATCCCTGCACCATTGGTCAGTGTTTTAACCATTGTGCTGTGGCTCTGTTCCTGTGCTTGTGCATCAGCGCGCCGCCTTGTGCTTATCAGCGCGCCGCCTTCTGCCGCCCAAGGGGACCAGTGCGCCGCCTTCTGCTGCCCAAAAATAACTGTGCGCCGCCTTATGCCGCCCAAAAATAACTGTGCGCCGCCTTATGCCGTTCCAAATTAATTTGCCTCCTAAAACAATGTTAATCATTACAGTTACTGCCTCAGCTGACCTTTGTCGTTGCGCACACTGGGGGATTGAACCCATGGCCCCTGCACATTGGTCAGTGTCTTCACCGTTGTACCACGGCTCTGTTGTTTTGTATACTCAGCAGCGCGCCACTTTGCCTTTCCACGCGCTAATGTCGACCCCTGCACATTAGCGCGACGCACACACGTCCGGTTGCTTACTACCGTTTTTTTTCTATTTTCTGCCTGAACCGCCCACTCCTTATATGGCACAGGCACACTAGCACGGCCCCGCACGTTAGGAATGTTTAGTAAACATGCCCCTTAGTTGACATAGTGGATGGAAAAGGTGAAGAGACTGTAGTGGAGAGATCCAATGGATTGATAGCATGAAGATTTCTAAAAAGATAGAAGGTGACTAGGTGAGACTGAAGCGGGGGTTGATGAAGGGTGAAGCTAGCAGGTGATGGTCAGATAAAGGAAGAACTAAGGTACAGAAGTTTGAGGGTAAGCAATTAGAGAAGACAAGGTTGAGGCAGTGGCTGTGCTGGTGAGTGGGGGCAGTAGGGCAAAGCTTATGTTTCTAAAATCAGGCAGAGACATCTAAGTCCATTTCACTGTCCCAGATACATCGCTACAATGCCCCTAAATATTTGGATGTCCCTGCAGTGGAAACATCCTAAAAACATCTGGAAGATGGCTCTGGGAATGTCTCTGTGATTTGGATGGTCAAGCACAACTAAGGGGTATATTTACTAAACCATCTTAAATGTCGCAGCAGCTTCGTTATCGTGCAATATGTAACGTTATAGTGCGATAACGCAACATTATCACGCGATAATGTTACGTTTCGTGCGATAACATCTCCAGCGGCGTTAAGGCACACAGAGGGTGGAGAGAGGGCAGAGTAAAGGGGTCAATGGGCATGTAGTGGGTGGGGAGAGGCCCCTGCAACACTAACGCCATGAAAAAAAGGGCTGAAAATTAGCATCAGTGAAAACCAGGCGTTAGAGGCACATTTGCAGAAGAGAGAAACCATTTCAGTCAGCAATATACAACAAAGGTAGTAAGACCAAGAAAAGTGATAGTAGTGATACATGTGCAGTAACCAAATATGTAAACATCATATAAAATGACCAGAACCATAAGTAAAATCTGAAACACCAAGCTGGCCAAGAGAAACAGTATTGAAGAAGGGTACTCAACACCACCTATAAAGAATAAAAAGGAGGATCTCAATTCAGGAAGGGTCAAGTCACATTCCCCCTACAAAGTGAATGTTCCAACACTGAAATAGTGTTGACGAGGGTGTTCTGTGGTGTCTATTGGACAGCTTGCTTTTGTGGCAATCACATGTGCAGCAACAGCAGAGTGGCCACGTAGGAAAGGGCACTATGGTGATGGTGAAAATGGGGTACAGGGGGCTGCAGGCAGCACATGCAGTGGGCCAGCTGGGGCACAATGCGGACTAGGCAGATGCCTAGGTGGCACATAGGAATGCAGAAACTGAAAAGCAGCAAGACAGCAACTGACCAGGGTCCAACATGGCCACGAGTGTGTGTCCCACAGTGTCCCAGGAGACAGTACCCAACAGGTACCCCCAAGGGCACATAACATTGGCAGGCTGTGCCGGGGGGAAGTGTGGATGTCCATGTAGGCACCCCAACCCCAGACCCCACACCATAGGCATCTGCCTAGCGGCACACTGGATGGCATGGGACTGCACACCACCGGCATAAGGGCATGTCAGCATGGTGGTAGAGGGGTGCTGGTGGTGGAGGGGGGCAGTGGCAGCTGCCCACAGCAGAGCAAGGTCAAGCCCTGTTTAGGTGGGTGGCATGCAGTGCAACAGATAAGGTCTGTCTGAAGAACAGTCATGGGATCCCTAGGGAACAGCCTGCCACTGTGGCAACAGTTTGGTGCAGTACACACAGCCAGTGTGCTCAAAGGTAGAAGGTCACAGGTTCAAATCCCAGCTGGGGGTCCTGCAGACCATGTCCCAATAATTTACCCTACAGGCACATACTTCATAAACATGCCCACTTCCTAGAGCAGAGGTTCCAAACTCCAGTCCTGGAGGGCCAAACACCATTCAGGTTGTCAGGATGCCCATAATAAATATGCATGAGATGCATTTACATGCACTGCCCCCATTGTATGCAAATGTATCCATGCATATTCATTAGGGACAGCCAGGAAACTGGAATCGTGTTTGGCCTACCAGGACCAGAGTCTGGAACCTCTGCCATAGGGCGTCGGCCTACAGAGGCACAAACACCCACACCCACAGGCTCCACTATTCAAAGCCTCATGGAGAGGCAGGCTGTTGGGCCCTGAGCAGAGCAGCAGCTACCACTACTTGCACTTGTAAACAATGCCATCATAGACATGGAAACATGTTCCATATATATATATCAAAAGGTTGCTATGCTTAATGTCAGATCACAAATCCAAATTTAAACCAATTTGTTAAAAGAGATTCATCATAACAATCTTTCTGATATATGTGGAGTGTGCTTCCAGATATGTTTACGACAGTGGTTACCACCCTAGAGAGTGACCCTAACAGTATTGCGTTTCTTCGCACTGCCTGCACTGTGTGCAGGACTGGTGTGGCGGCCAGGGCTGGCAACCATCTCTATCCTTGCATAATGCAGAAATAGATGTGGGAGTGTGTAAATGTCTACCTAGTGTTTTGTGGCAGCGTACACATTACTGAGCCCACAATGCTTGCACAGTTTCCAGCGTTAACCTGCCAATGTGCATAATGAGGGGCAAGGTATTGTGGGTATGGCCCGGACAGGGTGGTCTGGGCAGGATGCATCTGCACAGGGCATAGGGCAATGGCTGGGATATTGTAGTGCGTGACCACCACCTGCAAGGACAATGTGGCCACAGCATGTCATGCTGGGAGGTCACTCTCACTCTGACTGAGCAGTGACCATGGCATGTCTAGGTTCCCACATAGTGCTAGACAGTGTTTCTGTCAAGTGATATTTGTGGGTTCCCATTTTGGGCCCAGTCACTGATAAACCTGCTTGGTGTTTGAGCCAAATCCCACATTTGGGTGCACATTGTTCCTCTAGGAACATGCACTATGTATTTGCTAGCAGACTATCTGCAGTTAGCATGTGTATGGCTGCAACACTTTGCAGGGTACAGCAGGTACACACTGACTGCCCTCTGCTGGTTAATGTTGGATCATAGTGTAGGGCAGCTGAGCTGACCTGGCACACCACCTGTCTGCCAGTGGCCCTATTCCCAACTGCAGATCTACATCAGCTGTCCATTTACCAGCAGGGCTGGGGTTGCTGGTTCCACAGTCTGTCATCATGTACCTCCACTGCCCCCATTGCAAACAGTGAGAGTGCAGGTCTGTTGGGGGCAGTTAGCTACACCCACCACCACCATCATGTGCAACCTGATACACCCCTGCTCCTGAAACAAGTGACCATGGCAAGCACACTGGATATGCACTATGTTGTATGCACCATGGTCCACAAGGACTAGACAGACTGGCAAATACAAATGGACACAGAAAACTCCTAAGGGTGTCTGCAACAAATACCTGTCACACACTAGCACTGATAGAGACCTGCAGCAAAGCCTACCTCACGAAACACGGGTACTGTGGACCTGGTGCTGGCCACCCCACCTCACCCTCAGGGTGAGCACAGAACACGCACAATGGCATGGCCTGTAGGTACGCTGTGCCAGTAACATGCATGGTCATTCCCCCCTACCAAGCTGATATGCTGTAGAGGTGCATACCCCATCTAGTGAGCAGATGTGGTTTGCTGTTCTGCATGTGAATTGCATTATGGGTACTGTTGGTTCTATCCTATCCTGGTAACCACAGCAGACAATTTGTTCGGTGACCTGCACTCTTTCTGTAGCTAGCCATTAGTATGGTAAAATCCATTTTGGTATAGCACAATGGTTACTGCAATGACCTCAGTGGCAGAGATTATGGGTTCAATTCCTCTCTGTTCCCCTTTTTTTATGCCTGTCCTACACAACTACATTCCATTCCTGTAACAGTCATATCTGTGCAGATCTGTGCTGCTGGCACATTATACCCTCGTCACAGTTGCCAACCATCCTTCTGTCCATCTATGTGTGTGTGCCAGCTGTGTGGCGTCCTGCCCTACTGTTCAGGCTGCTACCTCATGTCCTGCACTGGTACATATTTCTGCATTGTGGCTCTTCATGCTTGCCTCTCCTGTTTGCTCTGCATGGGACTACCACTCCTCTGTCCCCCTGTCATTGCACTTATCCTGCCACCTCTACCTCCTCCGGTGGACACGTATTCCCATACTCTGCCACACACTGTCATTGTTGCACTTTACAGTACCATCACCCTGTGCATCGGTACAGCTTCCCCGATATGTTTGTCCACTTTACCAGATGCCACATGGGCTGCATGCAGATTTGGCAGGTCCATCAGCTCCGACATCTACTTCCTTCCATCACTTGTTCATTGCCTTTCCTTGTTGCTCTGTGCAGTGTTAGGGTTACATCTGTGTTTGGCCCATACAGTTCATGCATGTGACCTTGGAGCACCTTACTGCCCTTGGGCACCATATATTGTGTTACCTTAGCCTCCTTGGGACATCTTTAGCGGCACCTTAGGTTTGGCCAGCTTATGGGGTGCCTTATATGCTGCCTTGGAGGGTGCCAACCTCTTGTGCCGCCCTCTGGGTCACATTATGACCTGCATTGCATGATGTGGTGCTTTATGATGTGCATTATGGTGCACCCTAAAAGGTGCATTAGGTTGCGGCACTGGGGTGAAGCTTCTTTTGGCTGACAGTACAGATTGTTGGAATGTGTCTGACTGTTACAAGCAGAAAAAGGAATTGCCACAGACAGCTTTTTAACTGAGCCTACTGAGGGATTGAACTCATGACCACTGTATTGCAGTCAATGTCTTCACCAGTGTGCTACACCACTCTTGCTATGAGCACAGGTCACCGCGCGAAGTTAAGGTTAACGCGCGATAATGTGCCATGGCTCCCTCTATCGCACGGTAATGGACAAGGCGCCCTCTATCATGCGAAAACCAGCCATTGCTACCTTAACGCCGGAATGCCCACTACCTTATATGGCATTTGTCACGTTAACGTTGCAACTAGCTCCGGTAACATTAGGACCGTTTAGTAAACATACCCCTAAGGCTTTTAAAATGATGCTCTTAGTGACTCAGTACATAAGAACACAAGAAATGCCATACTGGGTCAGACCAAGGTCTGTCAAGCCCAGTATCCTTTTTCCAACAGTGGCCAAGCCAGGTCACAAGTCATCTAGCGGGTTCCCAAAAAGGTACATAGGTTCCACAATGCTTGTTCTGGGGTAAGCAATGGATTTCCAGGGTTCTCTTTAATAATGGTTTATGGATCTTTCCTCCAGGAACTTGTCCAGACCTTTTTAATACCCAGCTACACTAACAGCTTTTATTACATACCCTGGTAATGAATTCCTGAGTTTGGTTATACATTGAGAGAAAATATATTTTCTCTTATTAATCTTAAATGGGTTAAATTGTAGCTTCATTGCGAGTCCCCTAGCCTTTATACTTCTTGATGGAGTAAACAACTGATCTACGTTTACCCATTATACTCCATTCATTAATTTTTAGACCTCTATCATATCTCCTTTCAGCCATCTCTTTTCCAGGTTGAAGAGCCCAAACCTTATAAGACTTTCCTCATCGGGGTATCCTTCCATCCCCTTTACTATTTTGGTGGCTCTTCTCTGTACGTTTTCTAATTCTGCTATATCCTTTTTAAGATATAGCGACCAGAATTGCACACATTATTCAAGGTATGGTCACACCATGGAATGAAACAGGCATAATAATATCCTTGATTTTATTCTCCATTCCTTTCCTTATGATTCCTAGCATTCTATTTGCTTTCTTGGCCGCTGCTGCACACTGGACAGAGAGTTTCAATGTATTATGCATGATGACGCCTAAATCCTTTTCCTGGGTGGTGGTTCCTAATGGGAAACCTTTCATTGTGTAACCATAGCTTGGGATGTTCTTTCCTAGGCACATAACTTTGCACTTGTCCACATTAAATTTCATCTGCCATTTGGAATTCCAGTCTTCCAATTTATCAAGGTCCTCTTGCAATTTTTCACAATCTGCTTGTGTTTTTAACAACTTTGAATAATTGTGTGCCATCTGCAAATTTAAGCACCTCACTTGTTATTCCCATTTCCAGGTCATTTATGAATATTTTAAAAAGCAGTGGACCCAGCACAGATCCCAAGGCTACTCCACTATTTACCTTTCTCCACTGAGAAAATCGGCCATTTAGCTCTACTCTGCTTTCTATCTTTTAACCATTTCCTAATCTGCAATAGCACACTGCGTCCTATTCCACAACTTTTTAATTTCACTAGGAATCTCTCATGAGAGACCTTGTCAAAGGTTCTCTAAAAATCCAGATACACGGGGAGCAAAGCGTGTTTGCCTGAAGCCAGAGGAAGCTTCAGTTAGCAGTGGGAGTGTTTGTGAGCCTGTTCGAGGCCCGGAGATCGGCATGGGAGTGTTGGCTCCACCCACTTTGCTTTGTCATCTGCCTGAGTCTCTCTTCAAAAGCCAGGGCTCTCCTGTGTGGCCACGGACGCATGGCCATGGACACTCAACGAAGGGACACAAAACTAAGGGACTTGTCCTTTAGTTGTCCCTTCATTGTCAGTTCGTTGCCAGTGAGTAGAACCTTGAGTGATGCCACATAAAAGGAAGAACAAAGGTCAGGTGCCATCTATGAACTCAGCAACTGTGAGTAAAATTGTGGGTCCTATGGACAGACATGTTTCCTCTGCAGCAGTAGTAACCGAGGTAAGTTCTCCCATGCTGTCATCTTCACCCTCTGAGTTTGGTGCTATGTTAAGCCCTATTGCTCGAACTCCACCTCCACAACCTTTAGCTGGCTTGGGGCACTGGATGAGAAAGTGCGGACTGGGACTGGGTGATCTCGAATTTGACTTCACTGGGATTCCCCCTTCTGATGTCTCTTCAGTTCCAATACCATCACCCTTGCAATTTGATGTTTCCTTGTTGACTCCTCAGCACCCGTTGGGACCTGCCCCCACTTCCCTTACTTTAATGGATATTTGGACAATGGTTGCTCAAACAAATCAGTATCTTAAAACTGTTTTTGATCAGACTGCCTCCTTTTCTAAGGAGGTTGTGGGTAAATTTGAGCAACAGGATGTGATATTGGCTCAACTGGGTGGGGGTTTATCTAGGATTGATCATCAGCTTTCCAATATCCAGGCAGCTAGCATGCTGCTTCTGCATGGGTGCCTTGCAGTTATTGGAGAACTTGATTTGTAGTAAGAATTTAAGATTTCTTAATTTTCCTAGAACCCACTATCTTTCTCCATTGATATTAATGCAAAAATACTTTACAGAATGTTTGAAGTTAGAAGATGCTGATAAGATACAGGTTACTAAGTTGTATTATTTGCCAGATAAGATTTTAGGTAATGCTGCCAGGTCCCTCCAGGCCTTCATTGACTTGTCCCAGTTTTTGGAGCAGTCTGTGGATGATATTCCTGTACGGGCTATTCTGGTGGTCTCTTTTGCCACTGATACTGAGAAATCTCAGGTAATGAAGTAATACTTTAAATTTAAATTAAATTTATTTTGTGGGCAGCTGGTTCAAGTTTTTCCAGATGTGGCTAGTGCCACCCAAGTGCGACGTAAGAGTTTTCTTCAGTTAAAACCCCAGGTGATAGTATTAGGAGCCTCTTTTTATTTGAGGTTTCCATGTGAGTGTGTGGTATGTCTGTCAGGTGTCAGTTATGTCTTTACGGATACCCAGCAGTTGGAGGATTTTCTGAAGAGCAGGGAGGGTGGGGTCCCCAGTTGTACCTAGTGGGTAGCTTGATTATGTTCTGTTTGTGTTTGATAGTATTATAATTGGGAAGTGGGAAATAGAGTGTTGAAAGGTGTAATTGGCTCAAGGCATGTTGTCCTTTACCCCTCTTGATGTGGTCTCCTGGCAATATTGTTTTCTTTATGGAAATTTGTATAAGTTATGCTCTGATTGTTTCTTGCATGTTACTTTGTATGTTTCTAATATATTAACTTTAAAAAAATCCAGATACACTATGGTCTTGATTCCATAAGGCAGATAGTGGGGTAGCACATCCCACCAGGACATGCTACTTCGCTATCCACCTTGTCTGTATTTTTTATCTTTATCTTTATTTGATCGCTTGATATACCGCCCAAGCGTGTTTGTCAGGTCGGTGTACAATAAAAACAAACCAGTAGAAATGAAAGGAAAAGGAATGCCAATAATTAAACAGGAAAGAGAGAGACAAGATGAGAGCAGAGAGCGCTAGAGAAGAGGAGAGTAGGGAAGATGGGTGAGCAAACAAAAGGAGGCTAGAATGGAAGGATGGACATCAGGAGTCAGGGAGGTCAAATGCCTGCTGGAAAAGGTGCGTCTTGAGTGAATTCTTAAAGCAATGGTAAGATAGTTCTGTACGTAAGGTAGAAAGGAGGGAATTCCAAAGGGTGGAGTCCAGGAAGAAAAAGGCAGAATGACGGGTTAACTCCAGGTGGGCCAGGGAGGGGGAAGGAAGGAAAAGAGGGTTACCATGAGCTGAACAGAGGAGGCGAGGGGAAGGCTGCAGATGAATAGAATCTGCGAGATATTGGGGGGTGCCGATGTGAAGTGCTCTGTGGGTAAGAATGAGGAGTTTGTAAATGAAACGGAATTTGAGTGAGAGCCAGTGCAAACTGAGGAGGAGGGGGTGACATGATCAGTAGGGGAAGAATGCTTGAGCAGGCGTGCAGCAGTGTTCGGGACTAACTGCAATCGCTGGAGCTGATATTGAGGAAGACCGACCAGAATGGTGTTGCAGTAGTCCAGACTGGAGATAACGAGGGGAAGAACCAGAGTGATGAGAGAAGAGGAGGGAAGAAAGGAGCGGACGGCACAGATTTGACGCAGGGAAAAGAAGGAACAATGAATGAGCAAGGAAATGTGCTGGTGAAAAGAGAGAGAAGAATCAAGTGAAACCCCAAGATAGCGAAGGGAAGAAACAAGGGGGACTGGGGTGGAAAGGAAAAGGGGGGAACAGGTAGGAGGGGGAGTGTGAAAGGAGATCCAAAGGGCGGTGGACTTTGAAGGGTTGACGTGGAGAAAGTTACTGCTTAGCCAAGAGGCGACATGGGAAAGACAATCATTGAGAGCAAAGAGATTGGGAGTGTGGGAACTAGTGTGGTGCATGAGAAGGATGTCATCTGCAAAGAAGTAACTAGAGATGCCGGAATGTTGAACAATGAGTGCAAGGGGAGCAAGAAAGATATTAAAGAGGAGGGGGGGGCAAGCACTGAACCCTGAGGAACCCCACAGCGGAGAGCCAAGGGTGGGGAGGTGGCTAAGCTTGTCTGGACTGAGAAGGTGCGGGAGGAGAGAAAGGAATGAAACCACGAAAGAACAGGACCACGAATCCCAAGATCAGCCAGATGGGTGGGAAGGGTGCGATGGTCGACAATGTCAAAAGCGGAGGACAGATCAAGGGAAACCACAAGGGAAAGGTCATTTCGTTCAGATTGGTGCACTTCGTTCAGAAGGGAGGTGAGGATGGTTTCTGTACTATGACCAGAACAATGCTATGTGTGCTACAGGGGATTGAAGCGTGATAGGGATGGAGAGTGGGCGGGACCAATCACAAGACATACAGGGCCGATTCCAGGATGTCCCTGTACGTATGGGGATCACTGGTGGGAGACACCCTGCTTATTCCAACTCCGAGGAGAAATAAAAGTGGGGCGCCCCTCTGAACCTTGCCGGAAGCCCCCCACCAGAGCCCAGGAGCCCTCCCACGGGATCACTGGGACACTGAGGGTGAATCCCCGCCTCCCGATCTGGGCCCCAGCAGCCCCTGTCGGGGTCAGGCAGTGGGGAGTCGGGGGTCTGAGGCTTCAGGCAGATTGAGCTGCGGAGAGGATGTCCCCGTGGCTGTGGGAGAGGCATGCCAGGCTGTCCTCAGGGCTGATTCTTACAGCTGCGGGAACGTTTTGCTCCCACGTTTCAGAATCTGATCCAAATGGGAACATCCTGCATGGGGCCATCTGGACGGCACAGATGTGCCCCTTCCAGAATCAGGCTCCACATCAACTAGCTCACCTTTATATATCTGTTTATTCACACCTTTAAAAAAATATGATAGATTAGCAAAACAAGATCTTCCTTGGCTAAAGACACTATGACTATTAAACTATGACTATCTACATGTCAGTAATTTTATTCTTTATAATGGCTTCTACCATTTTGCCCAGTACTGACGTCAGACTTCCTGGTCTGTAGTTTCTCGGATCACCCCTGGAACCCTTTTAAAAAATTGATGTTACACTGGCCATTCTCCAATCTTCCGGTACTACAGATGATTTTTTTCCCCATTTTATTTATGACTATAAAGAAACATACAAATCAAAAAGGTAACAATAAATTGAGAACAATATCCCAGCAACAAGCGAAAAGTAATAAAATTGTAATTAGACCACATTCAGGAGAAGCTCAATACATTCAACAAATTATAAGAATCTCTAACCGGCACCGGTCATCCCAAGCCATGGAGAAAGAAATAGAGAAAACGAAAGAAAAAGAAACAAAGAAGAAAGAAAGGGAACCCAAATCCTAACCTTTCCCCTTCAAAAAATCTAACAATTGATCCACTTCAGAAAAAACATAACGCACCCCCTGATAAATTATGTGCCATTTACATGGGAACCTTAAGTAAAATAATGCGCCAAGGGCCAAAACACGCGAGCGAACATCCAAAAAGGCCTTTCGCCGTCGTTGTGTGGCCCTTGAAACATCCGGGAAAATCTGCACACACTGGCCACAAAATTTCTCAAGTTTCTTCTTGAAATAAGCACGAAAGATTCTCTGTTTGTCTAATTCAGAGGCAACCGTAACTAACAAAGTCGCCCTTGTAGGGATTTCATCCTGCGAGGACTCTAAAAAATTAGATATATTTAAAGAAGGCAAATCTTGAGGACAGCCTTGTGCCCCTCCCTCCACACCTCTATCCTCTACTACATATCCTTTAGGAGAAATATAATAGATATTTAACAAAGGGATAGAATCAGAATCAGAGATTAACAATACATCCTTCAAATATTTGTGAAAAAGCATATCAGGTGCAAGGTAATGCGTTTTGGGGAAATTCAGAATACGGAGATTCCTAGAACGCAAGGAATTCTCCAGTAATTCATCTTGACGGTGGAAAGAGACCACATCTCGAACCAAAGTATCTACAACTGTCCGTTGGGAAACAATCCGAGCTTCAGTAGATACGAAAGATTTTTCAATATCAGACAGTCTAGATTCCTGGTTAGACAACTTTTCAACCGTTTCTTTTGTAAAAACTGAAACCTTCTGTAGGGAGGAATCCAAAGCCAGCTTCAACCTAGCCCACAAATCCCTCAAAGAAACATCATCCGGAGGGGCCGGTGGCTCAACAGTCTCAGAAAAAACTACCACAGAAGGGAGCGGTGGAGGCAATGGGGTATGTTTACTAAAGCCCCGGTAAAGTGCGGGCCGCGGTAGAGTACGGGTGCCATATAAGGAGTGGGCGTTCCGTCCTGAAGAAGAAAAGCCGTGATTGACATATGCGCTAAGGTGCGCGGCGTCCTTGTGCGCCCTGCACCTTAGCGCATCGGATAGTTGCGCAGGAGGCATATGTGGCGCGCTGATGTGCAAACAGAAAAGCAGAGCCACAGCACAATGGTTAAGGCAGTTATCAATGGTGCAGGGATCAGGGGCTCAATCCCCTACAGTGCCCAATGGCTGGCTAAGGTGATATTTTAGGAGGCATACAAATAATGGGCGGCATAAGGAGGCGCGCAGATGGGCACTAGGCAGGGCGCTATTGATTTAGGAAGCTGTTCTATTATTGAGAGGCATAAGGTGGCGCGCAGATGTGCAAGCATAGGAACAGAGCCACAGCACAATGGTTAAGACACTGACCAATGATGCAGGGATCAGGGGTTCGATACCCCACAGTGCCCAATGAACAAAGCTGGCTGAGGCATTGCGTATTATGGGGAAGAGTGCTTTAGGGGGCATTTAATTTTATTTTAATTATCATTACTAGCAAACGCACCCTCAAAGCGCACATTTTAACGCAAACGCACCCTATAAGGCACATTTTAAAGTGCACTGTCCGCCGAGGCACCCTAGAATGTTGCTTATAGGGCACTTTAGAGGGTGCCGTATGAGATACCGCAAGGTCAGAGTACTGTTTTTGATGGCAGCACTGTGCAGTGTAAGGAATGAAAAGCATACGTAGGTGCGCTGACATGCAAGGAGGAGCAGCAGTGGAGCACAATGGTTAAGGCACTGACTGCTGATACAGGGGTCATGAGCTAGCTCCCCAGGGTGCCTAATACGTAAGGCTGGCTGTGGCATCAGCTTTGCAATGTACATATTTGTTCCTGCAGCACCGTATGTTTATTTTATTAATTGCTGCCAGCAAACACGCCCTCACGTGCCGTAATGGAAGGTGCCGTAAAAGGCACCCTATATGGCACTCCATAGGGCACATTATAAAGTACACTGTCCGCCACGGCACCCTAATATGTCCCCTATAGGGCACCCTATAAGTTGCGTCACAGGATAATGTATAGTGCACCTTATATGGATGGAAACCATAAGGTGCCCTATAAAGCGCCCTCAGAGGCACCCTATGGGTACAGTACGCTGAGGATGTTTTTGTTGGCATCAAAATATGTACATTAAAGAAAAACAATGCTTTGGACAACCCTATCAAATAACCCCACTGTGGGTTTGAACCCATGATCTCTAGCTTCACAGGCAGTGAAGTAACCATTGGGTTAAAGCTCTAGAGCTGCTAGCAAGCCCCTAGCTGGCTGCAGAGAGCCTGCACGTCACCACACAGACAGTCTGCTGTGGTCTCCAGGATAGGGTTAGCCCACCCGTACCCATGATGCACTGCACATGCAAATCAGCTGTCCACAGATGAACACAAGATGGGGAATGCACCCCCACAGCACCTCGGCCTGGTAGGAGGAAGTGACCGGGTGCACCCACACAGCACCTCGGCCTGGTAGGGGGTATTGACCGGGTGTTTTACTGGCACAGAGTAGCTACACACCGTCACATTGTGCGGGTACTGTGTTCACCCTGAGTGTGCGATGAGGCACCCAGGACCAGGTCCACAACATCATCCATGGCTGATGGAGGCCATGCAGGAGGTCCAAAGCAGTGTTATTATGTAAGATTAGGTAGTTTCTGCACAAACACCATGGATATCTCTGTCTGTCTCAATCAGGTGGGGCCCCCCCCCCGACATGGCTCCCCATCAACAGATCCACATTCTACCTCCCTGTAGAGGGGAACATCAACCCCAGTCCTGCTGAGGAACAGACACCCCCACAGGGCAGTCAATGCAGCTCTACACACATCCATAACACAATAGCAGACAGACATTAGACCAGGTTATGGTAAGCTGCATCCCACCACCATCTGATATTCTCCTGCAGCAAGCCATCAGCCACTGCACCCTGAAAACCACATACCAGCTACAAACAGTCTGCTAGTTAGTCCATAGTGCAGTGTTTCCCAACCCAGTCCTACGGGGCACACCGGCCAGTCAGGTTTTCGGGATATCCCTAATGACTATGCATGAGATATATATGCATTAGAGATATCCTGCCAACCTGACTGGTTTGTGGCCCTCCAGGGCTGGATTTGGAGACCCCTGCCTTACACCTCTGTCATTTAAGATTGTGAGTGGGCAAGGTGCAGATGTCCTAGACATCGAAAGGGTATATAGAATGTGACACATTCCTCCTCGATTCTCACCACCACCAAAAAGTTGTCTAATAGACAATATTTTGGTGGTGGTGAGAATCGAGGAGTAATGTGTCACATTCTATATACCCTTTCGATGTCCAGGACATCTGCACCTTGCCCACTCACAATCTTAAATGACAGAGGTGTAAGGCAGGGGTCTCCAAATCCAGCCCTGGAGGGCCACAAACCAGTCAGGTTGGCAGGATATCTCTAATGCATATATATCTCATGCATAGTCATTAGGGATATCCCGAAAACCTGACTGGCCGGTGTGCCCCGTAGGACTGGGTTGGGAAACACTGCCATAGTGCATGTTCCCAGTGGAGATGCATGCACCCAGAACTGGGATGTCAGCAAGCAGATAAATCAGTGACTGGGCCCCAAAAAGAAACCCATATCTATCACATGAGAAAAATACTACATAGCACTATGGGGGTGCCTAGCCATGCTGTGGTCACTGCACAGTCAGGGTGAGAGTGATCTCTCAGCAGGAAATACTGAGGTCACCCTGTCTGTGTAGGTGGTGGCCGGGCACTGCAATGTCCCAGTCAGTGCCCTATGCCCTGTGCAGATGTACCCTGGCCAGGCCACCCTGTCCGGCCTATACCCATGGTACCTTGCTCCTCATTATGCACATTGGCAGCCCAATACTGGCAACATTGCTGACAGTGTGGGCTGTGGAAGGTGTTTGCAGCCACCACACACTGGATAGACAGACAGCCACCCCCACACCTATGCCAGCATTGTGCTACTATAGAGGAGGTCAGCAGCCATACCCACCACACCAGTCCTGGGCACAGTACAGGCATGGATATGGTAATCAGTACTGTTGGGGGTCACTCCCCAGGGTGGTAGACACTGTCAGAGACCAGACCTGCAGCACACACCGCAAAGATCAGAATGATTGTTATGGTGGAGCTCAATGACCAATATTTATTTATTTATTTATTTATTTACATTCTCTTATATACCGCACTATTCAGCATCAGCGCGGTTTACATGGAACAGAAACGCTCAGTACAGTTAACATGTATGAGTTTACAGATAACAGGGCAAGTAACTTAGATAACAGGGGTAAACTATTTACAAAACTATTTAGATAACTTAGATAACAGGGGTAAACTATTTACAAAAATATGTGCTTAACGTAGGAATTGATATATGCCAGTTATCATAGGAAGTGTTTGAAGCTGTGTACCGTATACCCAGGTATAGGGTGGCATTTCTATGGTTTGCAACTGCTAGTATTGGGAGATACAGGCAGGGCCCAATGTCCTGCCTCACCAGGAGGCATTGGCCAATGGGGCCTGTGGGGGGGGGGGGGGGTGTGTCTGGCCTTGTTGTCTGCTGCTTTACGGCAGGGTTTCCCGACTCCAGTCCTGGTGTTCCAAACACTGTTCGGATTTTGATGCTGTCCCTCATAAATATGCATGAGCTACATCTGCATACCATGGGGGTGGTGCATAGATATGCAGCACAGGCATCATTATTGGAGGCAGCATGGGGCCTGCATGGTGTGGGGCCCTCCAGGACAGCATTTGGGAGACTCTGCTCTAGGTAATGCGCCTGTTTATGGTGTCTGTGATTGGTATGGTAAAATATATGTGTATTAACAATGCATATGTTCTCAGCTTACAGTTTTGTCCTTACTATCATGGTTTAGATGTGGGAAACATATGCGGACAGGATTGGCAGTAGCTCCAGCTGGGCTTTGAACCTGTACCCGTCTGTTCTTGCACACACTGTCTGTGTGCACTGCACCACTGAGTTGCCACAGATGTGTTGCATTCCCTGGGGAGACCATGACTGTACATGCAACAGAGCCTGTCTGTTGTGGTGGACCGTGCCAGCCTGCACAGGCTTAGGCCACTGTGTGCTGTGGCTTGCAGCCACTGGCCCCTCTGCCACCTGTACTCTTCCACCAACATGCTGACATGTTCTTATCTTGGAAAAAGCATGTGACCGGATTGAGTTGTGGCACTCCAGGATTGAATTTGGGGGAATTAGCTGTAGGTAATGCCCATTGGTATGGTTTGTGTGTGGTGTAGGGTAAAATATGGGTGTTTGCACCATGCTTATGTGCTCTGCAATACAGGGGTGTCCTGACTATCACTGTTTTGTGGTGGGTAAAACTAAGGGGACTGGGTTGTCAGGAGCCCTAGCTGGGATTTGAACCTGTGACCCTGTGGTCTTACAGGCACTGGCTGTGTCTGCTACACCACACTGTGGCCACAGAAACAGTGTAGTCCCTGGAGATAGATAACCTGACCGAACGGCTCAGAAAACCTCTGCACAATTTTACTGTGGACTCATTCACCTTGTATGGTGACAAAAGGGCAAATAAACCTCAAAAATGACCTCGAAAAAAGGGGAAAAAAAACCAAGCTAGGCACCAGTAATATCAATGGGCAACATTAAAAACACTCCCAGGTAAGCTCCACAAAAAGAAATGATTTTTGGAAGGGTCTACGCTCCGTAGACCCTTCCATACATCATTCCTTTTTTTTTGGAGCTTTCCTGGGAGTGTTTTTTATTGTTGGCCATTGATATCAATGTTGCCCAGCTGGATTATAATTTTTAAAGTTTTTGTTGTGGTCATTTCCATTGTTTATTTGACATTTTGTTCTGTGCACATGTATCACACTGCTCACGTGTTTTAGGTTTCCTCGGTTTTGCTGTACATTGCTGACGGAAATGGTTTCTCTTCCCTTTAACTGCAGTCTACCGCGAGTGTTTCACTCGCGGTAGATTTTACTTGTAAATTCGGCCCCGCTCCTGTGCGGGGAGCCTCTCCCCTCCCACTTTCCACCCATTGACCCCGTCTCTCCGCCCTCGGGGGCCTTCCTCCGCCCTCCTTTCGCCTTTCCCTGCCTCTATCGCACAGTAGCGCACCGCACACGTGCGCGTGTTCGTCGCACGTGTGCGGGGCCCGTTAGTGTGACGTGCACTCGTACGGTGCACTTAAGAGCACTTAAGTGCATCATTTTCGCACGCTCAAGTGCACCCCGCACAAGTGAGCAGTTTAGTAAACATACCCCAATGTCTCAGTAAGTGGTTCAATCCTCAAAAAAGAAGAAGAGAGCGTAGGTTCCCCAATGACTAAATGATTAAGTTCACCCACAACTAAAGAAGAAACTTTCTCCTGATTAGCTGGGGGAAAATTCTTCACTTGCGGGGAAGAGTTTGAAGAAACCATACTCACAGTTGACTTTATCCGGTGTTTGATCAGGCACCACTCTACCCACAGACAAATGCGCATCCATGGGTCCCACAATTTTAACAGCCTTCGGCTGAGCAACCGGCTGAAGGCGTTTCTTTCTCTTCCCCATCCACGAGGATCAATCTCGCCGAATCTGCGTCAAAGGGGCGCCAAAGGGGCATGGCCTGCCCCTTTGGTCATGCCCCTTCGGGCATGCTCCACGGGCACACGCCCGCCACGTGTCCCGCGTTGGGGGAAGGATGTTATAGCCCCAGGAAATCCAACAGCTCCAATTAGAGAGGCAGGAGCGGGAACCGGGCCAATCGAAGATTACAGAAACAATGAGCAGGAAACAAAGTAACTCCTCGGCGTCCCGCATTGGGGGCAGGATGCTATAGGCCCAGGAAATCCAACAGCCCCAATCAGAGAGGCAGGAGCGGGAACCGGGCCAATCAAAGATTACAGAAACAATGAGCAGGAAACAAAGTAACTCCTCCTACTACAGATGATTTTAATGATAGTTCACAGATTACTAATAGTAGGTCTGCAATCTCATATTTCAGTTCTTTCAGCACCCTTGTATGCATACCATCTGGTCCAGGTGATTTGCTACTCTTTGGTTTATCAAATAATTGTAAAAGCAAAAAATTAATTCAGTCTCTCTGCTATGGCCTTGTCCTTCCTTAGTGCCCCCCTTTTACCCTTCTATCATGTAATGGATGGACACACAGAGGGCCTGGACATGCAGGATGGAATCAGGCCTAGAGGATCCATATATAGCAAGTAGAGCATTCCTGCTCAAAGCAACACTTAAATGACTTTTACACTTCAAAAAAGGCACAGAACCTACATGGAACAGCAGTTACAACCCAGAGTTAAAGTACCTACTAGACTAGATGGGCCATGCTGGTCTTTATCTGCCATCATCTGCTATGTTACTATGAGGATCTTTTACTAATGGGTTCTAGCTGGCAGCACATGTTCTGGCACATGCTGAAGGTGTGCTGTGATGCACATTCCCAGCTGGCACAGGGCCATGACAGTGCAGGATGATTCCCATGATAACTGTGCAACCCGCATTGAGGTCACAAGTGGGCGGATTAGGGGCAGAGAGTGGGCAGGGTTAGCTCAATGCAGTTAGCGCTCTGTTCACACCATCTGCTAACTGCATTAGTGTGGATTCACCTAATGCCACCTCAGTAGATTGTGCTAGGTGCACCCACACTAATACAGAATGCACTAGGGGCCAGGGATTTGCATTAACTGCCGGGAAAATGCTTTCCATGTCCCGAAAGCTAAAGAGTTGGTGTTGCACATAACACACCATGGTTTCGGCACTATTGGCATGCTATGTGCAACACCTTAGTGCCAGTTATTAAAAGACCACCTATGCATGTCCCTCTAGGAAATGCACCCTTCCATCTACCTTGTCTAAATACGGCATATATTCAATTAGTACACAGACACATGTATCTGCATGCTCCTAACAAACATCCTTACACATGGCCAGCACACAAGTATGTACACACCAATACATGTTTCCCTCACAAACATGCATAACACACACAAAAACAGACATGCCACACCCTTGAAAAATCCCCAACAGTCAGTGTTTCAGTTTACTTCAACTTTTGGGCATTTTACTTGCAAAAATATTTTTCAAAAACCATCCCTCTCCAAAATGCAGGATGCAGAAAGTACAATGGGCAAACACTAATATTATATTAATAATTTATCCTGAAAACTGGGATTTTGTTACTATCTTAACTTCCAAAACCAAAACTGTATTTTCACTGCCTATTTGGGTGTGTGAAATATTTTGATGTCCCACAGAGATAAGCATGGCATGAAGTCTGGAAGCAATAGATGTTTCGACTCTGTTGCTGAGGTTGAGTTTATAAAACAAACTCACCTGTCAGAGACTGATACTTCACATAAACTGCTATAACTCTCTGCTTATTAAATGCCATGATTTCTTTCATCTATGCTTCAGGACAGGTATGGCTGTTAGAGTGACCTGGCATATCCTGGACAAGACACAATGAAGCAGGAAATGGAAAAAGAAGCCAAATCACAAAAATTGGAAACAACATAAGCACTGACAAGTTAGATGCAAGGTATTGATAAGGCAGGCAAAGAGAGAATTTGAAAAATTGCTTGCCGTGGAAGAAAAAACGCATAATAAATTGTTTTCAAGTACATTCATAGCAAAAACCTGTGAGAGAGTCAGTTGGACCATTGGATGATAGAGGGGCAAAAGGCGTGCTAAGGGAGGATACGGCCATAGCAGAGAAACTGAATGAATTCCTTGCTTCACTCTTCACAGAAGAAGATGTAGGGAAGTTACCCATGCCTAAAAAGATATTTAAAGGTGATGTATCCGAAGAATTGAAGAATATCGATAAACCAGAAAGATGAAGTACAACTATTTGATAAATTGAAGAGTAGTTAATCACCTGGATTGGATGGTATACATCCAAGGGTGTTGAAAGAACTGAAACATGAGATTGAAGTAATAATATTAGTAATCTGTGAACTATCATTAAAATCATCTGTAGTACCAGAAGATTGGAGAATGGCCAATCTAGAACCAATTTTTTAAAAGGGTCCCAGGGGTAATCGGGGAAACTACAAACCAGGGAGTCTGAAGTCAGTACCGGGCAAAATGGTAGAAACCATTATAAAGGATAAAATAGCTGAACATGTAGATAGTCTTGGGGGTATGTTTACAAAGCATTCACTTCCTTCCATCTTGAATATTGATCTTTTGCTTTCAGCTTTTATCTATTTATTTTTCTTTCTCTCTATCCACTCAGATTTCATTCCTCCTTCTTACTATCCAGTCCTCAATGCCCCTCTTTTTACTCCATTTGCCTAAAGCTTTACAACCCTCATCTCAGCCCTCCCATTCCCTTCCTCTCTCTTTCTCTAGCCCACTATTCCCTGGTCTTTCACTAATTCTTTTCTTTCTTTCTCTCCTGGTGTCCATTGCTACATGGTGCAACTGCACCATGAGTATTATGTGCAATTCTAATCTCCATATATCAAAAAAGATGTAGCAGCATTAAAAAAGATACAGAGGAAGGGCAGCCCAAATATTAAAGGGGATGGAGCAACTCTTCTATGAGGAAACGCTAAAGAGGTTAGAGTTCTTCCGCCTGGAGAAGAGATAACTGAGGGGGAGATATGATAGAGATCTATAAAATCCTGATTGAAGTGGAACAGGTAGATGCAAGCAGCAGCCAAGAAAGCAAACAGAATGTTAGGAATCATAAGGAAATGAATGGAGACTAAAACGAAGGATATTACATTACCTCTGTATCGTTTCATGGTGCAACTGCACCTTGAATATTGTGTGCAATTCTGGTCACCATATCTTAAAAAGGATATAGCAGAATTAAAAAGGGTATAGAAAGAGCCACCAAAACGTTAATGGGGATGGAAGGATACTCCTACGAGGAAAGGCTTAAAAGGTTAGGGCTCTTCAACTTGGAAAAGAAATTGCTGAGGGAGAGGGGGGATATGATAGAGGTCTCTAAATTAGTGAATAGAGTGGAACGGATAAATATAGGTTGTTTACGCCATCAAAAAATTAAAAGACTAGGGGATACGCAATGAAGCCACAATGTAACCCATTTAAGACTAATAAGAGAAAATATTTTTTCACTCCATGCGTAATCAAACTCTGGAATTCGTTACTGGAGGATATTGTAAAGGCTGTTAGCGTAATTGGGTTTAGAAAAGGTTTGGACAAGTTCCTGGAGGAAAGGTCCATAAACCATTATTAAATTGGAACCGAGAAATCCACTGCTTGCCCTGGAACAAGCATTGTGGAACCTGTATTATTTTTGGGAACCTGCCAGGTACTTGTGACCTGGGATTGGCCACTGTTGGAAAAGGGATACTGGGCTTGATGGACCTTGGTCTGACCCAGTATGGCATTTCTTATGTTCTTATGTTCTAAGCAGCGGTAGTGGCCTCCATGCGATGTTGGTAAGCACATGGCTTTAGATAAGGAAGATCTTGTCTTACCAATCTGTTATGTTTTTTTGAAAGTGTGAATAAACAGGTGGACAAAGGTGAGTTGGTTGATATAGTGTATCTGGACTTTCAGAAAGCCTTTGACAAGATCCCTCATCAGAGACTTTTGGCAAAACTAAAGAGTCATGGGATAGGAGGCAGTGTACTACTGTGGATCAAGAACTGGTTAAAAGATAGAAAGCAGAGGGTTGGGCTAAATGGCCAATTTTCCCAATGGAGAAAGGTGAATAGTGGTGTACCCCAGGGATCTGTGCTGGGTCCGCTGCTTTTTGACATATTCATAAATGAGTTGGAAAGTGGAATAACGAGTGAGGTTATCAAATTTGCAGATGACACAAAACTATTTAAAGTTGTTAAAACCCAAGAGGATTGTGGAAAATTGCAAGAGGATCTTGATAAATTAGAAGACTGGGCATCAAAATGGCAGAGGAAATTTAATGTGGACAAGTGCAAAGTTATGCACCTAGGGAAGAACAACCCAAACTATGGTTACAATGCAAGGTTCCACATTAGGAACCACCACCCAGGAAAAAGATTTAGGCGTCATTGTGGATAACATGTTAAAACCCTCGGCCCAGTGTGCAGCGGTGGCCAAGAGAGCAAATAGAATGCTAGGTATCATAAGGAAAGGAATGGAAAATAAAACAAAAGATATTATAATGCCTCTATATCGTTCCATGGTGAGACCACACCTTGAATATTGTGTGCAATTCTGGTCGCCGTATCTTAAAAAGGATATAGCGTTATTATAAAAGGTCCAGAGAAGAGCCACCAAAATGGTAAAGGGGATGGAAGGATACTCCTATGAAGAAAGGCTAAAAAGGTTAGGGCTCTTTAACCTGGAAAAGAGACGGCTGAGTGGGGATATGATAGAAGCCTATAAATTAATGAATGGAGTGGAACGGGTAAACGTAGATCGACTGTTTACATTATCAGAATATAGGAAGACTAGGGGACATGCAATGAAGCTACAGGGTAAACTATTTAAGACTAATAAAAGAAAATATTTTTTCACTCAACGTGTAATCAAACTCTGGAATTTGTTACCGGAGGATGTAGTAAAGGCTGTTAGTGTAGCTGGGTTTAAAAAAGGTTTGGACAAGTTCCTGGAGGAAAGGTCCATAAACCATTATTAAGAAGGGACCCAGGATATCAATGCTTGACCCAGTACAAGCACTGCGGAACCTGTGTCTTTTGGGGAAACTGCTAGGTATGTATGACCTAGATTGGCCACTGTTGGAAACAGGATACTGGGCTTGATGGACCTTAGTCTGACCCAGTATAGCATATCTTATGTTCTTATGTTGAAGCCGCAGCCCCGTTGAATTCCGATATCGCACAGAGGCTGCTACTGCTGCTTTGTAAACATACCCCCCCATGGTTTAATGGGAAAAAGGAAACATGGATTTAGCCAAGGAATGTCTTGTCTTACTAATCTGTTATATATTTTTAAAGATGTAAATGGACAGGTAGACAAAGGTTAGTTGGTTGATATAGTGTATCTGGATTTTCAGAAAGCCTTTGACAAGGTCCCTCATGAGAGACTTTTGATGAAATTAAAATGTCATGGGATAGGAGGCAGTGTGCTTTTGTGGATCAGAAACTGGTTAAAAGATAGAAAGCAGAGTGTAGGTCTAAACTGCCAATTTTCTTAATGGAGAAAGGTAAATAGTGGAGTACCCCAGGAATCTGTGCTGGGCCCACTGCTTTTTAACATATTTATAAATGAGCTGGAAATGGGAATAACGAGTGAAGTGATCAAATTTGCAAATGACACACAATTATTCAAAGTTGTTAAAACACAAGAGGATTGTGAAAAATTGCCAGAGGACCTTGATAAAATGGAAGACTGGATGCCCAAATTGCAGATGAAATTTAGGGGCTTGTTTACAAAGCCGCGGTAGCGGTTCGCGATCGTTATCAGAGCCGCGGCCCCATTGATTTCAATGGGGCTGCGGCTCCGATAACGATCGCGAATCGCTACCGCAGCTTTGTAAACAAGCCCCTTAGTGTGGAAAAGTGGAAAGTTATGCACCTAGGAAAGAACAGCCCAAACTATGGTCAAATGATGCAAGGTTCCACATGAGGAACCACAACCCAGAAAAAAGATTTAGACGTCATCATGGATAATATGATGAAACCCTCCGCCCAGTGGGCAGCGGTGGCTAAGAAAGTAAATAGAATGCTAGAAATTATAAGGAAAGGAATGGAGAATAAAATCAAGGATATTTTAATACCTCTGTATCAATCCATGGTGCAAATGCACCTTGAATACTGTGTGCAATTCTGGTCACCAACAGCCTGATATTCAAAGACCCTTAAACGGGTAACTTCCTTAGTTACCCATGTAAGTGCCTTATCCGGGATATTCGAAGGGCACCTACGTGGGTAGTGCCCTTTGAATATCCCAGTTAAGTCCCTAACGCACCCAGATGCTTTCCTCATAGCATCGGAGCATGTTAGGGGTGTTCTGGGATGGAGCAGAGGTGGAGGAAGGGGCTACACAGGTAGCAGCGATTTGCGTTGCTACCCACGTAGTCTTCTGTGGCTGTCAGGGCATCCGGGCTAACCCAGATATTCACTTTCGCCGGCACAGAAGTGAATACCCATGTTAGGGGGGGATCGGCAGGCAGGCTATGTGCTGCTGCAGCGCATAGCCTGCCCACCTTAATATCAGGCCCCATTTCTTAAAAAGATTATAGCAGAATTATAAAAGGTACAGAGAAGAGCCACCAAAATGGTAATGGGGATGGAGGGATACCCCTATAAGGAAAAGCTTAAAAGGTTAGAGCTCTTTAACTTGGGAAAAAGACGGCTGAGGGGAGATAGAAATCTATAAATTAATGAATGGAGTAGAACAGGTAAGCTTAGATCAATTTTTTACACCATCAAAATGTAGAAAGACTAGGGGACATGCTATGAAGCTACAATGTAACCCATTTAAGAGTAATAAGAGAAAATATTCTTTTTCACTCAATGCATAATAAAACAGTGGAATTTGTTACCGGAGGATGTAGTAAAAGCTGTTAGTGTAGTTGGGTTTAAAATGTTGTTCTCTCTGATGTTAACCTATATTCTACTATAAGCATGTTCCAATTATGTTCTGCATCTCATATTACTTGTTTAAGTTAACCCAAATTATGTTTTTCCTAATAATTGACCGCCATGTCCCTTATCCTTGTCCATTGGGGATGGTGCCCTGCTCCTCCAACCCCAGGAAATCTGGGTGTTCCAACACCCTCTAGAAACCTCGCTAATCTTATCAGATGTTCCTCCCTGTTATACCAGATATTCCCCTAATCCCCATCTCAGGTCCCGGCCTTCCACCAGCCTCTCTAATCCTCATGCTTGCTTTCCTTAATTGTCATTCTCTATGCTCCAACTCCCTGCTAATCCATGACCTCCTACTCTCTCAGATGATTGACGCCCTCTTTCTTACTGAGACATAGCTCCTGGAGGGAGAGGAGCTGCTCCTCAACCGCTGCCTTCCCCCTGACTATTCTGTTTTCCACCTCTTGGTGGGGTCACAGTGACGGGTGTGTGGAGGTTCTCTGCTGTTCCTCCCTCTCCTTCTGTGAGGTTTCATCTCCAGCACTCCACTATCCCAAAGACCTTCTGCTATGTTCTAATAGTAGTCCTCCCTCTTATTTTTTTTCTCATCTATGCCCCCCTTCCATTTCCCCCCGCCTCTGGGATTCCCTTCTCTTAACCATTTCAAAGACCTCTCTCCTGAATCCCCATCTACTCATCCTTGGTGACTTGAATCTACACCTTCACTCACCTGTCCATCCTTGAGATGTCTCCTTTGTTTCCCTCCTCATTGACCTTTCACTACTTCAACATGTCTGCTGCCCCACTCACTCTGCTGGCCACTCCCTTGACCTTATCATCACACGCACTGGCCTCCCCACCCTTTCTCCCACCAGAATTTTGACCCTCTCAGTGCCATGGTCTGATCATCTCTGTTTCCTCTTCTCCCTTCATCGCCCTGTTCCCTCTGCATCTCCAGCCTCTACTGTGCCCTCCTCCTCTTCTGTTATCCGCCACACCTCAGTGATTACCCTCCAACAGTTTCCCCTCCTCCGATCAGATTTTCCCCCTGGACTTTTCCTCTCTTGCTCCCAATCTTCAAGTCTCTTCCTAGAACTCCACCCTGATCAATGACCTTGAGGCTCTTGCCCCCCCCCCTCCATCCTCCACCCCATTCCAACAGTTCCACTCCCTACCACCCCTGGTTTCACTCTGGCCTTTTTCTCCACCACTCCATCGCGCTAAGCACCTCTGGCGTAAGCACCACTCTGCCGAGTCACTTGCCCATTTTCGTCACTGCCATTCGCACTATTATTCCCTTATTTATTCTGCTAAGCTTTCTTATTATGCTGGGCTCATCTCATCTTCCACTAATTCTTCCCACCAACTGTTCTTGGTTCTTCACTCCTTCTCATCTCTCTGCCCTTCCTCCTCTTCTGCCCCTCCATCTGGTTCATCCGATCCTGCCGTGTTAGCATCTATCTCCAACAAGGTTCTCACCCTATGTTGCTCCTTTCCCAATTGTCCGCCCCTGTTCTCTCCTCCTCCCTTGACATCCCCACTGGTCTCCAGAACTCCACTTCCTGTCCCCTCCATTTCCCATTCCTGGTCTTCTTTTTGCCCTATCTCATCTGCAGAACTGCTTAAGGTCCTTTCATCCTCTCGCAAAACTACCTGCCTCTCTGATCCCATTCCCTCCTCCTGGCTCACAGTTCCTTCCCTAACTCTTTTTCCGATTGTCCTTAATATCTTAATTTCAGTCTTTCCTCCGGTATCTTTTCTCACCCCTGGAAAAATGTCATTATTCAACCAATCCTTAAAAAGTCCTCACTGGAAATGGGGTGCCATCCCTGCACACTGGCACCCCATTTCCGACCTTCCCTTCCTTTCCAAAATTCTCGAGAAATTGGTCTTTGATCAGCTGTCTTCACATGTTGATGCCATCCTTGCACTACACACTCCCATCAATCTGGCTTTCGTCATGGGCACAGTACAGAAACTATTATCCTATTGCTTCTTAATGAACTTCACTCCACTCACGACCATGGTGATCTCTCATTGGCTGTTTCCTTGGATCTCTCATCTGTCTTTGACTTAATGGACCATCGTTCTTTTCTTTCTCATCTCAGTGACTCAGGTATTTCTGGTTCTGCACTTCACTGGTTCCACTGGTTCCTCTTCTCTCGCACCTTCTCTGTCCTCTCTATCACCTCCACTTCCCCCATTACCCCTCTCCTTTGTGGTGTTCCTCAGGGTTCTGTACTTGCGCCCCTTCTTTTCAATATCTTTCTGGCCCCTCTTGCACTATTCATACATCATCATGGCATCTCCGCCTATTATTATGCAGATGACATCCTTCTGGTCCATCACACCTCTCCCTCTGCTCCCCTTCTGATTCCTCTCAATAGCTGCCTTTCCTCAGTTTCTACATGGATGGTGTCCAACTATCTGCATATCAATCCATCCAAAACTGATGTTATTTGGTTTTCCTTCTTTTTGCATGCCCCCACCTTAGCTCCATCTCTTCTGCACACCCCTATTCCTTTTGGCTACTACACTTCGCTACCTTGGTGTCACACTCGATTCTTGTCTTTCCTTTGGTGATCATATCTCCTCCATTGTTCAGCACTCATTTTATTTTCTCTATCAGATCATCCGCTCCGTTCATCCTTTTCTCACTCCCTCAGCTTTGGCCACACTCCTTCTATCCTTAGTTATAACACGTATTGATTACTGCAATATCATTTTAGCTGGATTCCCTCAATATCAAATCTGCCATCTGTAACTCCTTCAGAACACCTCTGCCTGCATTCTTACTCACACTTCCTGCACTGAACACATCATGCCACTACTTACAAGCTTCTCACTCTGGTCCATTGCATCATCCACATTAGTACCCTCGGAATCTCTGCAATAAAATTCATCTCCACTCCTCTCACCGCTCCCTCTGTTGGATCCATTCCAATTGCCTCTTTCTCCCCTCCCCTTCATCTGCAAACCTTGAATCAACCACAGCCTCTGCCTTCTTTTTTCTTGGGCCCCTACTGTGGAACTCCCTTCCCCCTGAACTTCGCCTGGAATTATCTTTCTCCCATTTTAAAGTGCTCCTAAAAACTCATCTTTTCTCCCTTGCTTGTGACTTCTCTCCACCCTCCTCCTAGGTTCTATGCCTGTATCACTCTGCGCCCTCTCTTTTCAGCCATTTGTATCCCTCTCTTTTACTTTACTGTCATTAATGGCATTCCTTTCCTCTTCTTGTAGTTCCAATTATTTTTTAAATTGTAAACCACTCAGATGCTTTGGTGTTGGGTGATAAATTCAATGACTTAGGGGTATGTTTACCAAACCGTCTTAACGTGCGCCCGGCGATAGTGTGCAGGCTGCCATAAAAGGAGAGGGCATTTCAGTCTTAAAGCAGCAAAATGGGAGTATCGCGCGATAACGCGCGCTGCTGCGCACATTATCTGGCGAAGCGCCGCTAAGCGCGTTAACTCGTGGTAATCTTAAGTAGGCACCCAGACATGCAAACATAGAAACAGAGGTGTAGCACAATGGTTAATACACTGACTGATAATATAGGGGTCATGAGTTTGATCCCCCAGTGTGCCTAATAAATAAGGCTGGCTGAGGCATCAGCTTTGACATGTAAGTAATGTTTCTTGAGGCAGTTATTTGTATTTTAATTATTGCTGCCAGCAAACACACCCTCACATGCCATAACCTAAGGTGCCGCATAAGGCACCCTATAAGGCACTCCATAGGGCACATTATAAAGTGCACTGTCTGCCATGGCACCCTATAATGTCCCCTATAGGGCACCCTATAAGGCGCTCCATAGGATACCTTATAAGGCACCTTATATGGATGGTAACCATAAGGTGCCTCAGAAGGCGCTTTATAGGGTTACAGTACACTGAGGGTGTTTTTGCTGGCAGCACTAATGTACATTAAAAATATATAATGCTTTGGACAGCCCTATCAAATAACCCTACTATGGGTTTGAACCCATGACTTCTGGCTCCACAGGCAGTGATGTAACCAGTGGGCTACAGCTCTATAGCTGCTAATAAGTCCCTGGCTGGCTGCAGAAGGACTGCACGTCACCACACAAACAGTCTGCTGTGATCACCAGGATAGGGTTAACCCACCCATACCCAGGATGCATTGCACATGTAAATCAGCAGTCTACAGATGAACACAAGATGGGGTATGCACCCCCACAGCACCTCAGCCTGGTAGGGGGAACTGACCTCGTGTGTTACTGGCACAGAGTAGCTACACACCATCACATTGTGCGGGTACTGTGCTCACCCTGAGGGTGAGGTGGGGCACCCAGCAACAGGTCCACAGCACCTTCCATGACAGAAATAGACCATGCTGTAGGTCCCCAGCAATGCTAGTGTGTGAGATAGGTAGTCCCTGCAGACACACTTTGGATACATCTGTATTTCTCAGTTAGGTTTAGCCCTTATGGACACGTCTGTATTTCTCAGTCAGGTTTAGCCCTTATGGACCCATAGGCAGATTATGTACCACCACCTAACCCACCCTCTGGGGCTGAGGGTAAGAAACAGGGTCTCCCACCAACAGATCCACATTTTACCTCCCTGCAATGGCAGCAGTAGAGGGGACCATCAATCGCAGTCCTGCTGGGGAACAGACATCCTACAGTACAGTCAACGTAGCTCTGTACATATCTACAGTACAGTCAACGTAGCTCTGTACATATCCTGTTCATATGTAAACACAAAGTACTATTGGAAATGTGTGTGTTCATTGTTTATTGTAAACCGCGCTGATGCTGAATAGCGCGGTATAAAAGAGACTATAAATAAATAAATCTATAAAGCAATAGCAGACAGACATTAGGCCCATAAATGCTCAGCTGCACCCCACCACTATCTGATATTCTCCTGCAGCAAGCCTGCAGCCACTGCACCCTACAAGGTGCTCCAGCAAGATACATACTAGCTGCAGACAGTCTGCTAGCTAGTCCATGTTCCTGGAGAAAATGCATGCACCCAGAACTGGGATGTCCACATACACACCAAGCAGATGTCAATGATTGGGCCCCAAAAGAGAACCCATAAATATCACATGAGAAAAATATTAGAGAGCACTATGGGGGAACCTAGCCATGCCGTGGTCACTGCTCAGTCAGGGTGAGAGTGATCTCCCAGCAGGACATGCTGTGGCCACCCTGTCTGTGCAGGTGGTGGCCGGGCACTACAATGTCCCAGCCATTGCCCTATGCCCTGTGCAGATGCATCCTGGCCAGGCCACCCTGTCCAGACTATACCCATGGTACCTTGCTCCTCATTATGCACATTGGCAGGCCAATACTGGCAACAGTGCTGGCAGTGTGGGCTGTGGAGGGTGTTTGCAGCCACCACACACTGGACAGACAGACACACACTCCTACACCTATGCCAGCATTGTACAACTATAGAGGTGTTTGGCAGCCCTGGCCACCACTCCAGTCCTGGGCACAGTGCAGGCATGGCTATGGTACGCAATACTGTGGGGTCACTCCCCAGGGTGGTAAACACTGTCAGACACAAGACCTGTAGCACACTCCACAGACATCAGAAAGGTTGCCATGATGCAGCTCAATCAGAAAATTGTATTTAACTTCAGAATTGCTATCTGCCAGTAATCATAGCAACCTTCTGATAGCTGTGTACCGTATTCCCAGGTTTAGGGTGGCATTGCTAAGGTATGCAAGTGCTAGTATTGGGAGATGCATGCAGGGCCCAATGTCCTGCCTCTCCAGGAGGCATTGGATAATGGAGCCTGTGGGTGCGGGTGTGTCTGCCCCTGTTTGCTGCTGCTTTACGGCAGAGGTTCCCAACTCCAGTCCTGGTGTGCCAAACACTGTTCGGATTTTCATGCTGTCCCTCATGAATGAGATACATCTGCATACCATGGGGGCGGCGCATAGAAATGCAGCACAGGCATCTTTATTAGAGGCAGCATGGAACCTGAATGGTGTTTGGCCCTCCAGGACTGCATTTGGGGGACTCTGCTCTAGGTAATGTGCCTGTTTATGGTGTCTGTGCTCTGTAGGGTAAAATGTAGGTGTTTTGGGCATGTTTACGTCATCTGCAATAAAGGTTCTGTCTGTATTAGCACGTTTTAGTAGTGGGTAAAATATGGGGACTGGGTTGGCAGGAACCACAGCTGGGACTTGAACCTGTGACCTTTTGCCTCTGAACACACTGCTTGTGTGCACTGCACCACTGTGTTGCCACTGAGACAGTGCATTCCCTGGTAATACCTTGACTGTTCATCCGGCAGGGCCTGTCTGTTGCAGTGCATGGCACCCACCTACACAGGGCTAGGCCATGGTCTGCTCTGGGCAGCTGCCACTGCACCCCTCCACCACCAGTACCCCTCTGCCACCATGCTGACATACCCTTCTGCTGGTGGTGCTGGTGGTGTGCAGTCTCAGGCCATCCAGTGTGCAGGTAGGCGGCTGCCTATGGTGCGTGTTCTGGGGTAGGGGTGCCTGCATAGACGTCCACGCTTCCCCCCCAACACCGCCTGCCAATGTTCTGTGCCCTTGGAGGTACCTGCTGGGTACTATCCCCTGTGACACTGTGATAGACACACTCGTGCCCATGTTGGGCCCTCATCGGTTGCTGTCTGGCTGCTGTACAGTTTCAGCATTCCTAAGTGCCACCTAGGCATCTGCCTAGTCCGCACTGTGCCCCATCTGCACCACAGCATGTGCCGCCTACAGCCCTCTGTATCCCATTTTCAAGCATCTGTCCAGTTGGCCATTCCGACATGCCTGCCCTGCTGTTGCCGCACATGTGCATGCCATAGGAAACCTGTCCGATGGAGAGGAAAATCCTGCACAGCGCAATTTCACTGTGGGCTCATTCACCTTGTATGGGGACGGAGCATGGACCCTTCTAAAATTCATATCCTTTTTTTGAAGGTTTCTTGGGAGTGTTTCTTGATGTTTCCCATTGAGATCACTATTACTCAGCTTGGTTATTTTATTTTTCCATTTTCTTCTGTTCATTTTCACTGTTTATTTGCCCTTTTGTTCCGTGCACATGTATCACACTTATCACTTTTTTGTAGGTTTCCCTGGTTTTGCTGTACATTGCTGACAGAAATGGTTTCTCTTCCCTTTAAATCAGCTCTAACGCCAGTGTTTCACTGGCGTTCGTTTTCAGCCTCGGATTTCACAGCGTTAGTGTGCGGGGAGCCTCTCCCCTCCCACTCTCCACCCATTGACCCCTTCTCTCCGCCTCTGGGGAGCCTTCCTCCGCCCTCCGTGAGCCTTTCCCCGCCTTCAGCGCTCGTTTGCGCCGCTGCACGCATTATCGCGCGATAAGGTACCTTATCGCGCGATAACGCCACAGAGCGCACATTAAGACGGTTTAGTAAACATACCCCTTAATAAACATAAACATGAACATCTATACTGCAATTAAAAAACTGACATATTCTAATCACTACGTTGAAGATACAATTCTTTTTCTACCTTTGTTGTCTGAAGATTTTTATTTTTCTAATCATGTTTGTCCTGGTCTCTGGTTTCCAGGGTCTTCTGTCCTTTTGACATTACTTTTCTGTCCTTCTGTCTTCTTCGCTTCCTCCATTACATACATTGCTGACATTAATCTTTCACTTTCAAATTCCTTCCATTTATTTCTCTACCTCTCTATCTATTTAGATATAACCCCTCCTTCCTACCATCAAGTCTTCAAGCTCCCCTTTTACTGCATCTACCTTCAGCTTTCCATCCCCAGTCTTTCAATAACTCTCCCCCTTTTCTCTCTCCCCACCCATGTCCAGCATCTGCCCTCTTTTAATTTTGCCCAGTATCCCCCCCCTCTCTCTCTCTCTCTTTTTCCACCCATGCCCAGCATCTGCGCTATCTCCCCTCCCCACCATGCCCAGCATCACCTCTCTCTCTCCCCTGTGTTCATCAACATTTACTCTATGGTATGTGGGAGTCTCCCAAGGAGTCTCCCAAAGATATTTCTACCAATGGGAATAGTGCATGAGTATTGTAGTTTCAGTCTGGAAGGGATAGATCCACTGGGATTCCTGAAGAACTTGTTGGCCCCTGGCATCTGAAACTGCAACTGTGCCACTCCCATTGGCAAGAACACTGCTAATCCCAATGGAGGACTAGCACTTACCTTAGAGGAAATATTGGTGTCCAATATTTCTCCCTTGTTCCCTTTCAATCCAGCCCCCAGATCCAGCACCCCTGGTTGCCATGCTAGAAGAAACACAGCATAGGTATTTGGAGTCCCTCTGCACACTTAAGGACAGCCAGCTTTCCCCCCTCTGCTGCACACTTTCTGTTTCCATGTTTCTGAGAGGGAGAGATTGACCTAAAACAAGGATATGAGGTGCCTTAAGTGAACCCTCATTCCTGCCTTCCCCTGCCTCCACTCCTGCCCCTGCTGCTGCCACCTTCTCTGATTCCTGCAGTGGCAACAAAGTAATTAAATCAGCAATGCAGTATTTACCCAAAGCCTCTGACATTACATGCTGTTGCTTTGATCAGTCACTTCTACCCCCCATGCAAACAAGAAGTCTGTATAAAGAGGGGGCAGAAGCAGCTGGTCAAAGCAACAGCATACAGTGTCGGAGATATTGGGTAAGCTCTGTATTGCTGTTTTTATGTCATTTCCATTGCTACAAGTCCTGGTGAGGGGTAGCAGCAGCAGCAATGGGCCGCCCTTGAAACATTGGCACTCTAGGTGACCACCTATTTAAACTAATTGTAGCGCTGGCCCCGAGAGAGACAGTGTTTGAGAAGACACAGGGACTCAAAGATCCATGCTGTCATTCAATTTATTTGCTTACATTGAGTTACCATGTCTGTGCAGTACTCAGGGCTCTCTTAACCCCCTCCCAAAATAGCATCAGAACTCTGCTCCCTGCCTGGGTGGTCTGAAGGAGGAGGGAACATAGCCACCTCCCTCCTAAAGTAAAGTGTGGCAGCTGTTGCAGAGGTGTTTTAAGAGCACTTGCTGTCGCTCCCAAAAATTTACCATGTGGGGCTGTGTGCCTCTCCCTGCCTCATGATAGAATCCCCCCGATAATGTGAATTATTGCAACCTTAATAGGAAGCTGTTTATCAATCCTTTCTATTTCTTACTAAAAGATTCCAGAATACAGTAAGGTTTAAAGTTAGGAAGATTTTCGCCAGCGGTAAATGTGCAAGTACTTCTACTGAAAATTCAGATAGAACACCCCTAAACAAAGACATGGGGAGGGATGGCCTGCATAGAGCGGCAGGTGCACCTACTCCTACACTTGCCATCTTACTGGGCAAACTAGATGGACAATACTGATCTTTATCTGCCGTCATTTACTATGTTACTATTGGGTATGTTTACTAAACCCTATTAATGTGCGCCCGGCGTTAGTGTGCAGGATGCCATATAAGGAGTGGGCATTTCAGTCTAAAGTATCAAAACGGGATTAGCGCGCGATAACGCGCGCTGCTGCGCATACTATCGGGCAAAGCGCTGCTAAGCGCGTTACCGCACGGTAATCTTAAGTAGGCGCACAGACATCCAAACATAGAAACAGAAGTCTAGCACAATGGTTAATACACTGACTGATGATACAGGGGGTCATGAGTTTGATTCCCCAATGTGCCTAATGCATAAGGCTGGCTGAGGCATCAGCTTAGACATGTAAGTATTGTTTCCTGAGGCATTTTATTTGTATTTTAATTATTGCTGCCAGCAAACACACCCTCACGTGCCGTAACCTAAGGTGCCGCATAAGGCACCCTATAAGGCACTCCATAGGGCACATTATAAAGTGCAGTCCGCCACGGCACCCTATAATGTCCCCTATAGGGCACCCTATAAGGCGCTCCATAGGACACCTTATAAGGCACCTTATATGGACTGTAACCATAAGGTGCCTCAGAAGGTGCTTTATAGGGTGCCCTATAAGGCGCCTTATAGGGCACCTTATGGTTACAGTACCCTGAGGGTGTTTTGCTGGCAGCACTACTGTACATTAAAAATAGACAATGCTTTCGACAGCCCTATCAAATAACCCAACTGTGGGTTTGAACCCATGACCTCTGGCTCTACAAGCAGTGAAATAACCAGTGGGCTACAGCTCCTAAGCTGCTAGCAAATGCCTGGCTGGCTGCAGAAGGACTGCACGTCACCACACAAACAGTCTGCCATGGTCACCAGGATAGGGTTAACCCACCCATACCCATGATGCACTGCACATGCAAATCAGCAGTCTACAGATGATCACAAGATGGGGTATGCACCCCCACAGCACCTCGGCCTGGTAGGGGGAACTGACCGTGTGTGGTACTGGCACAGAGTAGCTATACACCGTCACATTATGCAGGTACTGTACTCACCCTGAGGGTGAGGTGGGGCACCCAGCACCAGGTCCACAGCAGAAATAGGCCATGCTGCAGGACCCCAACAGTGCTAATGTGTGAGATAGGTAGTGTCTGCAGATACACCTTGGATACATCTGTATTTCTCAGTCAAAGTTTAGCCCTTATGGACCCATAGAAGGAATATGTACCACCAACCCCCCCCCCCTGGGGCTGAGGGTGGTAAACAGGGTCTCCCACCAACAGATCCACATTCCACCTCCCTGCAATGGTGGCCGTAGAGGGGACCATCAACCACAATCCTGCTGGGGAACAGACACCCTACAGGGCAGTCAATGCAGCTCTGTACACCTCCATAAAGCAATAGCAGACAGACATTAGGCCTGGATATGCTAAGCTGCACCCCACCTTTATCTGATATTCTGCTGCAGCAAGCCTTCAGCCGCTGCAACCTGCAAGGTGCTCCAGCAAGACACATACCAACTGCAGACAGTCTTCTAGCTAGTCCATATTCCTGGTGGAAATGCGTGCACCCAGAACTGGGATGTCAGCATACACACCAAGCAGATACATCAGTGACTGGGCCCCAAAAGGGAACCCATAAATATCACATGAAAAAAATGCTACACGGCACTATGGGGGAACCTAGCCATGCCGTGGTCACTGCTCAGTCAGGGTGAGAGTGATCTCCCAGCAGAACATGCTGTGGTGGCCGGGCACTACAATGTCACAGCCATTGCCCTATGCCCTGTGCAGATGCATCCTGGCCAGGCCACCCTGTCCGGGCTATACCCATGGTACCTTGCTCCTCATTATGCACATTGGCAGGCCAATACTGGCAACAGTGCTAGCAGTGTGGGCTGTGGAGGGTGTTGGCAGCCACCACACACTGGATAGACACACACTCCCGCACCTATGCCAGCATTGTGCTACTATAGAGGTGTTTGGCAGCCCTGGCCACCACACCAGTCCTTGGCACAGTGCAGGCATGGCTATGGTACGCAATACTGTTGGGGGTCACTCCCCAGGGTGGTAAATACTGTCAGACACCAGACCCGAAGCACACTCCACAGACATCAGAAAGGTTGCTATGATGGAGCTCAATCAGCAAACCGTGCTTAACGTAGGAATTGCTATCTGCCAGTAATCATAGCTACCTTTTGATAGCTGTGTACCGTATTCCCAGGTTTAGGGTGGCATTGCTATGGTATGCAAGTGCTAGTATTGGGAGATGCACGCAGGGCCCAATGTCCTGCCTCTCCAGGAGGCATTAGCTAATGGAGCCTGTGGGTGTGGGTGTGTCTGCCCCAGTTGGCTGCTGCTTTACGGCAGAGGTTCCCAACTCCAGTCCTGGTGTGCCAAACACTGTTCGGGTTTTCATGCTGTCCCTCATAAATATGCATGAGATACATCTGCATACCATGGGGGCGGTGCATAGATATGCAGCACAGGTATCTTTATTAGAGGCAGCATGGAACCTGGATGGTGTTTGGCCCTCCATGACTGCATTTGGGAGACTCTGCTCTAGGTAATGCGCCTGTTTATGGTGTCTGTGCTTTGTAGGGTAAAATGTAGGTGTTTTGGGCATGTTTACGTCATCTGCAATAAAGGTTCTGTCTGTATTAGCACGTTTTAGTAGTGGGTAAAAAATGGGGGCTTGGTTGGCAGGAACCACAGCTGGCACTTGAACCTGTGACCTTCTGCTCCTGAACACATTGGCTGTGTTCACTGCACCACCGTGTTGCCACAGCGACAGTACATTCCCTGGGGATACCATGACTGTTCATCAGATGGGGCCTGTCTGTTGCAGTACATGGCACCCACCTACACAGGGCTAGGCCATGGTCTGCTCTGGGCAGCTGCCACTGCCCCCTCCACCACCTATGCCCTTCTGCCACCCTGCTGACATGCCCTTCTGCTGGTGGTGCTGGTGGAGCGCAGTCTCAGGCCATCCAGTGTGCGGGTAGGCGGCTGCCTATGGTGCGGGTTCTGAGGTAGGGTTGCCTGCATAGGTGTCCACTCTTCCCACCCGCACCGCCTGCCACTGTTCTGTGCCCTTGGGGGTCCCTACTGGGTACTATCCCCTGTGACACTGTGGGAAGCTCACTCGTACCCATGCTGGGCCCTCATCAGTTTCTGTCTGGCTGCTCTACTGTTTCAGCATTCCTATGGGCCACCTAGGCATCACCCTAGTCCGCACTGTGGCCCAGCTGCAGTACAGCATGTGCCGTCTGCAGCCCTCTGTGTCCCCTTTCCCAGCATCTGTCCAGTTTCCCATTCCAACATGCCCGCCCTGCTGTTGTGGAACATGTGCACCCCATAGGAAATCTGTCCAATGGAGAGGGAAACCCTGATGAGCACAATTGCACTGTGGGATCATTCACCTTGTATGGGGACGGAGCGTAGACCCTTCCAAAATTCATATCTTTTTTTGGAGCTTTCTCGGGAGTGCTTTTTGATGTTTCCCATTAATATCACTATTGCCCAGCTTGGTTATGTTTTTTTCATATTTTGTTGGGGTCATTTTCAATGTTTCTTTGCACTTTTGTTCCTTGCACATGTATCACACTTATCACTTTTTTGTAGGTTTCCCTGGTTTTGCTGTACATTGCTGACAGAAATGGTTTCTCTGCCCTTTAAATCAGCTCTAACGCCAGGGTTTCACTGGCGTTCGTTTTGAGCCTCAAATTTCACATCGTTAGTGTGCGGGGAGCCTCTCCCCTCCCACTCTCCACCCATTGACCCCTTCTCTCCGCCCCTGGGGATCCTTCCTCCGCCCTCCGGGAGCCTTTCCCCGCCTTCAGCGCTCATTTGCGCCGTTGTGCGCGTTAGCGCGCTAAGGTACCTGAGCACCTGATAAAGCACCATTAAAGCGCGTTAAGGTACCTTAACGCGCGGTAACGTCACAGAGCGCACATTAAGAAGGTTTAGTAAACATACCCCTATGTTACTATGTAACTTAAAAATAATTTTCTATTTCACTTAAAATTATACCTGGTATTCATGTGTTCAAACATCAATGAATAAGTTATCTCTTATGTGGTGAATTTCACCACTGAATGATAACTGGAGATGCTGCCCTCGACCTTCCCCATACCACGCCCCACTTTATTAAAATGTAAATCTTTGGCTATTCCAGCGATTTACAAGGCCAAACTTATAAATTCATCTGCCATGGAATTTTTTTAAAGCAACTATGCTGTCAACAACCCTGCCTACCGTTTACCTGCTTTTAAATACTGACCCACCTATGTAATTTATTAATGCTAATTTTATTTGTCATGGTTGGTATCTTAGCTGGCTGGCTGAATTTTTTTATTTATTTACATTCTCTTATATACCGCACTATTCTGCATCAGTGCAGTTTACATTGAACAAACTGCAATTATATCAAACAGGGCATTATAACTTGGAGATAACTATTTTACAGGGAACATGGGCTATGGAGTCTTAAGTGGCTTGCCCAAGACCACAAGGAGCACCTGTGGGACTAGAAACCCCAGTCCTTCCAGCCCAACGTTGCTGTCCTCTAGTGGGATTTGAACCCCCTGACCTTCTGGCCTGAAGTACCTTTCCCCAACCACTAGGCCACTCCTCCACTAAAGGCATTGAATAGTAGCCTGTTACACTGAATTTAATTTACGCATGTCAACCTGGACATGTAAAGGTGTGTAAAGACATTTTTATTAGTATCAATGTGAAATGAGCTGGAAAAAGTCCAAAAACGACTCAGAAACAAGCCAAACAGGTTTTGGGTGCTTATCGCTATTACAGGAGCATTTGTTCACAGAATGTCTCCCATCAATACCACAAATAAATACTAAGAAAATAAATGTACAGCCTGTCATCAAAGTCTGTATAGTTATTATTTCATGGTGAAAAACATCAGCATAATGATGACAAACCTCCCAAAGTTACTTCCGCCCCCCCCTCTCCACTTCCCTTTCTTTCAGGGGTCTTTATGGCAGAAGAAGTGGATCCAGTTTGGTTCCAATGAATTCCAAGTGTCCATCGCAGAAATTCTTGGGAATATCCCAGAGAACAGGCACAATTAATGTCTTTTTCTCCTTCATTACACTCTTTAGGAGTCATTTTATAAAGGAATTTTGCACTTAAAGACATTTTTATGCACATAAGAGCCCACTTATAAAATTTCCCCAGCGGGGTGACAAGATGACAAATACTTTTACGTGACCCAAGTGTAGGTGTGTTTGGGGTGGAGTATGGACGGAGTCACAGTTTACACATGCTTATAAGATGCACAAGCAAACACGTATAGCTTATAGGCATGTGTAAAGGGGGCTCTTAAGTGCATAAAAATGTGTACAGGTGGGTTCTTATGTGCATAAAAATGTCTTTAAGTGCAAAATTCCTTTATAAAATGTAATGAAGGAGAAAAAGACATTAAGGGGGATGTTTACTAAAGTGCGTTAAACGTGACTAACGCACGTTATATGACGTTAACGACCGTAAGTGCCGTATAACGCGCGTACCGACGTGCTAACGACCGTTAACGTCATACTACGCGCGTTAACCGTAGTTAACGATCGTAAACCTCCGCGGCGCGTTAAAATAGCGCAGAAGGTGGAGAGTGGGCGGAGAGAAGGGGTCAATGGGCGGAGAGTGGGCGGGGAGAGGCTCCCCTCATATTAACGCGCTGTATTTCAGAGCTCAATTCCAACGCGAATGAAAACCTGTCGTTAAAGGCATTTAAAGGGAAGAGAAACCATTTCCGTCAGCAATGTACAGAAAAACCGGGGAAACCCACAAAACGTGAGCAGTGTGATACATGTGCACAGAACAAACTTTCACATAAAACGTTAAAAATGACCACAAGAAACATTTTAAAAAGCAGAATTCAGCTGGGCAACAGTGATAGCAATGGGCAACAAGGAACAACACTCCCTGGAAAGCACCAAAATAAAAGGAAATGATGTGTGGAAGGGTCTACGCTCCGCAGACCCTTTCAAAGAGCATTACATTGTAATGGAGCTGTCCTGGGCGTGTGGTATAATGCTTCCCAATGATATCATTGTTGCCCAGCTTGGTTATGGGTGTGTGCCCCTTTTGTGAGGTCTTTTCTGAGGTTTATGTGCACCTTTGTCTGCATACAAGGTAAATGAGGCCACAGTAAACCTGTTGCAGAGCAGGGTTTCTGACTCGTCAGGCCGGTTTAACTAACTCCAGGGACTGCACTGTCTCTGTGGCCACAGTGTGGTGCAACAGACACAGCCAGTGCCTGTAAGACCAGAGGGTCACAGGTTCAAATCCCAGCTGGGGCTCCTGCCAACCCAGTCCCCATAGTTTTACCCACCACTAAACAGTGATAGTAAAGACACTCCTTTAGTGCAGAGAACATATGCAAAGGCCTATATTTTACCACACCAAACACAGACACCAGAAACAGGCACATTACCTAAAGCAGAGTCCCGCAAATGCAGTCCTGGAGGGCTCCACACCATTCCGGTGTCATGCTGCCTCTAATAAAGATGCCTGTGCTGCATAGCTATGCACCACCCCCATGGTATGCAGATGTAGCTCATGCATATTTATGAGGGACAGCATGAAAACCCGAACAGTGTTTGGAACACCAGGACTGGAGTTGGGGAACTCTGCCGTAAAGCAGCAGCCAACAGGGCCACACCCACACCCACAGGCCCCATTGGCCAATGCCAGCTGGAGAGGCAAGACATTGGGTCCTGCCTGTATCTGCCAATACTAGCAGTTGCATACCTTAGCAATGCCACCCTACACCTGGGTATATGGTACACAGCTATCAAACGTTTCCTCTGATAACTGGCAGATATCAATTCCTACGTTAAGCACATTTTGCTCATTGAGCTCCACCATAACAATCATTCTGATGTCTGCGGTGTGTGCTGCAGGTCTGGTCTCTGACAGTGTTCACCACCCTGGGGAGTGACCCCCCAACAGTCTTGTGTACCATATCCATGCCTGTACTATGCCCAGGACTGGTGTGGTGGGTATGGCTGCTGACCACCTCTATAGTAGCACAATGCTGGCATAGGTGTGGGGGTGGCTGTCTGTCTATCCAGTGTGTGGTGGCTGCAAACACCTTCCACAGCCCACACTGCCAGCAATGTTGCCAGTATTGGGCTGCCAATGTGCATAATGAGGAGCAAGGTACCATGGGTATAGGCCGGACAGGGTGGCCTGGCCAGGGTGCATCTGCACAGGGCATAGGGCAGTGACAGGCACATTGTAGTGCCCGGCCACCACCTACACAGACAGGGTGACCTCAGTATATCCTGCTGAGAGATTACTCTCACCCTGACTGTGCAGTGACCACAGCATGGCTAGGCACTCCCATAGTGCTATCTAGTATTTCTCTCATGTGATAAATATGGGTTTCCTTTTGGGGCCCAGTCACTGATGTATTTGCTTGCTGTGTATGCTGACATCCCAGTTCTGGGTACAGGCATCTCCACTGGTCACTAGCAGACTGTTTGCAGCTGGTAGGTGTTGTGATGGAGTGGCTTGCAGGGTGCAGTGGCTGATGGCTTGCACTAGGGGAATATTAGATAGTGGTGGGGTGCAGTATACCATATCCAGGCCTAATGTCTGTCTGCTATTGTGTTATGGCTGTGTACAGAGCTGCATTGACTGCGCTGTGGGGTGTCTGTTCCCCAGCAGGACTAGGGTTCATGTTCCCCTCTACTGCCACTGTTGCAGGGAGGTAGACTGGATCTTTTGATGGGAGACCCTATTTGCCACCCTTGGCCCTGGGGGAGGGGTGTGGTGGTGGTGCATGGGGGCTACACTTGACTGAAACAGACAGAGATGTCCAAGGTGTTCCTGCAGAAACTACCTATCTCACACAGTAACACTGCTTTGGACCTGTGCCATGGTCTCTTTCAGCCATTGACGGTGCTGTGGACCTAGTGCTGGGCACCTCACTGCACCCTCAGGGTGAGTACAGTACCCGCACAATGTGACGGTGTGCAGCTACTCTGTGCCAGTACAACACACGGTCGGTACCCCCTATCAGGCCGAGGTGCTGTGGGGGTGCACATGGTCAGTTCCCCCTACCAGGCTGAGGTGCTGTGGGGGTGCATTCCCCATGGTGTGTATCTGTGGACAGCTGATTTGCATGTGCAGTGCATCATGGGTGTGACTGGCCCAATCCAACCCTGTGAAACACCAGCACCTGCTCACAGGCTCTGCTAAACCATCGTAGGCCATCACACGTACATCTGTTAGCGTAATGCATAGGTGCAGGACACCCTACAAAGTCTGTAATATAAGATGCCCACACTGGTAAAAACACACATACCCACGCACGTAGAAACACACATACCCACGCACGAATGTACGCGCGCAGCTACGCACGTACCAATGCACGCACCAACGTACGTGGCTAGGCACACTCCGAGGGGGTTTTTCTGACACCAATACTCAGCGTAACGAAAAACATGCCTCTTCTTTCCTTCTGTAATGTACAGGATGATGCCTGAGACAGCCTTTTGCGTTAGGCACACTGGCGGCTTGAACCCATGCTGCCTGTAACAGCAGTCAGTACTGTAACCATTGTGCTACAGCTCTGTTTCAGTGCTTTGTGTCTGTACGTCTTCTTACGATTAACGTGCAGTAACGCGGCACGGCGCCCGGTAACGCTCGTTGATTTTTCTAATGCGCGGTAGTGGTAACGATGTACCGCCCATGTTCTTATTTGGGGTTTCTTTCACTACCGCGGCTCCTAATGTGAATTGCACTAACGCAGTTTAGTAAACATACCCCTAATTGTTCCTGTCCTCTGGGATATTCCTAAGAATTTCTGCGATGGACACTTGGAATTACTTGGAACCAAACTGGGTCCACGCCTTCTGCCATAAACACCCCCTGAAAGAAAGGGAAGCGGAGTGGGGGTGGAAGTGAAGTTTGGGAAGTTCTTGCATGCATTTGCATACATGTACAGCAGCTCTCGAGCCTGGATGAATTCAAATGGCTTCAATCTAGAAGCAATGTCTGCCACCTTTGCCCTAGTATTTTAAAAAGCCACATAGGTGCCTATGTGTCTTTATAAAATAGCCTTAAAATAGGGCTCTACCTAGCCCTCATGTTTAGGTGGCTTGTCATAAAGCTGCCCTCTTTTTTCTCTCTGTTTTCTTGTGTCTTGTATCGCTCCCTCACTCTGTTGTTTTCTTTCACGTTCCCTTCCCCATCCCTTTTTTCGTCTTTCTTCCCACCTTTCTCTCTCTTTTCATCTTTCTCTCCTTCCTCCGCAACCTTCCTTTTTCTTCTTTCTTTCCCTCTCTTTTTCTCTATCCATCCTCATTGCCTCTGCATCCTCTCACCCCCGACTTTTTTTCACGCTCCTTCCCCTTCTCGGTCTCCTTGTTTGCTTTCGTTTTTCCCAGACCCACTCCCTTCCCTAGGAAGCACCTTCTGCAGGAAGGCTGACAGCTCATGCTGAGAGCAGCACCCACTCTATCATTCTAAGATTCCAACTGCTGGTCCTTTCTATCCATCACGAGACCATTTCCAGGACCAAACGCTTTTGATTTAATCTGCTTTTCATCCCGGTCAATAGACTTGAAAGAAATAATAAATCGAACAAATTTGATGTGACAAAATGGAACAGGGCCCAACAGAAAGTGCTTTATAGTGAAATAATAAGTATTTATTGTTAGACGAGAAAGCCACCTGGATTAGACTGCAGCAGTGAATTGCTGATTCTGAAGGAGAAAATAACCCACAGGCTTTATCACCTCTCTAGGAGCAAATGTGTCACCGAGGAGCCTGGTTTTGTGCACCACTGAACTGCAGTCCAGCCTGATGGAGCTTCTATCAGTGAGCATCCAGACATACTAGTCTCTATTCTATGAAGCTCAGAAATGTGCAAAATATAAAAACAAAAGAATTGTTAAACTGGGTCAGATCAAAAGTCCATCCACCTCAGCATCCTGTCTCTGATGATGGCAAACAGCAGCGTGGAAGAAAGTTGATGAGACCTTTGTATCTGAAGTAGAATTCACCCCCCTCTCATCCCTTCCCAACTTAAGCACTCATCACTTAGAGCAGGGGTTCTCAACCCAGTCTTCAGGACACACCTAGCCAGTCAGGTTTTCAGGACAACCACAATGAATAAGCAGGAGAGAGATATGTATGCACTGCCCCTATTGTTTGCAATTCTTTCTCTTGCATATGCATTGTGGTTATCCTGAACACCTGGCTGGCTAGGTACTGTATGTCCTAAGGACTGGATTGAGAACCACTGGTTTACGGATACACTGAACCCAGGTTGGCATCCCTTATATATAATGGGCTCGATTTCCGCAGGCAAATTACATGGGTAAGAGCCCATGTTGCCTTAACTGTATTTTCGAAAGACACCTACATGGGTCGAGCCTTTGGAAAATCCCTGTTAAGTCCCTCACGCGCCCAGATGCTATCCACTTAGCATTATAGCGTGTTTGGGGCATTCCAGGGCAGAGTGGAAGTGGGGAATGGCATTAAACAAGTAGCAGTGATTTTTGATGCTGCCCACTTAGCGCTCTGTGCCTTTAAGGCAATGGGGCTAAACGGCAGCATCAAAATATTGCTTCTACTCTCTTAGCCTCAGCGACTGCCAGCCTATGTGCCATAACCCAGATTTTCATTTCCGTCGCCGCAGAATTGAAAATCCGGTTTAAGGGGGGTCGGCGGGCAGGCTATGCGCTGACGCGGCGCATAGACTGCCTAAATGAAAATCGGGCCCAATAGTCTATGACTGGCTGAGCTTCCATAACTATTTTCCAGAAATATGTCTTTTCACAACAAACCCAAATGTCCTTTGAGCTGGCCCAAATATCCTGTTTAGATATTCGGTTCAGTTAGCTGGCTCTTTAAATGTCTGTGTGCCAAGGTCCTGTAATTGCTTAATCTCCAGTCCAATCCATTTAATTTTTCTCAAAACTTTGTCCAAAACCAGCTTCAAATGAGTCTTCATTTCCATTCCATTTACAGACTGCTTTCATAAAGTGTAAAACCATTCAAACGATGTGCCTAAGACATGATCAGGTCACCAACAAAGCATGAAGGAAGCATACCAAGCCCACCACAACAAAAATGCATGAACATTATGCATGAATAAATAATCCTCCTGACATGCAAAACAAAAACTAGATCTAGCAGAATATCTCCTGTACTTATGCATCCGATTCCCTCAAGCTGTCCATAAGAGTCTGAAAAGCCCCTTCTAAATCATCTAATTCCCACTTTCCACCCCCTCAGAAGACCCCACCCCCCTCTATTCTCCTATGCCCCTTCCTTATCCCAAGATTTTCCATACTTGGCAAACCTTCTTTCACCTAATCATGCAGTTCATGTCTTTCCAAGGTTATTTTCATTCTTCCACTTACCAAAACCCCTCCTTTTAATATCAGAGAATCACTATTAACCTCTATTATAACTCCACTCCGATTGCCCATTCAATCACATAAGAATGGGTAGCCTTTCTAGCATAACCGAAGGCAATGTTTTTTGGAGTAGTGAGAAGAGTAGAGGTTGTTTGAAAGCTGTTTCAAACTAATTAATGAATACAGCATAATGGGATCTATATATTGTTAAATACATACAGTACATTGACATGGTGCACTAGTGAAGAGGGAATCCTGGGCTAGGTTTAAAGGCCTTCCTGCCCCCTTTGCATCCAGGCAAAAGTGGATTACCCAGAAGAGGAAATTTTTAGGGAAAATTATAATTGTAATAGAATCATGGATAAAGCAGTATGATTGATGTGCTAGTCTATCTGAATGGATGCAAATAACGGTCAATGACCTTAAAAAATATACAGTGAAAACGTTTCATTGAACTAACATAATGCGTTTTCTGACTAGCTTTTGGAACTTACACACAGACCCCAGAATCTGTGCACTAGTGTACTGAAGCCCTACTAGATTGATAGTGAATGTCTGAATATCAAATAAATAAATGGAATGTAACATATTTATAGATCATAAGTAAGGCTTCTTTTCTTGGAATTTATAAATTGTAAACATAGGTGTTTCTTTTCCAGCTATTTGGGGGGGGGGGGGAGGTGTTTTGAGAGTATAAAGGTTTTTTTTTGGGGGGGGGGGGTTACAGCACAGGCACTATTACTGGTTACCTTCTCTCAAAAGACCAAGGTGAACTATATCCAAGTATTTTCCTGTCCCCAATGGGCTTACACTCTAAGCTCATACCTGAGACAGGCTACTAGGAGAGCTAAGTGATTTGCCCAAGATTAGAAATAGTGGTACTGGGATTCAAACCAGCTTCCATGGTTTTTAGCTTGCTACTCTAACCATTAGGCTACTCTTTCATTTGGTAGGTCAGTTTCTGTCGCCTAGACATCATTAGCACAGAAAGGGCACAAAAGGAGATACAAGGCAGAAAAAACTCTTCAAGGAATTAGATCAGCAGGCGAGGAAAAACAAGTGGCAGATGCACAAATACAGTGGGAAATACAGAGTGTTACTCCAGGAACCCTTTGTCAATCAAGAACGGACACATGAATGGTTAAGGAGGTGTGAAATGAAACCAAAGGATGAGAGGTTGATAGTTGCAGCGCAGGACAGCGGCTTATGGGTGAGATGGTTTATAGCAAGCATTGAAAAACTGGCAACACAGACATATGTCGATTCTGTAAGAAAGACCTGGAAACGGTGGCTCACCTCCTAGCTGACTGTGCAGTTCTGATGGCAGTAAATTACTATACAGAAAGATGTGGAGCCCGATTCTGAAAGGGGCATGTTCGGGCTGTTTGGACAGCCCCAAACAGGATGGGCCCATTAGAACCCAATTCTGCACCACGGGAGCAAAACACTCCCGCGGCATACAGAATCGGGCCTAAGGACAGCCCGGTGTGCCCCCGCATGCCTGTGGGGCTGTCCTCCCCAGAGGATCCCATGGCTCCATTGGCACCGACCCCCCTATTCCCCACCACCCGACCCATGGCTGGCCAGCTGGGGCCTGGATCGGGCAGCAGGGACCTCCCTGCACCCGGCCCCGGCCCCAGGGAGGGATGTCTGGCTCTGATCGTCTGGTTAATGCAGATCATTCCACTTTCAAGGTGGAATAACCAGCACATTTCCCCGACCCTGCAGGACATACAGGACCATGATCTGAATTGGCCCTGCACGTCCTGCTGCCTCGGCCTGCCCCACTCTGCCAAGACCCCTCCCCCTCCCATCCCCCTCCCATCCCCCGCCGACTCTCCCCGTCCTGCTGCTTTAGCTGTGAGGGGAGAGTCAGAGAGGAATAGGGGCAGGACATCTTGCAGGATGCAGGTCCTGCCGGGATGTGCAGCCCCACAAGCCGCGTCTCAGAATCAGGCCCATAATAAAGTAACGCATCTCATCCATTGGAAACTCTGTAAGCGCTATAACATCACTGTGCCTGAAAAGCACTGGGAACATGACCCTAAGAGAATTACAGAGAATGAAGAGGTTATGATCACCTGGGACATTCCCATCCTGATGGATAAGAAACTGGATGCGAGGAAACCCAACACAGTGGTAAAGGAGAAAAACATCAGAATGGCATTGATAATAGAGGTGTCAGTTCCAAGAGACTACTCTGTGAATTGCATGGAGAGGCAGAAGATCCTGAAATACCAGGAAATGAAGTCAGAGTCCAAGAAAATGTGGCAGAAAGATACAGAAATATTTCCCATCACGTTGGGTGCCACAGGCTTGATAAGAAGAATTTCCAAGCCCATCTTGATAAACTACCTATACCAGTTACATCTTATGAACTCCAGAGGGAGGCGCTCTTTGGCATGATGCAAGTACTACGCTGAGCCTTAGCAGTAAATCGGAGAGACTGAGATCATACTCCCCATGCCCTGGCTTAGAAGTGAGGTTCACGACTGTCATGGTATGTGCAAAACTAACCCATTTGGAGAAACTGCCCCAAGACAAACAAAGGGAGAGGTGAGAGAGTATTAGGTAAAGTAGGTTTTTCTGGGGTTTATCCAATAAACATTGTTTTTTGTATTGGGATGCTTTATCAGTGTTTATCGGTTAAAACCTAAAATTGAGAGTCCAAATCATAAGCATGCCACAATACTTAAAATGTACTGATGAGCACACATTCTCTTAATAAGAACATAATTACATTTAGAACATCCAAACTAAATCTCATAATTCTATCAGCTCTTCTTCTTTGGGAGGGGGCCTCCTCTTGATTTTCTTCCCCCTGTGTTTCAGAACATTCAAACATTTTCTGTCTCCAAAGTAGTTCAATGGAGGTTTGTATGATAACACACAGGGGGTCTCGTTCAAAAAAGAACTTTTTCATATTCTCTGCTTATGAAAAATATTTTTTTATGGAACAAGGCCCATAAATAGCCTTCTGTGCTATAACCTGCTTAAAATTATTCTGGAAATAAAAAGGGCAATATTCAGTTACATGGAGAATATGTAATTTGATATACAGTATTTAACTTGGTTTCAAATCAGCTGTACATTCATTGATGCTCTTTGGTTAGGTAGCCCCGCTGAATATGCAGACATAAGATGAAATGTCCAAATTAGCCATTTCAAATCATACCTGAACTTTGTATGGTCCACATGGTCGTCTGTTCTATATGTTTAGCAGATACTGCCTGGCATAAAAGTACACTCTTTGGCATGATAGTCTGTATTTTGCTGGCAGGCATGCACATAGGTGGAGTTTGGGTGGAGAACATTGACTATAAAATCCACTATATACACTTACACCTCCTTCAGGGCATGTATAAATATATGTCTCTGTAATGCAGACACAGTTTATGCCACTTAAGCTAGTATTTTATAAACATATGTAGAGCCCGATTCCATAACATGCACGTGTGGCCTATGGACACATCTAAATTAAAAATGGGTTCCATTTGAACCTAATTCCACATCTGTGGGTCTGGATGTGCCTGTGGGTCCGGAATCGGGGAGGTAGATGTGTTTGGTGCGGCATGGGCAAAGCACTATTCGCCGGCTTGTGCATGTATCCGGCCCGCGGCCCGCACATGGGTGCAGATACGGGCCATGCAACATAATGGAGAAACATAAGAACATAAGATATGCCATACAAGAGGCGGAGCCTACTAGCTGGCGGAATGGATGCCTAGGATCGAGCTCCGAGGAGTTGTTGTCTGAATCCGGTGTTTGCACTGTTCAATAGTGAACCACAGTATACCATTTTGGGCTCTTTTGAGTCGGGAGTATGGCGGGACCAAAACCAACCCGGTTGGACTTTGCCGGTGGCCAAGTTTCAAGTGTCAAGCGTTCCAAAACGGAACCTCCGTCCCCCCAGAAAATGGCGGCGGGTCGTGAAGGAACGGAGGCGATGCAAGAAATCCTTGCAGAAATCAGAGCGGTCAAGGAAATTGTTACTCTTAATAGTGACTCGCTACTCACCCTGCAAGGGGATATTCAGGTCTTAAAACAGCAGATGGAATCCCTGACTGTACGGCAGAGCTCTGTAGAAATGAAGCTGGCTGCGCACGAGGAGAAGTTGCACGAAGTGGGGAAGCATGCTAAACAGATAAGAGCTCTGCAAAGAGAATTAGAGGATAATAATAACAGATCCAGAAGGAATAACGTGCGGATTGTCGGGGTGCCTGAGGGCGTGGAAGGAAAAGACATGGGTGCTTTTCTGCAGAAGATTATCCCTGCAGTTTTGCAGATTTCATTTGAGTCACCCTTCGAAATTGAAAGGGCCCATCGGGTCCCGTCGCAGATGCCATTAAACAACAAGAGAGCCCGGCCCATCATCTTTAAGACATTGAGGTTTCAGCATGCCGCGAAAATCCTGGAAGCAGCACGGATGCGCTCGCCGCTTGACTATGAAGGCCATAGGCTGCTGTTTTTTCCGGACTTTGCTAAGGCAACTGTGGATAGGAGAAAAGCCTTTTTAGCGCTGCGGCCCAGACTCCAACATCTGCAAGCCAGATACGGCCTATTATACCCAGCGAAAATGAGAGTTACTCTTCATAATCAAACTAGGAATTTCGACGAACCAGAGACTCTCAGGTCTTTTTTGGACACTAAAGAAGCAGAACTGATGTCCTGAATGCTACCTTGGACACCCGTTAGGGGTCTTTGGTAGTTTTGTAATAGTTGGAGGGCAATGGTGGTTCCCATGTTTCTTAACAGTGTAATGTTTGAGAGATGAGTGGTAGTAAGTGGTGGCTGTATAACCAACTTAACTAATCCTGTTATGTTTTCAGTGATCAGTGCACACACATATGTAAATGTATGCTGGTCCTTAGGCTCTGTCTGCCTTTTTAGGCTCACCCACTTTGGTTTTGGGTTTTAAGCCTCCCGAAGGGTCCTCTGGAATCCGGGTCATGGGTGTTTTATGGGGTTGCACTGGGTATGCTGTCTATGGGTGCGCTGTATTTTTGGGTGTGGGAGATGCATCAAGGACAAGTAAACTGGGGTGGAGTTGTTCTGTTTAATAGGAAAATGCTAGCTGTTGCATACATAGGAATAGCGTTTCAGAATCAATATTATGGCGCCGATTAAGATTCTTTCCTTGAATGTCAAAGGCATTAAGAGCCCTGCCAAGCGCAAAAAAATAATCCAATATGGCCAGCTGGAAAAAGCGGATATCTTGCTGCTGCAAGAGACTCACTTGAATATTAAAGAGTCGGTGAAATTAAACATCAGGCCTTTTATGGTGGTAGCGTTTTCAGCTGCGGTTCAGAAGCACAATGGGGTTGCGGTGCTGGTACGGAGGGCTTTATCCCCGCGGGTGGTACAAACATCAGCGGATCAGTCTGGCCGATGGGTTAGAGTACATTTGCAAGTAGGACACTTAGAATTCAATATCTTAAATCTCTATGCTCCCAATACTGATAATCCCGATTTTTTTAGATCCATTGTGCAAGAAGTGACTAAGGACGCTGCAGTTCCCTTTCTTGTGGGGGGGGGGATTTTAATTTAGTTTTAGACTCCTTAGTAGACAGGAAACCCCCTAGGTCATGCAAGCCTCCCAGGGCTCACTCAGTGCTGGTCTCGTTCCTGCAAGATGCGGGATTGGTGGACATATGGAGAATATTACACCCGGGAGACCAGGAGTTTACATTCTACTCTCCCCCACATAAGTCTTTGTCTAGAATTGATTTTATACTGCTTTCTAAAGCCCTGACGGCCAATGTTATTGCTGCGGAAATTCATGCAATGCATATATCAGATCATGCAGCTGTCTCCCTTCTGATAGAGGACAAACGTTTAAGGCACGGTCCACAGCCTTGGTTCTTTGATAGAACCCTATTAGAGAATGGGGACTTTAGAGCCAAAATACGATCGGCCATTAAAGATTATTTTCAATTTAATACGTCTCAACTGACGTCTGGTTGGGCACGCTGGGAAGGGTTTAAGGCCTCCATTAGGGCGGTTATCACGAGCTTTGGTATTTATCAAGCTAGACATCATAAGGAGCAGCTTGTCGAACTGGATGTGCAGATCAAAGCGGGTGAACGTCTTTTGATTAAGAGACAAGACCCCTGTATCCTGCTTCGGCTGCAGCGACTAAGGCTGCAGTATAATCGCTTGCTCTCTGATGAGGTCTCTCGGAATATCAAGGCTCAGGAAGGGCTATACTATTGGGAACATAACAAAGCGGGGCGACTTTTGGCAAATTCGCTGAAGGCGAGAAAAGAGGCGGGTCGTATCGCGGCCATTAAAGTCCAAGGGACTTCTACGCCTCTAGTAGACGATAATGATATAGCAGAGGCCTTTCGGTCCTTCTTCGTAGATTTATATTCCTCCGAAAAGAAATGTTCCCGAGAGGCCTTTGCTTGTTTAATGGACAAAGTGGAGAGGCCTGTGCTGAGTGAAGATGGGAAACGAGCCCTAGATAGTCCCATCACTTTAGAGGAGATTGAGGCTGCTATTAACTCCTTAAAATCGGGCAAGGCGGTCGGCCCAGATGGGTTGCCAGCTGAGTTTTTTAAGGTGTTTGCCAAAGATTTAGGTAAATTTTTGCAGGAATACTTTTATGCCCTAGTGGAAGAAAGCCCCTCGGTAGGTGCTTTTGCAACTGCTAGGATTATCGTTTTGGAAAAGCCAGGTAGAGACTCGCAGCTTGTCAGTAATTACCGTCCGATCTCTCTTTTAAATGTGGACTATAAAGTCTTTGCCACAGTGTTGGCGCGGCGGCTGGCCGCAGTAGTCCCTGGTTTAATCCATCCAGATCAATGCGGGTTTGTAGAAGGGCGGTCAACTGCAGATAACGCCAGGTTACTGTGTCATGTCCTAGCGGGGGCAGAGAACATTAGTGAACCCCTGGTGGGCCTGTCCTTAGACGCCGAAAAGGCTTTTGACCGGCTCGAATGGTCATTTTTATACTCCGCCCTGGAATGGTTTGGGTTTGGGAAAGGGTTTCTTCGATTACTTCATGCTATGTATGTATGCCCATCTGCCCATATATGTGTTAACAACATCTATTCGGGGGACTTTGTGTTAGGTCGCGGTACCCGTCAAGGGTGCCCATTATCTCCCCTTTTATTTAATCTGGCCCTTGAACCGTTGATCCTTCTCTTGAGGCAAAATGGGAGTATTCGAGGCATCGGGTTGGCAGGAGAAGAGATTAAAGCTTCTGCATACGCAGATGACCTCTTGCTTTTCACTGTTCCCGGCTCTGTTGCATGTATTCTGCGGCAGATAGAAGAGTACTCCTCATTATCCGGGTATAAAATTAACTGGGCCAAATCTGTAGCTTTTCCCCTTAATGCGCGCACTCATAAATCAGACATGGCCGGTTTCCCCTTTGTTTGGGAGCCCGGCAAGATAAAATATTTAGGGGTGTATTACTGTCACTCCTTGAATGATACGTTGACACATAATGCTGAGATACTCTTAGCTAATGTACAGAATCTGACTACTAAATGGTCTCCATTATTGCTATCCTGGTGGGGTAGACTCGAGACCATCAAAATGACAATTGTACCTAAAGTTAATTATATTTTGGAAATGGTGCCTTTGTACTTCCCTTTGCAACTTTATCGACAGATTGAGAAAAAGCTGGCGCTTTTCCTATGGCAGAACAAACCGCCTAGAATTGCTCTAAAAAAGCTGAAAGCACATAAGGAAACTGGGGGTGTAGGGTTTCCGGATTTTTTAGCTTACCATCACGCCTTTTTATTGAAGCAAGGGACCCGATGGAGAGAACAGATATCTGAATTGAGTCCAGTATGGTTGGCCTTAGAGAGGAATCTTGCCTCACCTTTCCCTTTACATCTTCTTCCCGGAATGGTGTTTAGGGAGGAGTCTGGTAGACCCAGGATGATTATCGATACCCAAAGAGCTTTCCGAGCATTTGCCACCACGTTGGAGATTGCTGGTTGTAACTCACTTAATCTCCCCCTGTGGTACAATCCGCACTTTAAAATCCAACGAAAAACGTTTGCGTGGAAACAGTGGTATGATCGGGGCATTTGGACTGTTGGGCAGTTATGGGATAATGGGGCATGGAAGAGCTTTGACACTTTACAGTTAGAATTTCAGCTCCCTAGGTGTTTATATTTTCAGTGGCTCCAGTTGCGTCATTGCCTGTGCAAGGCCTTTGCTGGGTGTGAGGCGCCGATGGAGGGATGGGAAGTAGACTTTCGGCTTTTGCGAGGGCAGCAGGCAGGCAAAGCCGCTTCCTCCTTTTATAAAGAGCTCCAAGTTGGGACGTCCTCGCAGCTGCTGGGTCTACAAAAAGTGTGGGAACATGATACTGGTATCTGTCTAGATCAGCGACACTGGCAGAGCTTTTGGTCGCGTCAGGTTCGTGTTGCCAAAGCGGCGTCCCTAACGCAGACCCTCTTCCTTTTTGCCCATAGAGCATATGTTACTCCTGTTAAACTTAGCAAATGGGATAATTCACACTCTGCGATGTGCTGGACGTGTGGGTTACATAAAGGTACTTTGAAGCATATGATGTATGAATGTTCTGGGGTACAGATCTTTTGGTCACGGGTGTGGCTGAGAGTGCAAAAAATATTGGACCTTGATGCACCTCTTACCTGGGGGGTGATTGCCTTTAGGTCGGCATTGCCCATCTCTAATCTGAGAAAGGAATGTCGTTTCTTATTAGATTTTATGTTGGGGGTGGCTATTTTGGTATTGGTACGCAACTGGAAAAATATGGCAGCGTCTCATTTTCAAGCTTGGTGGCAACAAGTATGTGTTTTAGTACATATGAGCAAATCCCTCGCAAGGGTGTTGTCCGCGGCCCCCATAGCCTCCAGAAATGGAAGGTGCTACGGGAGTTTGTCGCTTCTGTGCATTCTGATGTTTTATGTTGAGGGCAGTCGCCAGAGTTTATATATTTGATGTTATTAGCAAGCTCGTGACCCAGTCTGTATGATGTTTTGCTCTCTTTCCCTTTTCCCGGGTTCCAGTGGTGGGTGGGGGGGGGGCGGTGGGGGGGGGGGGTACGGGTGGGGGTGAGTAGGTTTTGTTTTCCTTTTGTAATGTGGTTATTTTGTGAGTTCCTGTTTGCCATTTTCTGATTCATTTTCTTGTGTGTGGTTTTCTTTGAAAATGCTAAATAAACGTTATAAAAAAAAAAAAAAAAAGATATGCCATACAAGGTCCATCAAGCCCAGTATCCTGTTTCCAACAGTGGCCAATCTAGGTCATACGTACCTAGAAGTTTCCCCAAAAGACAGAGGTTCCACAATGCTTGTATTGGGTCAAGCATTGATATCCTGGGTCCCTTCTTAATAATGGTTTATGGACCTTTCCTCCAGGAACTTATCCAAACCTTTTTCAAACCCAGCTACGCTAACAGCCTTTACTACATCCTCCGGTAACAAATTCCAGAGTTTGATTACACGTTGAGTGAAAAAATATTTTCTCTTATTAGTCTTAAATAGTTTACCCTGTAGCTTCATTGCATGTTCCCCAACAATATTATCTGATGCAAGTAAACATGGATATCCCCATACCCTCCATATTGTGAAAAGTTGCACGTTTCGGATGCTGTCCTTCCCCATGATGTACCCATGGATGCCGCACTCCTCATGAAAAACATGCATCTCCTAAGTTGATCTTCACTGACAGTAGTTTGCTGATTTAAACCAGACATAAATACCAATGAGAAATGATTGCTGCTGCAACCTAGATCATATACCAGTCCTCTACAAGCCCTGAAAAGTGCTAGGTATTCCCAGTGCACCCTAATAGGGTATAAGAGAACATAAATATGAGCATGCATGTCAAGACATCCCTTGCATCAAATGGTACTTGGCATTAGGAAACGGCCCCAGTGATTCCTGCCTTGGTTGTCTCTATAAACACGCTTTAAACTGCTAAGGATGAACCCTTACCAAGTGCACCAAACCCAAAACTAACATTGCAGTTCCCCAAAAGATGCATAATATTGCTGAGCAACAAATGTATGCCTTTTTCATGCCTATGGCCCATAAGTGAACTCATTCTTCTGCTCTACACTACCGTTCCTCTCTTATCTCTCCCTACACCCCTTCTCTGGAACTCTGCTCTTCTGTCATAGAAACACAGAAACATGATGGCAGAAAAAGACCACATGGCCTATCTAGTCTGCCCTTCCGTATTAACCACTACAACATCCCTTCTTTCCCTTTAGCGATCCTCTGTCTTCGTCCCATGCTTTTTTAATTCAGATACTTTCCTCATCTCTACCACCTCCACTGGGAGACTATTCCATGCATCCACCAGTCTTTCCTCATATTACTCCTGAATCTCTCCCCTTTCACCCTCATCCTATGTTCCCTTGTAGCAGAGCTTGCTTTCATTTGAAAGAGGCTCTCCTCCACTGCATTTATGCCAAGGAGGTATTTAAACATCTCAATCATATCTCCTCTATCCCATCTGTCCTCTAAAGTATATATATTAAGATCCTTAAGTTGGTCCTCATATGCTTTATAACGAAGACTACTAACCATTTTAGTAGCCACCCTCTGCACTGACTGTTTATATCCTTTTAAAGGTGCGGTCTCCAGAATTGCACACAAAACTCCAACTGAGGTCGCATCAAAGACTTATACAGAGGCACTATCACGTCCTTTCTTCTGCTGGCTATTTCTCTCCCTATGCACCCAAGCATCCTTCTAGCTTTTGCTGTCACCTTTTCTACCTGTTTAGCTATTTTATGATCGTCAGACACAATCACGCCCAGGTCCTGCTCTTCTTTTGTGGGCAGAAGTATTTCACCCCCTATACTATATTGCTCCCTTGGAGTGCTGCAGCCCAAATGCAAGACCCTGCATTTTTTAGCATTAAATCTCAGTTGCCAAATTCTAGACCATTCTTCAAGCTTAGATAGATCCCTCCTCATGTTATCTATACCTTCCTGGGTGTCTACGCTATAGTAGATTTTGGTATCATCCGATTGCTTTTGTCTGTGCCCTTCTCTTCTACTGCCAACTCCAGACTTCACTTCTTTCACCTTGCTGCTCCCTATGCCTGGAATAAACTATCCGAGTCTATACCTCAGGCATCTTCTCTGGCCCTTCGCAAATCCAGGCTGAGTGCTCACCTCTTTGTTGCCATTTTTGGATATGATCTGCCTGAGCTTCCTTTGGTTTCCTTAGCACTCTCCCTAAATAAATCCTGTCCACAGCTGCTGTGTTAGCTGTCTTGACTAGACTGTAAGCTCTGCTGAGCAGGGATTATCTTTTATGTGTGTCTGTGCAGTGCTGCATACACCTTGTAGTGCTATACAAATTATCAGTCATAGTAGTAGTTTATGGTTTATGGTTTAGGCATTTGATATACCGCCCTTTACTTACGCATCAGAGCGGTTTTACACGTATATACTAACAGGTACTTTTTTATTCCCTTGTCCCCAAAGGGCTCACAATCTAAGTGTACCTGAGGCAATGGAGGGTTAAGTGGCTTGCCCAGTCCCTCCGGCCTGAGGTTACTTGTCCCGATGTGGGAATTGAACCCCTGGCCCTCTGGCCTGAGGTAACCTGTCCCAACCACTGAGCCACTCCTCCCTCTACTGGAAGTAGTATGGCCTTCTAGCTATGTATCTGATTCCCACATATCTGGGTACTGGCATTCTCCCAGCAGCTACACCTGTCCTATCATGGTGTATGTCAGTCTGTATAAATCCGCTATCTGTGGGGCAACCCAGTCTGCCTTCCCACAGTCTGCTTTGTGGCACTGCTCCCCTGGTCAATCCTGTGGAGGCATGGGAGAAGGGTATCCCTGTGCCATTATACCCAGGTAGCCAGCCTCCAGATATATCACTACTCTTGCAGCTTGCATAGATCCTGGACTGGGGAAGGAGGTAGGCCTCATGGTACAATCTGGGGGATGTTGGCACAACATCAATCATGTCTCCCAGGGCCTGGCACAGCTGATGTATGGCTGTCCTATCACACTGACACTTGGTGATACTGTGGCCATCCATATGGTCCAGGTACCAGTCAGTCATTCATGGCCTCCCTGAATTGCAGACCAGCACGCCAGATCCTCCCATGCTACTCCCAAACCACACACTCTCACTTGCAGTCACAAAAGACATCATTCTCCCAAACCAAACCTATGACTAACAGCTGCTATGCCATAATGGCATGACATCCCAGGACTACACATATGTTTTCCCTTTCTCACTGCAACATGATTTGTTTCCAGATTCACTCACATACTATTCTTACATCAGCAGTCCCAGTTTTTAGAACACAGGATTTGTTAGAGTCCCCTGGATGAGCTGTTTTAGCACAAAGAGCTCATTTCAGCATAGCTGAATAAACGCTATTGCTGCTCTTAACATGTCTGTAAGGGTGTTTATTAATTTCTTTACCTTACAACATTCCCTCTCCTCTGCTTTCTGTTCTTCGTAACTGCATCTTGTGTTTTTCCAAACTGCAGTCACACCAGTTCAGCACATGCTTGTCACAACCATTCTTTTATAAGGGAGGAATTGTAGAGCACAGTTGAATATTTTCTAAGTCCTGGCCTTATTCCACGTTTCAACAGGAATAATGTGGATGTTTGTGGGAAACACTTAAAAAGTACATGGGCGTTTCTTAAGAACATTACATAAGAACATAAGAAATGCCATACTGGGTCAGACCAAGGTCCATCAAGCCCAGTATCCCGTTTCCAACATGGCCAATCCAGGTCACAAGTTCCTAGCAGTTTTCCCAAAAGACACAGGTTCCACAAAGCTTATATTGGGGCAAGCAGTGGATTTCCCAGGTCCTCTTTAATAATGGTTTATGGACTTTTCCTCTAGGAACTTGCCCAAACCTTTTTTTTAAACCCAGCAGCGCTAACAGCTTTTACTGCATCCTCCGGTAATGAATTCCAGAGTTTTTAGTCTTAAACGGGTTACACTGTATCTTCACTGCATGTTCCCAAGTCTTTCTACTTTTTGATGGCGTAAAGAATCAATCTACATTTACTCGTTCCACTCTGTTCATTAATTTATAGACCTCTATCATATCTCCCCTCAGCCGTCTCTTTTCCAGGTTGAAGAACCCTAACCTTTTAAGCCTTTCCTCATAGGGGTATCCTTCCATCCCCTTTACCACTTTGGTGGCTCTTCTCTGTACCTTTTCTAATTCTGCTATATCCTTTTTAAGGATCACACCATGGAATGATACAGAGGCATTATAATATTCTTTGTTTTACTCTCCATTCCCATCCTTATGATTCCTAGCATTTTTTTTTTTTGCCTTCTTGGCCGCCGCTGCACACTGGGTGGAGGGTTTCAATGTGTAATCCATGATTACACCTAAATCTTTTTCCTGTGTGGTGATTCCTAATGTGGAGCCTTGCATCATGTGACCATAGTTTGGGTTATTCTTTTCTAGGTGCAGAACTTTGCACTTGTCCACATTAAATTTCATCTGTCATTTGAATGTCCAGTCTTCCAATTTATCAAGGTCCTTTTGCAATTTTTCACAATCTTCTTGATTTTTAACAACTTTGAATAATTTTGTGTCATCTGCAAATTTGACTACCTCACTCATTATTCCAGGTCATTTACGAATGTGTTAAAAAGCAGCAGACCCTGCATAGATCCCTGGGTACTCCGCTGATCACCTTTCTCTGAACTTTACTGCCCCAACCCACCCACAACAGAACAACCAGACAAACCACCAGCAACACCCTCACCATCCCCCATGAATGAACTAAATACAATCAACGGACCTGCAACAGAGCCTTCGAACTATACGCGCCATCCCTCTGGAACTCCCTACCAAGTCAAATCAGAAACAACGAAGATCCTTCAACATTCAGAAAAAATCTAAAAACCATCCTGTTCCAGGAATACCTCAGACCAGAAACAAACATCCACCACTGACACCCTCTCCAGACCCTTTAACATACCCACAGATCTACCTACTAAGAGACTGATGTCCATTGTTTAAGTCCTTAATGTCTGTCTAGATCATTAATGTTGGCCTCCCCGGTGACAGCCCCCCACCCTAAGAATTGATTACTGTCCCCTCCCCCCCCCTTTTTGTTAAACCGCTTTGACCCAGTGAAAAGCGGGATATAAATACAGTTAATTAAATAAATAAATAAAATATTATGTAATGGTCCAACTGACTTTCTCACAGGTTTTTTGCTACAAATGTATTTGAAAAAGTCTTTATTATGTATTTTTGCTTCCACAGTATGCTTGATCTCAAATTCTCTCTTTGCCTGCCTTATCAATGTCTTGCATTTAACTTGCCAGGGTTTATGTTGTTTCCAGTTTTTGTCATTTGGCTTCTTTTTCCATTTTCTGAAAGATGCTTTTTTTTTTTACAACAGCCTTTCTGACCTCACCTTTAAACCATGCTGGCAGTTTTTTGGACTTCCTCCCACCTTTTCTTAAAGTGTGGAATACAGCTGGTCCGGGCTTCTAAAATAGTATTTTTAAACAAAATCCATGCTTGATGTAAATCTTTAATCTTTGCAGCTGCTCCTTTTAGTTTTGTCTTAACTATGTTCTTCATTTTATCATAGTCTCCCTTTTCCTTCCTCCATTTATGAAATCAAATGCGATCATGCTATGATCAGTATTGCCAAGTGGCCCCGACATCCTTATCTCTTGCACCAGATCTTGTGTACCACTAAGGACTAGGTCAAAAATGGCTTCCCCTCTTTTGAGTTCATGAACCATCTGCTCCAAGGAGCAGTCATTTATTTCATCTAGAAACTTTATCTCCCTTGCATGTCCTGCCGTGACACTGACCCAGTCGATCCCAGGGTAATTGAAATCACCCATTATTATTACTGTATTGTAACTTTTGTTAGCTTCCCTGATTTCTTTGAGCATTTCATCATATATTTATTCATGCTGGCCAGGCAGTCGTTAGTACACCCCCACTGCCATCACCTTCCCCTTTTTACATGGAGCATGAGTTAGGGTAGGAATATCAGATCTAGTGTATTTCCTTTGCTGTGTGTGAGTCAGTTGATGATTTGTACATATCTTAGGATAACCATTGCGTCCAGGAAGGCTTTTGATGTTTTAGGAGCGGTGGAAGTAAGATTGAAATTGCCTAGGATCAATAGGTAGTTGGAGCTAGATTGTGTTTGCAGGTTGTATCTAGTATGAGGACCAGGTCACCTGGGCTGGTATTAGGGGATCTGTAAACTAGGAAGAAGGTAATGGAGTCATTTGTGATGGTTAAAGTATCCAGGCCTCTGCTTGTGCTGTTTTTGAGGAACTGAAAGTTGAGGTGTTTCTTCATCACGTTAAGAACCCTACCACCTCTATGTTCAGTTCTAAGAATAAGTCATAATAGGGTGATATGAGCTGGTTCATTATGACATTGTCAGATTCAGTAAACCAGGATTCAGTGATGCATAAAACATCCGTAAGAAAGTCAGAGTTCAGTTGAATTTTGTTAAGGGCGGACAGGCATTGATGAGAGTGCATTTGAGGTGTGAGGAGGTAGTTGAAGGGTGTTGAAGGCAGGTTGTTGCTGTATGTGGGTGGGGTTTGATTCGGATGAGGTGCAGATATGAGTTTGTTTGTGAAGTGAGGTGTTGAGGGGAGGGGTATGAGTGTATGATGGGTAAGTGAGCATGGGGAGGGTGGGGTTAGTGAGGTAGTGGGTGTGAGAAGAGATGCCAGGCAGAGTAGTGTGAGTCGAATGGTTGTGATGGCCATTGGATAGCTAGGATTGGTATTCTGTTGATGGGTTGGTTGAGCTGGGAGTTGGCTTTTGTGGGAGGTCCTGTGATGTATGAGTCAGTAGAGGAATTAGTGTTATCTGTTGTAACTGCAGGGTATTGTTAGTCAAACTTGCAGGGCCTTGCCTATCTAGGCAGGGTGATTGATGGTGAGATTCCAAGTCTGGGCTGTTCTAGAGAGGTTATGAGATTTTGTGTTTGTCATAGTCTTCTCAATGTGGGTTATGTCAGTGGATTGTGATCACTCTAGGTCCACTCTAAGGTCCACTCCTAAGGGCCCTTTGGTGTAGCCCACCAGGTGTGGGGGTGTAGTGGTTATATATAGAGGACATTGGTGTGCAATGATGCCTCCAGAGGAGATGGAGCTTGCCGGCGCTGCTCTGTGCTCAATCTGTGTCCTTTAAAGTAGTTCTGATGTTGGTGTAGGGGGGCCGGATTGCTTACTCTCAATTTCAATGGGTGCTGTGTGGTTTGCCTATCTCCCTGATCTCCCCTTACTGCTCTGGTTGTGGCAGGGGATCGGCTTGCAGGAGCGGCTCTTTCACATCCATGCACTCATACACGTGCCACTCATACTTTAGCCAAACTGCATAGTGAGTTACTACAATGATTGGGCTGAGTTCTTAGAGGGATATAAAAATGACGAAAATCACCAGGCAGTTATGAAGGCTTGTGGTGCTGAAAAAGGCCAGGGGAACTTTCAAGGTAAAGAAAACCAACACGTGTTTCTTGTTTAGGTCCTCAGATATCCCACTTGAGATCAGAGTGTGTGCGAAAGGGAGGCTGGTGAGTGCAGGCATCTAGAAAGGGAATAGGAAAGGAAAGATAGATGGGGCAAAGACCAGGGGTGGGGAGAAGGAGAAAGAGTTAAGCCAGGGGATAATACCCTGTCCTCTCGATGGATTCCTGGCAAAATCCCAGAACCTTCTTCTTTCTTCCTCCATCCTTCACTTTCTCTTTCCCTATCTGCCATCTTCTCTCCTCTCCCCTATACCCAAAAATCCTCTTTAATGTTCCTGTGAAGCTGTGTAGGGGAGGTGCTGCAATATCACATTTTCAGGCTAGAAGGAAGCATGTGGAGCCAGATTCAAGGACCGGGTGAAACATTCTGAGTGCTTTTTGAGCAACCTTTAGCTGAAGAAATATTTTATTTTTGTTTTTCTCCAGCTCCAAAATCAAGTCTGCGGCAGACTTTGTGTTTCAAAACTGGACAAGCTAGAAGATTTGCAGCATTGCAGTGGATTCTTTGGTGCAGTTTTTAATTACATAGGATTTGAAATGAAGAATTTTTGCTTACCGGTATATCCTAAATTTGTCAGGGTATGGTTCTGTGGCTTAGCAGTAGCAATTTGGACTTGAATCCCAGGCCAGGATTCTGTTCCCTGGACCGAATGGGGTTTGGGATCCTCTAGGGGTAGCATTCACAGGCTTAAAGGGTGTAAGAGAGAGTCTCAGTCATTGCATATTGGTGGTTGGGATGAATATGTACTGGGTTCCAGACTGAGCAGTGTCTGTGGCAGCAGGCTAATGACTATCTCTGCAATCAGTGTGCTAGAGAGGATGAGAAAGAGGGCTTAAATTAGGGAACAAGCACTAAAGAATTTGGAATGGAGTTCATTATGTTATAGCACAATAAAGGATGATCCTGACTGAACTGGATGGTCGGAGGAAGACGAGGAGGAAACTGTTTGGCAAAACAAGTTGGCACAAATGTAACATTTTTTAGGAATGCAAGATTCTGATAATTTTGTGGCAGTTTAGCAGTGTTGTTATATCCAGTTTTTAATCTTGTCCTGTGTTTCTTAGGCTCGGGTAGGAGGGGGCACAAGTGAAGGAGGAAGCACACTACATACAAAGGGGCCAAAGTAATAAGCTGGTGGGTGCTGAGCTTCAGTATGAAGTGTTCTAACACATGCACTGAACAAAACTATTGCTCCCGATGCTGTAAATGGATGGCATGTAAATTACAGCAGTGTTGAAAAATGTATGCTAGCAGAACAAACAGCGCACCCCACTGCGGTTATATGCCATTAAGGCACCGGTCATAAAATGTCTCCCTTCCTGTCAGTGAATGAGCAGGGATTGGCTAATGCACAGACTGGAAGGAAGACAAAAAATACCCACTGCAACAAATCCCTGGTGGCCCTGACCCCGACCCCCCAAAAAATATCCTCAGTGGCCCACTGAGCCCTGACCACATAAAACCATCCATGGTGGCCCATTGGCTCCTGGACACCCCACAAAGATCTCCCTGGTGGTCCAAGTGAGTTCCCAGACCCCTCAGCCTACCTCATCCACTCTGGATGGAAGGCACGAGTGATGTCCGCTCACGCCTATCTCCAGAGTTGCCATCTTCTTTGCAATGCATCAACTGCTAGGGGTCAGACTGCCAAATAATGGATTGCTTCCCAATAAGGGAGTCAATCTCTTATTTTGGCAGACTGACCTCTATCACCAGTAGGGCCAGGGGTCAGGTGTCACCATTTTTCAAGATGTTGACAGGAGAAGCAAGATGCCACTGGACACTTCCCCAATTAGCTGAGTATTATTGGTCCCTTGGGATACTGCAGCATGGAGGCTGTCTGGTCAAAAGACTTCCTGGGGGTGGGGTTGCTATGGGGAGCACTCTGGCCATAAATCTTCTGAGATGTATTTCACCTCAAATAACTCTGCTGTTGCCACATATTTATTTATCAGTAGTTCACATCTTTCCAGTAGCAGATCAAGGTGAGTTACAATCAGGTACTATAGGTATTTCCCTGCCCCCTGGGGGGGGGGGGGGGAGTTACAATCTAAGGTTGTACATGAGGCAATGGAGGGTTAAGTGACTTGCCCAAAGGCATAAGGAGAGCCAGTGGTACTCAAACCCTGGTCTTTCTGATCCCAGGTTGCTGCCCAACCCACTAGGCTACTTTTCTACTTCACATAGGATTTTTACATCAGCCTTCAGTTGAAGTAAAGATCCTGTGCCAAAGGGAAAGTAATAAACTGCATGAAAGGTTAGTGCAATTTCTGATTTGGCAGGCCTATGTGTGATTTTCATGTGGTACCCTTTAGTTCAAGGGTTTTATTGTGGATTTTTCATACTAAAACCCTTAATGCATCAGGAGGAAAGTTAGCACAGGAAAATCAAATTAAACTTCCCCCTTTAGAGAATAGTTCTGCAGGGACCCTTTGGAAAATGATGCAGTACCAATTTCTAATCCAGAACCTCTTTCTGACAATGCCCTACTCAGTGACATCCTTTTTGCTTTCCTAAGATAGTTTAACCCTCTAGCACATTGCTGCCTTCCAAGTTGGGCTGTATAGCTATCAGGAATTTGGTTGGTGATCAGGTCACACTCAAATACAGTTGATGGCTTCTCAGGTGCTGCAGATGTCAGGGACTTTCAGGATGGGCTATGGGCTTCTGTCACCAGCCTCCCAGGCCAGGGGCAGATGACAGGTGAAACTCTCTACCAGACCAGAATGTCCCCAAAATGCCTTCATTCCCTCAGCATAAAGCTTCAATGAATCTGAATTGAGCCAGTGTGCTTGTGACACCTGAGAGTTTCAGATGCTTTGAAGGCAAAATCAGAGCAGTCCAGAAATGGACAGAAAATAAATTCTCATTTTCATTTGGCGAGGGGGTGGTGCTGGTGGGGGGGGGGGGGATAGTAAGTGTTTATCGTTTTAGCTTGATGATCTGTGCAGTGGTATGGTGAAGAGAAGGAGGGGGTAGAGAGAGACAGGCTCTCTCCCTCTCTTTAGATCATCGTCATGGTGTAAACAAACAAGCTAAACTCCCTGAGATTTACAGCGCCCGGCGCGCGTGACTTCCTCTGCCGCGCTGTGAGATATTTCTGTACAGGCAGGCTAAGCACTTTCCATTTTATACCTCAGCGGCTTTATAGCATCTTAAGGATTTCTCTATATGCCTGGCTTCACTCCTGGAAAAAAAATTCAGCTTGTAAATAAATACTAAATATATATGAACGAAAAAGAAAGACAGACAGACAGACAAGAGAGACTTTCCCTCACCCCAGTCATGCAGAACAAAATCACCTGAGCAAGCTGTTTTTATAGGGCTTCTCAGTGATTACTCTTAGCTTTCTGTCTCATTCTCCTTTTTCCTATGCTTCTTTAAGCCTGTTTCCTTCTCTGTCACATTCTCTCTCTCTCTGTTTCTGTCTTTTAGTGTAAGGTCTCTCTCTCTTACACATATTTCTGTCTCACACATATCTGCCACACTCCTCTAAGTGTCTCTCTCCATCTGTCTATCTCTTACACTTCAGTCTATCCAGGGCATCAAATCTGTGTATGTATCTCTCCATCTTTGTCTAGTATTGTCTATCTCTCGCGCTGTAGTCTATTTTTCATAGTATTCTGCCTGCGTGCGCATCTCCATTCTCTCTCTCTCACACACACACACACACAAACACCTTTTTCCCACTAGTTTTTCACATACACTTTTGTTTCTCCTTTTCACAATTTTCTGGAAACTTTATTAGCACAACACGTATTACACATTGCCCAAATAATAGATGGGGAGAATGATTTTATGATACCGTGCCTAAGCTGTGAAGGCCCATAGAAGCATATATTGCACCTATTTCACAAAGGTCACATACATTCTTATGTGCCATCAACTGCCCTAGTTCTAACCTTTGGGAATGCCCATACGTGTGCCACATTAGAGTACACGCTGCGGATCAGTAGCATGAACCTTCGTGTGTGTATACACCCTTGCACATTTATAAATACCTATTTCCATTCAAAAAACAATATTTTACATGGAAGAAAAAGGTTTATAGAATTAGCCCCTAAAAGAAGCAATTCTGAAATGCTATAAAGATAATTTTATAAAGGATTTTTTGCACATATGGCAGCATATACATGTAAATGGCCTCTTATAAAATTATCTTAGACATAAAATTATGTGCAGTGCAAATACTTGTATGTGACTTTAGAGTAGGTATGTCTAGGAGGGGAGTATGGGCAGAGCACAGTCAGAATCACATTTTTAGGAATGTATTTTATAAAATACGAACATACGTGCATGGTTTATGTGCTTCTGAGAAGGCATAAATATCCACGGCTTCAACTTAGCTGCTCTTTCTGCCAGATTTGTCTAGGGGGGTAGTTACTAAAGTGCATTATGGGAATTACATGCAACATTTGCTGCTACTACTAATCATTTGTATAGCGCTACAAGGTGTATGCAGCCCCGTAGATATAGATGTAAGACACAGTCCCTGCTTACAATCTAATCAAGATAAAACACATAGGGCCCTATTCTGATCAAGACCTGCAGAGCTGATGTATACGTCTAAAACGTGCACGTCCGAAATGTAGACGTGATTTCTAATGTGCAAGGTTAGATGTGTAACCACGGAACGGAATACGGAGTTGTACGTCTAGCTGGAAAACGTGCAACTCCCGCATAGTGGTGTTCCGGTTACGTTTAAGAAGCACGTCTAACCCACAGCATGTCAAAAACATGTCTGGCTGTTTGTTCCGGTCACATTTAAGTAACACGTGTAACTCGCAATATGCTGAAAATGTGTCCAAATGCAGTGTTGTTCACGTGCGACAGAAAACAGGAAGCCACCACCAAAGTCCTGGAAGATGGCCACCCGAAGTGTCAACTTCTCGGAGGCTGAGACACACCTGCTCTTCAGGATGTTGCTGGAGGAGGAGGGTGTCCTGCTCCCCATAGGGCACAGAAGGCCAGCCCTTGCTGCATCACGCAGGGGCTGGGAAAGGATAAGGACCACCCTGGCGCAGTAAGTAGGGTTAAGCGGAAAGGGAGGAGGCAGGGGAAAAGCATGTGGGGGGAAACAACAGTGCAAAGAGCCAGGAGGTAGCTGCAGAGTGAAATGGCAAAAGGAGCAGGGGGCAAACTGGGTAACCACTCAACCAAATGACAGTGAAGATACAAAACAGGGCCCACACAGGAAACATGCAAACAGAAACACAATGGCAAGGTGGAAAAAAGGCAGAATGGACAAACCTGAACACAGTGAAAAAAACCTACTGTGTGTAACAGTGCAGCAACATGGCCCAAAACACAGCACAGTGGAAACATAGAGACATGGTGCTAGTGAAGACAACTACCCAATCAAAAGAGCACACTGGTATCTAACTTATCTAATTAAAACACCGGATATGTAAACTCATTAGTACAGTACAAAACCCTCAAGAGATTCCAACACCAGACCCTCTATGCAGCAAGAATAATATATGCCTGAAGGGTATGCGCCTTATCACATCATCATAGGTCTAACATACCCCTCTTTTTCATAAATCATATTTATGAAATCCTTTTTATCACGTTACAAAATATTAAAACCCTGGAACGGCACAAATCCCAACTACATTTAAACATCTTAATACACAGCCTCAGATACACAGAATCCCCAGCAGTAAAATCAAATGAACTGCATAGGCGCCATGCCTCAGAGTGAGCTTCCCATCGTCATCTGAAACAAAATACAGTAGAACTCAGCCGGACGCACACCTTCAAAAACAACCCTGTCCCTCCTTTAGACGTAGCTTCCAAGCTGAAGATCAAAATCCAGAGCTGTGGGGTGTCTTGAAATGATGTATCAACCTGGAAGACCTCTCCTGAGGGCATATCACTCTACCCTCACCCTACGAAGATCTCTGTTTTGCAGGAACTCCGTTTCATCAGGGGTATTGCTTACTATGCGCATAGCACATGGCTGACCTAGGCTGCCTCCACTACCAGCCACCACACCAGTCCCCTGAGAGAACCCTGTGCCGGCCCCATGCCCCTTGACATCTGATAATGTCCACAACAGCACCACCTCCAATGGGAAACAGTCCCATGAGGCCACCATTGTGTCCACAAAGAAATAGCCCTGCATATGACACCTGAGTATAAACCCTTCCACCCCCATCCCATGACAATGTGCAGCACAGCATGCACAAGCACTATAAGGTCACCTCTAGAATGTAAATCATACAAATACTGCAAGGTATATCACTCTACCATTTGTCACACAGCACATCAGGTAAACAGTGGATATGGAAGAAGAATAGAGCCTCAGAATCCAAGGAGGTAGGGGCAATGGTAACAGTTATCTTCAAACCAGGCCTGATCCTCCCCAAAGCAATGGCTCTGCAATGCACCTACCAATCGCCTGTTTGATATAAATCCAGTCTTTTATAATAGTGATTCTATATCAACAGTATCAGTAGTACCTGCCCCCTCCAAATCCTCGGAGCGTAACATGTGAGCAAACCAAAAAGAGGAACACCTATCTTCCCAAGCCACCGCCTTCCACAGGACCCCAATCACAGCTGAAGATCTATGCTGCGGCAAAAACCGCCGCTGATAGTTCAGCAACAGAAGTATCAGTGGTGACTGGGAGCCTGTAGATGGCAGTGGCCTGGGAGGATAGGTGTACCTTCTATGTGGTTATTCTCACATGTGATATGCTCTGAGAGTTTGCACAGGGCAGCTACTATGAGTAAAATGTGGAATCACTGTTTTCATGAAATGGAGTCATATCGAACAGACGATTGGTAGAGCTGTTGATATGAGGAGGACTGGGCCTGATTTGATGCTAATATTCACCATTGCCCCTACCTCCCTGGATTCTGAGGCTCTTCCATATCCGATATTTACCTGATGTGAAGTTACAGGCATGGAAATGATCTGGGTAGCACAGTCACAAAAAAACCCAAAAAACAGGATTTGAACCCCTGTGCCCTGCTTATGGAGGAAGTGCACTACAGTAGGCTACACCGCCACATCTCACACCACAGCAATGGCTGGATATGAAGAGACTGCAGGTCACTGCCTAGAGCATCTGCTGTGTGTGCTGGCATAGGGTAGCCCCCACAAATGCCCATGATGCAGTACAGATGCCCAACAGCAGTCTACAGCTGATCCCAAGATGGAGAATACACATATCCATCACTTCAGGCGATATATAAGATGCACTGACAGCGTGTGAAACAAGCACACAGCAGATATAGACCATGCCACCGAGCAGTATCTGCGGTCACCCTGAGGGTGAGGACAGTGGCAGGCAGCAGGTGCAGTGTGACTGTGCTTGCTGTGGGTGACTGTTAGATCTCGGTGGTTGGGACAGGGGGTGTTTCAGGCCTACTCCCGGTTTCATTGGTAGGGCGATAGTAACAACCCCATGCAGTTCTAGACAGACCAGAAAAGTAGTTGACATCAGCATTGTAACACTAGGTATGAACATACACTGTTCTAGGTGGGTCCCTGTCAGACAGGGGCAGAGCACAGGGCTAGAGGTGACTGGCATATCACACTGCAGACAACACCTGCCACACACTGGCAGTGATGGAGATCTGCCAGTCATCTCTAGCCCTGTGCTCTGCCCCTGTCTGACAGGGACCCACTTATCTAGTGTTGCAAAGCTGATGTCAACTACCCCAGGCAGGGGGGGGGGGGGGGAGGGAAGAGGAGTCTGGTCTGTCTAAACATGCATGGGGTTGTTACCAATGAAATTAGGAGTAGGCCTAGAACACCCCCTGTTCTAACCACCAAGGTCTAACAGTCACCCACAGCAGGCATAGTCACACTACAACTGTTGTCTACCACTAGGTTTACCAGCCATACACATACCAACTGCAGTCAGCTGGTCAGTACAAATTGCATGTGTACAAAGCAATTGTGTGCACCCAACAACTGGTCAAGTGATTGAATCCCAAGAATGAGACATACACCCACATCACTAGAACTAAACACTATAAAGCACTATGTGGATACATACAGTAGCTGTGCCATGGTCACTACTCGGTCAGAGTGAGAGCACCATCCCAGCATAACATGCAGTGACCACCCGGTCCCTGCAGGTAGCAGTTGGGCTCTATAATGTTCCAGCTATTGCTCACCCCTGATGCGGACACATCCTGGTCAATCTGCCTTGTATCAGGCCATACCCACAATACCTTGCTCCTCATCATGCACATTTACAGGCTAATGCTGAAACAGCTTAGATCAGGGGCCACCAACTCCAGTCCTGGTGCACCACAACCCAGCTTGATTTTCATGATGTCCTCAATGAATACCCATGGTATATCTGCATACAAGGGGAGGCTGTGGATGGAAATATATCTCATGAATATTCATTAGGGACATCACAAAAACCAGGCTGGATTGTGGTGTGTACCAAGACAGAAGTTGGCCACACCTGGCTTAAGCACTGCAAGGCTCAGTGAGGTGTAGAAAGCCACAAAACGATGGACACAAACACACCCACACCCACACCCCCACACACACCCACAATGAGGATGGTTGGTATTCCTACCTGCCACTCTGGTCCCAATCTCAGCTCATGTCACAGGCAGCACTGTCCCTGTGGCCCTCTCAGTACATGGCCTCGCTAGTCAGCAATGCAGGCACACAGGACAGAGGTGCCTGAGGGACCAGGGCAAGCCCCCGACTGGAGTGTGGCAGCACTGGAGATGTGGCAGCAGGATAAGACAGGGCCCAATGTATGCAGGTGGTGCTGTGGCAAGCATGCAGGCAGATGCAGTGACAGACCTGGGGGGAAGAAATAAATGTGTGACACCTCCTTCCTGTCTCCACAGACATGTCCTGTGCAAGGCGGAGGCCTTGAAGGTGCACTTCCGCATAATCAAGTGCGACCGCCCAGGGCTCCTACATCGTATCCAGTGGCAGCTGCAGCGGGAGTGAGGTGAGTGTGAGGGAATGGCACAGAAATGGGGCCGTGACATGCAACATGACACAGGGCTGGAGTGGCTGGGCAATGCAGGTGCAACAGCAGACAGAGCATGAGGAGGTATCTGGCAATGGGAACATGGCAGCTGGACACCCTCACCCACTGAAACCAACAGTTACGTCTTTGCATCCCTTCCACAGCCATCCCAATTGAGGAAAGCCCACCCCCTGTGGTGATGGAGGAGGAGGAGGCAGAAGTGGCGGCAACAGAGGAGGAGGTGGAAGAGGAGGAGCAGCCCGCAGCAGCTGCAGCATGTGGCCCCAACAGCACAACTGTGGCCCACACAAGAACACACAGCCCCATAGTACTCTCCAGAACCTCCCAATCAGGGGAGAGTGGGGAGGAGGTGGTCAACCTTGACGTTAAGGAGGTGCCCCACTCCCCTGAGGGGGAGAGGCTGGACAGTACTATGGTGTCTGGCCAGGGCACCCCAGGGTCGGGGCCATGGTACCCCTGGGTGGGTGTCCCTGAGGGGCAGAGGGGGAGGAGGAGGTGGAGGAAGAGCAGCCCCTGAAGGGGGGACCTCAGGAACACCCCACCCAGGGACACCCTGTAGGTGGAGGAGGGGATGGAAGGGTGGAGGGGTGGAGGGTGGGGATGGAAGAGTGGAGGGGGTGGAGAGAATGTAGGGAGGGGACGGGAGGGTGGAGGAGGTGGGGAAGCGAGGATGGAGGTGGTGGAGGATGGGTATGGGAGGGGGGAGGGGGAGGCAGCACAGGCAGCTGCTGAGAAACCCTTTTGGGTCATTGCTGATCATCTATGTGGGATCAGAAGTGACCTCCAGGCCCTCACACGGGCTGTGGAGTGGCTCAGGAAGGCACTCCTGACCCCACATAGGTGATCAGCAATGACGTCCTATGGGATATAGGCCACATATGTAAATAGTTTTAATAAATGACTGTTACTTTGGAACACTGTGTCAGTGTATATATCTGCATAGGAGTCAGTCTGCGGCCCGCATAGTCTGGATGGGGGTCCCATGTGGACATCCATCCCTGCCAACTGGCCACCTCTGCCAACCCTGATGAATCTCTCGGTATGCACATGGTAGCCAGGTGTGGTAAAGGGTCAGAGTGGTTGTGGAGAAAGGGGAGCAGTGGATGGTCCTGGACATACAGAGCTGATATAGTTATTGGCCCAGGTCACCTGGGGCCAGAGGGCATGTAGTGGCTGAAGGGGAGGAAGGGGGGTGGGTAGGGACTGCCTGCAGTGGTCCGAATGGCTCACAGCATGGTGGGCCAAGATGTGTACACATGCAGGCCCAGTCCATGCCACGAATAGTGGGGATGGATGGCCCATTGGGATGTCCGTCCCCACTATCCGCACCCCCTCCCATTCCAGTCAAACGTACCCAAACATTATATGGGGATGGTAGATGGGGGCAGCAGAGGGGTGAATGGGGAAATTTCAAGGTGGGTCATGGGTGCTTGCTGACCCCGGATGTACATGGCCAAGTCCAATGCTGGCCCTGTACATCTGGGGCCCAAAGCATAGATGGGTAATGTCTCCCACCTCTGAGGTAGAATAGGTTCCCTGATGTGGCAATGGACTGCAGGCCTGTAGAGCGGTGGGTAAGGGCAGAGAGCCTCCCCCGCAAACTGTCCCCAGCCTAGGGAGGCAGGATCAGGGGTCAGACGGTGGATAGAGGGTCACAGGCGCTGCTGGCTGGGGATTGTGGCCATACAATGGAGCAGCAGTGTCATGGTGACTAGATGCGATGGTGCCGCAGCTTCATTGTATAGACCAAATGAGCTGGGGAAGGCCTGTACATGCAAGCCAGGCCGCTTTGTGGACCTGGTCTGCACATACATGCTTGTTTGTGATTCTGGTCCTGTGGGGCAAGACGCAATCTCCTTGGTATGTCCGGCTCAGCCTGGATGTACAAAGGAGATCTAAGTCCGGGACAAAAGCAGGCTGAGGGTGGACTCCCCTGAGGGAGTGGATAACATGAGGAAAGATCTACCAAAGCTGTGGGAATGGTCTAATGCTTGCCAGTTAATGTGAAGAGGTGCGGTGTCATGCACTTGGGAAGCAGATTTCCAACAGAACTGTATGTGATATTGGGCAAGAGGATGGTGTGCATGGTCCAGGAGAAGGTTGTTTCCTAGGATCTCAAGGTGGCAAAACAGTGTGACAAGTTGATGGCAATAGGCAGAAGGATGTTGGGTTGCATACAAAGAGGGCGTACAAGCAGAAAGGTACAGGTACTAATGCCACTGTACAAGTTGCTGGTGAGGCCTCACTTGGAATCTTGTTTTCAGTTTTGGGGACCACATCTGGCAAAGAATATGAAAAAGCTGGAAGCGGTTCAGAGGAAGGCGATTGAAATGCTTGGGGCCCTGTGCCAGAATACCTAACTATGTACACTCTGGAGGAGAGGAGGGACCGGGGGGGGGGGGGGGGATATGATTCAGACCCTTAAATACTGACTGTGCATTAATGAACCAACAAACCTTTTCCAAAGACGGGGAAGCTGTAAAACTAGAGAGCAAACCATGAAGCTGCAAGGGGGTACACTGAAAGGCAATGGCAGGAAATACTTTTTCAATGAAAGGGAGGTGGATGCTTGGAATGCCCTCCCGATGGAAGTGGTGGGGGCAAACACAGTGACAGAATACATATTGGCATGAGACAGACACAGTGGATCCCTTTATAGCAACAGGATAACATCAATATAAACATAACTATCTCTTATATCTCAATAGGGGTGACCTACACGGAGCAGCAGATGCACTTACTCTTGCCGCTTTGCTGGGCAGACCAGATGGACCATACTGGAATTTATCTGCCATCATATACTATGTAACCTCTAGGTAACACTTACAGGCATGCAACTGTGGGAGTCAAACATGTGCACCCCCTGTACAGTGACCACAGTATGGGGCTGGGGATGTGGTGTTGGGGAAGGACTTGCCACACCCACATGCAAGCCAGTCAGTCCCTGTCCCTGACAGCAACATACTCACACTTCCATGCCCATGTGGTATGTGTCTGTGCAGGGCACCTGGCCTCTGCACCCAAGTCCATGCATACCACTGTCTCGCACAGGGCCACATGTACCACAGACATGCATCTGGGGTACAGGCCCCAGCACACATACCATCACAGTTAAATTAGAGACCGTTTGTACCTACCATGTCATGGCAATGTTGCTGTAGAAGCTGATATGTTGCACAAAATAGGCTACCAAAATATCCAGGAGGTATAGCACACAGGAAAAGTTACACATTTTCAACTACAGTGGGTATCCATGTGTAACGCGGAAGGCTGACGTACATGTGAATCTAGACATAAGCACGTGTTCGGTATTCTGAGCGTTTGCAATTATACGTAGTTGTGCGTGTAACTGCGTCGAAACATGTAACTCCGGCGTGAATATGCCCCCATAAAAGCAACAGTATTGAGTGTTCTGACATGTGCAAATGGCTCCAGTCTTACTCAGACCTATTTTTAACTACCTATACAGTATGTATTATGAAATACCCATTGTTGTGAAATACTAGTTGGGAGATCGGTCTCCCAGATCTTTATCATCCCCCAAGAAATTTATTTGACCTTTGCATAAGCAATTGATAGAATAGTGTACTGCCCTTTGATAAAGGTGGGTGCTTAGATTTTTAATGGAAAGATATTTTAGATGGAGAGAGGTTACTGGTTTGCCCTTAGGTTTGGGACATGTCATATGCATAAGGTTTATCTGCATGACATAGACATTTTTACATACCAATCCGATCTGTTGTCTCTGAAAACACCCTCTGTTACTGACTATGATTGGACTCCTATTGCTTCCACATGGTTCAGTTTGTTTCTCTTCAGTCAAAGGTCCATTTGGCCTATTATAATTTCCAGACGTAGCCAATCTGTATCGCATTTACAGAGTAGCATCCTCACAAAATAGCAACATGTTTTATTGCTTACCCCAGGGTAAGTAGTTCTTTTCCCCATGTCTATTTATGGACTTTTCCTTCAGGAACTTGTCCAGAGCCTTTTATGACACAGCTATACTTTATTTAAACATAAATGCCCTTCTGTGTTGTTACAATATAGTACTACTTTAGCCGACATAGGCTGTTATTCCACGTTTTAGCAGATCTAACCTAGACGTCTAAAATGTACATATACGTTTTCGTCAGAATGCGGTCTAGACATTTAAGCAGCTCAACATGCCCTCACTCCTCCCCTCCATGCCCACGGCCAGATAACCCGTCTTTCTCATCTGTACGTGGAAGTTGTTCTGTCGTCGGAATCACGTCTAAACATTTCAGTGCTGAAAACATCCAACTTGCATGTGTAAACAGCTTATTCATGGTTCAGAATAACCATATGGGGTTATTCTGTCACACGAATAGCGGGGATGGACATTCCAAAGTCCATCCTCACTATTCATGCCTTCCCCACCAATGTCTAACTTCCCCGCCGGTTGTGTGGGGAAGTTAGACGGGGGCGGGGAAAGGGTGGCTTGGGGATGGAGTCTGGGCGGGCAGTGGGCGGTTGCCGACCCTGGATGTACAGGGCCGATTCTAATGTCAGCCCTGTATGTCTAGGGCCGGCAACTTGTGTGGGGAATTTATTCCACCTCCGAGGTGGAATAACTTCCCTGGACGTTTTTATTTTTTGGGCCCCGGGGTGCGAATGGGGCAAGGGGTCCAGAGGACATTCCCCGTAGCCCGACCCTGGCTTAGAAGGCCAGATCGGGGGTCAGGCTGCAGGGAAATCACCTTTGTAGTCTGGCAGCCGGCATCACGGCTTTTAAATGGAGCTGCAGTGCCATGGCATCCAGATGCCATGGCGCTACGGCTCCATTTAAAAGCCCTGACTGAGTTAGTTGGGCAGTACCTGTACATGCAGGCCAGACTGAAATGTAGTCCCGTCCTGCACGTACAGACCTGATCATGATTCTGATCCCACAGGGCTAGACGTGTCCCATGGAATCGCAATTGCGAGCCCCTCTGTATGTCCGGCCAAACCAGACATACAGAGGAGCTGGACATTCAGGATGGAATGAGCCCTATAGAGTCCAATTCCAGAACATGCACTTCCAGCCCGTAGACATGTCCAAATAAAAAATGGGCCCAATTTAAATGTGATTCTGCAGACACAGGGATAGACGCAACCACGGTTTCGGGATCGGGGACATAGACATGTTCAGCATGGCATGAACAAAGCACTATGGAATACGAGACACAGCTATACACAGCAAACGGCTTTGCATGTCTCCGCACTCACCATATTCTGAAAAGATGGCTGTTGTCAATCCCGCCTATCTTCGCTATATTCCAGCGAATGGCTATGTCCCTCCTGTAAAACATGCATCTCCTAAACTGCTCCTCTCACTGATAGTGCTGTGCTGATGTAAACTACACATGAATACTGATGATATATAGATGTTGATGCAAACTAGACTATATATACCAGTCTTCTGTATTCCCAGAACACTGTAAAGTAATCTCAGTGCACTCTAAGACAATATAAAAGCAGGTAGAAAGTGATATGTTTGTCATGACAAATCTTGCATCACAACATACATGGCAGTGAATAACATCCCTAGTTATGCTTACATTGGTCATCTCTGAAAATAGTCTGTACAATGTGAAATATGGACCAGAAAAAATCAGAAGAAGTTCTCCATATCAAAATGTCAAAACATATCTTTGTTGCTAATAAGGGACCTTCAGAATGAGAGCTTTCAACAGTGCAAACAGCACTAATACATGTCCAAAGGCACCATCATCGCTCTCTACAAATGTGTACATTTTTAGAGACCAATGATGGTGCTTCTGGGCATATTTTAGTGCTGTTTGCACTGTTGCTCTCATTCTGAGGGTCCCTTATTAGTGACAGAGATATGTTTGGGCATTTATAAAGAACCTGTTCTGATTAATTCTGCCCAATCACACTGGCACCTGGTGATGCTGTAGTCATCCCTACAATTCAGGTACTGGCCAGGCATTCATGTCCCCCGAGATTTGTGGATGAGCATACCAGATCCTTCCGTTCAACTATGAAACCACACAAACACACACGCTCGCTTGCAGTCACAAATAACATAGCTCTGCCAAAGCCAAGCCCTGCACCTATAAACATCTGCTGTGACGGCATAATGGCATGACGTCTCAGAACACCACATCTGATCTGCATTTCTCAGCCAAACACGATTCTGCTCCCTACTACCTCACATATCATCCCTACATCTACATTCCCATTTTTCCGAACCCTGGAATTGTTAGGGAAGCCAAGAATAGCCCCTTAACTCAACCAGCAAATGTCAGCATAGCCAGAATAAAGACTATTGCAGTGCTTTATATTTCTGTAGGAGTGTTTTTTATTGTTCCTTAACCTTACAAATGTCTCTCACCTGTGCACTCTATTCTTTACAATTTCATCTTGTGCTATCCTAGACAGCAGACACACCAGTTCAATACAGATGTGTCACAGCCATTCATCTCTATGAAATGCATTGAAGATCATGGTTTCAGAATATGGGTCTAGATGTTTTAGCGAGAAAAACTATCCCACACGTCTAACTGGCTTATTCGTGTTCTGGAATGACCTCCATAGTGAAACTGGGGACTTGAGTATGGTAAGAGAAACATAAATTGTGGACAAGAGATTGAGGAGCATTGGGATCCAAAGGCAGCCCCTTAGCACATGTTAAAGGACAAAAACGTGCATTATTTTACCATAATATAAAATAATTTACCCCGCCATGTGTTGAATAATAATGAAATGCAAAGCATGCAAATTCATGCAAAACACCTCATTATTATTTAAATAGACTAACACAGTTTGCATTGATGACCACAAACTGCATTATTCTTGAAAAAATAATGCCAGTTCAAAGCTGGCATCATTTTCCTTGCCAGGAGCATCAGTCCACAGGTTGACCCCTAGAAATAGTGCCGCAAGATTACCATTAGGAAATGTTGGTATCATTTTGAACTTGGTGCCGGCAGGAGTGAGAGAGGATCAAGGCTGTACCACGCCATAAATGCACCTTGTACAACTTGCAAACCTGGCGCCCCCCTCTCAGTGAAATCAGACTTTTGTCATTTGCCCCATGCCCAGCATAGCTCTACTGCCCATATCCCCCATGTCCAGCATCTCCCCATCATACCCACCTCCTCATATCCAGATGGCTTCCCCCTCCACACACACACATTGCCTGCCCAGCCTACTCTTGCCTGGGCACCACTTTCCCTGTTCCTTTGGCACTGGCGGCGGTGGCAGTGACAGCAGCAGACCTCCAATTTAAAATAGAACTCGGGTCTTTCCGACTTCATGCTTGCATGGCTGGTCTGATCCCTCGCTCCTCTGACATATGCTCAGAGGAGGGAGGGACCAGACCACCCATGCAAGTGTGGAGGTGCAAAAACACACATTTTTTTTTGCTTTTTTCAATTGGAGGTTCACTGCTGCTGCTGCTGCCAATGGGACAGGGAAAGCAGCAGGAGGGCAAGGGCAGGCTGGGCAGGTAGCATGTGGGGGGGGGGGGGGAGCTGAGGTCATTAGTCAGTGATTTTAATACTCTGGGTACATTTTGTGAAGAGAAATATCATTAGAGAAAGATATCAGGCTTGGAAAGACTGAAGGTCAACACAAAAGAGGAAGACCAGCAATGTCATGGATTGATACAATAACCGCAACTAGGAATACCACTCTATCAAAAATTGGCAACCTGACTGAAGACTGAACACAATCTAGAACATAGGGTCACCATGACTTGACATCAACTCGATGGCACTTAACAACAACAGATACAATGAACTAATTATTAACATGCAATCCATTCCAACCATCTCGTCCTTCCCTCTGTCTCTCATGAATCAACAAGGCTCTCTACTACTACTACTACTACTACTAATACTACTACTACTAATAATAATTTGTATAGTGCTAAAAAGTATACACAGCGCTGTACAGGCACATGTAAAAGATGGTCCCTGCTCATCAGAGCTTACAGACTAGATTTCCTACCAGCAGGACCAGATTTAGGCATAAGCAACAAAGGCAACCGCCTCTGGCCCCAGACTTGATAGGCACTGGGGATTTGCTGGTCTGCCTCCATCTGGTCCTGTCCTTTTTTCTGTGCCGGCCACAGCAGTATTAACATGAGTACAGGGTTTGCCTGCTTTTGCATGCTGACAGGCGCTGTGATGCCCTGCCTTAATAAAGAGAGAGTCATCCAAAAACAAAAGACAAAATAAAGAGGGTAATTTCCATAGGTGATAGTGTTGCCTTTGGTTTGTATACCTTTTTTTTTTGCATATAAAGTAAGAAAACATACATAACCCAATGCACAGATAGCTGCAAAACTATTTAGGACTGGAGAAAAAGGGGGAAAATAAATAATAAGTTGGAATTTTATCATATTAATATACAGCGGTAATGTGCAATTTCATTGTCTGAACCCTTCTGCACATCTAGAGTTTTGCAGTTGTTAAAAGGCTGTATAGATGAATATGCATTTGTATATGTTCTTCGATAAAAATTCCTAGTCATATAAAAGAAGTGAAACTGTTTAGCAGAACAGAGAATCTGCCTTTTATTTCTGGGTCCCTGCCTTTTGAATGACCTGCCTCCAGACCTCTGTCTGAAATCCTCTTTACCAAAATTTAAGACTGTATTGAAGACCATTCTGTTTATGCTGCATTTGATTATTTTACCTGCCATCAGCTTAACAGTATAGCCTGTGTTTCCTCTTACATCCTGACTGTTTCCTTCCCCTTTCCTTTCCTTACCTACCTATTCTTTATCTCATCTTGGTATGAATGTTCTTTTCCTATAAATAATTTTATTGGAGCTCTTTTCAATTTTGTTGTATTAATTGCTTTTAATATAAACCGTTCTGATATATCTGAAGGGCAATATAGCAAAAATTTTAATAAACTATAAACTATGGGCCCGCTATTCATTTGCGACGGCTATGCATCTCTAAGGCACATAGCCGTCACCATTGAAAATTTAACCCCATATATTCAATCTGGTTGCTTTCTCCTAATGAGTTAGTTTTGCGCATACCATAGCAGCTGTGAACCTAAGCCAGGGTATGTGGAATATAATCTTAATCTCTCAAATTTACTGCTAATGCTCAGCATAATATTTGCATTGTGCCAAAGAGAGCCTTCTGATGGAGTTCATAAGATATAACATGCATGAGTAGTTTGTCAAGATGTGCCTGGAAATTCTTCTTTATCAGGCCTGTGGCTCCCAGCACAATAGGAAATATTTCTGTATCTTTCTGCCACTTTTTCTTGGTCTCTGATTGCATTTCTTGATACTTCAAGATCTTTTCCCTTTCCACGCAATTCACAGAAAAATCACTTGGTACCAACACTTCTATTATCAGTGCTATTCTGGTGTTCTTTTACCACTATGTCAGGTTTTCTGGCATCCAGTTTCTTATCCGTAGGAATGGGAATATCCCAGGTGATCATAACCTCTTCATTCTCTATTATTCTCTTAGGATCATGATCCCAGTGCTTTTTTTTTTTTTTTTGAATTATTTATTGAATTTTGAGAATACATTCAATTCCAAAATTGAATAAAGGAAACATGGTAACAAAAAGAAATACAATCCAAATACCAGTGCTTTTTAGGGACAGTGATGTTGTAGTGTTTACAGAGTTTCCAGTGGAGGAGGCGTGCTACTTTGTTGTGCCTTTCCGTATAGAAATTTTCCGCCATCAGAACTTCACAGCCTGCTATTAGGTGAGGCTGTATGTGGCCATTGGTATCAAATGTCTGGGATTGCTGCACAGCCGCGCATGGTACAGAAGCTAACCGTGCAGCGGCAATATTCAGCCGCTGCCTGGTTAGCTCCGGTGATGAAAGTTAGGACAGCTTTTGCTGCACCTAACTTTTATCGCTGAGGAATAACCGGGCAACAGCTGAATATTGCCACTACACGGTTATACCTGTGTACAGACCCCGTTAACGACTCCAACACGCCTCAATGCTAAGCGGTTAGCAGCAGGGCATACAGTGACATTACTCTGGGATATTCAGCGGCACTGAATATCTCACTTAGGGGCATTTACATGATTTACAGCTCTGTAAATCATTAAATGCCTTTGAATATTAGGCCCTATATTACCTTTGTAGGTTAGATAGACTCTTGACCTTTAAGTTGTAACTAACAAACTTTGGAGTAAAATTTGGAGGCCTTAGGCACCATTTGCATATAGAAATCGAAAACTAAAACCCGCCAATCCATCTACCTAAACACTCTAGCACTATACAAAGAATGTATCAATGACTCCAAGAAAAATTACTTCTCAAACCAACTCGCAAAAGCTCTTAACCACCCATGAGAACTTTTTCGAATTGTTCAATCTTAACTAATAATTCAGCCAACAAAAGTCCATGTAATTGCTCAATATCGTCCCAGACCCTGGCTACCTACTATATGAGTAAACTAAAATAAAAGTCATCCCCCACTTTACCACAAAGCACAATTCTACCCCCTCATATTACTCAATGGTCTACCTTTAATCCTTTATCTAAAGACACTCTGAAAAACATTTTATCCAAATTAAACACGACTACATCATATCTTGATCCATGTCCACTAAACTGGATAAAATCAGCCATTCCTGAACTCTCCTCATTTATCCTCCCTATTATAAACCTCTCCCTCAAGAATGGGTACCTACCAGCCCCTAGTAAACACACACAAATCTGCCCCATCCTAAAAAAATATGTCTAGCGACAATAACTCCCCAGCCACATACAGACCAATATCCAGCCTACCACTCATGGCTAAACTAATGGAAAAAAAAAGTACAAATCCAACTACAAGATCATACCGACTCCACTGCCCCATTAGATGACCATCAATATGGTTGTCGACCTCACCATAGAGTGGAAACACTTCTCACAGTTCTAACTGACACTCTTGCTAGTGGAGCTGACAACACAAAGCAAGTTTTCCTTTTCATCTTTCTCGATATCACGGTGGCATTTGACAATGTTAACCATCAAATAATGCAAACATGGATTCAACAGATGGGAGTCACAGAAACTGTACTGAAATGGTTTTGCTCATACCTATCAGATAGGACTCAGGAAGTTAGAATCGAACAACAAACCTCTGACACATACAAACAAGAACAAGGTCTCCCCCAAGGTACCACCCTCTCTGCTCCACTCTTTAATATTTACCTCCAACCTATTTGTTCTATCTTTAAAAGATTCCGTGTAAATTACCATATTTATGCAGATGACATAATGATCTATCTCCCTTGGGATATTTTGGACCCTCCAATGAAACTACTCACTGACTGCTCAGATATTACGATATGGCTTTAGAGCCACAATCTCTTTATTAACTTTGCAAAAACTGACGCCATGTATGTCACTAGAAACCAGAGCTTCTCCCCCCCCCCAACCTCAATCAAAATCAACATCAACATTCAAGTTAAAAACAAAGTGAAATACCTAGGGGTCATTATCGATCTCTCCCTCAGCTTCAGCTTACACATAAAGCAAACAACAAAAAAGATATTTTTCAAACTCAAACTCCTTAAGCAACTCCACCCTCTACTTCACCCCCATGATTTTAGATCGGTAATCCAAGCAATGATCACCCCACACCTCGACTTTGCTAATACTATCCTTCAAGGTATCAGTCAACAGGACCTAAAACGACTTCAACTAGCTCAAAATGTAGCCGTGAGAATAACTAGGAAGATTAACGCTATGGAGCACAGCACTTCCACATTATACGCCCTCCACTGGCTACCTATACATAGCCGCATAACATACAAAATCCTTGTAACAACGTTTAAGTTAATTCACGGCATTGTACCCTCACACCGATCTACCCTCATATCTATAGAACACAACATTCGTACACAACGTACTATGAATAAAAACAAACTTTCCCTACCAACAGATTTCAGGAAAGCCAAAAAGATAACAACCAACAAGGCCTTCTCCCACACCGCCCCTATCCTCTGGAATGCTCTCCATGTTCACATCAGAGAATTAAGCGACCTACAATCATTTAGAAAAAAACTTAAAACACAACTATTTTCCACACATTTTGGCACACACCCCAGTACCAACACAATCTTCTACCCACGCTATGAACTCAACATAATCTAGGACACCGCAATCAAACACACCTTAATTTGTACATAGTGCACCTTGTTAATTATATTAAAATTCAGATTGATTGAATAATACCTCTATGTACATAGTTTTTTGTTCAATGTAACCGAGCATGTATCTGTTTGTACTTCTCAAACTTGTTCTTTGTAAACCGCGGTATAAAAATGTTTTGTTAAATAAATAAATAAATAAATAAAAAGAAAGAAATAAAAGAAATGGCTCACTGATACATGTAAAACTGCATATGTATTTAAGTAGTAATTTTAGAAAAAACATTCCCTATATGGATAGATGTTAGCATGCAGGGCTTAAGACACATATAACGGACGCAGGTTCTGGATTGGTTTAACAAGTACATGTATATTTGGAAACATTTCCCAACTGCAATTTACACCTGCTTCAAGTCACATATAACCCCTGACTAATTTCCCTTTCAGATCTAGGGCTTACAGAAGTGCTAGAAGGGGGGAAATGTGCTCACCTTTCTGACAATGCAAACTACCTCCCTTGGAACAGTTAAACTTTTGGGGGGTCATTTTATTAAGGTCTTTTTATACACATAAAAGAGCTTTTATAAAATTAACTCAACAAAACATACATAAAAGAACTTGTGGTGCCAAGAAGACACAGAGTCACATTTTAGACATGTTATTTATAAAATAACACATGCCTGCCCACAAGCAAATTTAAGGGGGATGTTTACTAAACTGCGGTAATGGTACAGAACGCGCGTTATGTAACGTTAACGATTGTTAACGCACGTTAACGCATGTTATGATGCGTTAACGATCGTTAACGTCTCATTATGCGCGTTAACGTAAGTTAACGATCGTAAAGTTCCGCGGCGCGGTAAAACATTGCAGAAGGTGGAGAGAGGGCGGAGAGAAGGGGTCAATGGACAGAGTGTGGGCGGGGAAAGGCTCCTTTCACACTAACGTGCTGATCTGAAGAGCTGAATCCTAACGCGATTGAAAACCTGCCGTTAAATGCACATTTCAGGGGAGAGAAACCATTTCGGTGTCAGCAATGTACAGCATAGACAGGGAAACCTAAAAAAGTGATAAGTGTGATACATGTGCACAGAACAAAAGGGCACATAAACATTGAAAATGACCTCAACAAACTGGAAAAAAAACATAACCAAGCTGGACAATAGTGGTATTAATGGGAGACATCACCCCCCCCCCCCCCGAGAAAGCTCCATAGAAAAGATATAAATCGTGGAAGGGTTATGCGCCGTCCCCATACAAGGTGAATGAGCCACAGTGAAATAGCGCTGTGCAGGGCTTTCCTTTCCATTGGACTGGTGTCCTATGGCATGCACATGTGCGGCAACAGCAGGGCGGACATGTCGGAATGGCAACTGGACAGATGCCGGAAAAGGGGATACAGAGGGCCGCAGGCGGCACATGCTGTGGTGCAGCTGGGCCACAGTGAGGACTAGGGTGATGCCTAGCTGGCCCATACGAATGCTGAAACAGCAGAGCAGCCAGACAGCAACTGCTGAAGGCCCAACATGGGCATGACTGTGCTTCCCACAGTGTCACAGGGGATAGTACCCAGCAGCTACCCCCAAGGGCACGGAACATTGGCAGGCAGTGCTGGGGGGTAGCGTGGACACCTATGCAGGCACCCGTACCCCAGAACCCGCACCATAGGCAGCTGCCTACCCGTACACTGGATGGCCTGAGACTGCACTCCACCAGCACCACCAGCAGAAGGGACTGTCAGCATGATGGCAGAGGGTCAATGGTGGTGGAGGGGGCAGTGGCAGCTGCCCAGAGCAGACAGTGGCCTAGCCCTGTGTAGGTGGGTGCCATGCACTGCAACAGACAGGCCCTGTCTGACGAACAGTCATAGTATCACCAGGGAACGTGCTGACTCTGTGAGAACATGATGGTTCAGTGCACATAACCAGTGTATTCAGAAGCAGAAGGTCACAGGTTCAAGTCCCAGCTGTGGTTCCGGCCAACCCAGTCCCCTTATTTTACCCACCACTAAAACGTGCTAATACAGACAGAACCTTTATTGCAGATGACATAAACATGCCCAAAACACCTACCTTTACCCTACAGAGCACAGACACCATAACCATGCGCATTACCTAGAGCAGAGTCTCCCAAATGCAGTCCTGGAGGGCCAAACACCATTCAGGTTCCATGCTGCCTCTAATACAGATGCCTGTGCTGCATTTCTATGCGCCGCCCCCATGGTATGCAGATGTATCTCATGCATATTCATGAGGGACAGCAAGAAAATCCGAACAGTGTTTGGCACACCAGGACTGGAGTTGGGAACCTCTGCCGTAAAGCAGCAGCCATCAGGGGCAGACACAGCCGCACCCACAGGCCCCATTATCCAAAGCCTCCTTGGGAGGCAGGACTTTGGGCCCTGCGTGCATCTCCCAATATTAGCACTTGCATACCTTAGCAATGCCACCCTAAACCTGGGAATACGGTACACATCTATCAGAAGGTTGCTATGATTACTGGAAGATAGCAATTCCTAAGTTAAGCACAATTTGCTGATTGAACTGCATCATAGCAACCTTTCTGATGTCTGTGGAGTGTGCTTCAGGTCTGGTGTCTGACAGTGTTTACCACCCTGGGGAGTGACCCCCAACAGTATTGCATACCATAGCCATGCTGCACTCTGCCCAAGACTGGTGTGGTGGGCAGGGCTGCCAAACACCTCTATAGTTGCACAATGCTGGCATAGGTGTGGGTAGTGTGTGTCTGTCTATCCAGTGTGTGGTGGCTGCAAACACCCTCCACAGCCCACACTGCTTGCACTGTTGCCAGTATTGGCCTGCCAATGTGCATAATGAGGAGCAAGGTACTGTGGGAATAGCCAGGATAAGATGGCCTGGCCTGGATCCATCTGTACATAGCATAGGGCAATGGCTTGGACATTGTAGCGGCCGGCCACCGCCTGCACGGACAGGGTGGCCACAGCATGTCCTGCTGGGAGGTCACACTCACCCTGACTGAGCAGTGACCACGGCATGGCTAGATTCCCCCATAGTGCTATGTAGTATTTTTTGTATGTGATATTTATGGGTTCTCTTTTGGGGCCCACTCACTGACTTATCTGTTTGGTGTGTATGCTGCCATCCCAATTCTGGGTACACGCATCTTCTCCAGGAGCATGTACTATGGACTAGCTAGCAGACTGCCTGCAGCTAGTATGTGCCTGGCTGGAACACCTTGCAGGGTGCAGCGGCTGGAGGCTTGCTGCTGGAGAATGTCAGATAGTGGTGGGGGGCAGCTGGCCATTTCCAAGCCTACTGTCTGTCTGCTATTGCTTTATGGATGGCTATAGATCTGCATTGCCTGCCCTGTTGGGTGCCTGTTCCCCAGCAGGACTGGCGTGGATGGTCCCCTCTACTGCTACCATTGCAGGAAGGTGGAATGTGGATCTATTGGTGGGTGATCCTGTTCCCCTCCCTAAGCCCCCGAGGGTGGGTTGTGTGGTGGTACATAATCTGCCTATGGGTCCAAACCCCCCCCCCCCTTTCACCCACATCACGTCACCATGGCACCAACACAAAATATGCACTATTCTGGGTGCATCATAGCCCATAAGGGCTAGACATGACTGAGAAATACAGAGGGACACAGATGTATCCTAGGTGTGTCTGCCGGAACTACCTATCACACACTGATGGGGACCTGCATCATGGCGTATCTCAGCCATGAAAGGTGCTGTGGACCTGGTGCTGGGTGCCCCACCTCACCCTCAGGTGGAACACAGTACCCACACAATGTGACAGTCTGTGGCTACTCTGTGCCAGTACCACACACGGTCAGTTCCCTCTACCAGGCCGAGGTGCTGTGGGGGTGCGTACCCCATCCTGTGCCCATCTGTGGACTGCTGATTTGCATGTGCAGTGCATCATGGGTACGGGTGGGTTAACCGTATCCTGGTAGCCACAGCAAACAGTTTGTGTGGTGGCGTGCAGTCTTTCTGAAGCCAGCCAGGGGTTTGTTAGCAGCTATAGAGCTGTTGCCCACTGGTTACTTCACTGCCTGTGCAGCCAGAGGTCATGGGTTCATACCCATGGTGGGGTTATTTGATAGGGCTGTCTGAGGCATTGTCTATTTTTGATGTACATTAGTGCTGCCTGCAAAAACACCCTCAGAGTACTGTAACCTTACGGTGCCTCATAAGGCGCCCCATAAGGCACCTTATAGGGCGCCCTATCAGGTGCCTTATCGGGTGTTCTATAGGGGACATTATGGGATGCCTTGGCGGGCAGTGCACTTTATAATGTACCCTATGGAGTGTGTTATGCGGCACCTTAGGTTACGCCACTGTGAGGGTGTGTTTGCTGGCAGCACTACTGAAACTAAACGTAAAATGCCTCCACAATCACTACTTAAATGTAAAGGGTGCTGCTTCAGTCAGCCTTATGCAATGGGCACACTGGGGGATTGAACCCATGACCCCTGTACCATCAATCCATGTAGTAACCATTGTGCTACAGCTCTATTTCTGTGCTTTGTGTCTGTGCGCCTTCTTAAGATTAACGCGCGGTAACGTGCCATGTAACGCTCGTTAATTTATGGCGCCTTGTAACGCACGTTATCGGTAACGATGTACCGCCCATGTCCTTATTTGTGATTTCTGCCTGTACCGCGGATCCTAATGTGAATCACACTAACGCAGTTTAGTAAACATACCCCTAAGTGTTTGTGGCTTCAGTCGAGCATGATTGCTGCAACTTTTATCCTAGCTTGTATGTGTGTGCTTGTGCATAAGTGGACATGTTAGTCTGTGTATGTGTGTTTGTGTATGTGTGTGTGAGTTCTCTATGAAGGCCATTCCCGAATGCGGGTTGCGAGGCTGCACATCACGGAGGGATATGCAGCCCCGCAAGGCATCTGGGGTTGATTCCCTCTCCGTCTCGCCCTGTATCTCATGTGCATCATGATGTGGAGAGCTGGCAGGGGGTGGGAACGGGGTGGAGCGGGGGCAGGCCAGCCTGGCAGCATGTACAGAGCTGATTCAGGTCATGACCCTGAACATTCTGCCGGGCCTGTGAGGACGTGCTGCTTATACCATCTCAAAGGGGGTTGGAGTCACCGATGTCAGGGGTGCCTGTGAGGAGGATGTCCCCATAGGTGCAAGGGGCATGCTGGGCCATCCACGGGCCCGATTCTGACAACCACAGGAACGTTTTGTTCCCGCGGACCAGAATTGGATCCTAAGTTTGCCATCTTCATCAGAGACGTCTGGATGGCCCTCCTGGAATAGGCCTCCACGTATCTGTGACTGGAAGAAGAGATTAGAGCGAGGACTGTTTGACAGATGCAATTCCACAAACACTGTGTTACTGTGTTGCTGTTAAGTGCCTTAGAGTCAAAATTGACTCCTGGCGACTCTCTGGATAGTTGACCTAAACTTTGTTCGGTCTTCAGCCAAGCAACTCATTGTTGATAGAGTGGTATCCATAGCTGCTGTTATTGTATCGATCCATCTCATTGTCGGCCTTCCTCTTTTATGGTGACCTTATAACTTGCCAAGGTCTTTCTCCAATTATCTCTCTCTTCGCATGATGCACCCAAAGAATGAAAGTCAAAGTCTTGTCATCTGAGCTTCTAAGGAAAGCTTAGGTTTGATCTCCTCTAGTACTGACTGGTTTGTTCTTCGGGCAGTCTATGATGTACACAGTATTCTTTGCCAGCACCATAATTCAGCAGCTGTTGGAAATGCTTTTGTTATATAAATGCATAGATGCTTTTTTTTTCCATCTCCCACCACACACAGAAAATCTACTTGTACAGCCCAGGAATTTCCCCCAGTTCACTTCCTCCCTTTCTGTGACTAGAACAGCATTCCAGTGCTCCATTCCCACATTGGTTGGATCCTACCCATAGTTATACTGAAAGCAGGCAGGGCAGATTCACTCACATGGGACAGTGGGGTTCCAAGGATAGGGTGTTGGGTATGCCCCACCCCAAGTGCCGGCTAGGAGGAAGGTGCCGAATCCCAGCTCCATATGGCGGAGCCAACTTGGCAAACCTATATTAATCTGGTGGGTGGCTTTCTGCACTGCCTCCACTCCAGGCCCAGCAGCTGTTCCCTCCTGGGACAAAGTCTTGTTGTTTGTGAGACTTTGGGCCAAGGAGGGAACAGTCACCTGGCTTGGAGCGAATGCAGTGGAGCAAGCCATCCACCAGGTTAAGGTAGGTTTGCCGCGCTGTTTACATTGTGTAGGCTCAGTGGGGGTAGTGGGGCGCCACAAGAAGGAGTGCATGCTGCGAGGGGGGTGCAGATGGCCCTTGGAACACCATTGCACAGGGGAAGGATTAGAGAACTGCAGATAGTCATTTTAAAGTAGGAAAAATGTGCAGAAACATTACCATGCTCCTAGATTCTGAACATTAAGGTAAACGTACAATCTTAAAAAAGCCAGGCGGTTGTCAGTCCTAAGCTCCCAAGTCATAAGAACATTTGACAGCACCCCACTAAACATAGATACAAGCATTCATGCTCAGCTGCCAAGTTACCGGTTTACAAGAGGGAGAATTCAGGGCAGTCCTGAATTTCAGGAAACCCTTTCCTGATGCATTATGGGACCGGCAGCAATGATTTAAAAGGAGAGACAGGGACTACAAATACCACACTACTTTTAGGATAGAAGAGAGGGCAGTATAAAAGACCTGTTAAAGTAATAAAGAAAGTTCAAAACCACAATGCGCCAAAATGTTTCCCTCCTAAATCTGGGTAACTTGACAGCTTAGATTCATGGACACAACATGCAAGTATGCACAGATACCCATGCATGCAGTGACACACAAACATGTGCACATACATACATACACACACACACACACACACACACACACACAAAATAGAGATACATATACACACATACACACAACAGATAAACATACAAACAGAGATATGCGCACACGCAAACTGCAGACAAAGGAGAGGCTACTTGGATTACAGGTCATGTACATACTGTTTTTTTCCTTAGCAAAAATATGCTGGTACTCATATGCAAGGCTTTTCCATTAACACATAAGAAGCATGGGTCAATTTTAGCAGGCAACAAGAAAGGTGCTGGTACTAAATACCCCTGAGTACCTCCTGAAAGAAAGCCCTGTGTACACAAAGGGGGTTATTCGTGCCTTCCCCCGCCGGCATCCAACCTCCCCACCGGTTGTGCGGGGAAGTTAGATGGGGAGGGGGGGCGGGGAAGGGGCGGCTCGGGGGCAGAGTCTGGGCGGGTGGTGGGCAATCGCCGGCCCTCGATGTACAGGGCTGAATCTAATGTCGGCACTGTATGTCCAGGGCTGGCAACATGTGTGGGGAAGTTTTTCCACCTCCAAGTGATGAGGGAGGAGTGGCTCAGTGGTTAGGACAGGTTACTTCAGGCCAGAAGGCCAGGGGTTCAATTCCCACATGGGGACAAGCAACCTCAGCCCAGAGAGACTGGGGTCTCTAGTCCCATGGCCACTCCTTGTGGCCTTGGGCAAGCAACTTAACCCTCTATTGCCTCAGGTACACTTAGAATGTGAGCCCTTTGGGGACAAGGGAATAAAAAGTACCTGTTAGCATACATGTAAACCACACTGATTCTAAAGAGCACAGTATAAATAAACCGGACACCATGGTGCCTCAGCTCTGTTTAAAAGCCTGACTGAGTTAGTTGGGCTTGTCATGTATGTGTAGGCCAGACTGAATCGCAGTCCCAGCCTGCATGTACATGATTGATCACGAGTCTGATCCCGCAGGGCTATATTTGCTCTGCAGGATCAGAATCACAAACCCCTCTGTATGTCCGGTCTGAGCTCAGACCGGACATACAGAGGGGCTGGAAGTCCAGAATGGAATTTGTCCTAAAATGCTTAATCTCTCCCTCCCCTCCAGGCTCTGTCAAATATTATCTTAGCGGAAATAATTTTCTGCTGTCACTTTTCCAGAACGCCTGTTCCCTGATGACCTAAAATTGCATATTAACCTTAGGTACTGGGGCTCATAATGCTCTATACCTTATTGTTCCTGGATATGATAACTCTGAAGAGAATGAGAACGTAAGTGTGTCCCATGTAGGTTCTCTGGTAGGACATTTCCTATTACTCTATACAGATGGTTGAGATCTATTTGGAAAGTATAGAGGTCATGCTGACTACAAGGCGTTCATCATGCCACTCTCAGCCCTTAACCCACACACTTACCAACCCAATGAACAGTTAGCGCAGAAATCGGGTCATGCTAACTGGGCTGGTCTCCCTCTACAACATGTGATTAGCATATGCTGTAACTCTTGTTAACTTCCTAGAACTCTTCATGTCTCAAATCACTGAATAATAACAACCACTGGAAAGGCGTGAGCTCAGTACTAATCATAAATAAATAAACCAATAACATATTGGAATTGTAAAGTTCTGAAGGAGAGCCAGGTCGAGATAACAAATGAAGAACAGGTAAAGACAAGATCAGTGAAGAAACAACAACAAAGTGTTAACTCCTGCAATGCACTCTCAAAATACCAAAAGTAGGCATTTACTGTATGTATAACTTACATGTCACCCTACATGTACAGTATATGGACAAAACGAGGATCAGAGAAAAGATTCTATATACAAATTCCTACTTATTTATTTCATTTTAATTTAATTTGGCATTTATATTCTGCTTTTAGCAGAAGCCTGGTTCAGGAGAGATTACAAGACTTACTACAAATATAAACAACTTGTATACAATAACACAGGTCCACTAAAAAAAATTTTTTTAAACTGCCTCTAATGTTTCGATTGATTTTTACGTTTTTTGGTGCGCTGAATCCAAATCTGGTAACCAATTTGCTCCATCACGTACAGATTATTTGCTACATTGGGTTAGCAGTTTGAGGTGAACGTTTCAGATTGAGTGCGATCGAGATAAAAGTTTCTTGGATGAATTCTTTATACTAATTGTTTAGTAGTTATTCAAATAAGAATAAAGAAAATTGTAACAAGGCAGCACATAAGAATAGAGTAATGTCAACAAAACACACTGTGATGGTAGCAAAATTGTCTGCACTTAAAACAGCCACATACATGTGCACAAACATTGAGCATATAAGAGCGAGGTTAGACACAAAGCAAAGCAAAGAAATGTGCAAAAAATGTTGTACAGGTATGTATGTAAGAATAGAAAACGCAAACCGCACCATTGCAATACATGAAGACAAACACCCGATGGTGTGAAAATAAAATTCTAATAAATGAGATCCGACACTGTGGTAATAACTAGCAAATTTTTATTTCAAAGTTTAGTAAAAACACGATATTTGTCAACACAGTTTAGATTTTAAAGTCATTCTTGGGTCAATCAATCTCCTGGTGGGCCCGTTTCTTCTTCCCCGAATGCTTCTCTTGGTGCGCTGCTTGGCGTATTTTTCATCTGGGGTTTCCCGCAGCAGCAACCAGCAGAAATCAGCCATCATAGTGGTGTTCCATCTTCCTTGGTACCTTCTCTCTGCGTCCTTGATGTCCTGGTGAAACCTTTCACCTTGTTCTTCACTGTACGCCCCCAAGTTTTCAGGAAAGTAGTTCACATGGGAGTGCAAGAAATGGACTTTCAGGCTCATGTTACAGCCTTGTTCTTTGAAGGCATTGAGCATCCTGGCAACAATATCCTTATAGTTCTCATCCCGCCTGTTCCCCAAGAATTTGAGAACAACATCCTTGAAGGAATCCCAGGCTTCTTTTTCTTTCTCAGACATTGTTTCAGCGAATGCTCCATCTGAAATGAGTTTCCTTATATCAGGGCCAACAAACACTCCTTCCTTTAGCTTTGCTTCAGAAAGTCGGGGGAACTTTGAGCAAAGGTACCGAAAGCACTCACCATCTTTTGGAAGGGACTTGATGAATTGCTTAATGAGACCCAACTTAATGTGGAGAGGTGGTAATAGAATTTTATCACGAGGTACCAAGCTCTCATGAAGAACGTTTTTCTCACCGGGTCTCAAATACTCCTGAATTGGCCAGTCTTTTTTCCCCCAGTGTAGGTCGCGGGCCCGGCTATCCCACAAGCAAAGGAAGCAGGGATATTTGGTGAAACCAGATTGCTGCCCTAATAGCATGGATAGAATTTTAAAGTCTCCACAAATCATCCACTTATGCTCATCATAACGAATCTTCTGAAGAATCAGGGCCAAATTCTCGTATTTTTCTTGGAGAATAACAGAGTGAGCAATAGGAACTGAAGCGAATGTGTTGCCATTATGAAGAAGAACACCTTTTATGCTGTCTTTTAACGAATCAATGAACAGCCGCCATTCAGCAGGATCATACTTGAGTTTAAACTTTTCCATCACTCCGTATATATCGTTGCAAAATACCAAATCTTCCTCTTTGCTGAAATACTTCAAAAATTGTGTCTCGCGGTTGCAGTACCAATAAAAAGTTGTTCCTGGTGACAATAGATTTTTCTGTTTAAGCCGAGAACCTAGCAGTTGGGCAGCATCTTTTGGGAGTCCTAAATCCCGGACTAAATCATTCAATTCAGCTTGAGAGAAAAGTTCAGGTTTTGGATCTGGTTCAGTTTCAAACTCGGAAGTACTGGACTCATCGGGAAAAGCCATCTGATGAGTCTCATCATGATCAGAACCGTCCACACAAATATGATCCAAAGATTTTGGTGGTTCAGGCACAGGTACTTCGTTGCTATGAGGCATAGGCCTAATTGCTGAGGGAAGGTTGGGGTAACTTATTACGTTCTTATTTTTTAAGTTGTATCCCTTCACAATGCAAGAGCAAAAATAGCAGTCACTGCTGTGGTCTCTTTGTTCACGCCACATCATAGGTATTCCGAAACGAAATGCTTGTTTTTTACCTTTCATCCTTAAGCGTAGATCTTCCTCACATGTCTTGCACACTTTGTGAGGAGCCCACGGTTTGTCTTGATCGCCTAACTTCAAACCGAAATAGGCGAAATATACTTTTTTAATAAATGCAGAAATGTGCCTCTGCCGCTTTTTCACGGTATATTCCCCACAAATAAAACAAAAACTGTCCGGAGAGTTGACGCAACCTCTGGCTCTGTGAGCCATCACAAATACACAGCACTGCAAACTACAACTGTAGTGAACCACTTCGGAATAAAGCTGGATTACGACTGAGCAAACAAAAGGTAATAATGAACTTGCAAGAAACTGAAATTTGACAGGAACGTTCATGTCGCAACCACCGTGTTTGAGCGAGCGAACGAGGCGAGGCGAACAGGAAAGAACATGCGCCTGCGCGAGTACTGGATTTAGCCCCCCGCCTCCCAATTGTCCTGTTAATGTATAAAATGAATACAAAACACTCTAAAATATCATGAGGGAGTGTTTCTAGTTAGTTAACCATTACAACCTCTATTTTGGGCCAAGAAAATAAACTGCAGTCGGCTAAAAAGAAATTATGTGAACATTCCTTATATGGGTAAGAAATCTAATTTTGCAAGAAAACGTGACGTGATGGAACATTTTGGCTATTTTTCCTGGATTCAGCACCCCAAAATCTATAGGAATCAGTTGCAAAACTGGAGGCAGTTTTTTGGTAGTGTACCTGTGTAATCAATCATATATAAGTATAATAAAATAATATAAAAAGCAGTCAATACAGCTAAACAACTATATGACCAATATAAAGTAAAAGACATTAACATAAAAATTACAATAATATCACAAAACCTGTTAATAATACATATTCCAAAGCAGGAGCCAAGAAGACATAGCTCATAAAGTAAAATTAAAAAAAGACCCCAAGAACCACAGAAACAGTTAATACTCCAAGGAAAGGATATTATCAAAGAACCAATGAGCTGATATTCAGAATTCTTAGCTGAATGGCCAATGGAAGCTTGCCTGCATAAGGTTGCTGATTGAGATAGTCAGTGGCATTATCTAGATAGTGCCGCTGAATATCTTCACAGACTACCACTATCTGGTCAGTGTAGCGGAGGTCAGTGGGCGGAGTAAGGGTGATGTTGGCACTATCCGGATAAGTGTCGGCACTTACCCAGTTAGTATGATTTTCAATCAACACTTATCCGGATAACTTTAGCCATATGAAAAGCTGTCCTAAGTTGCAATCTGGATAGGCAGCACTTATTTATTTATTTGATTTATTTAGTGACATTTATAAACTGCCCTATCGAACATCCTCCCAGAATGGTATACAATCAAATCACAAAGGAAATACATACAATACGCCCCGACCTGACCTCTCGTCAAATGCCCAACTCAACTCTGACCCAACCACCTACATATCAGAAACTAACCAGTCATCCCACCCCGTCCTCCCCACAAGCCTTCAAAAACAAAAACATTTTTAGTGCCTTTGGAAACGACCTAAGGTCATTCCAAAGGCACAATTCATGCAGCAACACATTCCATAACACTGCTGCCTGGACAGAAAAAGCCCTAGTCTGATGGGCCATATGTCTCATCATCTTATATGAGGAGATTACTAAAGGTTTAGGTGCCCGTGACCATAAAGATTGTCCAGAAACATATGGGGCCAACTTATCCCTAAGGAAAGATGGTGCCGTACCATGTAAAACCTCAAACACCAATGCCAGGACTTTAAACTCGATCCAAAACATCACTGGCAACCAGTAGAGTTCCTGTAGGATTTGGGTGACATGATCATACTTCCAAAGGTCCTTTATTAACTTAGCAGCGCTATTTTGCATTAATTGAATACACATGATATCTTTCTATGCCAAATTCAAACTCAATACATTACAGTAGTCCAACTGGGGCATTATCAATGCCCAAGTCACCGCCCCCAAACTGGCTTCTGACAAATAAGGGCGTAGTTGACGGATCCAATGTAACATTATAAATAAGTTCTTAACCAAGGACACATGCCCTTCCATATTTAACCGAGAATCCAACCTAACACCTAATTCCAACTGAACCACCCCCCAAAACATCAGAACCTAATATGACCTGCAATCAATCCACCTCACTCTCTGCAAAAAGCAATAACTTTGTTATTGAGATGTTCAGCTTCAATCCAAGAAGCCAACAAACAGGATAAACAATCCTGGACTGATGTCTCCAAGTCCTGTAACCCTGCAGAAAGCGGAATGAGAACCTGCATGTCATCTGCATAAACATAAAATAACAAACCAACAGCCCGCATTGCTCTGCATAACTGAACTAAATAGATGTCAAACAACCAAGGCAAAAGGATTGACCTCTGGGGAACCCACACATCTATCATGTACATTGCAGACACCGTGTCCCCCATCTGAACAGCCTGAAACTGAGAGCCCAAGTAAGATATGAACCACGACAGCACCTTCCCCCCAATCCCAAAGCAGGACAAACCATCCAACAGTAAACCATGTTGAACCATATCAAAGGCAGCTGAAAATCCAGCAGTAACAAAATAGCATTCTGACCCTTATGATGAATATAATGAACATCATCAGCCAAGGATACCAGCAAGGTTTCTGCACTGTGAAACCAGCAAAAACTCCCCTGACAAGAATCCAAAACCTGATGCCCATCCAGAAAAAAATGATAATTGACTAGCAACTAGCACTTAGCCAGATAGCAGCTCTCAACCCAGATATTCAGTGGCAGCTATGGTCCAGATACTGCCACTGAATATCCCGCCAATATTTAAACTCTGTGGCTTACCGCCGTGACATTTGAATATTGACCTTATAGTACATTGGCCCCCAAGTTGTTAACTTTCTTTACCCTACAAGAAAAAATAAAAATACACTAAGGTCAATAATCAAAGAGTTTATGCTCCTAACTTCATCATTATAGAAAACTAAACGTATAACACCACCTGTGGAAGATTTGCCCTGTTCAAAGCCTTCAAATGTCACTTTAGTGAACCATTTCAAAAGTAAAGTGGAATCTATAAGTAAATCTTTAAGTCCGATTGGAAGAGACCTTTCTATGACACAGCAGCTACATCTCTTGGAGAACAACTGTTCACAGAGTTTGAGCAGTGCAGGCACTTTTAGCCCTTGGGCTTCATTTAACAAGACCTCCAGTATAGGCACTGAGAAAATTTTAGGAACAATGGGGCATGATTACTAAACCCCGCGCCAGTAACGTGCATGCGGGCTGCATTACCAATGCAGAGGGTCCGTGGTAACTGCAGGGGATGTATGCTTCCATCCCCCTGCAGTTTGGGTGGGCCTAGTACTCTGGCACCATGCTAGCTGCCACAAGGTGCATCTAATGCCATTGAGATGGCATTAGTTGCAATCATGCTATTGTATCAAGAGCAGTTAGTATGGACAACTAACTCCTGCTCTAACCACAGTGAGCGAAGAATGATCTCAAACTGCCCATGCCCTGCCCAGTCTCCATCCCAACAAGTGCTACCAGGATAGTGCAGGGTTTTTAGAATGTGGGTCTGTGCTGCTTTTTAGCGCAGCACCCAAAATATGTGCTAACTCTGCAGTATCCTGGTAGTGCGGTTTAGCAAAATGCCCAGTGTGAGCTGTTAATATTTAAATGGACACGTTTCCCTCCGGTCTAAAAAAAAAAAAATCGGTTATAGATTTTTGTCTTTTTAAGTACAATGCTAAATACTAGTCTATCCACTGGAAAGGTACCCAGTCATTGGAAAGAAGCTATAATCTGCTCAGTGCTAAAGCATCATACTGCTGATTATGCTGATCTGGCTAACTACCGACCTATATCGAACCTGCCTTTTGTTTCCAAACCTGCTGAAAAAATAGTGTTCACCCAGCTCTGCAGATCTGTTGAAAGGAAGAATGTACTGCGTTGTTTGCAATGCAGATTCAGACCTAGATTCAGCACAGAAATGCCACTAGCATCCATGTTGAGTGATATTCTAGCAACACTGGATGGAAGTACCATTGTACCTTTAGTCTCTCTCAACTTGTTGTCAACATCTGATCTAGTCAACCACCAGCTTTTACTGCCCCACCTGTAGTACACAGGGTGAGGCGATTCAATGGTTCACCTCCTGCCTGTAATTTAGAACATTTCAAGGATTTTTTTTTCTTCTACATTATTATCAGTTTTTGAGCTGGGCTGCTGGCACCAGTCCTGTTTAATCTTTTTATAAGTCCAGTGGCATCGTTGATACAGAGTTTTGGTATACATAGATGTTTATATGCAGATGATATACAGCTGATCTATTATACAGGTCCTAACAGTCCTAACCTGATAGTTCTTGATTCTTGCTTAAATGGTATCTGTCAATGGACAGAGACCAACAAGCTAAAACTGAATCAATCAAAATCATTGGCCAATATTCAGTGCTGTCAGCCAGCATACTTAGAGCGACTGGCCATTGCTGCTTCAAATTAAGACCAGATATTCAATGCTGGGGTCATATCCAGCCATCAGCACTGAATATCCAGTGTGCCTAGCTAGTATTTTTAGCTAAGCAGGCAGTGGCCATTTTTAGCTGCTGCCCAGTTAGCTAACCTGTCTAAAGTTAGGACAGCTTTTTATCTTCCTAGCAGCTTGTCGTGCTGTGAGGGCTTGCGTGCATCAGTGATGCTGAGAGCTCTATTGGTAGTTTAACTACTGGCAGGGTCTCCCAAGATGGACAGGTCTCAGCTGAGGTGCCAGACCAAGACAAACCACCCACCTGGGCAGCAGCAGAATGGGATAGTGTTGACGGCGGAGGATCACATTTTTGTGACAACGGCAACAACACCAAACTTAAACTGCACGGAAGAAAGGCCCGGCAATCTACTTCTGTATCTTGCCATGAAAACCCAATGGATAGTTACAACAAAACAAATTGTGCTATGGTGCTGGAAGATGAGACCCCCAGGTTGGAAGGCACTCAACTAGCTACTGGGAAAGAGCTGAAGACTTTTCAGAGTAAAGCCAGCATTTATGATGTGGTTGGATCAAAGCCCTCGGGAAGTCTGACTGCTGATGTAGCTGCACATGAAATGAGAGTCAGAAGCTGTAAAGATGTCTTACACATTGGAACATGGAACATACGAAGCATGAACCAAGGGAAGTTGGAGGTGGTCAAGAATGAAATGGAATGTGTACAACTTGATCTGTTGGGTGTCAGCGAACTGAAATGGACTGGCATGGGGCACTTTGCATCAGATGATCACATGGTCTACTATGCTGGAAATGAAAGACAAAGAAGAAATTGTGTTGCATTTATAATAAAGAAGAAATCTGCAAGAACTGTAATGAAATACAATGCAGTCAGCGAACGCTTAATCTCTATTCGTCTACGAGGATTGCCTATCAACACAACTATAATTCAAGTATATGCCCCAACAACAGCTGCAGAAGAGAATGAAATTGAAGAGTTCTATGAACAAGTACAAGCTGAAATTGACAGCACATGCAAACAGGATATCCTGATAGTCATGGGTGACTGGAATGCAAAAGTTGGCAACAAAGAAGAAGGCAAAGTAGTTGGAAAATATGGACTTGGCAACAGAAATGAAGCTGGAGAAAGACTGATAGAATTCTGCAAGACCAATGATCTATTGATCTCAAACACCTTCTTCCAGCAACACAAGCGGCGACTGTACACATGGACTTCACCCAATGGATTGTATAAAAATCAAATTGACTACATCTGTGGAAGTCAACGATGGAAAAGCTCTATAACATCAACAAAGACAAAACCTGGAGCTGACTGTGGTACAGATCATCAACTACTAGTATGCAAACTCAAGCTAAAGTTGAAAAACAACAAACCACTCATGAATGCAGCAAAATATGACCTTGAGAATATACCACTGGAATTTAAAGACTGCCTGCAAAATCGATTTGCTGCTTTAGATACAAATGACAGAGCTCCGGAAGAGTTATGGAATGACATCAAGAAGGTTGTGTTGGAAGAAAGCGAGAAGTCTCTACAAAAGGTGAAAAAGGAAAAATGGCCAAAATGGATGATGGAAGAAACTCTGAAAATGGCCCAGAAACGCAGAGAAGCTAAAGCCAGAGGAGAAAGAAAGACAATCGGAGAACTCAACAGAGATTTCCAACGTGCAGCAGGTTTAGAAACTGCTAACACCTAATCAGGTGTTAGTTCCCTCCCTACCCACCCCGACTCCCACCCACCCCTAGTGAGCAGTCTTGCTTTATAGGGCACCTCCCCCTTTAACAAATCACAGAGAATTGGACCAGCACATTTTGAATATAATTAAAGAGATTTAACTGCTTTTTCTCTGAAAGGACAGCTGCGAAACCGGCTGGTACTTGGTAGATCTCTCTCTTTTGCTTTAACAGATACCTAAGCTCCACGAACAGAATAATGGCTGGGAAAAATCGTATTGCTAAAGCTGTTGCCCCCATTACAGCTTCTGCCTCGGTCCAGACAGAGGTCCTAATGCCAGTTGAAGGACCGGTTCCATGTGCAGGGTGCCTGCATGCTGAAGCTCTGAGGAAACAAGTGGAGGAACTCAGAGAGGAGGTGGCGAGGCTGAGGAGCATTCAAGACAGTGAGAAGTACATTGATGAGATGCTTCTTGCAGCAACCAAGCTCTCCAGCACAGGAGAAGATGGGTGCCAACAGAATGTCGATGGTTGGACACAAGTCACCAGGGCCTGCAAAATCACCAATCCAACTTCTCCAGCCCTTGAATTGAAGAACCATTATGCAGCCCTGGAAGTGAAGGAGGTGAAAGCATCCCTGGAAAGGTAAGAACCAGAGTTCAAGTACTCCAAAGTTGCAGAATCAGTGACCAGAAGGAAACGAAGGGTAGTGGTGGTTGGAGACTCTCTTCTGAGGGGACTGAGGCGTCCATCTGCCGACCAGACTTGATGTCCAGAGAGGTATGCTGTCTGCCTGGTGCCAAAATCCAAGATGTTACAGAGAGTTTGCTGAGACTCATCAAGCCCACTGACTATTACCCAATGTTGCTAATCCATGTTGGAACAAATGATACTGCCAGGTATACCTTGGAACGTATCCAAAGTGACTTCATGGCTCTGGGACAGAGGGTGAAGCAGTTAGGTGCACAGGTGGTGTTCTCTTCAATCCTCCCTGTTGAGGGTAAAGGCCAAGGCAGAGAGGCTCACATCCTGGAGATGAATGCATGGCTGCGTGGATGGTGTCATCGAGAGCGTTTTGGTTTCCTAGACCATGGGATGCTGTTCCAAGGGTTGCAGAGCAGAGATGGCATCCATCTATCCAAGAAAGGTCAACGCATCTTCGGTAGTAGACTGGCTAATCTACTGAAGAGGGCTTTAAACTAGAGTCGTTGGGGATGGGTGAAGAAAGCCCCCAGGTAAGTGAAAGCCCCCAGGTAGGTGATACATTAAATACCTTTATGGAAATGGGTAACAGGGGTAACATATGGAAAGCAGAGTGTATTAATGCCCGTAGCATGGGAAATAAGATCCCTGAAGTTGAAGCTTTGGTGGGAGTGGCTGACTTGGATTTAGTGGCAGTTACAGAAATATGGTTCACTGAAAACCATGACTGGGATGTAACTATACCTGGCTATACTTTATTCAGAAAGGACAGGGTAGGAAGAAGGGGAGGAGGAGTGGCACTATATGTAAAAACTACTATTAAAGCTTTGGAATTACAGAGCTTAAAAGGGAGAGAGGAGGCATTGTGGGTTAAACTAGAAAGAGGGAAAGAGAAATCTATTTGCATTGGTGTGATATACAGACCTCCCTCACAAGAAGAAGAGGTGGACAGAGAGTTAATTGGAGACATACGCAGCATTGCTAGGAAAGGGGAAGTGCTACTGATAGGAGATTTCAATATGCCAGATGTTGATTGGCACATTCCTGCTGCAGTATCATCTAGAAGTAAGGAGATCCTGGATTCTCTACAGGGAGAACTATTCAGGCAATTGGTAACAGACCCCACACGTGAAGGAGCCTTACTGGACTTGGTGCTTATCAATGGTGAAAGTGTTTCTGATGTTGCAGTGGGAGATCATTTTGCATCCAGTGATCACCAGATGGTGTGGTTCAGTATTAGAACTAGGGCTGTTAGAATACATTCCAAGGTGAGGATCTTAGACTTTAGGAAGACTAACTTTGCGAAGATGGGCCAATACCTCAGGGAGTCGTTAGTGGGATGGGAACAGCTGGAGGATGTAGAAAAACAGTGGGCAAAACTGAAAGGGGGTATTTTAAGGGCAACCAACCTTTTTGTTAAAATGGTAAATAAAGGCAAAAGGAACAGGAGACCGCTATGGTTTTCGAAGGAAGTAGCTGAAAAAGTGAAGAAAAAGAGGGAGGCCTTCATGAAACACAAGAGATCACAGAGAGAGGAAGACAGGCATCTGTATTTGGAAAAACTTAGAAAAAGTAGCAAAGTAGTCAAGAAGGCAAAGATTCAAAAGGAGGAGGAAATAGGCAATGCATTAAAATGGGGTTATAAGACATTTTTCAGATATATTAGTGAGAAGAGGAAGGGCAAAAGTGGTATTGTCAGACTCAAGGGTGCAGGGGGGAAATATGTAGAAGCTGATAAGGATAATGCGGAATTGCTTAACAAATATTTTTGTTCTGTGTTCACAGATGAAGAACCAGGAGCAGGACCTCAGAAAAAACCCACAAATAAGAACAGAAGCGAGGGACATCTTGAACAATTTTTAGAAGACTGTGTTCGTGAGAAACTAGCTCAACTTAAAGTAGACAAAGCGATGGGACCGGATGGAATACACCCTAGAATACTGAGGGAACTTGGGGACGTTCTAGCAACTCCACTGACTGACCTTTTCAATGCCTCTTTGGAGTCGGGAGTGGTGCCAAAGGACTGGAGAGAGGCTCATGTGGTGCCTTTACACAAAAGCGGAAGTAAGGATGTGGTTGAAAACTACAGGCCGGTTAGTTTAACTTCTGTGGTGAGTAAATTATTGGAAACGCTGCTGAAAGAGAAAATAGTGAGGTTTCTGGAGTCCAGCGGATTACAGGATCCGAGGCAGCATGGATTCACCAGAGGCAGGTCTTGGCAGACAAATCTGATTGATTTCTTTGACTGGGTGACCAGGGAGTTGGACCGAGGGAGAGCTCTAGATGTGGTGTATTTAGATTTCAGTAAAGCCTTTGACACTGTTCCTCACAGGCAACTTATAAACAAACTGAGCACCCTAGGGATGGACCCTAAAGTTACTGCTTGGGTTAGAAATTGGTTGGGTGGGAGGCGACAAAGAGTACAAGTAAATGGATCTCACTCTGAGGAGAAGGATGTTACCAGTGGTGTGCCCCAGGGATCTGTCCTTGGTCCGATTCTTTTTAACATCTTTGTTAGTGATATAGCGGAAGGGCTGTCGGGTAAGGTTTGCCTCTTTGCAGATGATACCAAAATCTGCAATAGAGTAGACACCCAGGAAGGTGTAGATAACATGAGGAGGGATCTAGCTAAGCTTGAAGAATGGTCTAGAATTTGGCAGCTGGGATTTAATGTTAAAAAATGTAAGGTCATGCATTTGGGCTGCAGCAATCCAAGGGAGCAATACAGTATAGGAGGTGAAGTACTTTTGTCCACTAAAGAAGAGCGGGACCTAGGCATGGTTGGGTCTGATGATCTTAAAGTAGCTAAACAGGTAGAAAAGGCGACGGCAAAAGCTAGAAGGATGCTTGGGTTCATACGGAGAGGAATGGCTAGCAGAAAAAAGGAGGTGATAATGCCTCTGTATAAGTCTTTGGTGCGACCTCATTTGGAGTATGGTGTGCAATTCTGGAGACCGCACCTTCAAAAGGATGTGAACAGGATGGAGTCGGTTCAGAGGGTTGCTACTAAAATGATTAGTGGGCTTCATTATAAAGCATATGAGGACAGACTTAAGGATCTTAATATGTACACCTTAGAGGAAAGGCGGGATAGAGGTGATATGATTGAGATGTTTAAATACCTCCGTGGCATAAATGTTCAGGGAGAGAGCCTCTTTCAATTGAAAGCAAGTTCTGCTATGAGGGGACATGGGATGAGGGTGAAAGGAGATAGATTCAGGAGTGATATGCAGAAATATTTCTTTACAGAAAGAGTAGTGGATCCATGGAATAGTCTCCCAGTGGAGGTGGTAGAGATGAGGACAGTAACTGAATTCAAAAAAGCATGGGACCAACACAGAGGATCTCTAAAGGTAAAAAGTGGACTATTGTAGTTGTTGTTATGGAAGGACAGACTAGATAGGCCATGTGGTCTTTTTCTGTCATCATGTTTCTATGTTTCTAAGACAGGACAAGGAAAAGTGCTACAACGACACATGCAAGGAAATAGAAGCAGAAACTATTAGAGGAAGAACAAGATCAGCTTTCGTAAAGCTACGAGAGTTAAAGAAAACGTTCCAGCCTCGAATTGGAATGGTACAAGATGCTCAAGGATCTATGTTGAATGATGCTGAGAAGATCAAGAAAAGGTGGAAGAAATATACAGAGTTTTTATATGATAAAGATCAAGTGGACCAACAGCTGTTTCAACCTGTACCTTATGATCGGGAACCACTGGTGATGAAAGAAGAAGTTGAAGCAGCATTGAAAGCCTTATCAAAGAACAAAGCACCAGGCATTGATGGCATTCCTATAGAAGTATTGCAGCAATCTGATGCAGCTGTTACCATACTTACAAGGCTCTGCCAAGAAATATGGAAGACAACATCATGGCCAACTGACTGGAAAAGATCTGTGTTTATACCAATGCTAAAGAAAGGTGATCCAACTGACTGTGGAAATTATCAAACAATCGCTCTGATCCCACATGCCAGCAAGATTCTACTGAAGATTATTCAAAAGAGACTACAACTATACCTGGAACAAGAACTACCTGAAGTGCAAGCAGGGTTCAGGAAAGGGCGAGGAACGAGAGACATCATTGCGGATGTGAGATGGATCCTTGAAAAGACTAAAGAATACCAAAAGGATATCTATTTGTGCTTTATCGACTATAGCAAGGCTTTTGACTGTGTAAACCATGAGAAACTCTGGGCCACATTAAGAAGCATGGGTATACCAGAACACCTGATCGTTCTCTTGCGCAATCTGTACATTGATCAAGAAGCAACAGTTCGAACGGAACAAGGAGAAACAGAATGGTTTAAAATAAGTAAAGGTGTAAGACAAGGCTGTATACTTTCCCCCTACCTGTTTAATTTATATGCAGAACAAATAATCAGAGAAGCAGGATTGTATGAAGACAACAGAGGTGTGAAGATTGGTGGAAGATTGGTGGAAGACTCATCAACAACCTTCGCTATGCTGATGATACTACATTACTGGCTGAAAGTGAAGATGATCTGAAACATTTGCTTCTCACAGTCAAAGAACATAGTCTCAAAATGGGCCTGCACCTTAATGTAAAGAAGACAAAGATCATGACAAGTTGCATAATCAACAGGTTCATCGTTGAAGGAGAAGAAATTGAAATTGTGAACAACTTTAACCTACTTGGATCAACTATCAATAAAGAAGCAACAAGCAGTCAAGAAATCAAACGACGCATTGCTCTTGGCAGAATGGCTATGAAAGACCTAGATAAGATTCTCAAGAGCAGAGATGTCTCTCTCCATACAAAGATTCGACTTGTTCAAGCCATGATATTTTCAATAACATCATATGGATGTGAAAGCTGGACAGTGAAAAAGACAGACAGGAAGAAAATTGATGCCTTTGAATTATGGTGCTGGCGGCGAATACTGTGTATACCATGGACTGCCCGAAGAACAAACCAGTCGGTACTAGAGGAGATCAATCCTAAGCTTTCTTTAGAAGCTCAGATGACAAGACTTCGACTTTCATACTTTGGACACATCATGCGAAGAGAGAGATCATTAGAGAAAGACATCATGCTTGGCAAGATAGAAGGTCAACGCAAAAGAGGAAGGCCAGCAATGAGATGGATCGATACAATAACAGCAGCTACGGGTGCCAGTCTGTCAACAATGAGCCGCCTGACTGAAGACCGAACACAATTTAGGATAGCTATCCAGAGGGTCGCCATGAGTCGACTCCAACTCGACGGCACTTAACAACAACAACAACAACAACAGCAGCTGGTTTAAGTTAACCAGCTCCTGAATACCCCAATGTTATGCGGTTAGCATCAAGGGTGCAATAGGTTTAAGAGGGGATATTCAATGGCACCAAACAGCTCTGTGCTGCTGAATATACCGCTCACCGCAATTAATGTGGTTAATGGGTCTGCTAACCATGTTAATCATTTTAAATATGCTCCCCCGAGGTACTATAGAACATCCTAAGCTTATGCCATCTGTCAATGGACTTCCTATTGCATTATAGACCAAATAAATATTTTGGAATTTTTTTTTATTCTTTACTTAATCTTAATAAGCAGGCATCTTCTGTTGTGAGCACTTGTTATCTTGTTCTGCGCCAACTTCATTCCGTTAAGTCCCTTCTCAGTAAAGAAGCACTTAAAATGTTAATCCATGCCCTTGTTTTAAATCAACTGGAATATTGTAGTATCATTTACAGTGGATCCATCCTAATTGGTGTTAAAAGGTTGTAGAATGTATAGAATACAGCAATCAAACTGCTCCATCTACTAAAAGGTTTGACCACTTAATCCCACCGCTGATGCTGACACCACATTCATTTTAAGATTACACAGTTAGTTTACAGAGCTTTTTATCAATGAGTTCCTGCATATTTGGCCAACCATCTAATTTGTGTAACATCAGCACAACCAATACGGTCACAATGAGAATTTTCGGTCCCTCCTCCCAGTTTCATATGCCCATTTACAGACGGCCAACTTAACTGCCTATATTTTTATAGCTCCTTCTCTGTGGAATGCCTTGCCAACACATTTGAATACTGAATCATCCTACTCAAAATTCAGTAAGTGGTCATTTCAGAACAGGAATAAGGGGTTTGAACATGAGGCGGGGACGTTTATGTACCAAAAACATCCCCAACCATATTCTGAAACACTGCTATCATGCACATACATGGCACTAGCACAGGGATCTCAAACCGTGCCAAGAAAGGGTGATATAGGGGCATGATCAGCCACGGGGACGTATAAAGCATATTCAGTAAAGGCCCCTGTACATATTAAATGTTTCCAGGAAACATTTAAGTTATTCCTACATTATTAATATACATTATTAATAAATTGACTGGATACTCCCTAACCTGAATATAACCTTCAACTTAGAAATGTAAATAGTTGCTGCCGTTGATGTAACACAGTTAATTTTCTCCGATGTATTATAGTTATAGTTTTAGCAGTTTCATGTAAAATCATTGTTAAATGTAAACCACTTTGATATCATTGAAAGGAGGTATATAAGAAATGTTAAATAAATAAATAAATATTCCTGCTGAAATGTGGAATAAGGCCAGAACTTGGAGAATATTATGCTGTGCTCTGCAATTCGTCCCACATAAAGGAATGGTTGTGACAAGTACGTGCTGAATTGGTGTGACTGCAGTCTGGAAAAACACAAGATGAAGTTTTAAGGAACAGGAAGCAGAGGCGAGGGAATGTTTTAAGGTAAAGAAACATTAATAAACACCCTTACAGAAATATTAAGAAGAGCAATAGTGGGTATTATGGCACTGCTGGAATGTGCTGTTTGTGCTAAAGGAGTCAATCTAGGGGACCCAAACAGTTCCCATTTTCAGAAAAATGGGACTGCTGATGTTGGGATAGTATGGGCGTGAGTAGGAAAAGGATTCTTGTTTGTGTCAGAAACAGAGATTATATTTTTAGTCCTGTTACCCCATGTTATAATGTTATATCATAGCTGTTAAGCATAAGTTCAGGGCATATTTTTGGCAGAATTATGTTTTTTGTGACTGAAAGTGAGTGTGTGTGTGTGTGTGTGTGTGTGTGTGTGTGTGTGTGTGTGTGTGCGTGTGTGTGGCTTAAGAGGTGCAGGAGAGGATCTGGTGTGCTCATATGCAAATTATGGGGGGACATGAAAGCCTGGCCAATACCTGGACCATATGGATGATCGCAGCAGCACCAGGTGCCAATGCGATCGGGCAGACAAAATCAGAGAAGGTTCTCTGTAGCAAAATGTCAAAATGTATCCCTGTCAATAATAAGGGACCATCAGAATATGAGCATTCAGCAGTGAAAACAGCACTAAGACATGCTCATATTAGAGACTTTAGAGACCAATGATGTTGCTGTTGTGCATGTGTTAGTGCTGTTTTCACTGCTGAATGATCTTTCTGAGGGTCCCTTATTATTGAGGGATATGTTGTGCCATTAGCTATAGGGAACCTATTCAAATTCCTTCTGGAATATTTTTCATAGGGTACTCTAATAAGATCATATATTGTTCGCAGTGTGATAGGGCACTTCTGGATCTTACTCAACATCTAAACCTATGCTCACCTACGCCTATTTGCATTTGAGTGTTAAAGCCGATTGACTCTCGCTATACAAACATTTTGTTCAAAAGAGATTCAGTAGTCACCATTCAAATGTTTTCTTGTAGTAGCATTAGAGTTTGCCCCTGATGAAGCCTTGGGCTACTCTGTCTTTGGGAGATGCTGATCGATTCTGGAAGATAAGTTAGTTGAATGGTTCTTCTATCCTCTACGCGTTTCTATTTTTGTTCTAGGCACTGCTAAGAGCTTTTTAATTACTTGTTGATAATAAATGTTTATATATTGAGAGGAGTTTTTCTGAGCGCTGATGTTTCTGCAAGTCAATTCTCTTTGGGCAGGCAACTGCTGAGTAGAGAGAGAATAGCTTTAACACTGAGGTCTTTCCTTCTCTCTTGTACGTATACGTATTATTGTAGTTTTGAAATTGTTTTCATGTGAGTAGGGTGTATGTGAGTTTAAATTTATGCTTTTTGAAAGTATTTTCGGAATTGGCTTCCCTAATGACTACTGAATATCTTTTGAACAAAATGTTTCTATAACAAGAGTCAATCGGCTGTAACACTGAATGCAAATAAGTGTAGGTGAGCATAAGTTTAGATGTTGAGTAAGATCCAGAAGTTTTCTGTTTTGTTGGTTATTGCCACTTCTGGTGCCGTGTTTCTGCGTATGAGTGTGATAGGGCAGCCATACATTCTCTGTGCCAGGCAATGAGAGATATGACTGATGGTGTGCCCACCCTCCCCAGATTGCTCCATGAGGCCTAAATCCCTACCCAGTCAAGGATCTATGAGAACTGTGAGAGTGGTGATATATCAGGAGGCAAGCTATTTGGTGTGATGGCACAGGGATCTCCACTCCCATGCCCACATAGGTCTGACCAGGGGAGTAGTACCACAAGGCAGACTGGGAAGGCAGACATGGTTGCCCCACAGATAGCGGATGTATATAGACTGACATACGTACACCATGATAGGACAGGTGTAGCTGCTGGGAGAAATGTCTGTAGCCAGATATGTGGGAATCAGATGCCATAGCCAGAAAGCCATACTATTACTACCCCTACTACTACTGAGCACTTGTATAGCGCTACAAGGCATACGCAGCGCTGCACAGACACATGTAAAAGAAGGTCCCTGCTCAACAGAGCTTACAGTCTAGTAACAAAAGACAACATAGCATCTTCTGACAGGATGCATTTAGGGGGAATGGTAAGGAAACACAAGGGAGATTAGGCGGATCAGAACCAAAAGCGGCAATTTAGAGGTGAGTGCGCAGCCTGGATTTGCAAAGGGCCAGAGAAGAAGCCTGATGTACAGACTCTGGTAGTTTGTGCCAGGCATATGGAGCAGCAAGGTGAAAGGAGCGAAGTCTGGAGTTAGCAGTAGAGGAGAAGGGCACAGATAGAAGCGATCTGCCAGGAGAGCAGAGTTCCCAAGGAGGGGTGTAGGGAGAGATAAGAAAGGAACGGTAGTGTGGAGCAGTAGAATGAATTCACTTATAGGCCAGAGGCACGAAAAGAGTATACATTTGTTGCTCAGCAATATTATGCATCCTTTGGGGAAACTGCAGTATTAGTTTCAGGTTTGATGCACTTGGTAAAGGTCCTTCCTTAGCAGTTTAAAGAGTGTTTGTAGATATGACCAAGGCAGAAATCACTGGGGCTATTTTCTAATATCAAATACCATTTGATGCAAGGTATGTCCTGACATACATGTTCAGATTTGCATTCTCTTATATCATATTAGGCTGCACTCGGAATACCTAGCACTTTTCAGGGTTTGTAGAGGACTGGTATGTGGTCTAGGTTGAATCAGCAGTCATTTCTCAATGGTATTAATGTGTACTTTGCATCAGCAAACTACTGCTAGTGTGAAGAGCAGCTTAGGAGATGCACATTTTTCCCAAGGGACGTGGCGTTCTCGGGTAGGTCATAGAGACCGGAGGGAAGGGGGGGGAGGGGAGATCCAAAATGTGTAACTTTTCAGAATACAGTGGGCGTGGGGATGTCCAAAACCTTTACCCATGTCCTATAATATTGATGGGGGATGTGTATCTCCATTATATTGCATGGCCCGTGCCTGCACCCGTGAGTGGGCTGTGCGCTGGATGCAGGGGCGGCTCAAGGCAATCTGCTGCCTGAGGCGAAGTATGAAATGGCACCCCCCCTACTCTAGAGGGGGCAGGGCTTTTTCAGAAATCCAATCAGAGACTGAACCAAACCAAAAAGCCGATTAGATTATATGGAGGAAATGCAAGATGTTTGCACACAGGGCCATATCAAGCTGCAATCACACCCTGTGCAACTTGCAGCTCGGGCGCAGCCCCCCTCCCCCCATACCTCCGTCCAGCGCTGCCTGCTCTTTCCCTGCTGCTGCTGCTGCTGCCCTCTGTTTTTTTTTCATGGTGGCGCCGGCAGCAGGAAAAGAGCAAGCAGCGCTGGACAGAGGTATGGGGAGGAGGAGGGGGGCATGCACCCGATCTGAAAGGCACCGGCACTTTAATCAGATCTGTCCCTCCCTACTCTGACATTGCGTCGGAGGAGAGAGGGACCAGACTTGCTTAAAGTGCTGTGAAAAGGCTTGGGGAGTGCATTTTGGCTGCCTGCCCACAGCCAAAATGTGGCCCCCAAGCCTTTCCGCCCTGTGCGGCTGCACCGCTTACACAGGTCTAGGTATGATCCCGTTTGCACATCAAGGAACTAAAAGATAGCAAGAACCAACAGCACAGTTTATAAAACTAAATTATAACTCATTTTTATTTTGTTGTTATAAACTGTGTTATGGTTCTTGCTTTTTCTTTTTCAACATATATTTTGCATTCACAGAAAGTGCAGAGCAGAATCAGGACATTCACCCACAGACCTCAATATTTAAAAATAAAATCTGATTCTGATCATCTCACTAACAACAACAACAACAACCACTATTCTCCAGTACCAGGCATATTGTGAACTAATACAAAACCCTACAACAAAGAGCAAACCTACCATGCCGTAACAGCACAAACTTCCAAAACTCACATAAGGAGCCCATCCAAAAAAAGCGTCACTGTAAATACTACAGTGGGCCCTGGAACATCCATACACCTATTTGAAAAACTGAACAAGTCAAATTACTACAGTACAGTATAGATCTTTATGTTCAAACTCCATGTTAACAGAACAACTGACCTCAGTCACACATTCACAACATCGACCCTCACCAAGTACAGAAGAAATAACCACAATCTAAAGTAAAAATAAAAATATGTAGACAAAATTTAAATTGAAACCAGAAGAAGCCAGAGTCCACATGCAGTGCAACATCAGATAAATAAGAGATGTAGTTCCCCAATACTGTGTAAAATATAAAAATAGCACAAAGTCCAATCTCTAAAATTAAATAAAATTATTTTTTCTACCTCTGATCATGCTGGTCCCGATCTGAGGCTTCTGCTTTCCTGTCTTCTCTTAGCTCTCTTTCTGTAGTCTACAGTCCATGGTCCATCTGCCATTTCTTATCTCTTCTTTTGTTTTCTTCACTTCCTTCCATCAGCCCATTTCCAGTTCCAGTAACCCTCCCCAGTATCAGCCCCCTTTCCAGTCCTCCCCTCCCAGTACCTTCCAATGTCAACTGCCTTGCATTCCCACGACTGCCACTGGTGTCCAATCCCCCTCCTTCCCCACTGTCCAGCCCCTTCTAGTCCAAATAACATCCCAGATACCAGCTTACGTCCACTGTCAGTGCCATCCCCCTCAGTCAGCTGCCTTCCAGTCACCCTACCCTCTGTCCATCCCCCTTCCAGTGCCATTTGCATATCAGCTCCCTTCCAGCCTCCTCTCCATTACCCAACCACCTACCACTCCCATCCCCAAGTGTCAGCTCCCTTCCAATCCTCCTTTAGTACATCCCAGGTGTCAGCTCCTTTCCAGCCCCCTCCTTCCCCAGTGTCAGCTCCCTTCCTGCCTCCTCCTTCCCCTGGCAGAACCTCTCATTATCCTCTCCCTTCCAGTCCTATTCTACCATCCTCCTGCATCAGCCCATTTGTAGCCCTAGCCCCTAGTTTTCTTCCAGGACCAGCAGCACTCTCCTTCCCTCCCCCATTAGCCCATTTCCAGTCCCAGCCCATTTCCAGTCCTATCCCCCTTATCAGCCCACTCTAGTCATAGCCCCCCAATCAGCCCATTTCCTGTCCTACCCCCCCATTAGCTCACTTCCAGTCCTAACCCTCCTCCCCATCAGGCCATTTCCAGTCATAGCCCCCCCCCAATAGCTCATTTCCTGTTTCCCATCAGCGCCCATGGGCTTAGCAGAGCCGCGAGAAAGGGAAACTCTCCCTTTGTGGCTCTGTAAAGCCGGTGCTGAGGGAGAGAAGAGGACGCTGCTGGGTTGGCCGCTGGGCACTTTCATCTGCCGCTGCTGCGGCAGTAGCAGCAGCCGCTCTTTTTTTTTTTTTAATTTGAAGGTCAAGTGAGGCGGGCTTTTTGGGGGCAAATTTGCCGCCCCCAAAAAGTTGCCGCCTGAGGCCACCGCCTCACTCGGCCTCATTATAGAGCCGCCCCTGGCTGGATGTGTTCATGGGCCAGCTGAATAGCGCTTTGCCTGTGCCATGCCAAACATATCTATCTCCCTGATTCTGGACCTGTGGGGACGTCTAGACCCATGGATGCAGAATTGGGTTCAAACAGGGCCTGTTTTTAATTTAAACATGTCTGCAGGCCGGAGGTGTATGTTATGGAATTGGGCTCTACTTCTCCAAAACATATGGAACAAAGAGTTGTGATGATTAAAGTTGTTTGCTCTCCCACATGTCCACTCTTGTTTTTTACCTAGAATTAATTTTAGGGATCTGTCTTTTTGTTTGCCACTGTGAGTCAATTTTCACAACATGCCTGAATGCTGTTTTACATGTTTTGTGTGTTTGTCAATATATTTTGTTTCTCAGAAAATATTTTATCCTTGCTTTTATTTTTTTTCCTTTTATTTAAATTTGTAAACCCCCTTGCTACAATGGTATTTCAAGTCTGAACTAAATAAACTAGAGAGTTCTGCTCCTAAACTGGTCCCTTTGAAAATTTACTAGGGCTAAGTATTTAAATTTATATTCAGAATTTCAGTGAACTCATAAATTCATGAGCATAAAAAGTGGGAGCACAACAGGGGCAAATTTAGGGCAGACAAAAAAAGTTTAAAGCTTAGCACTGATTTTCAGCCCTAGGCTCATATTGTAAATTAGGCTCATAAATGAAGGTAAATGAATGGCAGGCCAAAATTTACAAACATATGTTTTAAGCTCTTAAACCGAGCTGAATTTTCAGCTGAAAACTTAGGGACCCTTTTATTAAAGTGGACTAAGCGATTAACATGTGTTTTGGTGTGTGGTAACTGCACGCTTTGGTCTGCCATTACTGCTAGCAGGGGGGCAAGATAGTTATCGTGCACTGATTCATGCACTACCACTCATGTGTTGGGGTTGAGAATGGGCAGGTTAGGGACTGAGAATGGACATCATGAGCGTATTGCAGTTAGCATGGGGGTCAATATTGCACGTTGTCAATGTTGTAATTAGCGTGGGTGCAATTACTTCCAACTGAATAGGTTTTAATTTTCATGCTAAAGACCTGTTAGGTGAAAAACCAGAGCACACTTTAATAAAAGGGACGCTTAGGCTCCTAGGTTTGGCTGAAAATAGGGCACAAATTTAGAAGTTTACCTTAGAAGCCTAACTTTAGGAATTGAGCTTTTTTACAATCTGAGTCCCACAAATTTGTTATTAGACAACAGCTCAGACACATTGAAAGAACATGGAAAAGAACACAGAATAGATCCTTCAAGGAGCAATTCATCGCCAAACAAATTGAATACTGCAATCTCACCAACAGCTGTAGGAAGGAATACTACTCTAATATCATTATGAAATCCCTTAACCGTCCCAGAGAAGTATTCTCCATAGCGTCCTCCCTCACCAAAAACCCCACATCAGCATTTCCCACAAACACAAAATCACAACTCGACCCACAGAACATGGTAAACTACCTATACAGCAGACATTCCACAGCACTCAATTCAAAAACCCGACTGCACACACTGGATAGGCCAACTCAAGTACACAACTGGGACCCATTCAAACTGATCTCATTGCAAGATCTCTCAGGCATTATCAGAGTCATCAATACCATTACCTCCCCACATAGAAACATGATGACAGAAAAAGACCGCATGGCCTATCTAGTGTATCCTTCCATATCAACCACTACAACATTCCCCTTTTTTCCTTCAGAGATCCTCTGTGTTTGTCCTATGCTTCTTTGAATTCAGATACTATCCTAAGAACATAAGAACATAAGATATGCCATACTGGATCAGACCAAGGTCCATCAAGCCCAGTATCCTGTTTCCAACAGTGGCCAATCTAGATCACAAGTACCTAGCAGTTTCCCCAAAAGACACAGGTTCCACAATGCTTGTAAGGGTCTCCTTTTAATAATGATTTATGGACATTTCCTCCTGGAACTTGTCCGAACATTTTTTAAACCCAGCTACACTAACAGCTTTTACTACATCCTCTGGTAACGAATTCCAGAGTTTGATTATGCGTTGAGTGAAAAAATATTTTCTCTTATTAGTCTTAAATGGGTTACACTGTAGCTTCATTGCATGTCCCCTAGTCTTTCTACTTTTTGATGGCATAAACAACCAATCTACGTTTACCCGTTCGACTCCATTTATTAATTTATAGACCTCTATCATATCTCCCCTCAGCGTCTCTTTTCCAGGTTGAAGAGCCCTAACCTTTTTAGCCTCTCTTCATAGGGGTATTCTTCCATCCCCTTTACCATTTTGGTGGCTCTTCTCTGTACCTTTTCAAATAATGCTATATCCTTTTTAAGATACAGTGACCAGAACTGCACACAACACTCATCTCTACCACCTCCACTGGAAGACTATTCCATGGATTCATCACTCTTTCTGTAAAGAAATATTTCTGCATATCACTCCTGAGTCTGTCCCCTTTCACCCTCATCCCATGTCCCCTCGTAGCAGAGCTTGCTTTCAATCAAAAGAGGCTCTCCTCCTTTGCATTTATGCCATGGAGATATTTAAATGTCTCAATCATATCACCTCTATCCCGCCTTTCCTCTAAGGTGTACATATTAAGATCCTTAAGTCTGTCCTCATATGCTTTATAAATGAAGACCACTAACCATTTTAGTTACCACCCTCTGTACGGACTCCAGCCTGTTTATCCTTATGAAGGTGCAGTCTCCAGAACTGCGCCCAATACTCCAAATGAGGACGCATCAAAGACTTATACAGAGGCACTATCACCTCCTTTCTCCTGCTGGCCACTTCTCTCCCTATGCACCCAAACATCCTTCTAGTTTTTGCCGTCACCTTTTCTACCTGTTTAGCTACTTTAAGATCATCAGACACAATCACACCTAGGTCCTGCTCTTCTTTAGTGGACAAAAGTACTTCACCCCCTATACTATATTGCTCCCTGGGATTGTTGCAGCCCAAATGCATGACCTTGCATTTTTTTAACAGTAAATCTCAGCTGCCATTCTTCAAGCTTAGCTAGATCCCTCCTCGTGTTATCTATACCTTCCTGAGTGTCTACTCTATTGCAGATTTTGGTATCATCTGCAAAGAGGCAAACCTTACCTGACAACCCTTCTGCTATATCACTAACAAAGATGTTAAAAAGAATCAGACCAAGTACAGATCCCTGGGGCACCCCACTTTTAACCTCCTTCTCCTCAGATTGAGCTCCATTTTTCTGTACCCTTTGTCGCCTCCCATTCAACCAATTTCTAACCCAAGCAGTAACTTTAGGTTCCATCCCTAGGGTATTCAGTTTCTTTATAATTCCCCTGTGAGGAACGGTGTGAAAGGCTTTACTGAAGTCTAAATACACCACATTTAGGGCTCTCCCTCGGTCCAACTCCCTGGTCACCCAGTCAAAGACATCAATCAGATTTGTCTGAAAAGACTTGCCTCTGGTGAATCCATGCTGCCTCTGATCCTGTAATCCGCTGGACTCCAGAAACCTCACTATTTTCTCTTTCAGCAGCACTTCCAATAATTTACTCACTACCGAAGTTAAACTAACCAGCTTGTAGTTTTCAACCACATCCTTACTTCTGCTTTTTTGTAAAGGCACCACATGAGCCTCACTCCAGTCCTTTGGCACCACTCCCGACTCCAATGAGGCATTGAAAAGGTCAGTCAGTGGAGCTGCTAGAATGTCCCCAAGTTCCTTCAGTATTCTAGGGTGTATCCCATCCGGTCCCATTGCTTTGTCTACTTTAAGTTGAGCTAGTTTCTTACGAACACAGTCTTCTGAAAATTGTTCAAGATGCCCTCGCTTCTGTTCCTGTTTGTGGGTGTTTTCTGAGGTCCTGTTCCTGGTTCTTCATCTGTGAACACAGAACAGAAATATTTGTTAAACAATTCCGCTTTATCCTCTTCAGCTACTACATATTCCTCCCCTTCACCCTTGAGTCTGACAATACTACTTTTGTCCTTCCTCTTCTCACTAACTGCATTAGCTATTTCCTCCTCTTTTTGAATCTTTGCTTTCCTGACTACTTTGCTAGCTTCTCTAAGTTTTTCCAGATATAGATGCTTGTCTTCTTTTCTCCATGATCTCTTGTATTTCACCTTTTCAGCTACTTCATTCAAAAACCATAGTGGTCTCCTTTTCCTTTTACCTTTATTTACCATTTTAACAAAAAGATTGGTTAAGAACATTCCAGAGTTTGATTACATGTTGAGTGAAAAAATATTTTCTTTTATTAGTCTTAAATAGTTTACCCATGTAGCTTCATTGCATGTCCCCTAGTCTTTCTATATTCTGATAACGTAAACAATCGATCTACGTTTACCCGTTCTACTCCGTTCATTAATTTATAGACTTCTATCATATCTCCCCTCAGCCGTCTCTTTTCCAGGTTAAAGAGCCCTAACCTTTTCAGCCTTTCCTCATAGGAGTATCCTTCCATCCCCTTTACCATTTTGGTGGCTCTTCTCTGAACCTTTTCTAAAATCGCTATATCCTTTTAAAGATACGGCGACCAGAATTGCACACAATATTCAAGGTGCGGTCTCACCATGGAACGATATAGAGGCATTATAATATCTTTTGTTTTATTTTCCATTCCTTTCCTTATCATACCTAGCATTCTATTTGCTCTCTTGGCCGCCGTTGCACACTGGGCCGAGGGTTTTAACATGGTATCCACAATGACGCCTAAATCTTTTTCCTGGGTGGTGGTTCCTAATGTGGAACCTTGCATCGTGTAACCATAGTTTGGGTTGTTCTTCCCTAGGTGCATAACCTTGCACTTGTCCACATTAAATTTCATCTGCCATTTTGATGCCCAGTCTTCCAGTTTATCAAGATCCTCTTGCAATTTTTCACAATCCCCTTGGGTTTTAACAACTTTAAATAGTTTTGTGTCATCTGCAAATTTGATAACCTCACTCGTTATTCCACTTTCCAGGTCATTTATGAATATGTCAAAAAGCAGCAGACCCAGCACAGATCCCTGGGGTACACCACTATTCACCTTTCTCCATTGGGAAAATTGGCCATTTAGCCCTACCCTCTGCTTTCTATCTTTTAACCAGTTCCTGATCCACAATAGTACACTGCCTCCTATCCTATGACTCTTTAGTTTTGCCAAAAGTCTCTGATGAGGGACCTTGTCAAAGGCTTTCTGAAAGTCCAGATACACAATATCAACCGACTCACCTTTGTCCACCTGTTTATTCACTCCTTCAAAAAAACATAACAGATTAGTAAGACAAGATATTCCTTGTCTAAAGCCATGTTGGCTGTCTCCCATTAGGTTGTGACTATCTACATGCTGAGGAATTTTATTCTTTATGATGGTTTCTACCATTTTTCCCGGTACTGACGTCAGGCTCACCGGTCTGTAGTTTCTCGGATCACCCCTGGAACCCTTTTTAAAAATTGGTGTTACATTGGCGATCCTCCAATCTTCAGGTATTAGAGATGATTTTAATGATAGTTCACAGATTACTGATTGCAGGTCTGCAATCTCATATTTCAGTTTTTTCAACACCCTTGGATGTATACCATCTGGCCCAGGTGATTTGTTACTCTTCAGTTTATCTAATAGTTGTAAGACATCTTCCCGATGTATCGATATTTCCTTCAATTCTTCTGCAGCTTTAAATACCACTTCAGTCATGGGTAACATCCCTACATCTTCCTCAGTAAAGAATTCATTCAGTCTCTCCGCTATCCCCTTGTCGCCTCTTAGTTGCCCTTAAATTATCCCCTTTCAGTTTTGCCCACTGTTTTTCTACATCCCCCAGCTGTTCCCATCCCACTAATGACTCCCTGAGGCATTGGCCCATCTTGGCAAAACTAGTTTACCTAAAGTCTAAGACCCTTGCTTTTGAATGGATTTTAACAGGCCTAGTCCTAATATTGAACCACACCATCTGGTAATCACTGGATGCAAAATAATCTCCCACTATAACATCAGAAACACTTTCATCATTGGTAAGCACCAAGTCCAGTATGGCCCCTTCACGTGTGGGTTCTGTTTCCAGTTGCCTGAATAGTTCTCCTTGTGGAGAATCCAGGATCTCCTTACTTCTAGATGATACTGCAACAGAAATGTTCCAGTCAACATCTGGCATATTGAAATCACCTATCAGTAGCACTTCCCCTTTCCTAGCAATGTTGCATATGTCTTCAATTAACTCTCCATCCACCTCTTACTCCTGTGAGGGAGGTCTGTATATCACACCAATGCAAATAGATTTCTCTTTCCCTCTTTCTAGTTTAACCCTCCATGACTCCCCTCTCTCTTTTAAGCTCTGTAGTTCCAAAGCTTTAATATTATTTTGTACATATAGTACCACTCCTCCTCCCCTTCTTCCTACCCTGTCCTTTCTGAATAAAGTATAGCCTGGTATAGCTACATCCGTCATGGTTTTCTGTGAACCATGTTTCTGTAACTGCCACTAAATCTAAGTCAGCCTCTCCGATTAAAGCTTCAAAATCTGGGATCTTATTTCCCTTGCTATGGGCATTTATACACACCGCTTTCCATATGTTGTTCCTTTTACCCATTTCCATAAAGGTATTTAATGTTTCACTTACCTGGGGCCTTTCACTTACCTGGGGGTTTTCTTCACCCATCCCCAATGAATCTAGTTTAAAGCCCTCTTCAGTAGATTAGCCTGTCAGCTTCTAAAGACATGTCGACCTTTCTTGTATAGATGGACGCCATCTCTGCTCTGCAATCCTTGGAACAGCATCCCATGGTCCAGGAAACCAAAATGCTCTCGATGAGACCATGTATTTATCTCCAAGATGCAAGCTTCTCTGCCTTGGCCTTTACCCTCAACAAGGAGGATTGAAGAGAACACCACCTGTGCCCCTATCTGCTTCACCCTCTGTCCCAAAGTCATGAATTCACTTTTGATACACTCAGAGGGATACCTGGCAGTGTCATTTGTGCCGACATGGATAAGCAATATTGGGTAATAGTCAGTGGGCTTGATGAGTCTAGGCAAACTCTCCGTAACATCTTGGATTTTGGCACCTGGCAGACAGCATATCTCTCTGGACATCAAGTCTGGTCGGCATATGGATGTCCCAGTACCCCTCAGAAAAGAGTCACCAACCACCACTACCCTTCGCTTCCTTGTGGTCACTGATTCTGCAACTTTGGGGTGCTCGAGCTCTGGTTCTTCCCTTTCCAGGGATGCTTTCTCCTCCTCCACTTCCAGGGCTGCATAATGGTTCTTCAATTCAAGTGCTGGAGAAGTTGGATTGGTGGTTCTACAGGCTCTGGTGACGTGTCCAACCACCATCATTCTGTAGGCTCCCATCTTCTCCTTTGCTGAAGAGCTTGGATGTTGCAAGAAGTATCTCATCAATGTACTTCTCACTCTCTTGAATGCTCCTCAGCCTCGCCAGCTCATCTTTGAGTTCCTCAACTTGTTTCCTGAGAGCATCTGCCTGCAGACATCCTGCACATGGAACTGGCTCTTCAACTGGCATTGGGACCTCTGTCTGGACAGATGCAGAAGCTGTAATGGGGGCAACAGCTTTGTCGATATGATTTTTTCCAGCCATTCTTCAGTCGGTGGAGCTTAGGTATCTGTTAAATCAAAAGAGAGAGACCTAACAAAGTATCGGCTGGTTTCCCAGCTGTCCTTTGCTTGAAATGTATAGCCCCTGTTAGGAATGCCTCCTAAACAAAGGAGTATGTGGGAACTGAACTGCAGGTCTGGTGTGTCCAAACACAGTGATTCAACCAGTTTCCTGATTAAAATCATTTAGAACTGAATTCTCTTCAACAACACAAAAGATCGTCCACACTTTCCTCTCTCAAGGTTACTTACCACCTGCCCTGAAGCAGGCCTCAACAAGACCCATCCTGAAGAAATCATCAATGGACCAGTCTGCCCCAAGCTCATATCATTCTATCGCAAGCATCCCCTTCCTGGCCAAGGTAATAGAAAAAGCAGTACAACATCAACTTCAAGAGCATATCAACACTCATGCACCCCTGGACCCTCAGCAACATGGTTTCTGCCCTCAGCATGCTGTAGATACCCTCTTCACCTCATTTCTTAATCAGGATCTTGATAGGCCACATCAAGGCTTTACGATGATATTCCTGGACATCAGTGCTACCTTGGAATCCATCTCGCACCACATCCTTCTTACAAGACTCAGTGACACAGGCCTCCACAGTAGCAAGATTGGCTGTTATAAATGCCCGTGCTAGATTTTTCAAGAACAAACGTAAATTATAATTTATGCACGTAACTTTGCACTCTGCCCATACTCTGTCCAAACTCAGCCCCTGTACACTCCCATATAAAAGTATGCGTGAACGGTCTGATACAGGCAATTTTAGAATAGTGATCATGTCAAATACATGTGTACATGCCCATTTATGTGCATATATGATATATCTAAAATACGTTGAGTGTCAACACACACATAAATCTAGGCATGACTTATAAAATTACAGCCATAGAGGTATATTCCAAAATGTGCGTCCAGGCCCCTGTGCGCCCGATCAGAATCAGGACACACAGAGGTAGACCTGATTTTGATTATGCGGGGGCTAGATGTACCCTGAGGAATCAAAATTGAGTCTAGGATCTGTACGTGCAGGCCGGGACTAGATTCCGATTGGCCTGCACATACAGACCCTGGCCCGGCTAACTCAGTCAGGCCCCTGAATGGAGCCGTGGTGCCATGGCATCCCATTTTATAACAGGGTAGCTAGGCTATCAAGGCACACTGATGCATGCATTGCACCTATTCAATAAAGGCAGCATATGTGCCTTCGTGCCCTTATAAAATTACCCAAGGAAAAGTAGGCACATACATTTACACCTGTTCTGAGGCAGATGTAATTATGTGTCTGTATGCAACAGTCATATTTGATGCATATTTTATAAAATATGCACAAAAGTACCCATTCTGTACCATCTCTGACATCAGGAACATCTACCTTCTTTTGTGTGTACATGCCTTGGGCAATTTTACAAAATGTTATTGAGCACGTAAAACACTCAAACATGTTATGAAGTTACCCCCTTAAAGTTACAGGGTATTGTGGAAGTGAAATACAAGCTGAGTGACCATATTCACATGTAGAAACAAAATCTACACAAGGTGAGACTGTTTATCCGGTTAGCAGCAGCCATTAACCAGATAAAGACGCCAACTGGGGCTAGCCACTGCTTTTCAGTGTCATTATTCGGATAATGCCCTTGAAAATCATCATAGATTATCCCGGCACTATCTGGATAGTGCTGGGGTTATTTGGAGGCAGAGTCGGGGTGCAGTGGCAAATTATCTGGATAGCAGTGATTTTCAATGCTGCTATCCAGACTGCATTGCTCAGGACAGCAAAGCTATGCAGACAGCTCTCAGGATAACAGCACTGAAGATCGCCATTGTTCATACAGTGAAGTGGTTGTGGGCATACCCGGATATTCAGCATTGCTCTCTGGATATCAGTTGGCACCAAACATCTGTGTATATCTTTAAATGCCGTGGCCCTCATTTAAGGGAAATGGCAACAGCAAAGTTATTTATTTATTTAACAGGTTTTATATACCACTTTATCATTTCAATCAAAGTGGTTTACATTGTAACTTAAACTTAGTAATGTACATTAAACAGGGATATTAATAACTTGGATTTTTCTGAGGCAATGGAGGGTTAAGTGACTTGCCCAAGGCCACAAGGAGTGCTAGTGGGAATCAAACCCTGGTCTCTGGATTCTCAAGCCAGTGCTCTTAACCATTAAGCTACTCCTCCACTTCTAGAGTTTAAGTAGCTGCCTGAAAATGGCTACAAGTGAACTTAAAGTCTTGGTTAAAAATTACGTTTATGTTGCTTTCCACTTTTTTTCCCTTTCCGCTAACAAAAATGCACTGAGATGATCCACATAATCAACTGCTCAGATCAGATTCCCTGTTACCTGATTCCTGCTTATGGATAAATCTCCCCATTTTACATAGGACCGCAGACCAGGAGATTCCCTGGGAACCAGCACTGGGTTACTGATCAAGCACCAGTGTTTTGCTTATTTACAGCTACCCAGATGAGGCCACTGCCAGCTGGCACAGAAGACAGAGCTGGCTCAGTTTTCCCCATAGGAGAACTAAACATGGAGGCAAAACCTTCCTCACTTTTTCAAGCAGGCTCGCATAATTCATGGAAGCACCTACATGCCGGGATGTCCACCTCTGGTGGCTGCTCTCCAGTACCTTAGAACCTTTGGAGGAGATAAACTCACACTGACAACTGACTGCAGGTAAAGGCTGGGAACAGGGGGTGTGGAGGAGAGATTAGCCTGTGCTGAGTTAATATTGGGGAGTCTCCTAGAATCTTTCATCACTCTTCCTCTGTTGATGGCTGCTTTCCTTGCTCAGATATTAAGTATTCAGACCTCATTTACATCCTTATTTTTCAATTTGCTGCCACAGTAGTTTAATTTATTCGATATAATTTCTTTTTCTGAGGGGACATTAATCATTGCCCTGTGCTTTTTGGCGCCTCTGGGATGTGTGTGGATGTGTGTGTGTACGTGCGTGTGTGTTATTTTTGGTAAATCAATAAAATAAACCACTACCCGCCTTTCTCCCCTCCTATCCTTCCCCCTCATGCCCCCTCCCATACACACAATGCCAGAGGAGAGAAATCTTATTTCTCACTCACGTTTTTCCTTGCTTTCTTCACATTCATTTGCAGGTTTCAAAGATTAACTTGTCTCTTTCTTCCCGATGAAGTACAGGGGTGTGAGCATAGCTTGGTGCATACCGGGATATGGATAACATGACTTCCCCTGCTAGTGCTGAACTTGGGTTGACTTTATCTAGAAAGGAAATGGAAGAGACAGAATCAGGGGGCATGTGGATGGCAAGAAAACAGGCTGCCCTAGTACATGCTCAGTAATGTGAGGCCAGGACTTTGGGGGTTAGCAGCTCAGGGGATGTACATTGGGCTGGCCAAGTCTGTCATTCAGTCTGGCATCCATCCTATCAAAGATACAAATTGCAAAAGTAACATTTAGCCTTCAAAGGCCATATAATATATATCTTAACTTATATAAAAAAAGCAAGACACCTATTTGTATAGCATTAAATAGAGTAATCTTTTAATAACTTTATATATATAAATTGCACATAACTACATCAGTTTTTTTAAGTTCGTTCTCATATATAGCCATCATATTATCAATTTCATATTGTGTGATACATTGTTTCATTTACAATATACTTCTATCATCCATCAAATTTTATCAACCACATTTTCAAAATGTATGATTGTCAAATACCATATATATTCTCCACCCCTCCCTCTCAGGGTCCTTCCTTGGTTTTTAATTTATCTCATCAGGTTCTAACCCCAGTAAAGGAATCAGTATTGAATCAAGGTTTGTCATTTATTCTATCTACCCATTCAGATAAATTTTCATTACAAGTAGGTTTATAAGTGTTTTTTTCGTAAACTAAAGTTAAAATTGTTTTTTGCTAATCAACCTGCTATAGAATCCAGAGGGGAATGCTTTGCAGTGAAATCTTGCTGGGTTCTGCCGAGTCCTCCAGACCCCAATATTGTGGCCTTTGAACGAGTAGTCACACAGACAGTACGAGAATTATCAGGAACACCTGTTATATATTACCTTTCTAAAATTGAGTGGTAGGCTATGAAATTTTTCAGGAATGATCCATCTATTGTGGTAAAACCAGCTGATAAAGTTGGGGGAGTGGTTGCTTTGAATCGTTCAGATTATGAACACAAAGTTCTGTTACAGTTATGAGATCAATCATTTTACCTCCCCTTGGAGATGCATCCTACTGAATCGATTCAGGCTGAAATTTTGGAGGTCTTGGAAGAGGCTTTACAAACTCAGTTGTTTTCAGAGAAATTATTTAAATTTCTATCAGTACATGCTCCTAAGATGCCTACATTCTATATTGTGCCAAAAATTCATAACTCCCCAACTTCTCCTCTTGGATGTCCTATAGTGTCTGGGACTGGTTCCTGTTTAGAATTCTTGTTGCGATATATAGACTCCTTTTTACGTCCACTTATTCAACAGTCAGCTTCTTTTGCTTGTGATTCTGGATAATTATTATCCAGACTCATTTGACTGCTTTGGAGAGTCATTTTGACTCTTATCTTATGGCCACCATGTATATAACAATGTTATATACCCATCTACCACAATGCCAAGCAATGGAGATAGCTATGTGCTATTTAGGAGCATAGTTGTATTCAGATTTTGAATGGTTGTTTTTTTCAGCGTTTGTTAGATTTAGTTTTATAGCGTAACTACTTTGAATTTAATGACATTTACTACCATCAGATTCATGGTTTAGCCATGGGAGTTATGGTGGCCCCTTCAGTTGCAAGACTATATATCTGTGACTTTGAAGAATGAGAACTTTATACATCTATTTTTAGGTCTAAAATGGTGAAGTGGGTACATTATATTGATGATATAGTCTTCATTTGGCAGGGAGGAGACTGAACTTTCTGAGTTTCTCCGATGATTGTATACTCATCGCATCAACTTATAGTTTACTCCTTGTGTATCGCGGGAATCAGTGGATTTTTTGGATATTAAAATTCAGTTGTCCAAAGGGTTTTATTCACTTCAATTTTTCATAAGTTAACTGACTGCAATAGTCTTTTGGATAATATCCCTACAGGTCAGTTTTTGCGATTAAGGAAACTTTGTTCTACATGGGAGAAATATACGTGCCAATCCAAACACATGATTGCCAGGTTTAAACATCGGCAATATCTGTCTCATATGATTTATACAGCGCATATGAGCACTTCATGTTCATCACAATCTTCTATTGATGGATTGTGAAAAATCAATTGATAAGCATCTAGTTTGTGTTTTACCTTATGATACACAATCAACACAGGTAAAACATATGATATTGAAATATTGGTCAATCTTGCAGGTCCATTCTATGTTTAAAGACCATCCAATGTTTGCTTTTTGTAGGGGTAAGAATCTTAGGGATTGTCTGGTGTATTCAGATTACGCCCTGAATTAGAGGCGGTGACTATACAGAGTGGCTATAGATATTGTGGACAGTGTGTAATCTGTTCTTACATTTTGGAGATTGATATATTTAATCATCCCACTATGAAAATTTCTTTTAGGTTAAGGAGTAACACAATGTGCTTGTCTCAGGGAGTTGAGTATGTAATTGTGTACACATGTCAAAAGATATATATTGGACAGACGGTGTGCCCCTTTAAACAATGCATGATTGAACATCTTTCAGCGTTGCATGGGGGGGGGGGGAAGGAATGAATCTGCTCTTCTGATGCCACATTGGTATCAGATGGGGCATCATTTAGAGGATTTTAGATGTGTGGTCCTCTTGCAGTTACATGAGGAAGGAGGTGGGAACTTTATTAAGCAGTTGTGTCATCAGGAACAGATGATGATTTTCAGTTGGAACACCGTGATTCCTTTTCGCTTAAATAGATTGAATGGCACTGGTTCTTTAAATAGCGCCAGGGAGGAGAAATAATAAAGCGCATTCTCTGGCGTTTTTTGGTGCCGGTGCTGTCTTGAATTATAAGCTTGCGGCGGACAGGTCAGTGGATTATATATAGCGGTTTTGTGGTTAAATGTAGTGATTGTTTTTTTGTGTACAATGATTTTTAATATGTTGCTATAGATATCCTGAGGAAGCCATTGTTTGGGGAAACTATGGGCCCTAGTTGGGTTTGGTTGTGAAGTGCAATGAGATGATCAATCACTGGCAATACTGTGCTGGCGGAGATCTGAAGACATCTTGCACGGTGGAGGGAGATTACATTGCCGGTGTTGTGTGCTGCGGTGCTAACTCCCCTGAGTGTTGCAATAGCGTATATTGAAACAATATGGCACAAGTTTCATTTCTGATTACATTGTGGACTATCATTGATTTGGATGTGTTACAGACCCATTTATAAGAATGATCAGAAAAAAACTATATGATAAGAGAAGAGAAGAAATTGGGGCAACAATAGATGTTAAAATCTTTGAGAACTGAGGGGCTGTAGTAGTTTAAGATCTCAGTTTTAAGATCCTTCTCAAATTTGTTGACTTATTACTGCAGCCAGTGGTAGTTTAACAAGATCATTTTTTAATTTACTGTTATGTAATTCATGTAATTTATGTTGTAAGTATTGTGGTAGAGTATATATGGCATTTGACAATCATACTTTTTGAAAATGTGGCTGATAAAATTTGAAGAATGATAGAAGTGTTTTGTAAATGAAACAATGTATTACACATTATGAAATTGATAATATGATGGCTATATATGAGAATGAACTAAAAAAATGATGTGGTTATGTGCAATTTATAATAAATATATAAAAGTTGTTAAATATGTCTCTATTTCTCTATTTATTTATTACTCTATTTATCATTGCTCTATTATATATTATCTATTTAATGCTATACAAATAGGTGCCCTGCTTTTATGATATAAGTTAAGATATATATTATATGGTCTTTGAAGGCTAAATGTTACTTATGCAATTTGTATCTTTGATATTATAATTTGTAACAATAGTGGTAATTATTCTGCATTGTACCCATTCTATCAGAAACATGAGCCAGTGTTTCTTTGTGAGTAGGCATGCAGTGAGACAGAGGGGCCTTTTTACTAAACGGTGCTAGCTTGCAGCACGGATCTGGCACATACTAATGGTTTGAGTGGGACACATGTTTACAGCAAGTGCAGGGCCATCACAGCACTGCCAGATTTTGGCGCTGTCCATGGCATGTTAGGATTGCAAGTGGGAGGATTAGGGGCAGAGAGTGGGACGGGTGAGCACCACACAGCACAATCTTGCTACCTGCACCGAGGCAAGTAGCTTAGGCACACTTTATTTATTTATTTATTTATTTATTTATTTATTTAAAAGTATTTCTAAACCGTCTTATCATAAAATCAAGGCGGTATCACAACAATACAATCAATGTGTGTGGGGGGAATTTCATGCAGTGAAGGAGGGGTATAATGTGTGTGTGGGGGGAAGATCATGCAGTGGCTGTATTGTTTAAAATGTGCGTGGGTGTGAGGTGTATAGATTAGGGTGGGCTATGTACAGTGTGCGCTATGATACAGCATGTTCTATATTACAAGGTACAGTCCAGATAGGGCTTGAGTTAAATCCTGGGCCGTTATGCAATCTCTCGTCAGGGTTGGGGGGGCCTTTGTTGGTTAGTCCTTGTTGATTAAGTGACGTGTCCATAATGTTCTATGAACAGCGTTGTCTTCAGCTGTTTGCGGAAGTCTTTGAGGTCCGTTGTCGATCTCAGTTCGTCTGGGAGGGAGTTCCAGATAGTTGGGGCTGCCAGGGAGAGGGCTCTTGCTGTAGTGTCCTTTCGTGTTTTTCTGAAGTCTCTCGGGGTGTTGACTCTGTTGGAGGTTCCTCTTCTTCTTGGGCGGGTGCTGGTGTCTGGGTGAATGAGGGTGTGCAGGCTGTTGGCTGAAATGTGGTGCTTGATTTTGAATATGTTTATTATTGTTTTGTATTTGATGCGTGAGCTGATCGGGAGCCAGTGGAGTTCTTTGAGAACTGGGGTAATGTGTTCGTGTCTTGCTGAGCCTGAGATCATGCGTGCTGCGGTGTTTTGGGCTAGCTGAAGAGGTTTGAGGGTTTGTTTTGGTAGGCCAAGGAAGATGGGGTTGCAGAAGTCCATTAATGGTGTGATGAGTGCCTGGCATACAGTGCGGAAGTGTTCTGTGTCGAGGAGGGGTTTAAGCCGTCTGATGATTCTCATTCTATGATATGCATTCTTGACTGTTCTGTTGACGTGTGACTTGAGATTTAGTTCGTTGTCCAGGGTTACTCCAAGGTATTTTACTTCGGATTTTATTGGAATGGTTGTGTCTGTTATCCTGATGTCTGGTGGTTGGATGAAGTCAGGGTTGCGAGTGATTATTAGTGCCTCAGTCTTGTTGTAGTTGATTGAGAGGTTGTTGTTCGTACACCAGTTTGTCATTTGTGTTAGGCAGTCGGTTATTTTCTTGTAGTCTGGGTTGTTGGTTGAGATAGGTGTGTATATCATGATATCGTCTGCATAGATTGTGTATTGAATGTTGTTCGCTTTCAGGATGTCGCATATTGGCTGGATGTAAATGTTGAACAGCAGTGCCGAGAGGGCAGACCCTTGAGGTACTCCTTGGCGGACTTTTATGGGTTGAGAGGTGTTGTGGCCTATCTTGACTTGGATCTGCCTGTTAGTGAGGTAGGATTGGAACCATTTTAGCGTGGTACCATGAAGTCCGATTTTCTTTAGTCTTTCCAGGAGGATTAGGTGGTCAACTGTGTCGAAGGCGGAGGAGATGTCGACGAAGATCATTAGGATACCTTTAGTGTTGTTGTCTATGACTCTGAGGATGTTGTCTATGAGGTAAATCAGCAGTGTTTCGACTCCATGTTGGGGGCGGAAGCCGTGCTGGTTATCGTCTAGAGGGGCATTGTTGTCAATATGTTCCTGCAGTTGTTGTTGCACTGCTTTTTCAATGATTTTTGTCAGAAAGGGAATGCTGGATATTGGTCTGTATGCTGCTGGGTTGCTCTTGTCGAGGGTTGTTTTTTTCGGTATTGGGCGTACTGTAGCTTGTTTTAGTTGAGCTGGCAGGAGACCCTGGGTGAGGGAGTTGCGCACAATGCTGTGTATGATGTGGATGAAGCTTGATTTGGTGGCCTTGATCCATGATACTGGGCAAGGGTCTGTGGGAGCGGTGCTTGTTCTGATTGCTGAGATGATGTGGGAGAGCTGTTCTGTTGAGGGAGGGCAGAAAGTGTCCCAAGTCTTGGGGTATGAATCCGGCTGGGTTGAAGAGCTGGTTGTAGTTGGGTCTGTGGAGTGAAATTTGTCTTTGATGTGATCCGCAAATTTTTGCGGGTCTATTTGTATATCCTCCTCTGTTTTCTGTTCCTTTGTGAGGATTTTCACTATTTCGAAGAGCTCCCTGGGTTTGTTTATGGAGGTGTTTATCATGTTTGTATGGTATTCTTTCTTGGATTGGTAGATGTGTTCAGTGTATTGTCTCTGGTTTGTTAGGTAAATCTGCTGGTTTTCGGGTGTCTTGGATTTTCTCCATCTCCGTTCCATCTTTCTGAGATCTCTTTTTTTTTGTCGTATGGTTGTGGAGTACCAGGGCTTGTGATGTCTCTTGTTGTTGCAGTGTTTCTTTGGTTTGGTAGCTGTAGTTGTGGCAGCGTTGGATAGTGTGTTGTTCCAGTTGGTTATTTGAGTCTCCAGGTTGTCTGTTTCTGTAGACAGTTGATTTAACGTGTCTAGTAGGAAGGCGTCTCTGTCGAAGTTCTTGAATCGCCTTTGTGTGGGGGAATTGTTGGTTTGTTTGTTGCGCTTGTCTTTTTGAAGTTGCAGTATGATCTTGATTATGTGGTGATCTGACCAGGGGACTGGGGTGATGGAAGGTGTTGAGATTAGCCCTCTTGCAGTTAGGGAGTTGGTTGCGAATATAAGGTCTGGTGTAGAGCCGAGTCTGTGTGTAGGGGCGTTGATGATTTGGGTGAATTGAAGTGATGTCATTGCTTGGAGGAAGGCATCTGCATCTTTGTTGTTGGTGGACTTGAGGTTGAAGTCACCAAGCAGTAGCGTGGGTTTGTTAGTTGCGGTGAGAGCACATGCTGTTTCGAGCGTGGCTGCCAGTTCATCAGGGGGTGCTCGGGGAGCTCTGTAGGCTAGGCAGAGTGCCACGTGTTTGTTCATGATGCTGAGTGTGTTGCTTTGAGGAGTGTCGGTGTAGCTGTGCGTTTTGAACTTCAGGTTTTTCTTCGCAATTATAAGAACCCCTCCTCCGCGTTTGTGGGTGCGTGGGCAGTTGTGAGCTGTGTAGGCGTCTGGTACCAATTGATTGAGTAGGACTGTGTCGGTGGGATTGAGCCAGGTTTCTGTAATGCAGAGTATGTCTGGTTGGTGGTCTTCTATGTGGTCTGCTATTGTGTGTATCTTGTTGCATATGGACCTTGCGTTTATGAGCTCTATGTTAGTTTGCTCTGTTGCGTTGTGTGACTTCGTGGAGAATTGTGCGAGGGGGTGTGATTTGTGTGTGTTTTTTCTTCTTGTTGTTGATGTGTTGTGTGTGGCATGTTGATTGCATTGTGGAACTATGTATTGCCAGGTGGTGGGTGGGTGCCATTGGAGGTTATGGTGTATTTTATTTTATTTATTTAACAGTATTTTTAAACCGCCTTATCATATTAATCAAGGTGGTATCACAGCAAACAATCGGGTAAAGTGAGTGTGTTAATCATGCAGTGAGGGTGCAATTTAGTTGAGTGTGTGTTGTATCGTGTGCTAGATTGGGGTGAGCTATGTACAAGGTGTGGTGTGTTGCGTGCTAGAATGGTTTGAGCTATGTACAGTGTGGGCTATATACAGTGGTGCTGTAAAACATTATCTGTACAGGCAGCAATATGTGCTGTTATACATTCTCTTAGGTTATGTGATGTGTCCATAGTGTTCTATGAACAGCATGGTTTTTAGCTGTTTTCTAAAGTCTTTGAGGTCTGTAGTTGTCCTCAAGTCGTCTGGTAGTTTGTTCCATATAGTTGGAGCAGCCATGGAGAGAGCTCTGTCTGTTGTGTCCTTGCGTGTGTGTTTGAATTCACCTGGGGTGCTGACTCGGTTGCGTGTTTGTTTTCTTCTAGGACGAGTGCTGTTGTCTGGTTGAATGAGGGTGTGTAGGCTGTTGGCTGATGTGTGCTGTTTTATCTTAAATAGGTTTATGATAGTTTTGTATCTGATGCGTGCACCGATTGGGAGCCAGTGTAAGTCTTTTAAGGTGGGTGTGATGTGGTCCTGTCTTGCAGTACCGGATATTATTCGTGCTGCAGTGTTTTGTGCTAGCTGGAGTGGTTTGAGGGCTTGTTTCGGTAGTCCCAAGTATATCGGATTGCAGAAGTCCAGTATTGGGGTTATCAGTGCTTGGAGGACGGTACGAAAGTGTTCTGGGGCAAGGAGTGGTTTCAGTCTCCTGATGATTCGCATCTTGTAGTAGACTTTTTGTATTGTTTTGTCTATGTGTGGCTTGAGGCTTAGCTTGTTGTCCAGAGTAACTCCAAGGTATCTCACTTCTGATTTTATTGGAATAGTAGTGTTTTGTATCTTGATGTTTGGCGGGTGTATGAAGTTTTGGTTCCGAGTGATTATTAGAGCTTCAGTCTTGTTGTAGTTTATTGCGAGGTTGTTGTTTTGACACCAGCTCGTCATTTGGGTAAGGCAGTCTGTTATCTTGGAGAAATCCGGGTTGTCGATTTCTATCGGGGTGTATATCATGATGTCGTCTGCATATATTGTGTATTGAATGTTGTTCTCTTTCATGATGTCGCATATCGGTTGGATGTAGATGTTAAATAGGAGGGCTGAAAGTGCGGATCCTTGAGGTACTCCTTGGCGGACATTTATGGGTCGGGAGGTGTTGTGTCCCACCTTGACCTGTAGCTGTCTTTCGGTTAGGTATGAGTGGAACCATTTCAAAGTGATACCGTGTATACCAGTGTTCTTTAATCTTTCCAGGAGCGTGTTGTGGTCCACTGTGTCGAAGGCTGAGGAGATGTCGATGAAGATCATTATGATTCCCTTCCTGTTGTTGTCAATTATTCTTAGGATGCTGTCGAAGAGGTAGATCAGTAGCGTTTCGACTCCGTGGTTGGGACGAAAGCCGTGTTGGTTGTCGTCGAGTGTTTCATGTTTGTCGATGTGTTCCTGGAGTTGTAGTTGTACCGTTTTTTTCGATGATTTTTGCCAGGAAGGGTATGCTGGAGATCGGTCGGTATGCTGCTGGATCCTTTTTGTCGAGTGTTGTTTTCTTTGTTATTGGTCTTACTGAGGCAAGCTTTAGTTGCTTTGGCATGAGTCCTTGAGTGAGTGAGTTGTGTACTATTTTGTGTATGGTGTGAATGAAGTTTGATTTGGTGGCTTTGACCCATGATACTGGGCATGGGTCTGTAGGAGCAGTGCTTGTGTTGATTGTAGAGATGATGTGGGATATCTGCTCTGTTGAGGGTGAGTAGAATGTGCCCCAGGTTTTGGTGTGTATGTCTGTCCCGGTGGTCCCACTGGGTGTTGTACGCTCTGTGGAGTGGAATTTGTCTTTGATGTGGTTGGCGAATTCCTGTGGGTCCACTTGTACTTCCCCTTCTGTTGTTTGCTCTTTTGTGAGGATCTTGACTATTTCAAAGAGCTCTCTGGCTTGTTGATGGAAGTATTTATCAAGTTTGTGTGGAATTCCCTCTTTGATTGGTTGATGCATTCATTGTATTGTTTTTGTTTTGTTAGGTAGAGATGTTGGTCGGCTGCTGTTTTGTTTTTTCTCCATCTCCGTTCAATCTTCCTGAGCTCCTTCTTTTCCTGACGTATTTTTGCTGAGTACCAAGGTTTGTTTTGTCTCCTGTTGTGTTGGTGTTTCTCGTGTCCTCCACCGGATGGTTTGGCGGCGTTAGCTAAGATGCTGTTCCATCTGGAAACTTGTTCCTCCAGGTCATCTGTAGGAATGTTCAGGTGTTGAGTTGTGTTCTGTATGAATTCGTCCCTGTCGAATTTCTTGAATCGTCTTTGTGTGTGTGTGAGTTGTTTGTTCTTTCTTTCGTTTGTCTGGTCCTTTTGAGATCGTATCTTTGTCTCAATTAAGTAATGGTCAGACCATGGCACTGGGGTAATGGTGGGTGGAGAGATTAGGTCTCTTGAAGTTATGTAATTGGATGCGAAGATGAGGTCTGGAGAAGATCCATGTCTGTGCGTTGGAGCGTTGATTATCTGTGTGAATTGAAGTGAGGTCATTGCTTGCAGGAAGGCCTCTGCGTCTTTGGCATTGGTGGACTTGAGGTTGAAGTCTCCAATCAGTAGTGCTGGTTTGTTGTTTGTTGTTATGGCACAGGCTTCTTCGAGTATGAAGGCTAATTCGTCGGGTGGAGCTCTGGGTGCTCTGTAGGTTAGGCAGATTGCAATGTTTTTGTTTTTGATGCTGATTGTGTTACATTGCTGAGTATTGGAGAAGCTATGTGTCTTGAATTTTAGTTTTGTCTTTGCTATTATTAGGACTCCTCCTCCACGCTTGTTGGTTCGTGGGCAGTTGTACGCTGAGTAGTTGTCCGGTACGAGTTGGTTGAGTAGTACATTGTCGGTAGGGTTGAGCCACGTCTCTGTGAAGCATATTATGTCGGGCTGTCGCTCCTCTATGTGGTCTACAAGAGTGTGTATCTTGTTGCATACTGATCTGGCGTTTATGAGCTCAATCGTTGTTACCTTTGTTGAGTAGGTTGCTGTTACATGTGCTTCCTTTGTGCAGGATTGGGAGTTTGATTTGTGTCTGTTTGGTCTTTTTGTCTGGGCAGTTCTGAGTGTTTGTTTGTGTGTGTGCTGTGTTTCTAAATATGGCAATGCTGTTGGTGGGTACCGCGTTGTGTTTGCTTGTGGGTAGTGTAGGTGTGTGGTTGGTGGGAGGAGTTGAGTGACGAGTAGGTAGAGTGGGAGGAAGTATGTGACGTGCATTTTGGTCTTTTGTGAAGTTCTGTTAGGGTGATGCCTTTTTTTTTTCTTAAGTCTTCGTTTGTTGCTTGCTTTGCTGTTGTTTTTCCTCTGGTGTTCTGTTGTATGTGTGGCTGTGATTCTCCCTTTGTGCTCACTCTTGCCGCGCTGTTCCTTGTAGGTAGTGGAGGTGGGGGTCTGGTGTCAAGATATGTGTGAGGAGGAGGCTGAATGGTAGAAACCATGTTGTGATCATGGTGGTATGCTGTGAAGTTCTTTGTGAGGTCTGCTTGCGGTTTTGGATGTCTGATGAGGTGTGCACAGTTTTCGTACAGTTCACTGACCCTGGTGAATGAGCTGCCGAAACTCACCTGGTCGGTTTTGTTGGTGCTGCTGTTCAGTGTTGGTCAGCTCGACCCGGTTTGGGGAACTCGAGTAGCGTGAGGATCGTTGTTGGCGAGCTCAAACCCGGCCTGGGGAGCTCAAGCCGTAGTTGCCTTTAACACTCGTGTTCAGCGCGGTGGGGGGTACGTCCCTGGGTTTGGTGGAAGCGTGCGGCTTTCTCGGCGTAGTGTATTCCTGTGGTTTTCGTGTTGGTGGGGAGGCACTCCTTTCTTTCCGCACTTCCATAGGTGGCCTTAAATGCACCTGTGCTATTGTTGTGCCATACTTTCCATGCTCTCGGCAGCTGAAGCTGTGATGTTGCCCTAACGTGACATGGATTTTCATGGTATCAGCATGTTAGGTGCAACACCCCAGTGCCCTTTAGTAAAAGGGCCCCAAAGTCTCAGTAGCGGAAAATGTCCAGTGATTGAGAGAGCACCTGACCCTGGAAGTATACATGTAGTGAGTTTAATTGTACATCTCACTTGCAAAGGGTGCCCAACTGGCTGGAGGTTTTCAATAATAGAGGCCAGCAGCTGGCAAAACCTTTAAACCAGCAATTTAATGGCTGGAGATCTTTGGACCACCAATCTCCAAAGTGGCAATCTGTCAAGCCTTCACCTCTTCTTACCCCATACCCCTCCACTTCATACTCACCTACCTCATTGACTCAGGGTAGTTCTATAAGGCAAAGCTAGATTTCTGCATGTGTTTACGCTTGTTAATCATGGTATTTTAGTGACTTATGTACACAAATGGCCACTTATGCATGGAGATTAGTCAGTCGCTATTCTGAAAGTATGTGCCATGGAGTGATAGTGCATGCTTTCACTTTGGGCATCCATAGAAACATAGAAATATGACGACAGAAAAAGACCACATGGCCTATCTAGTCTGTCCTTCCATATCAACAACTACAACAATCCTCTTTTTACCTTTAGAGATCCTCTGTGTTTGTCCCATGCTTTTTTGAATTCAGATACTGTCCTCATCTCTACCATCTCCGCTGGGAAACTATTCCACGGATCCACCACTCTTTCCATAAAGAAATATTTCCGCAAATTACTCCTGAATCTATCCCCCTTCACCCTCATCCCATGTCCCCTTGTAGCAGAACTTGCTTTCAATTGAAAGAGGCTCTCCCCCTGAACATTTATGTCATGGAGGTATTTAAACATCTCAATCATATCACCTCTATTCCGCCTTTCCTTTAAGGTGTACATATTAAGATCCTTACGTCTGTCCTCATATGCTTTATAATGAAGACCACTAACCATTTAGTAGCCACCCTCTGCACTGACTCCATTCTGTTCACATCCTTTTGAAGGTGCTGTCTCCAGAATTGCACACTATACTCCAAATGAGGTCGCACCACAGACTTATATAGAGGCACTATCACCTCCCTTTTTCTGCTAGCCATTCCTCTCCATATGCACCCAAGCATCCTTCTAGCTTTTGCTATTGCCTTTTCTACCTGTTTAGCTACTTTAAAATCATCAGAAACAACCACGCCCTGGTCCCGCTCTTCTTTAGTGGACAAAAGTACTTCACCCCCTATACTATATTGCTCCTTTGGATTGCTGCAGCCCAAATGCATGACCTTACATTTTTTAACATTAAATCCCTGCTGCCAGATTCTAGACCATTCTTCAAGCTTAGCTAGATCCCTCCTCATGTTATCTATACCTTCCTGGGTGTCTACTCTATTGCAGATTTTGGTATCATCCGCAAAAGGCAAACCTTACCCGACAGCCCTTCCGCTATATCACTAACAAAGATGTTAAAAAGAATCGGACCAAGGACAGATCCCTGGGGCACACCACTGGTAACATCCTTCTCCTCAGAGTGAGCCCCATTTACCTGTACTCTTTGTCGCCTCCCACCCAACCAATTTCTAACCCAAGCAGTAACTTTAGGGTCCATACCTAGGTTGCTCAATTTGTTTATAAGTCGCCTGTGAGGAACAGTGTCAAAGGCTTTACTGAAATCTAAATACATCAATCTAGGGCTCTTCCTCTGTCCACCTCCCTGGTCACCCAGTCAAAGAAATCAATCAGATTTTTCTGCCAAGACCTGCCTCTGGTGAATCCATGCTGCCTCGGATCCTGTAATCCGCTGGACTCCAGAAACCTCACTATTTTCTCTTTCAGCAGCGTTTCCAATAATTTACTCACCACAGAAGTTAAACTAACCAGCCTATAGTTTTCAACCAACGTATGGTCATTTACATCTGCTCTAGTGCTTACTTACACTAGTAGTCTATAAAATTAAATCCACATGGATTTGACTTTCGATGCATGTGTAAATTTAGCTGTTGCTTACGGAATTACATCCAAAGTGGCTCAGTTGAATAGAGTTTTGGGGTGGGAGGGGACTTGGGTACCCACTGATGAGCACAAGGAATCTTCACCTGATTGCACTCTCAGTAGCCATGGTGGCCTTTCTTCTTCCACAAAGGTTTTTTGTTGGAAAAGGAAATGTGTTGTTCAGAGGAGAAGGGGAGGGGTAGCACTGTGAGGATTGAAGCAGGTAATAGTTCACATTCCTTTTAGGGATGGCCCAGCCATTAGGCAAACCTGGTGGTTGCCTAGTTCGGCAGTGTTTCAGGGGGTTCTCGAAGAGCAGGGCATTGAAAGCAAAATAATAGATTCTGACAGCCAGGAGGGGCCTAAAGCTTGCCTAGGGTGCCAATATCTTGAACCAGCACTGGGGTCAGCCCTGATTTCATGCACTTCCTGATGGACTGCAGCAGTATCACAAGACCCCCGTCTTCTGTGACATCACTTCTGGACAGTGAGATAGTGAAATCCTAAGTGGAAGCCAAGGGATTGAGGCAAGGGTGAGGAGAGAAGAGAGTACAGCAAGATGGGGGCCAGTTTATTATTTGAACTCTGATGGCAACATTGTTCTGGCAATGAGTGCTTGGTGCAGGTGACAATGTGTCTTTCTCTGAGCGTGCATATGTAGGATATTGCAATGAATGTGCAGTGGCTGTAACAAATTCTTTTAGGTTTCAAAAAAAAAGGAGACAGGAGGACTATTCAGATGGTCCTTCTTTCTCATTGGCGAAGGGGTATGATATTGGCAATGGGGAGGTGTGACTGCCCACCTTTGTCTCTCTTGCTTTTTCTAATTTGTCTGACATGGAAGATTCTAAGAATCTCTGTTGCATAGGGACAATACAGGGCCGTGCTCCATAAACTGCTTGGAATGAGGAGCGGGGGTAAGACAGCCATGGAGTCAGCTGTAAAAGGAAATGAAAGCTGTCTGATTGCCATGGCTGTGCAGAGCTTTTCTCTTTAATGGCATACCTCAGTAGAGAGATGTTTGCTTTCCTTAATATCCAACTTGACTCAGACCTCTAGATCTAATCCTTTCAGTCTCTTTTCAAATGCTACAGTGGACCCTTCCCTGAGCTCTTCCTCATTGGTGCTACCTTTTCTCTTATTTTTTAATTTGTTCTCTCCCTTAGTCTTTTATTTCCTTTCCCGTGTCTCTCTCACTCCTTATTAAGCTCCATGAAAACCTCAACACTAGACTAGGTCTATGGCCATTATTGAACTAAGCTCTCGGGTGTATATGGAACAACATGATTGGTGAGTGCCTTGAGAATACAGAAGTCACTTTTAGCTGGTGTGATGACCATATTATAATTTAGACACAGGTACAGCTGGCCACAGAGTTAGTTCAGGGTGTTGGTACCCTAAGCAAACCTTAAATCTTATACCCCCTCCACCTTTGCTGTCAGAATCTATTGTTTCACTTTGAATGTCCTGTTCTTTGCTGCCCCCCAGAAACTGCTGCCCTAGGTGACTGCCTGGTTTGCCTGATGGTTGGGCCAGCCCTGGATACTGGTGCTGCTATCCATATAAGTACAGTAATGGCTCTGAATATATGGATAGTGTGGACACCGCGCTAGTACTAACCATTAAGTTTAAAGCTGGTATTCAGCAGGCCTTAAATCAGGGCCACATTAAGGCATAGGCAAACTAGGTGCATGCTTAGGACCCAAATGCTTTGGGAGTGGAGGGGGGGGGGGGGCCCTATTAGATGTGTATAGGACTTGGTGAGATTAGGGTTTCAAGGTATCTGGACATTTCAGGATTGTATGGACTTTTGCTTTACTGTCCGAAAGCCAGAAGGATGACTAAAGTGTCTGGATAATTTTGGCGTTTAAAACTCATATATGCAACTCTCCAGTCCTCTCCCCTGTATATGTGAGCTACTCTGCCTGCCTCAAGTGTCAATAGCAGCAGAGACTATGGGGATCATTTTAGAAATTTTAATCATGGATCGGACATCTGAAAATGGTACACAGGTGTCCAAATCCCAGAGATGTCCTTGGAGCCATTTTACAAAACAGCTCCAAAGATGACTCCACACTGGAGACATCTATCCGGCACAGAGGCAAGGCGGGAACATTTCTGGGATGTTTCAGAGACCTTCAGAAACAGCCAGCATGTTTCCATTCCTGCCCAAGTCTATACCTGCTGCAGGGCATAAATAGGCCTCTGAAAATTTCATGTTTTCCCAGAAAAGTAGTTGAAGGGTGTAAAGGATATGGAGCTCTGTTATCCTCAGTATAGTCCACAACAGTACAAAAAACTGGGGATACCTGTTTTGTGTGGTTGTCAAGCTGCAAAATGTCTACATTACTTGAATAGCAGGCTGGGGAACATCTCCAGTCTGTGATACAGTTGTGGGGATGTCGATGTAGATGCCCCTGACAATGTCCATATCAGTGACATCTACGTTTAGGAAATCGCCTCTGTACTTAAGTGTGCCTACTGTTTTGGGGGACATTTTGTCCTGGACATCCCAGATAACACCTAGACATACTTTCTAAAATGCCCCTTCATAGGAAGGATCTAGCCAATGGTAAGGCAGTGGGGGTGGGAGCAATTGAAGCCAATTTTAGCCAGTCACAGAAAGGGAGGAGGTGAGCCGGGGGGAGGTTGTGTGCTTTACAAATTAATCTTCTGCATGAGATGAGAGTTCTGATTTCTGCAAGGGGTAGTGAGCTGACCTTGGAAATAGCTAGCGAGTATCTGGGGGGAGGGGCTGGGATGTTTCAGGAATGAGAAAGGGGTGGGGGAGGTATGTAGTGGCTGCCGTAAGCTGAGGAAAAGAGCTGGCTGCAATGACAAGATCTTTACATTATGATGGACATAGCTGATTATGGTGGTATAGGGGAAGTGGAGCACTCACTGAATGAGCACAAGAACAGCAGACAACAGCACAAGCAGAAATGTGTCTGTGTGTGTGAATAGCTAGAGAGTGTGGTGCATGTGTGTGTGTCCCACTGTGTGTGTATTTCTGTGTTTTTATCTTGTGAGGGCAGTGTGATACAAACAGTTTCTCTTTGGAAATTTGGGCTGGGAAAATCTACCTGTACAAAAGAACTCATATACAGAGAATTTACATACATAACTATTTAATTAATTTTAATTTAATGCAACTACATCATTTATAAGCTGCAGGGCACAGTGCAACATAAAAACAAATCATTTACTCAATCAGTATAAAAAAGCAACTTAAATCATTTACAGAATCAAAAACGTTCAGCCCACCCAAGCAGATATTCTAAAATACAAACATAAATTAAACCAATTCAAAACCAATATCATATACAAATCAAATTTCAATACGTAAAATTCAATCCACTCCAAAATACCTAAATACATATATAAAGGCAAATTTTAGATAAGATGTGAAGAGGGGAATTAAGATGTCCAGATTGGAAAATGGAGAATTCTTACTGTATTTTACAAGGACGGGCAGGATTGCATGTCCCTGTCTTGCCATATCCAGCAGGAGCAGTGGCTCACAATTTGTACAAACACCCTGATCCTCTCATGCTACCAGAACAAGCCCCCCCCCCATCACCATCCTGACATCGCTCCCCCCAACATCTCCCCTGACATCTACCTACCTGACACCCCCTTCCCAACATCTGATCCCCCTGCCATCCAGTCCTCCCACCACATCAAGCACCCCACCCAAACCCTCAATTAATATCCCCCTGGCATCCAATATACTAAATCACCCTTGACATCAAATCCTCCACCTGATTCCCCCTACAGAATCTGATCCACCCACCTGACCCTTCCAGTCTCTAGATCTCACAACCTAACCCTTCCCCAGCGAACAGAAATTTCCCAATGACACCCCCCACCCTGGATCCCCATCTTTCAGCTCTTACCAGGGTCCTGGGATCCCTGGTGTCTAATGGAAACAAGAGCGATCTCCAGTTGCTCCTGCCCAGCTGACCATAGCATTCATGACCCGTAGCTGTAATCTCAGGGTACCATCACTAGAGATCACTGGTGCCATTTTGAAATTGGAGGTTTGCCAGGGAGCCTTGGGAGTGGGAGAATTTTTTTATGCTGGGAAGCGGACTGTGGTGGCTGTGGGGTTGGATGCTCGGAGAGGATGTCAGGTGAGGTGTGAATTGTGGTGGGGAAGGTGCATTTGGAAGTGAGGAAAATTGGCGTGCCGTACACATGCATATTCCTGAGAGTAGGAGCAGCCACAAAGATGTGCATCTGCATGCCAAAATCAGCTTGGACATGTGATCATGCACTCATGTGGATGATACTTATACATGTGTCTGCAGACTTTCATGTATGCTGCATGTGCCCTTCCCACAAGGAGAGCACCTGCAACTCTGACCGGGCACAGAGAGAAGTCTCATGGCCACTCAACAGCCAAACATCTCCCCAGCAGAGACACTGATGCTCTGCTACATGGTTCTTGCATAAGAGGAGCTCCTGCAACCCCCAGGAAGCCTCAGACCACCAAACACTGCAGAAAATAGCGTCTGGCAGAGGATTCGCATGGCCCTAGTCAGGTAAGACCATCATTCAACACCTATACACATAGCTCACAGGGAGCACATAAGCACTGGCAGACACCCAGTGTGCAGGCAGAGAAGGAAGGTAGATAGGGCAGGGGCCAAAATGAGCCAGGAGTAGGTAGTGTGCCAGGGTGGCATCATCTGTGGGAAAGGAAAAAGCAGCAGCAGGCACAATTATGAAGTAGATCACTACAGCCACATACTTGCAGACATCGAGAAACACGATCTGAAGCCAGCACAGTGAGGGCAGAATGGAATAAAGAGGGGTGAACCCCACTTTAGGCCTCATTCCCCGATGGCCTAACAAATGCTATGCCTAGGAGTAGTGGTGCGAGTGGACCTGTAGCGGAACCCCTTTATAAGAAAAGGAAAACAAAGACATATGAAATGTGAGGAAAACATATAGCAGATGTTTTTCACCTACCCATGCTTCAGCAACAAGCAGAAAGGGCTACTAGATAACATCAACGGGGAGTGGGTGGAGGTGACATAATTATCAACACTAAAGGTCACTGACTAGAGCAGTTTTCAGATCCTTAAGCGAGAATTACTGACCATATTTCCCAAAGTAAAAACTCACAGTATATTCAGAAGCATGTGGAGGCAGGAGCACAAGGGATGACAAGAAAGGATGACAAGAAAGCGAGAAATGTCAGAGGACAGAATAAAGCACACAAACAACAAAAAAACTATGCGAAGGGTTAGGAAAAGGCTGCTATGGGAAAATATATTAGGAAAGGCAATGAACTAGACATGGGGTGCAGACTCTAGCAGACATACATAAGTGACTCTGCCCATTCAGGACATGGATATAGAGGTCAGGTACTTTGCTATCTTGAAATTAACAAATTGTATTCACATGTATATTATTAATGTAGTTGCTAAAGTTTTATTTTTCCAGTGCCAAGCTTCTGATTTTACAAACCTGATAATAACATTTCTACTTTACTTCAATGACATGATACTTTATTTGAAAGAGAGTCCTGTGCATTTTATATATGCTGGGGTGAACCCTGCAGCCATGATAATTAAATAAGGGCAAAGCCTCAACAGAGCACACAGTAGAATATGGAATTGGCCAAGTAACACCTGTCCTGATGGCTCCAGACAAGATGAGTGTAGGAGAGGAGTTGTCCCCATGACCACCACTGATTACAGTACCAAAGCAGTCAAGGGGAACCGGGCACCAGCTGCAAGAAATGACCAAGGCATCTGACCAACCTGTGGCCACTGCCATCCATGTTATACCCACCTAAGAGCTTAATCTCCCCCCCCCCCCTCCACCTCACACAGAAAGACACACACATATACACTGCAAGCTCAGCCCATTCCACAGCAGGAAATGCTAGTCAATGAAAAAGACTGGGCAGACTGGGTTGACACATGGCAACAGCACAGGGCTGTGAGTGTGGTGGACATGTGCAAAAAACAATGGCCATAGGCACTGAGAGGAATGGTCAGAGCCACAAGCATGCATGTAACCCTGCAAGGTCCCTTCCCCCACATCATGACACAAACAGAGCACAATGATTACATAGGTGTAGATAGCACTGACACATAATGCCACACTAGAAGGAACCTGACCATATTGGGGCCTGAAAGCTCACAATCATGGATGACAGCCAACAGCTAGGCAAATGGGTAGTGCTGGCTACCAGGACATCGGTAACGAGGTTTAGCAGATGTGCCCTGCACCTGTTACCATGATATCCCTAAACGCCATGTCCCATAGTTCCCAAACACTTAGACTGGGAGGGGCACTAGAGACATAGGTTAGTAATCATGGGACTGCAAGAGGAAGACAGGTAGGAGAATGGCAGGGATGGAAATACTGAACTTAGTGAATGTCTAAGCCTGATCTCTCCATCTATCACAGCTGCTTCCACATATTGCAAGACTGGGAGGCAATCAAGACGAGATTCAGGGCCATGAGGAGGATCCAGCTCTGTTTGCTGAAACACCTCTATCAGAAGTTGCATCAGCAGGAAGGTCACTCATGGCACATATGACAGAGAGGTTACCCAAAGGGAGGGGATCATGGATGGCCACAAGCAGGGCCAGCCCGTCCATTGAGCAAGAATGTTTTTTCCACAGGGCCCCGCGTTTCAGGGGGCCCTGCGCAAAGAACATTCTGCATAGGTAAATTTTAAAAAAAAAAGCTGGCTGCTGCCGCTGCTGCTGTGGCAGCGGCAGGATCGAGTGTCCACGGGGACCCCCTGCCCGGCAGAGCCCTCCCTCCCTGCATCCGTTCCCTCTCGCGCTGGCTTTCAGATCTGCGAAGGGAGAGTTTCCCTTTCGCGACTCTGTTAAGCCTGCCGGGGCCTGGGGCTGATGGGAAACAGGAAATGCCTGTTTCCCATCAGCCCCAGCAGGCTTAACAGAGCGCCTAGTATTGCAGTCCTCTTGAAATTGGGGGTTACATTATGACTGAAAGCTGAGCAGATGCCCATAGACTTAGCTCCAAGATCTTTGCTCCAAAATTAATTTCCCAGTAGATAATTCTGCTTTTGTATGCCACCCCAATTGTGCAGAGTTAAAGAAATAGGACCAGACATTTGACTATGTTTGCTAAAGCACTGTGCCATTCTAGAGATAAGACTAAGCAAATGGATAGCAATATGGTGACCAACTGTGGAGCTCCAAAGATCATTTTGCACGAGAAGGCAGTACAAAAACTTGCCCACAACCGTTCAGCTATTCTTGAAGATAAGACTTTCAAAATTTAAACATCCATTGATGAAATCAAAGAAGGCCTGGAGGCCCAGGCAAAATGATTACAAGCTGAGTACCACATAATACGGCCCAACTGAATGCATATGTTAGAGTACTGGGAACTCAAAATAAGCAGCTTATTGACTGCACTGAGGATCAGGAAAATCAAGGCTGAAGGAACAACCTTCGATTTATAGGTCTCCTGGAGGAAGTCAAGGAGCAGGATCTTGGAAACATGTTGGAGTTCTAGCTAACTAAAGAGTGTATTGACCGACCAAAGAGACACCCCTTCAAGATTGAGCGAACACATGCCGCACAGGGTAGGCCTGAGGTGAGAAGGTGATGCAAATGTGTACCTATTATTTTTTTGTATCTTGAATTATGCAGACAAGGAGCATATGTTGTGAAATTATTGTCAGTAGAGACTGCTGGAATATGAGGGCAGGAGGATTTTAATGTTTCAAGACTTTTCTGCCCAGGTGGCTGTGTGGACATGAGCCATTGCACTGTGAAGGCATAAACGTTGCGCTGCAATTTCCTGAAAAAGGTCACTTTTGTTGGGAAAATAAGAACATGATGAACACCAGAAGGATCTATGCTCTTTTATAGCACAACTGCCATTGCCTTGCTCACCAAGCAGAGAAAAGGAGTAAAGCTACCAGTGATTTGATATATGGACACAGAGACATGGATTGTGCTAAGTTCTGCACAGGTAATATTTAACTTTGCTTTTTAGAGTGGGGAGCTGAAATTTGGACATGGTTGATCATTAAGGGCAAAGCGAGACTATCAGTGACAACTAAACGGGCTCTGCAGCACACTGTTCTTAAATGCAAGATACAGGAGACACAGTAAAATTTTGTACCCAATGTTTCCTAATCCTTTATTAGTTTTCACTTCATGGAAACTTGAATGAAGGTACATTTTGGAATGCTACCCCCATCTGTTTGAGCAATTTGCGAGGACTGGTACACCCCCAAACAAAGGAATGGGAAGGGGTGACCAGCACGGAGCGGCAGGTGCACCTACTCTTGCTACCTTGCTGTTCAGACTAGATGGACCATGCCGGCCTTTATCTGCCATCATATACTATGTTACTATGTTAAGTTACTATGCCCTGTCAGTGACTGCGTAAATAGGGGAGTTCACGAGTTTCACGGAGCTACAATTCTGATTGCTGCAGCTTTTGGAGATAGTGGGCGCCTCATTCATTCCATTAACAACAAGTTGCTAAATTTCAAGTATGGATGGAATATTAGATCACAACTCCAAGAGGATGACTGTAGAGACTTTGCTGTACTGCTTGAAGGAAAGACTTTCAGGGCAGTGAACACCAAAATGCTACTGCACTAACTCTCCTTTATTTATTTCTTTTCATCTCTCTTTCTTACCACCCTTCTCTTTTCTGTCTCTCTCATTGTATTGAATTGTATTCTGTTGAATCGCACAACCATTTCTTTAAATGCCTTTTGTGTTGTTTTAAGCCTGCTTTTGGACTCTTTGATATTGGGAGAGATCTCAGGAGGGAAAGTAGCAGGCCGGCTTTGTGGAGGCGATTGGGTAATGGAGCAAGGGGCTGGTTAATATAATCATACCACTAATCATCTGTTCCAATAGTTCTCTTTGTGGAAGGGGGAGGGGCAGGCAATATTACTGTTACTGTTATTATTGTTGCTAATTATGATAGTAATCTTAATGCTTTCAACACTTCTAGAGGGGTTTAAACTGTGGGAGCGGGTGATATACATTATGGATATTTTGGGAGTTTCTGGGAAGGAGTAAATGACCTCCACAGGGGGAAACACCTGGGACTAACATTGAGAATTGAAGGTGGGATTAAGAGCAGTATAAGGGAGAGTTTTGGGAGAGGGGATTGCGGTGTGGAAGAGAAGTTATGAAACTTGCTAGGCAGACTGTGTGTATAGAACTGCTTGCAGACAGTGTACATATGGGTGTGGAGAAGTAACCTAGTACCCAAGAGATCTGGGTTTGATTCCCACTAGCACACCTTGGGCAAGTCAGTTTACTCTCCATTTCCTTGGAAGAAAAGGCCTGGCAATTTACTTCTGCTCATGCCTTGTTAAGAAAGCCCAGGGGCTACTAGGTTGCCAGGCATCTGCATTGAGTTGATGGCACTTAGTAAAGAAAGAGAAGACTAGTTGGGATTTGAGGGCTATGAAAAGTGTGCTTAGTGGGACCAGGGCCGGATTTACCTATACGCCATGTACGCCATGGCGTAGGGCCCACAGCTGGCAGGGGCCCACAAAAAAAAGAACAAGTTAATTTTTTTAAAAATAAAATTAAAAAAAAAACCTGCTGGCTGCCGCCGCGGGGCCCCCTCTGCTGCCGCGGCAGCACCGACTGACCCGCGGGGCCCCCTCTACAAGCTGAATCCGTCGGTTCGTTCCTTCCTTCCTCCCTCCCTCCCTCCCTCCGTGCAGGCTGTGAGAGACGCGAAAGGAGAGTGTCTCCTCGCGTCTCTGTTAAGCCCGCAGGGGCTGATGGGAAATTTCCCATCAGCCCCAGCGGGCTTAACAGAGACGCGAGGGAGACACTCTTCCTTCGCGCCTCTCACAGCGTGCATGGAGGGAGGGAGGAAGGAATGAACCGACGGATTCAGCTTGTAGAGGGGGCCCCCGTGGGTCAGTCGGTGCTGCCGCGGCAGCAGAGGGGGCCCCGCGGCGGCAGCCAGCAGGTTTTTTTTTTTAAAATTAAATTTTACTTTAGGCCGACGGGGGTGGGGGGGTGGGGGGGTAGGACTGGTAATGGGGTATTGGGGGGGGGGCTGGGGCTGGGACTGGAAATGGGCGGGGGGGGATCAGGCTAGAGGTGGGTTGATGGGGTTAGGACTGGTAATGGACTGTGGGCTGTTGGGGGGGCTTAGAACTGGCAATGGGCTTTGGGGGAGGTTAAGACTGGTAATGGGCAGTGGGCTGATGGGGGCTGTCTGGTAATGGGCTATGGGGGGCCTAGGACCGGAACGGGGCGGGGGGGGATAAGACTGGAGGTGGGCTGATGGGGTTAGGACTGGTAATGGGCTGTTGGAGGGGTTTAGAACTGGTAATGGGCTTGGGGGGGGGTTAAGACTGGTAATGGGCTTTGGGGGGGGGTTAAGACTGGTAATGGGCTTTGGAGGGTTAAGACTGATAATGGGCTGTGGGCTGATGGGGGCTGTCTGGTAATGGGCTATGGGGGGGCTAGGACTGGAAATGGGCTGGTGGGGTTAAAACCGGAGGTGGGCTGATGGGGTTAGGACTGGTAATGGGCTGTGGGCTGATGGGGGGTTAGGACTGGCAATGGGCTATGGGGGGCTGACAGGAAATGGGTTGATGGGGTTAGGACTGGAAGTGGGCTGATGGGGGGTTAGGACTGGTAATGGGTTATAGGGGGGGCTTAAACTGAAAATGGGTTGATGGGGGGTTAGGACTGTAAGTGGGTTGATGGGGGGCTAGGACTGGTATTGGGTTGGGGGGTTGCTAGGACTGGAAATGGGCTGATGGGTGGCTAGGACTGGAAATGGGCTGATGCAGGGACTAGAAGGGAATGGATGCTGGGTGAGGCTGGAACTAGAAGGGAGCTGATGTTGGGGGAGGATTAGAATGGGATGGGGCTGGAAGAGTAAAATGGAGAAGGGAAAAATATTTTGTGTGGGAGGGATAAAAAATCTACAATTGGCCGGGTATTGGGAGAGTAAGTGGGGATTGAGGATGGAGGGGTAAAATTTGAGTGGATGAAATAGGAATGAGGAAAGAGCAAAAGGAGAAAGATTAGTATGTTAAAACAGATGAAGAGAGAGAATGGAAAAAAATCTAGAAGAGAGAAGAAAGGACAAATGGACAGCAGACGATGGAGAGTTAGCAGAAGACACGAAGAAACCAGAAGAAAGTGGCTGGAGCAATTGCAGCAGAAAAAAATGCACAAAAGGTAGAAAAATATCTCTTTATTTTGAATTTATTAATTGGAATATGTCAGCTCTGGTAAATGTGCATCATTAACGTCTGCGCTTTGTTTAGTACAAGAGCAAATTAATGTATAGTTTTATTTCTACAGTGTTGTACTTTCCAAGTTTGGCTTTTGGGATTCCCAGTTTAATTATTGTCTTCCTGTTTCTAAATTGTGATTACTTGTTTGATGGTCTATGTTCTGCATGTGTAACTGAGCTGAGGTGTTCTGTTTATATAATTCCTATTTGACATTGCCACTTGTTCTCTTTCCCCAGTAGGTCATGTATTGTTGTTCTCTGAAATGTATTGGTTTAATATTTGCAGTGTTGCCTTTTGATTGGTAGGGTATGGTGCTTTGTGAGTCCTGGTAGTGCTGTTAGGATACGGCAGGTTTACTATGGGTTCTAAATGGGCAGTGTTTGTAGTAGTTCCTAATGTGTCTGGCAGTTGGCACTGGATTATAGTAATGTAGAAATCTTTTAGTCTTTCTTTATCCATGCACTCATTAAGAGGCACGTTTACTAAAAGTTAGTATATGGTAACATTATGCAAATATTTATGCAAATGAGGCCCCTTATGCAAATGAGGCCCCGCACCCCCCTTGGGCCGCCCCTGCTGGGGGCCCACAATTTTTGTTGGCGTAGGGCCTCACTCAAGGTAAATCCGGCCCTGAGTGGGACAGTTCAGTAGTGGCTGACAAGATATGGAGAACATGCTGTGAAAGTATGAAACTCCCATAGATTATCACCAAGATCTAGCTGGAAGGCCCTGCCTAATACACCATTTCTGTGTGTTTGCATGATAATTATTAAAATGGTAAATGGGTAATATGACTGCTATATGTAACAGATCCTAGAATGTGGGTGGAATTAACTCTCCAGTGAAATGGACAAAAGTGGTGGCCACATTAACAAGGGAAGAAATGGTGCCTTTTCTAATACATAAAATGATAGCAGATTCAGCAGGAAGATGCATCATGGACTTTGAGGAAATCCATGGGATGAAACTTTGAGGTATGTTTACTAAAGCATCTTAACATCGCAGTGGTGGTATTATCGCGTGATAAGTGATGTTAGCGCGCGATAATGTAACATTATCGCGAGATAACGTCACTTAGCGCACGATAACGCAGCGACGGCGTTAAGGCACACTAACGCTGTGAAATCCAGCTCTGAAGGGTGGAGTAAAGCTTCCCAGAGGGCGGAGAGAAGGGGTCAATGGGCGGAGAGTGGGAGGGGAGAGGCTCCAGGCACACTAACGCTATGAAATCTGGGTCTGAACACTAACGCCAGTGAAACCCTCGCGTTAAGGCACATTTTCAGGAAAGAGAAACCATTTCAGTCAACAATGTACAGCAAAGCCAGGGAAACCCCAAAACGTGATAGTAGTGATATATGTACACGGAACAAACAGGCAAATAAACATAGAAAATGACCTGAACCACATTTAAAGGCCAAAAGTGATAGTAATGGTAAACATAAAGCAACACCACTGACAAAAAAAATAAGATATCATGTTTGGAAGGGTCTATTCTCTGTCTCCCTACAAAGTGAATGATCCCACATTGAAATAGTGCTGATCAGGGTTTATTCACGTCTATATTGGGCAGGTTTGTTATGGCGTGCACATGTGCAGTAACAGCAGAGTGGGCACGTAGGAAAGGGCAATTGTATTGATGCTGTAAATGGGATATAGAGGGCTGCAGGTGGCACATGCTGTGGTCCAGCTGGGGCACAGTGCGTGTTAGGCAGATGCCTAGGTGGCACATAGGGATGCCAAAACTCTAAAGCAGCAAGACAGCAACTGACGAGGGTCCAACATGGCCACGAGTGTGTGTCCCACAATGTCACAGGGGAGATTATCCAGCAGGTACCCCCAAGGGCACATAACATTGGCAGGCAGTGTGGGGGGGGGGGGTGAGGGGAAGCACACATGTCCTTGTAGGCACCACTACCCGAGAACCCACACCATAGGCAGCTGCCTACTGGCACACAGGATGGCCTGGGACTGCGCACCACCAGTACCACCGGCATAATGGCATAAAAGCATGTTGACAGAGGGGTGCTGGTGGCAGAGGGGGCAGTGGCATCTGCCCACAACAGACCATGGCTTAGCCCCATGTAGGTGGGTGTCCTGCACTGCAACAGACAGGGTCTGTCTGATGAACAGTCATGGTATCCCCAGGGAATGAACTGTCCCCTGTGGCAACAGTGTGGTGCAGTACACACAGCCAGTGTGTTCAGGAACAGAAGGTCACAAGTTCAAGTCCCAGCTGTGGCTTCTGCCAACCCTTTCCCCATATTTTAACCAGTACCAAACCGTGGTAATAAAGATGGAACCTTTATTGCAGATAACATAAACATGCCTGAAACGCCTATATTTTACCCTACAGAGCACAGACACCATAAACATGTGCAATCCCTAGAGCAGAGTTTTCCAACTGCAGTCCTGGAGGGCCAAACACCTTTCAGGTGTAATGCTTTCTCTAATACATATGCCTGTACTGCATTTTATGTGCTGCCCCCATGGTATGCAAATGTATCTCATGCATATTCATTAGGGACAGCATGAAAACCTGAACAGTGTTTGGCCCACCAGGACTGCAGTTGGGAACCTCTGCCCTGGAGCAGTGGCCAACAGGCGCATAAACACCTACACCCACAGGCTCTACTATCCAAAGCCTCATGGTGAGTCAGGCTGTTGGGCCCTGCGTCCAGCAGCATCTCCCAATACTAGCACTTGCATACCTTAGCAATGCTGCCCTAAACCTGAGGATACGTTGCACATATATCAAAAGGTTGCTATGATTAATGGCAGATAACAATTCCTAAGTTAAGCACAATTTGCTGATGGAGCTGCATCATAGCAACCTTTCTGATATCTGTGGAGTGTGTTTCAGTTTTGGTTTCTGACAGTGTTTACCACTCCAGGGGGTGACCCCAACAGTATTGTGTACCATAGCCATGCCTGCACCGTGCCCAGGACAGGTGTGTTTGCCAGAGCTGCTAAAAGCCTCTATATTTGCACAATGCTGGCATAGGTGTGGGAGTGTGTGTCTGTCTATCCAGTGTGTTGTAGCTGCCCACACCTTACTCAGCACACACTGCTTGCACTGTCTCCAGTGTAAGCCTGCCAATGTGCATCATGAGGAGCAAGGCACTGTGGGTATGGGCTGGACAGGGCAGCCTAGCAGGATACATCTGCACAGGGTGTAGGGCAATGGTTGGGACATTGTAGTGCCTGACCACCACCTGCACGGACAGGGTGGCCACAGCATGTCATGCTGGAAGGTCACTCTCACCCTGACTGAGCAGTGAGTACGGCATGGTAAGGTTCCCCCATAGTACCATATAGCATTTCTCTTTAGTGATATTTATGGGTTTCCTTTTCTGGGGCCCAATCACTAGCGTATGTGTGTGTGCATGCGCACGCGCGCGCGCGTAGTGTTCCTTCTGGAACATGCACTATGTATGTGGCAGCAGACTGTCTGTAGCTAGCATGTGTATGGCTGCAACACCCTGCAGGATGCAGCAGGTGAACACTGACTGCCCTCTGCTGTTGAATGTCTGAATGTAGTGGGGGCAGTTTAGCTGGCCAGTTGCACTGCCAGTGGTTGAGTTCCATGTTCAGATCTGCATCAGCTCTCTGTTCCTTAGTTGGCTAGGGATTGCTGAACCTACAGTCTGTCATCATTTAGCTCAACTTGCCCTACTGGAAACAATGATCGTGTGTGCCTGCTGTGTCCAGAGCATGTTCCCCACCTTGTCCCACAGAGGGTGGGCTTGCTCTGTATATCACCGTCATGTGAGTCCAGACACACCCCTGCTCCAAACACAGATGTCCATGGCAACCTCACTCAATATGCATTATGTTGCGAGCATCCTGGTCCACATGGGCTACGCATCAATAGCATATAGGAATGTACATAGAAAACCTCCAAGACTGTCTGCAAAGAATACCCCATACACTGGCAGTGATGGTGAACTGCAGCAAAACCTACTGCAAACAGTCCGGGTAGCGTGGACCTGGTGCCGTCCCCATGACTTTACTCTCAGGGTGAGCACAGAACATGCACCATGGCATGGTCAGTAGGCACACTGTAACAGTAACATGCATGCTTGGTCCCCCTACCCAGTTGATGTGCTGCAGAGTTGCAAACCCCTATCCAGTGAGCAGATGTAGACTGCTGATCTGCATGTGCATTGCATCATGGGTACCCTTGGTGCTAACTTATCCTGGTAGCCACACCAGACAGTGTGTCTGTTGACCTGCACTGGTTGAGTAGCTAGCCATAGTTTAATTACAACCAATATTGTTGCAGGACATTGGTGAATATACTGACCTCAGTGGGAGAGGTCATGGGTTCAATACCCCAGTGGGCCTTTATAGTGATGTATCAGGATGTATAGGATATAGTGTATTATCATCACATCAGAGCGTGTTACCACATAACAATATGTCCAAAAGTGTTGCCAGTTGCATGCAGTGGTTATGTTGGAAGAGTGGCGTGGGCTGCAGGTTGCTAGATCAGCTGGTGAGCTGCATACAAAGTGTGTCCATCAGTATAACTGTCAGAGGATACGGCTGTCTATGCATGTAGCAGTCTGACATAGATCTGAAATCCGTGTGCCCATCTCAAAACACCTGCAGCTCAGTTGGCCAAACCAAGATGCCCTCTAAAGTGCCCTAGCTGTGTCCATACACTAGCCTGGTAAGCAGAGTAGAAAGTATATGTAGATGACCTGGTGTAACTGTGTAGCCAGCCATTGCTATGTGAAAGGGCATAGCACACCAGTTAATACAATGCCCTCACATCCAGTGGTGATCCCCAGGAGGCTAAGGACCTGATCACAGAGGTCCAGATATCAGCCTGGTGTTATGGCAGCTGCTGCTGTTGATGTGTTAACATACACCCTAACACAAGGAGCCCCTAGATCTGCCTTAAAGAGGTCTGGTAAACAGCATGCTGATATGGTAGGTTCCGCAGTTGCAGGGTCACACATCTGCCCTCCCCCTACGGGTCCTGAGAGCTGTTCAAAATGGTCTGTCAATCACCCTGGTGATATGGTTGTGTGTGCATTTGCAGGTTAAAACATCTGCCCTACCCCCAGGAGTCCTGAGACCCCATCAAAGTGGTCTGTCAGTCACCCTGCTGGTATGGTTGTGTGTGCATTTGCAGGTTAAAACATCTGCCCTACCCCCAGGAGTCCTGAGACCCCATCAAAGTGGTCTGTCAGTCACCCTGCTGGTATGGTTGTGTGTGCATTTGCAGGTTAAAACATCTGCCCTACCCCCAGGAGTCCTGAGACCCCATCAAAGTGGTCTGTCAGTCACCCTGCTGGTATGGTTGTGTGTGCATTTGCAGGTTAAAACATCTGCCCTACCCCCAGGAGGCCTGAGACCCCATCAAAGTGGTCTGTCAGTCACCCTGCTGGTATGGTTTCTGATGCCGATGCTGTGTTATAATCCACCCTACCCCCGGGAGGCCTGAGACCCCATCAAAGTGGTCTGTCAGTCACTCTGCTGGTATGGTTTCTGTTGCTGTTGCTGTGTTATAATCCACCCTACCCCCAGGAGGCCTGAGACCCCATCAAAGTGGTCTGTCAGTCACCCTGCTGGTATGGTCTATGCTGCTGTTGATGTGTTATAATCCACCCTACCCCCAGGAGTCCTGAGACCTGCTCAAAGTGTTCTGTCAGTCACCCTGGTGATATGGTGTATGTTGCTTATGAAGTGTGCTAAGACACCCTACCCCCAGGAGTCCTGAGACCTGTGATAAGGAAGCTTATCATAGCTCAGGAAGGGGCTATAGAAAAGGTGAAGTGTCTCTGAACAAGCAACCTGTCAGTGCTGGTAGAAATGAGAAAACAGAATTTTGCCATAAAAGACTACCAGTCCCAGAATGCACCAGGTTTCCAACAGCCATTAGAGGAGCTGAAGTGAGGAAATGTGTGTTCAATCAGGAGGGCTATGAGGTAATCCCTAAGCACTCATCTCAAAGGGCAGGGCCTGATTCAGCACAGCTGCGCTGTGTTAGGGAGGATCACTCATCTAAGCAGAATAAGAGTAGAGTTTATTCTACAGATGATCAGCTTCATGATCACCTTGGATATTCAGAGAATTGTCCTCAGTATCCTGAGAATCAGCTTGAGTTTGATCATCAGTTTCATCTGAAGGATCAGCAGAAGCAGAAGCCAAACCGGACGGATAGAGAAGGAAAGAAACCTCTGGAAGGAAGAGGAGAAAAGCCTTTGAGAGGTCTAGAAGAGTCCAAGGCAGTACGTATACTGGGAGGTATTCCAAGGGCCAGCATAGACCATTGGACTGGGGAAAGCCAGAGGAATGGTGCTGCAGAACAAGGAATCACCAGAGGCTACCTGTGAGGGAGACGGCTGCACGTGGAAGGGACTCTAAGACCTATGCCAGAAGGTATGTGAAGAGAGATCCAGTGTCCAGGGATCAGGACTGGAAGGCTGGACATAAGAACTGGACTACATACTGGCCAGGCTATATAGAGAGGAACTATAGCAACAATGGAAGCTCAGGTATGAACACTGATCTATGCCCTAGCTATAACCTTGAAAGACAACAGGGAAATAAGTGTTCTCCTGAAAGTGCTCCATTGAAAGATTCATCTGTGCCAATTCATGATAGTGACCCTATGCTTGTTGATGAAGGGGAAATAATAGCAGATCAAGATATTGTTTATATGGACTGCTCTCTATCCAAACTCCGTTGGTAACTTTCTGTGATAAAGCACAGCAGCCATCACAAAGAAATATAAATTCGTTCTTTATTCCACTAAGAAAAGCTCCTGAAGCAGGATTTGACTCACACAGTAGAAAGCCAGCCTGCTAAAGGGTTTCAGCTGGATAACTGATAGCAATTGAGCTGCACCTAATTGCTTGTGAGCTAGGAGAGAATTACTTCTGGATCTGTGTGGAAAGTAATCAGAAGTTAACCTTACAAGAACAGTTTATTTCTTTCTTTGTGGCTTTTCGTTTGTTAGAGATATGCTAAGAAAACATTAGCTAATTGCCTGACAAGTTTGAAGGTTGTTTTCCTGATTTTGACTTTGTTTTACCAAGTTAAACACTGCAAGCAAGTAACCTAATTTATGTGCTACCAAGCATATCTGTGCTGGGAGAAATAACCCCATAAATAAAGAAGTATCTTATTGGCTTTAACACTTGTGCACAACTAAATTATTGTCAGCAGCTGTGTCTGGTGTGAATGAACTACATTACCCACAATATCTTGCAAAAAATCATATAAATATATGCATTGTCAAGACTGTGAAGATTCTCACCCAGGCAGCCGTCTGACAAACCTGATTGCAAAGGTGGGTATGACATCTAGATATTGTGGTAGGTTATGCCGGGTTAGGTCACACATTTGCCCTATTCCCCAGAGGCCCAAACCTCATTACACACGTCTGTTATGGATCCTGATGGTATAGTAGGTGCAGCTGTGGATGTGCTGTAAACCACCCCACCCCCAGGAGCCCTGAGACCTGATTACGAAGGTCTATAACAAATCCATATATCATTGAAATGTACACAGTTTCAGGTCACACATCTGCCCACTCCCCAGGAGTCCCGTACTTGATTGCAGAGGAACATTATAGATGCTGGTGTAAGGGTACATGCACCTGTTGGGGTTGCACAGCTCTGCCATAACCCCAGACAGGAGCACAGATGTTACTAGGCCAGCTAGGTGTGTTGGGCCATGCTCCTGTTGTAGTCAGCCACAACTACCCTAATCACAGGAGGCCTAGTCATGACCATAGAGGTATAGTAGAAAGCCAAGTGTCATGGTATTGGTGCCTGGCAAGGTGCACAGGGCCACCCACCTTCCGCTCTATGTCAGAACACATCATCCATGCGTGGTAGGATATCATGGTGCCATGGCGGGTGTGTCGGATGATGTGTGTAGGTCAGGCAAACACACATGTGTTTGCCAGACCACACAGGGAGTTAGGGAGGACCTCCCCTGGACACCAGCATGCCCAAACCACACGTGGCATGTTGCTGCCATGTCATGCAAGGAGAGCGTAGGAACAGGGTATGCTGTGTCCAGGGTGTTACGCACAGTACACATAGGTGTCACTGCACATATGGCCAGACCCAAAGCCACACATGCAGGTAGCACTGACCAGAGGAGCAGGAGCAGCACGATGCTGCTCACAGAGATGTGTGATATGTGTTGGCCACCCACAAGAGGTATATGGTCATTAATGCTCCCACCCATTGCTTTTCCCCCCCAGGTAGAGGACCTACGGAAAAAGGGTCGGGAGTTGCGGCTGCACTGCCCAGAGGTCCTTGCCCACCTCCAGAGGGGGGCGATGTCACAATGTGGAGGTGAGTGTTGCGGCCTCTGCAGCTCAGTAAAGAATGTCACAGTGGCCCACCAGCCTTTGCGTGGCCAAACTATGTACATGTGGTATGTGACTCACATGTGAGTGTGCTAATGACTGTCATCCCCCACAGAGGATGCTCCTTCTGGTGAGGGCTCCTCAACATCAGGGCACACAGCAACATGCCCCACTGCCCAACACCGGACAGAGGAGGAGGAGGCAGAGAAGGAGGAGGAGGTGGAGGAGAAGGAGGTGGCAGAGGAGGAGGCGGCAGAGGCGGTGGAGGCGGAAGAGGATGATGGGGACATGGAGGGGGTGAAGGGTGGGGTGGGAAGGGAGGTTGAGAGTGTGTTTGATGTTTTGGGGGGTGAGGAGGAGGAGGGGATCATGGAGGGTGGCGAGGGTGGGTGGGAGGTGCCAGGGAAGAGGAGGGGGGAGGATGGATGGGAGGGAACACAGGACAGCACAGGGCACTGTGGGTCCCTGCCAGCCGCCGCATGTGTGTGGTGATGGTGCCCGTCTGGGTATAGCTACACCACCCATTACCACAGACAGGTCCCACGCACATGCCACCACACAGACACCTGGCACCTTGTGTGTATGTGGTGGCAGGTGCGTACAGGACCTGTATGTGGCAATGGAAGGAGTGGTGCAATGCCTGCGGGCCCAGGACCGCACCATCTGGTGGCTGGCAGGTTCCATTCAGTGGATGGCTGCTGAGATGCAGCGTGTGGTGGGTAGGGGCACTGCATCTCAACAGCCATCCCCTTATGGGCATCCCAGGAGCGTGTGAGGGTCCCGGTGGCGCCCACACACATGCCCTGTGCTGTCCTGTCTCCCGGGACCCAATATGGGGGATTTTGTATACGCTACATGTTATATATATTTTTTTAATACAGTTGTGTTACTACATCACAATGGTCATGTGTCTCCCTTACAGACAGACTGTTGACATGAGCATGGAACACGTGTGTAGATCCCTATGTGTATGTGTGGTGGACATAGGTAACATACATGGACCGTCTCCATACGCAGTTGTGGGGGCTGCGTAGGCGTCTGTGCGTAGGCGTCTGTGTCCCATGGTGCCCCTGTGATGTGCCAAACTGCAGTGTCTCCCGAAAGCTATGGTCACATGCATGCTGCCTGTGATGTGTGGTCACCATATTTGATGCACAATGCTCGTAGGGGAATAGAGGGGACGGCCAGCAGCAGGTATGTGGCAGGAAAGATGAGATGGACCGCTGTACCAAGGAGCTGCCCAAGGGGATAGCTGGTGAGGTCAAGACAGGTGGATGTTGGTCTGGAGGGGGAGCAGAGGCTCACTACAGGCGCAGAGGGGAGTAAACAACTGACTGTAGCTAGTTCCCTATGTCTGCCTGTGTCTTACACAAACATCTACAGCTAAACAGCCACATAGGCTCTGGTGTGGGAATGGCACACATGTGGGTGGGGCACTGGAGAGGATATGGGGTGTGAGAGACTGACTGATCTATAAAACATACATGTACCACCATATACATATTACTGCCTAACTGGAGAGGTAGGATATACCTCCACGCATAGGTAGAAGGGTGCACACATGGCATGGTTCCTGGCACACAGGGCATGGTATAATGTCTGTGCATTGATTGGTGGTTGTGCATACACCACAACCCTAAGGGAGCTGGGGAGGCACATGTGACCATGTTGACAATATGGGGGACAGGGTACTCAGGGGAGTACAGTGTCAAACACCGGAAACGGGCACATAGGTATTACTGGTTTTGTCTCCTTAATTGTCACACAGTGACCCAATCTCCCCAATCAGGACCTGCGTGGGCGCCCATGTCCACGGCAACCACGTCCCAAGCAACCCCGTTCTTGTGGTTCTTCTGGTGCTGCCTCTGCAGCTGTGACTGGCTGCTGCGATCGCCCAGCCATGGCCTCCTGAGCATCTGCAATCCGCAGTAGCACCATTGCCATCACCTCAGCTGTGGCATGCATCTGGTCCATCTTCTCCTGAATGCCCATCAGAACCTGACGAGTGGCTGTGGGTGAGACACAAGGTGATGTGTGAGACATGTGTTGCACCCCCCCACCGTGACTCATGCAAATGTACGGCGTATCCCAAAAGACCAGTCCGCAGACCACTCATGTATGCGACGTCTAGCAATGCAGTACCACATTTACATCTGTGTGTCCCATGATCCATCCACAAGCCAGGAAATGATCCTGCTGGGGGTCGTGGTGATCACAGATATGACACATGATACTGTGTTGCACTTCAGTGTGTCACTGCTGTATCTGTGCACTGGTCATATGGGATAGGTTGGATAATGTGGGACTTCATGGCACACAGATAGATATCTGGGGGGTGCTGTTCACTCTAAACCTGATGCACACTACTGAGTACCCTGACTATCTTTGCTACGTACCACTACCCAGGGAGAGGGGTCTGACGGGTAAACTGTATAGGTGATCTGGGGTAGGTGTGTACCAATGTACGTCTCCATGGGGTATTTTGGGGTGAATAGTAGGCGGATGTATGAGCTCATTAGCATGATGACACCAGATGGCACATGATACAAGGGGGGGGGGAGTGCACATGGCACCCACCCCCACTACACATACAGAACTATGTGCTGTGGTGTCCTAATATTAGGGGGCACATGGAATCTCATTGTGGATGTGCCGTCAACCCCCAGGGGGCTTGTGTATTCTGTTACCCACCTTCTGCATCGTGCTTTGCAGAGGCAGTATGAGCCCACAGCTCTGCAAGGATGATATCCATGATGGTGTGATGGGTGTCTGCTGTTCCTGGTGCATGCATCATGTGGGGACTCTCCTCTGACTCTGCGTCCTCCACAGCCAGTGTGCTGCTGTCACTGGTCCCCACTTGTGCATTGTCATCCTCTGCCTAGTCCTCTGCCTCGGGCAGCACAATGTTTCCTGGGGTCTCGGCACTAGCGCTGTCCGCGTCCACGGACATGGCGGCCTTTGGCCCCTCAGCATCCCCTGGCGCCGGCACATCCCCCTCCTCATATGCCCCCATGGCCTGGATGTCACCTACTGCCTCGCCCAACCCACAGCAGAACGACCAGACAATCCTCCAACAGCTCCATTGCCATCCCCCACAAAAGAACCAAGGCAACACAACGGACCTGCAACAGAGCCTTTGAACTCTATGCCCCATCCCTCTGGAACTCTCTACCAAACCACATCAGGAACAACGGTGATCTCCCATCATTCAAAAAACAACTAAAAACCATCCTATTCCAAGAACATCTCTGAATAGGACCCCCTATTCTCCTCAAGATCTCCAGACCAGTAACTGTACTATCCTGTCAGTCTCTATGTCCATCCCAAAATCATTAATGTTGAGCCCCCGGTGATGCCCCCCCCCCACTATTGATTCCCCCCCTTGTTATATGTCCCACCACTTTGATCCGGTGAAAAGCGGGATATAAATACAGTTAAATAAATAAATAAATAAAATAATGATGCATGCACCAGGAACAGCAGACACCCATCACACCATCATGGATATCATCCTTGCAGAGCTGCGGGCTCATACTGCCCAGGGTACTCAGTAGTGTGCATCAGCAAGGATGAGTTAGCACAGGTGACATAGCTACACCTGTGCAATGCTGTAAAACGTCCAGGACTGTGGCGGTCGTGCAAGCAGCCCCAGGGACCTGTCAAACCCACCCTGAACTTACACAGCCATATTTTTCACAATATGTGGACCCCAGTTGCCTGTGTTAGGGCACACATGTTCTCAGGACATAGCCCCCCCCCCCCACCTTCCCATCCATGGCAGGCATATACTGGGCCGTGTGGTTTACATGTGTAGCATATCTCTGACCTACCTGCCTGTGGATGGGCTGTGTCCAGCGCTTCCGGCAGCCCTCGCAAGTAGATGGGGCCCAGATGGTCTGCCAGTTCCTGCTCCAGGGGTGTCAGAGTTGGTGCCAAGGGACCACCCCCTCCGGTGCCCAAGGCATGCTGCCTCTCTGCCACCATGTGGGCACGGACATCCTGCTTTATATCATTAAACTTTTTCCTAAGGCTATCAAGGTCCCTGGACGGCCCCCCCTGCCTGGGCTACGGCCTCCTGGATCTCCCCCCACACTTGTATCTGTGTGCCCACACTGGTGCTTGTCCTCAGGTGGCCGTACAGCACATCATACCTCTCCAGAACACTGGCCAGCAGGATGTGGTTCTCCTGCTGACTGAACCTAAAAGCCCTCCTCCTTTCTTCAGATGGCACAGGTATGCGCCTTTATTTGGCGCTGGGTGGCACCTGTGTGAGCTGGGACACCCCCAATGGGCCTGCAGCCACCACCACAGACCCAACACTCCCTGCCGGCTCTGGGTCCTGCTGAACAGGTGCCCCCCCTCCTCCACTCCTGCTATGTCCTGTCTCTCCATCTCCCTGCCCTCTGTGCCCTCTCCCTCCCTGTCACACATACCTGCTCCTTTGCCCCTCAGCTCCACCTCACACCTGCTTCTGGCCCCACCCCTCCTCTCCCTGCTGTCTGCTCCTCAGCTCAGCTCGTGTCTCTCTCACCTTTTCCTCGCCTCACCCCCTCACTCTCTCCCCTACTTAGCCACACACCTCTCCACAACAAACCTCCCTCTGACACTCTCCACCACCACTCACGGACCAATACACTCTCCACAACACACCTGCTTCTGACTCTCTCCTTGCTTCTCCGACAACACACACCTTCTCTCCTTCGCCAACACAAACCCCTTAACGTGATCCAGGTGTGCAGGTGTATTTATAGAGTTTCTTTACATTGCGCACGTTGCGCATGCGCAGCAATGCTAGCATGGCATCTGCGTGCGTTGCGCATGTGCCACAGAGGAACAGAAGGTGCGTGTGCGGGACTCCATTACACATGCACTGTGCATGCGCGTGAAGCGCAGCGCATGTGTGTACCAGGATGTAGCGCATGCGCATGTTTCACGCTCACGCACAGCACACTCTGCGCACACCACATTTACCGCATCTCTGCGGTGCATGTGCAACACACGCAGCCACTGCGCTGGTGCTGCTGCACATGCGCAATGCGCACAACGTAGGAAAACCCTATAACTACACCTGCACTCCTGGATCATGTTGAGGGGTTTGTGTAGGTGAAGGAGAGAAGGCGTATGTTGTCAGAGAAGCAAGGAGAGAGTCAGAAGCAGGTGTATCGTGGAGTGTGGCTGGGTTTGTGAGTGGTGGTTGTATTGCGTGGCTGGGTTTCTGTGTGGTGGGAAAGGTGTGTGGCTTGGTTAGTGAGGTGAGTGTCTGTGTGTGAGTGAGTTAGAGGTGTTGGTCGGGTGGAGTTAATGGCGGTCTTTGTGTCTGCTGAATTTGCAGTGGGAGGTGAGCAGGGGCTGCGGTTGCCTGATGGGGGAGATGGTGTCCATGGGGCTGAGGCACAGGGCATGGGTGTAGTCCCGCTGCAACACAGACCTGCAGCTGTGGGGGCAGGCCAGGCAGGGTCTGTGCGGGCACAGCGCAGGAGACATGCAGAGGTGCAGGCTCGCCAGCCTCGCCTCTACAGGCCCAGGGCCCAGCTCCAGGGCATGCATGAGGATCAGGTCATCTCTCTCTACCGACTGGGCATGGGGGCTATTAGGAAGCTCTATGAGGATCTAAGACCTGACCTCGAGCCCCTGACTGGTCGGTCACATGCCATACCGGGTTTGGTCAAGCTCCTTGGTGCCCTACATTTCTTTGCCTCTGGTTATTTCCAGTCATCTGTGGCCGCAGTGGGTGGCATGAGCCGCCCTACCTTCTCACGCTGTCTCCACCAGGTACTGCGTGCCATGATCAAACGGGTGGGTAATTACATTGCCATTCCCAACACTAGGCAACAGTGGGGGACCCTGAACCAGGCCTATGAGGCATTAGCTGGAAAACCACACGTGATGGGAGCTATTGATTGCACACATGTTGCCCTGGCCCCGCCTAGAGACAGGGAGGTAGTGTTCCGCAACCACAAACACTATCATTCCCTGAATGTTCAGGTTGTATGTGATGCAAATATGCATATTCTGAATGTGGTCCCTAGGTTTTCAGGGTCCACCCATGACTCCTATATCCTGCATCACTTGGCACTATTCACACAATTCGAGGCTGGACAGTATGAGGACTGTATATTGCTGGGTGTGTATTTCTCATCTCTGACATGTGTGTGTGTCTCATCTGTCTGTGTGTGAGCTGACGTTAGGGGGGGGGGGGGTGCCCTCCAGCTCTACCTTGCTATGGTGGTGTGTGATGATGGTAGAATGGACGGTAGCATTTGTGTTGTGGTTACAGATTATGTTGATGGCAATCCGTACACCTACCCCTTGTTTTGTGTGTCATAACTTCACACACTGATGTATAGTTGTGGTGTCCCATCATGTGCTGTTATATGTATATGTCAGGATGTGACATGCATTTGGTTTGCACGTACATACCTGTGTCCATTTATGTGGGCATTGGCTCCTGCTTTAACGTTCTACATTCCTTTCTGCAGGTGATGCAGGATATCGGTGTCGCCTCTGGTTGCTGACCCCCGTGCGTCAGCCACTGACACGTGCAGAGAGGAGTTACAATGAGGCCCATGCCTCCAGCCACTCTGTCATAGAGTGCACCTTTGGCATTTTAAAGAGTCGCTTCAGGGGTCTGGATAGGACAGGCGGGGCCTTACAATACAGACCACAGACTGTGGCAGAGATCATTATAGCCTGTTGCATCCTGCACAACATTGCTCTCAGGCACCACATCCCTGTCCAAATTAATGAGGATCTCAAGGATGATCCTATGTACCCTCCTGTTTGTGCCCGTGGTGACACACATGAGGGCACAGCAGTCAGGCGGCAACTGATTGAGGAGGTCTTCTCATGTAAGTACTGCATATGTTGCCACCTACATTTGTTTAAATATGTGTGTACTGCTACCACTAGTTAACATCTGTATACCAATATCAGTAAGATGCAACACTGAACTGACATGTAACAGACACTGCCTGGCCATCCCAGCTTACGATCTAGTCATGACTGAAATGTAGACGATGTGAGCAGGTCACAACTGCTGGTGGAGGTGGATTATGTGTGTCTGTATTTTTAAGCTTGTGGGAGGTGTTACGCTGACATACCTGATGTGTGGCTGATTGGGATAGGGGCTGCTGTACAGCCACAGGTAGTTAGTTTCATGCTTTGGGTGCAGCAAGGTGAAAGGCGTGTAGTATGGAGTAAACAGTAGGAGAGCAGACCATAGATGGGGCCAGTTGTCTAGATGTGTGTGTTTAACAGATTGTAATTTGAGCTGATTGTGTGGTTGGTATGCTCTGATGAGCAGGGACTGTGTGTTAGTTGTTTTTGTATAGTGCTACATGTGGTACGTAACACTATATACATGATGGGTAGTAGTTTGATTACTGGTATTTGAGATCAGTAGGGGAGGATACTGCAACACCACAGTGTGCCGGTATGTATGTATTTATTTATTTATTTATTATTTATTTATGTATAGGTCAGCACGTAGCCTTGACATGGATGCGGAAACGGATAGGGAACCTGTGAGGTGTCGTGACAAGGGGAGTATTAGTGCCATTATGTGTGTGGCAGTAGAATAGCCATGCAGTGCAGTGTTGCATCTTTGCAGGCAAACAGGGATGATTCAAGGCCAGATCAGCAAGGTATAGATTACAGTAGGCAAGCCAGGAGCTGATTAGTGTGTGTGAAGGGGGGGAGGGATTTGGGTTTTAGTTGTGTTTTCAGGGAGTACTGGGGAGATATAGCTGATGACAACTAGACATAAACCACAAGCCTAAACTACAAGCTGGGTATGTGTGTAGAGGAGGAGAGTGCAGTCCAAAACAACACCTACATTGCGGACCCTAGAGAGAGGAAGTTTTGGACACACACACGAAGACGCTCTGATGGGAGGGGAGGGTTTAGGTGCACATATAGGATATCCATGCTTTGCAATTACCACTTACACACAGTGGGATGACATGCAGCCATCAATGTCAGGTGGCAACTGAACATCGGGGTGTGGTTTGGCAGACAGAACTCAGGCGTAGAGAGATATATTTGCAACACATCAGCACACAGCTGTTAATGTAAGTCAAGGTATGAGATATACACACCAGGAAAATGTATATGCACAGAGGATAAGGATGGAGCCCGTGCATATTTCCCTGTGTTACAGGAACTGACAGCTGTGTAGCAGATGACATTGAGACACCAGATCACACACTGAAGGGGTATTGGGAGCGATATGGGGGACACAGGATAGTACTGCGTGCTTAGAGCCAAACAGAGACACAGTAGGGAGGAGATAATTCTGTCCCACATTTTTTACAGCAAAAGAGAGGTGAGGAAGGGGACAGACAGAGTACGGACCCTTGTTGTTTGCCACAAACACTTCAGTGATAACTTTCACATAAAACAAATCTGTACAGTGTGATGTGGAACAATCAGTTTGTTAAGGATCTTGGGGGGTCTGGGAGCTGAGAACGTGAAGGTGCAGTGTGTGTTGCACAGCTCCAACATGACATATGTATGTTTCTCTTGTGTCTCTCAATCCACAGGACATACTTGGTGACCTTCCTGGTGCTGTGGTGCATTGTCAGGTGACTGTACGTCATCCAACATGCAGTAGTCTGGGGTAGGTGGACCTACAGCTACTTTGTCTGTGACGACAGTCAGGGGGAGCACATGTCTGCAGTGATCTGTCATGATGTACATATGTTGTTGTTCACCTCTGTTCCCTGCACCCCCATACCCCATATGTTGCTGTTGGCACACATATCTACATGTGTTCCTGGCCCGTTTGTCTTCTCCATCACTGTCTCTGGGACACGTCCAACAGAGCTACGTGTGTGTGCAGGTCCTAGGTGTTTGGGTGGTGGAATGCACGGACACCCTTCCCTAACATTGTAGCATCAGCCAACAGCAGGGTATCTTTGCATTTAACAGGCTTTTCTCTCCACTAATCTCCAATTGTGCACATACAGGCCATATGCTACTGCTGGCACACTCTCCTTAGCATAATGTGGGGGGGGGGGGAGGTGTTTTTGTGTTGGCTGTGTGATGATGCAGCATGCAGGCATTTTGCATTAGCATGTGGTGTGAGGGGTCTGTACACCTGGGGAACGGTGGGGACTGTGCTATCTCTACCTTAATGCTGTTTACCTTGTGGACATTGTGGAAATGTGTTGTGTGTTGTGAGCTGACCTATCTCTTGTGTGCTGATAGACCACTATGCAACAGCATTCGTGCATCACAGATATCGCCATAATGTGGACACGCATCAACAGTGGCTGGACATGGGGACATGGTGACTCTCAACATTTCGATGACATCTTCTCCCTTCACTGTGACGTGTTATGGCCTTTGTGTGCCTCAGGGATCCCAAACATACACTTGCTGCAAACACACGGTAGGTTGCACCTTTGGTCTTTTGTGAATGACATCAGCCTTTACATGTTAATTATTTCCTGTTTGTCTCATAGACATTTCCTGTTGGGTCTCTGTACATGAACGCTGATGCACATGGGGTGGAGCTGTGAAACACCTGTGTAACATGGGCATGGACATGACCATATCCATGTGACACCCTCATCTGCGGCTCCATTTCAAAATGTCCCCAACATGAAGTGTGTTTTGTGTTGTGATCATGTTATGTTTGCCTGTGTGACGTTTCCTTACGTACATATTGATGTTTTACTCTCTGAAATTTGGGCTGATGTTGCAAGCAGCATACCACTACATTGTTTATCCTCTTCTGACACAGGGCAGTGAACACAAAGAGCACATCTACTACAGTGCATCCGGCGTCACCATCAACCACCTGTTGGAAGACACAACAACACCATGGAACTATCCCTGGGAAATGGTGCCATAGGATGTTTGACCTCTGCGAGTGGGACAAATGCCTAGGATGGACAGTCTTATTAAGAACATAAGAACATAAGATATGCCATACTGGGTCAGACCAATGTCCATCAAGCCCAGTATTCTGTTTCCAACAGTGGCCAATCTAGGTCATATGTACCTAGCAGTTTCCCCAAGAGACACAAGTTCCACAATGCTTGTACTGGGTCAAGCATTGATATCTTCGGTCACTTCTTAATAATGGTTTATGGACCTTTCCTCCAGGAACTTGTCCAAACCATTTTTAAAACCCAGCTACACTAACAGCATTTACTACATCTTCTGGTAACAAATTCCAGAGTTTGATTACACGTTGAGTGAAAAAATATTTTCTTTTATTAGTCTTAAATAGTTTACCCTGTAGCTTCATTGCATGTCCCCTAGTCTTTCTATATTCTGATAAGGTAAACAATCGATCTACATTTACCCGTTCCACTCCGTTCATTAATTTATAGACTTCTATCATATCTCCCCTCAGCCGTCTCTTTTCCAGGTTAAAGAGCCCTAACCTTTTTAGCCTTTCTTCATAGGAGTATCCTTCCATCCCCTTTACCATTTTGGTGACTCTTCTCTGTACCTTTTCTAAAATCGCTATATCCTTTTTAAGATACGGCGACCAGAATTGCACACAGTATTCAAGGTGCGGTCTCACCATGGAACGATATAGAGGCATTATAATATCTTTTGTTTTATTTTCCATTCCTTTCCTTATCATACCTAGCATTCTATTTGCTCTCTTAGCCACCGCTGCACACTGGGCCGAGGGTTTTAACATGGTATCCACAATGACGCCTAAATCTTTTTCCTGGGTGGTGGTTCCTAATGTGGAACCTTGCATCGTGTAACCATAGTTTGGGTTGTTCTTCCCTAGGTGCATAACCTTGCACTTGTCCACATTAAATTTCATCTGCCATTTTGATGCCCAGTCTTCCAATTTATCAAGATCCTCTTGCAATTTTTTACAATCCTCTTGGGTTTTAACAACTTTAAATAGTTTTGTGTCATCTGCAAATTTGATAACCTCTCTCGTTATTCCACTTTCCAGGTCATTTATGAATATGTCAAAAAGCAGCGGACCCAGCACAGATCCCTGGGGTACACCACTATTCACCTTTCTCCATTGGGAAAATTGGCCATTTAGCCCTACCCTCTGCTTTCTATCTTTTAACCAATTCCTGATCCACAATAGTACACTGCCTCTTATCCCATGACTCTTTAGTTTTGCCAAAAGTCTCTGATGAGGGACCTTGTCAAAGGCTTTCTGAAAGTCCAGATACACAATATCAACCGACTCTCCTTTGTCCACCTGTTTATTCACTCCTTCAAAAAAACATAACAGATTAGTAAGACAAGATCTTCCTTGTGTAAAGCCATGTTGGCTGTCTCCCATTAGGTTGTGACTATCTACATGCTGAGTAATTTTATTCTTTATGATGGTTTCTACCATTTTTCCCGGTACTGACGTCAGGCTCACCGGTTTGTAGTTTCCCGGATCACCCCTGGAACCCTTTTTAAAAATTGGTGTTACATTGGCGATCCTCCAATCTTCAGGTATTAAAGATGATTTTAATGATAGTTCACAGATTACTGATAGCAGTTCTGCAATCTCATATTTCAGTTCTTTCAACACCCTTGGATGTATACCATCCGGCCCAGGTGATTTGCTACTCTTCAGTTTATCTAATAGTTGTAAGACATCTTCCCGATGTATCGATATTTCCTTCAATTCTTCCGCACCTTTAAATACCACTTCAGTCATGGATAACATCCCTACATCTTCCTCAGTAAAGACCGAAGCAAAGAATTCATTCAGTCTCTCCGCTATCGCCTTGTCGCCTCTTAGTGCTCCTTTAACCCCTTTATCATCTAATGGACCAACTGACTCTCTCACAGGTTTTTTGCTACGAATGTACTTGAAAATGTCTTTATTTCACATTTTTGCTTCCGCAGCAAGCTTCTTCTCAAATTCTCTCTTTGCCTGCCTTATCAATACCTTGCATTTGACTTGCCAGTGCTTGTGCTGTTTCCAGGTTTCATCGTTTGGCTCTTTTTTCCATTTCCTGAAAGATGCTTTTTTGGCAACAACAGCCTCTCTGACCTCACCTTTAAACCATGCTGGCAGTTTTTTGGACTTCCTTCCACTTTTCTTAAAGCGTGGAATACAGCTGGTCTGGGCTTCCAAGATAGTATTTTTCAACAACACCCAAGCTTGATGTACGTCTTTAACCTTCGCAACTGCTCCTTTTGTTTTTTCTTAACTGTTTCCTCATTTTATCATAGTCTCCCTTTCGAAAGTTAAAAGGTAGTACTGTGGATTTCCTTACTATCCCTCCTCCACTAATTAAATCAAAGGCGATCATGCTATGATCACTATTGCCAAGTGGCCCCAACACCCTTATCTCTTGCACTAGATCTGGTGTTCCACTAAGGACTAGATCTAATATGGCTTCCCCTCTGGTCGGTTCATGAACCAGCTGCTCCAAGAAGCAGTCATTTATTTCATCTAGGAACTTTATCTCCCTAGCATGTCCTGACGTGACACTGACCCAGTCGATACCGGGGTAATTGAAATCACCCATTATTATTACTGCGCTGTAACTTTTGTTAGCTTCCTTGATTTCTTTGAGCATTTCATCATCCATTTGGTCATTCTGGCCAGGTGCTCGATAGTACACCCCCACTGCCATTGCCTTCCCCCTTTTATATGGAATTTCAATCCATATAGATTCTACAGCAGATTTTGTTTACTGCAAAACTTTAATCCTTTCTGAGTCAATGCCCTCTCTAATATAGAGTGCAACCCCTCCACCAATTTATTGTTGGACTACTTTGGGCATGACAGGCCTGTCCAAAACACCGTTGCTGCTGTGCTTTGGTTGGGTGTCATGTTCATCGCAGGAGACACACATGACCTTTTTAGTACTGAGGCATATTGGGATGTCACACTTGACTTTGCATGCCCAGGGTTTCAAGGACAGTCGTAACATGACTTGTTGGAGTGTAGACACCCTTTGCACTTTGGACACTGTGTACTGGTCCCCACGTTTGCAGCAGGGACTGACATTGTCACTGTATGTTGTACATCTTTCTGACATTGTGTTGTGTTTTGCCCATGTGTGTCACATGGAACGCAAGATACGCTCATCTGTTTGGTTTGACATGTGCATACAGCCATGCGTGTGGCAGAGGGGGAACACTGGAGAGGTCCTCTTGTCCATGTCCACCTAGCCTCCACTTGGACATGACGCAGTATTTGCCATGACACCACTTTACTGCACACCAGCAACTTGGATTGCTGTTTGCAATCACCAAGGGTGTTACAGTGCATGTGTGGCATCACTGTATCATGTTTCAACGTGCATGGTGCATGTGCATGTGACTGACTATGTTGGTGCAACACAGCAGGTTGCAATATGGCTTCTGTGTGGGTTAATGTAACATGTTTGACCTTTCTTTCCATCTCTATATGCAGGTTATTGTGTCTGCCTACTGTACAGACGTGACGCTCTGCATTGATTTACACACCTAGCATTGCATGTCTGTGCAGTCCTAGTTATCCCCTGAGGTAACGACACTCACATTGCCCCGTTATATTTGGAGTGTGGCAGTGTGAGTGTCCATTTTCTTCTTCATTTGTGCATTCCATGTACCGTGATATATGGTAAGGACACTGTATCCACACCAACCAGTGCAGGGGGACCTTCTGCATAGTGTTATCTCTGCCTGTTTGTGCAGACAGTTTCTTTTGAATTCTCTGTGTTCATGTGCCTCTGCTACCTGTTAGCATATCCTCATTGTGCATTTGACAATTGTTTAGAAATCCCAATCTACCCTCTAAGAGACCCATGTCTATTCCCTAAGAGTTCTCCACCTGTTTGAATCATCAATGTTGGCCCCCTGGTGAAGGCCCCCCCCCCCTACACTGATTTCTGTTCTCCCTCCCCCCTTTTATGTTACACCGCTTTGACCCGGTGAAAAGTGGTATATAAATGCAGTTAAATAAAATAAATAAATAAATAGGGTTACATTGTTGCAGCTTTGATTCCTATATCAGGCATTATGTGACAGCTGTAACATAAATTTCGATATGTGTTTTTAAACTTTCAAAATTTTAACAACATATGCTTTTTCATTTGTGTGCCTCCTGTGTTGCCAGATAGATATGTTTTAAGGAACAGATCATGATTGTTGTGTGTTGGGCCCTCATCATGCACCGCCTACTGTCTACGTGCACACATATGTAACTAACACATTTGGGGCATGCAGCAGCATGTGGATCGTGGGGGCCTAATGCATACTGCACACTATGCACCTGATGCACATTATCTCTCCTGCCCATCATCTGTAGATGGGCCAGTGACCTTTCTGTAAGATGTGGGTTGCTGCCCTGCTAAATGTGTTTTCCGTCTTTCACCTGGGATCCACTCACCTTGATATTATAATGGCGGTATCTACACTATCTGTGATGATTAACCAAAATAAAAATATGTGTTTGACATACATTTGTCTCTGCTGCTGCTTGATCACACTGACACTTCTATTTAATGATTTCCTGGTCATGTACATGGCCCACCTGTGCTCACATCCTTGTACGGTGCCAGCTGTCTATCTGCCAGCCATTTGCCACATCACTGGGTGTTACAGGTTCCCATACACAACTTCCATTTGTGGTACTATATTTGCTTTGTGGTTGTTTGGGATAGTGGTTACAGACATGTATTATAACACCACAGGTTGTAGGTTTGATCCCCCACATGGGGTTTACTCTTTTTTTTCTGTTGTGCTAACATGACCATTGAAGTGGAGGAGTAGCCTAATGGTTAGAGCAACTGTTTAGTACCCAGAAGATCAAGGGTTCAATTCCCACTGGCACTCCTTGTGACTTTGGGCAAGTCACTTTACCCTCCATTGCCTCGGAAGAAAAGGCTGGCAATCTACTTCCGGTGATACATTGCCAAGAAAACCCAGAGGTAGCTGGGTCACTATGAGTCAACACTGACTTGATGGCACAAAAAAAACAAAAACAAAACATGACCATTAGGTACCTGCAGGTTCATCACCTATGCAAACACACTTCCATCTCTTCAATATACACCAAAGTGTGCCCTCTGTGCTGCCTATCCATCACATATTAGTTGTTACATATGTCTCTTACTTTATGCTGTTCACATGGCAGTCCACTTGGGGGTTTGACATTGCTGCAGTTCAGCTGGTCTGTGGTACACCTGTTTGCAGGTTCAATTCTCTCTTGTTCTGTTCCATATTTTGCCCTTCTCCACAGAGCATCCCCTGCCACCCTTTGGGATTAGGTTCTTTCCTCTTTTGCATGCTGTATCCACTGTATAACATTTCATTGTGTGTGTGCATGTAGTTATATGTGGCTCTGGTCCCAATTACAGACTGTGATCTGATCTGTACACACCAGATCTGCATGTGCATTTCATCATGGTTAGTCCAAGACAACAATTTACAAACAATTACAACCATAAAGGCAACCGGCAAGATCACCATAGATCCCCTTCCCCTTATGGTGAAGAAGGTAGAATTCACAAAAGGTCACGACACCATTCCAACAATCAATTAGACCCATCTGGCTCCTTAGGGGTATGTTTACTAAAACCCCGGTAATGTGCGCGGCCCGCTAGTGTGTGGGTGCCATATAAGGAGTGGGCGTGTCTGGCTGAAAAAAGCAAAACCTGGATTACACAGGTACACTACCAAAAAACTGCCTCCAGTTTTGCAACTGATTCCTATAGATTTTGGGGTGCTGAATCCAGGAAAAATAGCCAAAATGTTCCATCATGTCACGTTTTCTTGCAAAATTAGATTTCTTACCCATATAAGGAATGTTCACATAATTTCTTTTTAGCCGACTGCAGTTTATTTTCTTGGCCCAAAATAGAGGTTGTAATGGTTAACTAACTAGAAACACTCCCTCATGATATTTTAGAGTGTTTTGTATTCATTTTATACATTAACAGGACAATTGGGAGGCGGGGGGCTAAATCCAGTACTCGCGCTGGCGCATGTTCTTTCCTGTTCGCCTCGCCTCGTTCGCTCGCTCAAACACGGTGGTTGCGACATGAACGTTCCTGTCAAATTTCAGTTTCTTGCAAGTTCATTATTACCTTTTGTTTGCTCAGTCGTAATCCAGCTTTATTCCGAAGTGGTTCACTACAGTTGTAGTTTGCAGTGCTGTGTATTTGTGATGGCTCACAGAGCCAGAGGTTGCGTCAACTCTCCGGACAGTTTTTGTTTTATTTGTGGGGAATATACCGTGAAAAAGCGGCAGAGGAACATTTCTGCATTTATTAAAAAAGTATATTTCGCCTATTTTGGTTTGAAGTTAGGCGATCAAGACAAACCGTGGGCTCCTCACAAAGTGTGCAAGACATGTGAGGAAGATCTACGCTTATGGATGAAAGGTAAAAAACAAGCATTTCGTTTCGGAATACCTATGATGTGGCGTGAACAAAGAGACCACAGCAGTGACTGCTATTTTTGCTCTTGCATTGTGAAGGGATACAACTTAAAAAATAAGAACGTAATAAGTTACCCCAACCTTCCCTCAGCAATTAGGTCTATGCCTCATAGCAACGAAGTACCTGTGCCTGAACCACCAAAATCTTTGGATCATATTTGTGTGGACGGTTCTGATCATGATGAGACTCATCAGATGGCTTTTCCCGATGAGTCCAGTACTTCCGAGTTTGAAACTGAACCAGATCCGAAACCTGAACTTTTCTCTCAAGCTGAATTGAATGATTTAGTCCGGGATTTAGGACTCCCAAAAGATGCTGCCCAACTGATAGGTTCTCGGCTTAAACAGAAAAATCTATTGTCACCAGGAACAACTTTTTATTGGTACCGCAACCGCGAGACACAATTTTTGAAGTATTTCAGCAAAGAGGAAGATTTGGTATTTTGCAACGATATATACGGAGTGATGGAAAAGTTTAAACTCAAGTATGATCTTGCTGAATGGCGGCTGTTCATTGATTCGTCAAAAGACAGCATAAAAGGTGTTCTTCTTCATAATGGCAACACATTCGCTTCAGTTCCTATTGCTCACTCTGTTATTCTCCAAGAAAAATACGAGAATTTGGCCCTGATTCTTCAGAAGATTCGTTATGATGAGCATAAGTGGATGATTTGTGGAGACTTTAAAATTCTATCCATGCTATTAGGGCAGCAATCCGGTTTCACCAAATATCCCTGCTTCCTTTGCTTGTGGGATAGCCGGGCCCGCGACCTACACTGGGGGAAAAAAGACTGGCCAATTCGGGAGTATTTGAGACCCGGTGAGAAAAATGTTCTTCATGAGAGCTTGGTACCTCGTGATAAAATTCTATTACTACCTCTCCACATTAAGTTGGGTCTCATTAAGCAATTCATCAAGTCCCTTCCAAAAGATGGTGAGTACTTTCGGTACCTTTGCACAAAGTTCCCCCGACTTTCTGAAGCAAAGCTAAAGGAAGGAGTGTTTGTTGGCCCTGATATAAGGAAACTCATTTCAGATGGAGCATTCGCTGAAACGATGTCTGAGAAGGAAAAAGAAGCCTGGGATTCCTTCAAGGATGTTGTTCTCAAATTCTTGGGGAACAGGCGGGATGAGAACTATAAGGATATTGTTGCCAGGATGCTCAATGCCTTCAAAGAACAAGGCTGTAACATGAGCCTGAAAGTCCATTTCTTGCACTCCCATGTGAACTACTTTCCCGAAAACTTGGGGGCGTACAGTGAAGAACAAGGTGAAAGGTTTCACCAGGACATCAAGGACGCAGAGAGAAGGTACCAAGGAAGATGGAACACCACTATGATGGCTGATTTCTGCTGGTTGCTGCTGCGGGAAACCCCAGATGAAAAATACGCCAAGCAGCGCACCAAGAGAAGCATTCGGGGGAAGAAGAAACGGGCCCACCAGGAGATTGATTGACCCAAGAATGACTTTAAAATCTAAACTGTGTTGACAAATATCGTGTTTTTACTAAACTTTGAAATAAAAATTTGCTAGTTATTACCACAGTGTCGGATCTCATTTATTAGAATTTTATTTTCACACCATCGGGTGTTTGTCTTCATGTATTGCAATGGTGCGGTTTGCGTTTTCTATTCTTACATACATACCTGTACAACATTTTTTGCACATTTCTTTGCTTTGCTTTGTGTCTAACCTCGCTCTTATATGCTCAATGTTTGTGCACATGTATGTGGCTGTTTTAAGTGCAGACAATTCTGCTACCATCACAATGTGTTTTGTTGACATTATTCTTATGTGCTGCCTTGTTACAATTTTCTTTATTCTTATTTGAATAACTACTAAACAATTAGTATAAAGAATTCATCCAAGAAACTTTTATCTCGATCGCACTCAATCTGAAACGTTCACCTCAAACTGCTAACCCAATGTAGCAAAAAATCTGTACGTGATGGAGCAAATTGGTTACCAGATTTGGATTCAGCGCACCAAAAAACGTAAAAATCAATCGAAACATTAGAGGCAGTTTAAAAAAATATTTTTTTAGTGTACCTGTGTTATTCATGCACTAATGAGCGCGGCACCCATGTGTGCCCCGCACATTAGTGCATGAGAAAGCTGCACGGGAGGCATAAGTGGCGCGCTGATGTTCAAGCAAAGGAGCAGAGCCACAGCACAATGGTTAAGTCACTGACCAGTGGTGCAGGGATTAGGGGTTCAATCCCCCACAGTGTCCAATGAAGACAGCTGGCTGAGGCATTCCTTTAGGGGGGCAGTTAAATAATGGGCAGCATAAGGTGGCACACTGATGTGCATAAGGCAGTGTGCTATTGCTTTAGGAGGCATTTTAATATTGGGCGGCATAAGGCGGCGCGCTGATGCACAAGCACAGGAGCAGAGCCACAGCACAATGGTTAAGACACTGACCAATAGTGCAGTAATCATGGGTTCAATCCCACTCTGTGCCCAATGAAAAAGGCTGGCTGAGGCATTACCTATTATGGGTAAGTTTGCTTTAGGAGGCATTTTATTTTTTATCTTAATTACTACTACTAGCAAACGCACTCTCAAAGCGTGTTAACATAAGGCGCCCCATAAGGCACATTTTAAAGTGCACTGTCCGCCAAGGCACCCTAGAATGTTGCTGATAGGGCGCTTTATAAGGTGCCGTATGAGTTACTGCAAGGTCACAGCAATGTTTTTGATGGCAGCACTGTGCAGTTTAAGGAATGCACAGCATAAGTAGGTGTGCTGACATGCAAAGAGTAGCAGCAGTGTAGCACAATGGGTAAGGCACTGACTGCTGATACAGAGGTCATGAGTTTGCACCCCAGTGTGCCTAATATGTAAGACTGGCTGTGGCATCAGCTTTGCAATGTATGTATTTTTTCCTGTAGCACTTTAGTTGTATTTTATTAATTGCTGCCAGCAAACAGGTCCTCACGTGCCGTAATTGAAGATGCCGCATAAGGCACCCTATAAGGCACTCCATAGGGCACATTATAAAGTGCACTGTCCGCCATGGCACCCTAAAATGTCCCCTATAGGGCACCCTATAAGTTGCTCCACAGGATAATGTATAGTGCACCTTATATGGACGGTAACCATAAGGTAACCTATAGGGCGCCCTATAAAGCGCCCTCTGAGGCACCTTATGGGTACAGTACGATGAGGGTGTTTTTGCTGGCAGCAATAATGTACATTAAAAAGAGATAATGCTCTGGGCAGCACCATCAAATAACCCCACTATGGGTTTGAACCCATGACCTCTAGCTCTACAGGCAGTGAAGTAACCATTGTGCTACAGCCCTATAGCTACTAGCAAGCCCCTGGCTGGCTGCAGAGGGAGTGCATGTCACCACACAGACAGTCTGCTGTGGTCACCAGGATAGGGTTAGCCCACCCATACCCATGATGCACTGCACATGCAAATCAGCTGTCCACAGATAAACACAAGATGGGGAATGCATCCCCACAGCACCTCGGCCTGGTAGGGGGAAGTGACCATGTGCACCCCCACAGCACCTCAGCCTGGTAGGGGGTACTGACCGTGTGTTTTACTGGCACTGAATAGCTACACACTGTCACATTGTGCGGGTACTGTGCTCACCGTGAGGCGCCCGGCACCAGGTCCACAGCACCTTCCATGGCTGAAAGAAGCCTTGCTGGAGGTCCAAAGAAGTGTTAATCTGTGAGATAGGTAGTTTCTACAGAAAAACCTTGGATATCTCTGTCTGTCTCAGTCAGGTGTAGCCCCCATGGACCCCTAGGTGGGCCATGTACCACCACCCCTCCTCCTCCTCCTCCTCCTCCTCCTCCTCCTCCTCCAGGGCTGAGGGTGGCAAACAGGGTCTCCCATCAACAGATCCACATTCTACCTCCCTGCAATGGTGGCAGTAGATGGGACCATCAACCCCGGTCCTGCTGGGGAACAGACACCCTAGGGGCAGTCAATGCAGCTCTGTACACATCCATAACACAATAGCAGACAGACATTAGGCCTGGATATGCTAAGCTGCACCCCCACCACTATCTGATATTCTCCTGCAACAAGCCTTCAGCCGCTGCACCCTGCAAGTCATTCCATCAAGACACATACCAGCTGCAAACAGTCTGCTAGCTAATCCATGTTCCCAGTGGAAATGCATGCACCCAAAACTGGGATGTCAGCATATACAACAAGCAGATAAATCAGTGACTGGGCCCCAAAACAAAACCCATAAATATCACATGACAAAATTACTATATAGCACTTTGGGGGTGCCTAGCCATGCTGTCATCACTGCACAGTCAGGGTGAGAGTGATCCCCCAGCAGGACATACTGAGGTCACACTGTCTGTGTAGGTGGTGGCCGGGCACTACAATGTCCCAGCTAGTGCCCTATACCCTGTGCAGATGCATCCTGGCCAGGTCACCCTGTCCGGGCTATACCCATGATAACTTGCTCCTCATTATGCACATTGGCAGGCCAATACTGGCAACAGTGCTGGCAGTGTGGGCTGTGAGGGGAGGGAGCTAGGACTGGAAATGTGCTGATGATGCGGGGACTAGAAGGGAGCGGATGCTGGGTGGGGCAGGAGCTAGAAGGGAGTTGATGTTGGGAGACGATTAGAATGGGATGGGATGGGGCTGGGAGAGTGAAATGGAGAGGAGAAAAATATTTTGTGTGGGAGGGAAGAAAAATCTACAATTGGCCGGGTATTGAGAGAGTAAGTGGGGATTGAGGATGGAGGGGTAAAATTTGAGTGGATGAAATAGGAATGAGGAAAGAGCAAAAGGAGAAAGATTAGTATGACAAAGCAGATGTAGAGAGAGAATGGAAAAAAAACTAGGAGAGAAGAAAGGACAAATGGACAGCAGACAATGGAGCGTTAGCAGAAGACACGAAGAAACCAGAAGAAAGTGGCTGGAACAATTGCAACTGAAAAAAAATGCACAAAAGGTAGAAAAATATCTCTTTATTTTGAATTTATTAACTGAAATATGTCAGCTCTTGGAAATGTGCATCTTTAACGTCTGCACTTTATTTAATACAAGAGGAAATTAATTTATAGTTTTATTTCTACAGTGTTGTACATTCTAAGTTTGGCTTTTGGGGTTCCCAGTTAAATTATTGTCTTCCTGTTTCTAAAGTGTGATTCCTTGTTTGATGATGGTGTATGTTCTGCATGTGTAACTGAGCTGAGGCATTCTGTTTATCTAATTCCTATTTGACATTGCCACTTGTTCTCTTTCCCCAGTACGTCATGTATTGTTATTCTCTGAAATGTATTGATTTAATATTTGCAGTGTTGCCTTTTGATAGTTAGGGTATGGTGCTTTGTGAGTCCTGGTAGTGCTGTTAGGATATGGCAGGTTTGCTATGGGTTCTAAATGGGCAGTGTTTGTAGTAGTTCCTAATGTGCTTGGCGGTTGGCACTGGTTTATAGTAATGTAGAAATCTTTTAGTCTTTCTTTATCCATACACTCATTAAGAGGCATGTTTACTAAAAGTTAGTGTATGGTAACATTATGCAAATATTTATGCAAATGACACCCCTTATGCAAATGAGGCCCGCGTCTTGTGCGGCCCCCGGGTTACTCTACAAGTCCTCATTTGGCCCTCAAAGCAATTTGAGTTTGAGACCCCTGGTATAGATCAATGGTTCTTAACCAGTCCTCCTTGAACCCCTAGGCCAGTCGGGTGTTCAGGATAGCCCTAATGAATATGCATGAGATATATATGCATTAGAGATATCCTGCCAACCTGACTGGTTTGTGGCCCTCTAGGGCTGGATTCAGAGACCCCTGCCTTACACCTCTGTCATTTAAGAATGTGAGTGGGCAAGGTGCAGATCTCCAAGACATCAAAAAGGTTAGATATAATTTGTCACGTGCCTCTTTGCTTCTCACCACCACCAAAATATTGTCTATTAGACAACGTTTTGGTGGTGGTGAGAATTGAGGAGGTATGTGACACGTTCTAGCTACCCTTTTGATGTCTAGGACATCTGCACCTTGCCCATTACAGCACTACTGACAAGTCTTTCTACGTCTTTAAAGGTATTTATTAAATAATCGCTACAATTATGCCATGTTTTAATGTTCGCTATTGGTTTAGCATATTGATCTCTAATGCAATAATGTAGGAACATTTTCTTCCTTAGCTTCACAACAGCGACTTTCATCCGTTTTGAATACCGATGATAATATAATACAATTTCTAAGTTCTACTGGGGAACATTTCAACAATATAGTTTATTCAGATAGGTATTGTTCTCCTAACAATAACAATGATAGTTACTACATTACACAATGATGAAACTTATTAACATAAAGACTACAAATGTAGATTTATTATCACTAACCTTTTTGGCAGAAGATATTTAGTTGTGTTTTTTTTTAAAAATCACTAAATGAGATTATGACAGTATCACAAAGTTGAGTTTTCACACTTGGGTCAGTCGAGAAAACACATACTCTTTGTAAAACACAGGGGTATGTTTACTAAACCGCGCTACTGTGCGGGGCGCACTTGAGCGTGGGCTAAGGTACCTTAGCGCACGCTAAAGATGCATTTTTGTGCCCCACACATGTGCACGCCGCACTAACGGGCCCGCATAAGTGCGCGGCACGCTGATGCGCGATAGAGGCGAGGAAAGGCTTTCGGAGGGCGGAGGAAGGCTCCCCAGGGGCGGAGAGATGGGGTCAATGGGTGGAGAGTGGGAGGGGAGAGGCTCCCCGCACACGAGCGGGGCTGAAATTCAACTAAAAAAATACCGCGAGTGAAAACCTCGCGTTAGAGCCGATTTAAAGGGAAGAGAAACCATTTCTGTCAGCAATGTACAGCAAAACCAGGGAACCCTACAAAACGTGAGCAGTGTGATACTTGTGCACAGAACAAAATAGCAAATAAAAATTGAAAATGACCACTACAAAATTCTACAAAATTATACTCCAGCTGGGCAACAGTGATAGTACTGGAAAACATCAAAAATCACTCCCAATAAAGCCTCAAAAAAAATATGAATTTTAGAAGGGTCTACGCTCCGTCCCCATACAAGGTAAATGATCCCACAGTGAAATAGCAATGATCAGGGTTTCCCTCTCCATTGGACAGGTTACGTATGGCATGCACATTTCCACAACAGCAGGGCGGCCAGGTCGGAATGGGCAACTGGACAGATGCTGGGAAAGGGGATACAGAGGGCTGCAGGCGGAACATGCTGTGGTGCAGCTGGGGCACAGTGCGGACTAGGCAGATGCCTAGATGGCACCTAGGAATGCTGAAACTAAACAGCAGCCAGACAGCAACTGATGAGGGCCCAACATGGGCACGAGAGTGTTTATCACAGTGTCACAGGGGATAGTACCCAGCAGGTACCCCCAAGGGCACAGAACATTGGCAGGCGGTGATTGTCGGACGTGCAGACAAATTTGCAGGCACCCCTACCCCAGAACCCGCACCATAGGCAGCCACCTACCCGTACACAGGATGGCCTGAGACTGCGTACCACCAGCACCACCAGCAGAAGGGCATGTAAACAGGGTGGCACAGGGGTACTGGAGGCGGAGGGGGGCAGTGGCAGCTGCCCAGAGCAGACCATCGCCTAGCCCTGTGTAGGAGGGTGCCATGCACTGAAACAGACAGGCTCTGTCTGACAAACAACCATGGTATCACCAGGGACTGCACTCTCTCTGTGAGCACAGTGTGGTGCAGTGAACAGCGCCAGTGTGTTCAGGAGCAGAGGGTCACAAGTTCAAGTCCCAGCTGGGTCTACTGCCAATCCAGTGCCCATGTTTTTCCCACAACTAAAACGTGATAGCAAGGACAAGCCTTTACTGCAGAGAACATACGCATGGTTAATACGCCTATATTTTACCCCACCAAGCACAGACACCATAAACAGGCGCATTACCTGGAGCGGAGTCTCCCAAATGTAGTCCTGGAGGGCCAAACACCATTCAGATGCCATGCTGCCTCTTATAAAGATGCCTGTGCTGCATATCTATTCACCACCCCCATGGTATGCAGATGTATCTCATGCATATTCATGAGGGACAGCATGAAAACCCGAACAGTGTTTGGCACACCAGGACTGGAGTTGGGAACCTCTGCCGTAAAGCAGCAGCCAACAGGGCCAGACACACCCACACCCACAGTCCCCATTGGCTAATGCCTCCTGGAGAGGCAGGACATTGGGCCCTGCGTGCATCTCCCAATACTAGTACTTGCATACCTTAGCAATGCCACCCTACACCTGGGTATATGGTACACACCTATCAAACGTTTCCTATGATTACTGGCAGATAGCAAGTCCTACGTTAAGCACAGTTTGCTCATTGAGCTCCATCATAACAATCTTTCTGATGTCTGCGGTGTTTGCTTCGGGTCAGGTCTCTGACAGTGTTTACCACCCTGGGGAGTGACCCCCAACAGTATTGCGTAGCATATCCATGCCTGTACTATGCCCAGGACTGGTGTGGTGGGCAGGGCTGCTAAACTCCTCTATAGTAGCACAATGCTGGCATAGGTGTGGGAATGTGTGTCTGTCTATACCAGTGGTTCTTAACCAGTCCTCCTTGAACCCCTAGGCCAGTCGGGTGTTCAGGATAGCCCTAATGAATATGAATGAGATATATATGCATTAGAGATATCCTGCCAACCTGACTGGTTTGTGGCCCTCTAGGGCTGGATTTGGAGACCCCTGCCTTACACCTCTGTCATTTAAGATTGTGAGTGGGCAAGGTGCAGATGTCCTAGACATCAAAAGGGTAGATAGAATGTGTCACATGCCTCCTCAATTCTCACCACCACCAAAAAGTTGTCTAATAGACAATAATTTGGTGGTGGTGAGAAGCAAAGAGGTATGTGACAAATTCTATCTAACCTTTTTGATGTCTTGGTGATCTGCACCTTGCCCACTCATATTCTTAAATGACAGAGATTTAAGGCAGGGGTCTCCGAATCCAGCCCTAGAGGGCCACAAACCAGTCAGGTTGGCAGGATATCTCTTTTTAATGTACATTATTGCTGCCAGCAAAAACACCCTCATCGTACTGTACCCATAAGGTGCCTCAGAAGGCACTTTATAGGGCGCCCTATAGGTTCCCTTATGGTTACCATCCATATAAGGTGCACTATACGTTATCCTGTGGAGCAACTTATAGGGTGCCCTATAGGGGACATTTTAGGGTGCCGTGGCGGACAGTGCATTTTATAATGTGCCCTATGGAGTGCCTTATAGGGTGCCTTATGCGGCACCTTCAATTACGGCACGTGAGGGCCTGTTTGCTGGCAGCAATTAATAAAATACAATAAAGTGCTGCAGGAAAATATGCGTACATTGCAAAGCTGATGCCTCAGCCAGCCTTACGTATTGGGCACACTGGGGAGCAAACTCATGACCCCTGTATCAGCAGTCAGTGCCTTAACCATTGTGCTACACTGCTGCTCCTCTTTGCATGTCAGCGCACCTACTTATGCTGTTCATTCCTTAAAATGCACAGTGCTGCCATCAAAAACATTGCTGTGACCTTCCGGTACCTCATACGGCACCGTATAAAGCGCCTTATAAGCAACATTCTAGGGTGCCTTGGCGGACAGTGCACTTTACAATGTGCCTTATGGGGCGCCTTATGTTAACACGCTTTGAGAGTGCGTTTGCTAGTAGTAGTAATTGAAATAAAAAATAAAATGCCTCCTAAAGCAAACTTCCCCATAATAGGTGATGCCTCAGCCAGCCTTCTTCATTGGGCACAGTGGGGGATTGAACCCATGATCGCTGCACCATTGGTCAGTGTCTTAACCATTGCACTGTGGCTCTGCTTCTTTGCTTGTACATCAGCGCGCCACTTATGCCTCCCACGCAGCTTTCTCATATGCTAATGTGCGGGGCGCACATGGGCGCCGCGCACATTAGCGCATGAATAATCCCGGTTTTGCTTTTTTCAGCCAGAAACGCCCACTCCTTATATGGCACCCGCACACTAGCGCGGCCCGCACATTACCGGGGTTTTAGTAAACATACCCCACAGTGTGTTAGCTATATTAAACACTTCTGCAATTAATGTAATTTTTACTATAATCTATATAGTAGAGTTCAATAGTTTTAATGGTGACTATTTTAATAGTATAGGTTATTTAGATGGTCAATATTGCTCAGAAAGTTACAACAATAGCCGCTACATTACACAATGATGAATTTATTAATTAAAAGATAATATTGCATAATTAACAATAAACTTAATAAGCAGAAGGCATTTTATATTAATTATTATACAAGGTTTCAATAACACTACCCAAACTAAGAACAAATCCTGTTATGTATATACATGTAAATACTCATGTAAATAGTTGCAGTAGTGACGTCCCATGTTTTATCCAAGTTCTCTGACCTGTTCTCTGTAAAACCAAACAGTTTGTTGTTCTGGTCTGTTATATTGTGAACCGCGCTGATGCTGAATAGAGCGGTATATAAGAGCCTGTAATAATATTAATAATAATAATAATAATAATAATATGATGTAAATACGAATTTATAAAGTTGTGACCTTTAAATAATGTGGTTATGGATCATTATTTTCAGTTTAATGATTGTCATGTCTATCTATGCGATTTTAATGTTATGTTTTAACAACCTGATGTCCTGCGTTCATAGAAGTAAGTTTATTATGGAATTTTATTTATATCATTTGATGTTTTATATAAATGTACATTGTTTTAGATAATTTATTGGTGCTGCTATATTTTATTGTGTTTATTTGGTGTTTTCAAAGTAGCAATTAATTAATTAATTATTTATTTACATGTATATTTATTTAAATTTGTTTATGTTTTTAAGTTGTATTCCCCCTGAAGAAGGAGGTAGCGCCGAAACACGTTGGGGTCCTTTATGAATAAAACGTTCGTTGATCATCCATACTCATCTGTCTCTTGTCCTACTGTTGGAGGTTTGCCTATCCTGGCAGCCAGCAGGCTTCTTGTGTGATGCCCTGCAGTATTCTTGTATGCAGCCTTTGCTAATTTATTTATTTATTTATTTACTTCTCTTATATACCGCGCTATTAAAATCAGTGCGGTTTACAATTGAACAAAAAACATACTGCAATGTCACACGACAATTGAGTTTTTACATTGAACAGGGACGAGATAACCTGGAGGTAACAGGGGTAACTAATTACAGAGTAATTATTCATGGAGTATGGTGAGAAATTATACATATAGTATGGTGAGAAATTATACATATAGTATAGCTTGGTTTCAACATATTTATAAGAGGTTTAATCAATAAGATGTGTGATCAGTACCAATAATAAATAAGAGAGGGGATATGGTGGTAGAGCTAGTCATTTTCTTTATGGTGTTGGATTTTGGGTGGGGTGGAGTAGGGTGTAGGATGACTTTATGTTGGTGGTGTGGCCTACCAGTTTGTGCATTGCCGTTTGTGCTAATGGTCATAGGTTTGATTCCTCTCTGTTTTCTTTCATTTGTATGCCTGTCCTGCACAGCTACTTTTCATTTCTGTGACAGTCATATCTGTGCAGATCTGTGCTGTTAGCACATTGTACCCTTATCACAGTTGTCAACCATCCTTCTGTCCATCTATGTGTGTCTGCCAGCTGTGTGCCATCCTACCCTGATGTGCATGCTGCTACCCCACGTCCTGCACTGCTACACATTTCTGCATTGCAGCTCTCCCTGGTTGCCTCTCCTGTGTGTGCTCTGCATGGCACTGCTACTCCGCTGTCGTCCTGTCATTACACCTATCCTGCCACTTCTACCTCCTCTGCTGGACATGTCTTCCCATCCTCTGCCACACACTGTCATTGTTGCATGGTACATTACCATCACCCTGTGCATCGCTACAGCTGCCACCAATATGCTTGTCCATTTTTCCAGCTGCCACATGGGCTGGATGCAGATTTGTCTGGTCCATCAGCTCAGATCTACTTCCTTCCATTACTTGTGCAATGTCTTTCCTTGTTGCTCTGTGCAGTGTTAGGGTTACATCTGTGTTTTGCCCATTCCTCTCTTGCTTTTCAACTAGGGGGACCTTACTGCCCTTAGCCAACATTTTTGGGGTCACCTATACATCCTTGGGCATCTTAAGCCACATCTTAGCTTCAGCCAGCTTATGGGGTGCCTACTATGGTGCCTTGGGAGTTGGCAACCTTTCGACATGGCCTCTGGAGCACATTATAAACCGCCTTGGCTGACGTTGTGGTTTCGGATGTGCCTTCTAGTGCGCCCTAAAAGGTGCATTAGTTTATGGCACTGGGGTGCAGAAATGTTTTGCTGGCAACACAGATTGTTGTACTGTTTCAAGCAGGAAAAGGAATTGCCTTGCCCAACCTTATTCATTCAGCCCACTGGGGGATTGAACTCATGACCCCTGTTTCAGCAGGCATTGTAATAGCCAGTGTGCTACACCTCTATCACCATGATTGTAGGTCAGCACATGAAGTTAAGGTTAATGCGCGGTAACATGCGCGGCTCCCTCTATCATGCGATAATGAGTGTGGCACACTTTATCGCGCGATAACCCGCGATTGCTACCTTAAGACCGGAACGCCCACTCCTTTTATGGCATTCTTCACATTATTGCTGGAGCTAACGCCGGTAACATTAAGACGGTCTAGTAAACATACCCCTTTGACTTTGCCATGTTTATGGATCAAATGTTTGTGGGTTTTTCACCTCCACATTGGACAAGATTGGGGGGGGGGAGATGTGTCCAGTGATCCTGTATTGACTGCAAGCCCCTCTGAAGACATAAGAAATTCCAACCCTCTTTATCTATGTCTGAGTTGGAGCTTATAGATGCGTGGTGTGTCCTTCAGCCTGGAAAGGTGGGGTTTACCACTTCTCAGCACCACATAATACTTACGCCAGGCTAGATTATTTGCTGCTTTTAGAAACATTGCTTCCTAAATTAATAGGGACAAACCTGCGAGTTTTAGCATTTTCTGATCATGCTTTGGCCAATGTGGAGTTGAAGCTTGTGGATCACACTTTTGACAGAATTTGGAACATGAATCTCATACTGTATTTGGATCCCTCATTTAAGATTTACTTAAGAAGGGTATAGCAGGATTCTGTGACTGAAAATGATAAAGGGGAAATAAACATAGGGATTAATTGGGAAGGTGCCAGGCAGTACTATGTGGCTAAATTATAGTGTGGCCCAGGAACTTGCTGCTGAACTGCAGCAGTATGGATATAAGCATATTAGATATCTGTCAGAAGATACAAAGAAACAGCATCTGGAGTTAAAACACCGGACAGATTATCTTTTCCAGGAGCATACAGAGCATAGCATAGAAATTTATAGGTGCCAGCTACATTAGTGGGGAAATAAGATGGGTTGTTAGTCCAGTTAGTGGCCCCCTGAAAGAGTAAGAAGTATGTTTTGGCCATTAAATGAACAACACAAACACTGACCAGACAGCAAGAGAGTTGTTATTTATTATAAAGGGAATGTATGGGAAACAGAGTGGTCACAAAAACAATTGTGACATTTTTTAGTACCTTGAAATTGCCCTCACTTAATGTGGAACATGCAAATGCCCTAAGTCAGCCAGTAAGTATGGAGGAAATTCTGTGCATTATTATGGACCTCAAATTAGGAAAGGCCCTAGGTCCAGACACACTACCCTCAGAATAATATTGGAATATGTAGTGGTTATTCATTTGAAGGGGGTTATCGATGAAATGATACAAGGGAGCTTAGAGGAGGTTCTGAGAAAGATGGAGAGAACTTGGGATCTTATCGCCCCATATCCCTTATAAACCAAGACCTTAAAATTGTGGTTGTTGTATTGGCATGTAGAATGAATAGGGTCCTGGCTTGCTTGATCAACCCCGATCAGATAGGGTTTGTGAAGGGGTAAGGGAGATTGAGTGAGGGCAGCATTAGTAAATCTAGATGTGGATAAGACCTTTGATAAATTACACTGGTCAACATTGAAATCGTTACTGACTGTAAAAGGCCCTAATCTGTAGTATCTTGGTGAGCTGAACACGAATATAACATTTAAAAAATTTTATTGGCTCTCATTTTGAAGATATTGCATGTAGGTCATTTTTTATGTTTCACCGTGTAAATTTATCCAGTACGACATCAACAACATCCCAAATAAGCCTTGAATGATGTAATATTGCATCACATTGCATAATACCAGCATGCACACATCATCCAGAGCTGATTGCATCATTTTCTGATGCAATGCAATACTACTGACAGATGGCTGCTGAAGCTATCTGACGTCAGCAGTGTACTATACACAGTCGGAAAGGTTGAGCATTTAAAATATTTCGGACTGTGTGCGAGACAGTTTAAGCTACTGTTACATGTAACTTTTATTAATCATATAATTTTAGCCATTTAGGTACAATACAGAACAGTAATGCCGTGAAAGTGCGTTAATACCATTGACAATTTCTGCTACATTTGTGGGGAAGTGACATTTGCCAAGCAGAAGAAAAGTATCACTTCTCAACTGAAGAAGGCATATCATCTTTACTTCGGATGCAAGATTGGTGACCAAGACAAGCCTTGGGCCTCGCATATATGCTGCGCTACATGTACAACACAGCTTTCACAGTGGTTGAATTGCAAAAGACCATCAATGCCGTTTGCAGTCGCCATGGTGTGGAGAGAGCCAAGCAACCACATAAATGACTGTTACTTCTGCTTGGTTCCTCCTCTTTCCAGCGGAATAACGAAGCAAAAGAAGTCGAGCATAGTCTACCCAAACATTCCGTCTGCATTGAGACCAGTCCCACATGGTAAGGGACTTCCTATTCCACAACCTCCATCAGAATATTCTCTTGATTCATCTGATGAGGACAAGGGTGAGCCGACTTATTCTTCTCCTGGTCCGTCAGCATGCAGTGACCCAGATTTTCACTGGGATGCATTATCAACTCCACACAGAATAACACAGGAAGAACCAAATGACCTGGTTCATGATTTGGACTTATCCAAGAACAAGGCAGATTTGCTAGGATCAAGACTCCAACAATGGAATCTTCTAGAAAATGTCAACATTACTTCATATCGAAAGCGCCACCAGCAGTTGGAACCTTTCTTCAGAAAGGAAAGTAATCTGGTATTCTGTTCCGATATTGAAAGCCTCATGAATGCCTTAAAAATGACTCATGACCTACAAGACTGGAGACGATTTATAGACTCTTTGAAACTGACTCTGAAGGCTGTGCTTTTGAACAATGGAAACCGTCTTCCATCTATTCCAGTAGCGCATGCCGTCCACATGAAAGAGACATACGATAACTTAAAGCATCTACTGACTTCCATTAACTATAACAAGTACAGCTGGCACCTCTGTGGTGGCTTGAAGGTAGTTGCCCTTTTAATGGGACTGCAGCAGGGATATATAAAACACATGTGTTTCTTATGTGAGTGGGATAGCCGAGCAAAGGATTGTCACTACTTACGGAAGGAATGGAATCACAGACAAAATGTAACAGTTGGAGAGAAGAATATCCAGCACCTAGCTCTGGTTGAGGCTCACAAAATCCTGTTACCACCCTTCACATCAAACTAGGTTTGATGAAAAACTTTGTCAAAACCATGGACCGCACTTCGCCAGCTTTCCGATACCTGCATGAAAAATTCCCTCGACTCAGTGAAGCAAAGATTAAAGAGGGAGTTTTTGTGGGTCCTCAGATTCGAGAGCTCTTCAAAGATGACCGGTTCAACAACTGGCTGCAGGGTGATGCGAAACAAGCATGGAATGCTTTTCGCCTAGTGTCAACAAACTTTCTCGGGAATGTTGGGGCAGAAAACTACAAGAAACTAGTAGAAGACATGCTGATGCAGTATCAGAAACTTGGCTGCAATATGTCTCTAAAGATCCATTTCCTTGATTCCTATCTCGATTTCTTTCCTGACAACTGTGGTATGGTTAGTGATGAACAGGGCAAACGTTTTCACCAGGATATTGCAACGATGGAGCAAAGATACCAGGGAAAATGGTCCACTACAATACTGGCTGACTACTGCTGGACATGCCCCAGAGAACCTCCCGAACAGCTGTACAAGAGACAGGCGAAAAAATCTAAAAAGTAGTCTATGACTTGTTTTTTTACAGGTATTAACTGAAGGCCTATTATATTTACTATTGACATGCATTTCGTGATGTAAACATTAATTCTTGTAGATTACAAAAAAACTAGAGCCAACTTTGCAATTTCACTGTCATATTCGTGTTCAGCATCTAAAAATTGATAAGAAATGACTATTTTTATTTCAGTAACATGACTTTTGTAAAAAATTGTTGACCAGTTTTATCATGGGAATATTATTTGAGGTTCTTAAACTTTTTGGTGTACAGGGGGATTTTTTTCAATGGGTAAAATTTTTAAGTAAGTACCCCAATGCACAATTGATAATCAATAAAAAGCAGACAAAGAGTTTTCCTTTACAGAAAGAAGAGTGCCCAGCATAGATGCTCCACTTCTATTTATCTTATCTTTAGAGCCCCTGGCAATTAAGACCAGGGAGTCCAAGGTTATTCATGCTCTTTGAGTGGGGCTGGAAGACTATTCTATTAATCTCCTCAGATATGTTATTTTTACAAGACTACTGGATAGCATTTCCTGAAGTTATGGGCTTGATAGAACAATTTGATAGTTTTAGAGGCTTGAACATCACCTTTGCAAAATCTGAGGCTTTGGTGTTAGAAAAAAGAAATGGTGGGAAATGGCAGGAAGCTCTTCCTTCAACTTGGGTCTCAGGCAGCATACGGTATTTGGGCATTTAAATAAGCCATAGATAGAAAATGATATATTGGAAGATCATTGTGGATAAAATGTTACAGATAAAAGACTATAAAACAATGCTTAAGAAAGCTTGAACATACATGGAGAATATCTAAAACAACAGAAGATAGGATATTATATATGAATAAACTCTGTGAATATCGGGAAGCCATCATCAACAAGAAGAAAGAGTACCATAACATGAATTTCCTTTATCGGCCTAGGGAACTCTTTGAAATAGTAAAATCCTGGATTTGCCCCCTCAGTGACAGTATCAGTCCACAAGAACTAGCAAATCATTGCAGTAATAGGTAACTGAGGCAAGCGTACCCGGTGCTCCGGGCCCTGCCAACCAACATCCCCCTTCCCCCACCCTCTGTCCCCCCAACATCCATCCCACAAGGAACAACATTACACGTCATTCATGGAACAAAACTGGTCGCAGCTTTATTAATTATTAACCATTGACAAATATTCGAACAACATAAACCATAACCAGCCCCGTAGCAGAGTAGTACCATACCAGCCATGCCTTAGCAAAGTGCACTACCACCGCTACGGTCCCACACTTGCCCCCTGGCAAGTTTCCTAGCCCTTTCCCCGACTTCGCCATGCCCATAGAAAAAGCCGGCCAGGGTTTATCCGGGTCAGGGGCACCCCACCCCCGCCCAAGTGTACCTTGAGGCACCGGACCCCGGAAACCTCCGGGATGCCGCCACCGGCACATGCGACAGGCCTGTTGATGTGCCGCCTCCAACCTAAAGCTGCGACCAGCAGTTATCCCGCAAGACGACATACTCCAGAGCCTCCTGCCAGTCATTAAGGAGCAGATCCATGCCCACTGGAGACAAATGGACACCATCACCCCTGTAAAGACCAGCGCAACCCACCTCCACCCAAGAATGCATAATCTGATAACCCCCATTCCTGCAAACCCACCGACCGATCTGACGGTTTATCTTAGCCCCCGCGATCACCGTCGCTGGCTCCAGCACGCAGGCCGAGGGATAATGTCGGACCACAATAAAATTGTCCCAGGAAACATTCTCATAACCACCGCCAAGTCGTCCTGCACCACTCTAATCAGCTGATGACAGGACCAGGAGACGAGGTCATTACCCCCCAAATGCACAATCAGCACTGCCGGTTGACACGACGTCCTCCTGTGGTGCCGTAGCAAAGGTAGCAGCTGCAGTCAGCGAAGTCCCCACTGCCCCAGCCATGAGACCGACACCACTGCAGGATCCATCCGCAAATTCAGGCCTCCCAGCCGAATGGCAGCACGCTGACATGCCCAGTGGACAAACGAATGCCCAACCACCCAGGCACCACCAGGCTCGAGACCCCCATCTGAAAAACAAATGAACAATTAGCATCCCCCGCCCCCAATCAAAGCCACCTTTCACAGCCGTATGTAACCCTGAAAAGCCCGAGACCGCCACCTGCCGATACTCCTAATTACATCGTCGGGCAACCCGACCCCCGCCGCACTGGTAGCCGCAACGATACGAAAGGAGTGAGGTGCAAAGTACATGGGGTCCTCACCCAAAAAACTCAGCGCCAGCCGAAGCACCGCAGTTACCTGAAAACGGGTCAACACCCACGCATTCTCATGCAGAAAAAGAACCCCGGCCCGCTCAGGACGCACCCTTAAGTACGTCCGCACAGCCAGCACCGGGAACGTAGCGAGTCCCGCGACCTCCCGTAATATGACCCATAAACCCCTACCACGTTGATCAGTCTTGGATTTCTCCAAAAGGATCCGCAGCAGCCCGCCTTCCAAACGCACATGGTGCCATTGTAAGCCCCCCCCACCCCCCAACCTGCCCGAATTCGCCACCAGCTCCCCAATTCGAAACGCTACGAAAAAAGCCAGACAAAAAACCGCCCGGAAGAGAAAAACCTCAAACTGCAAAGCAGCCACCCGAGGCAACACTGCCAGGAGACGCACCAGCAGACCATGTGTAATCGGCCTACGTGAATCCGCGGAGGGCGGCCGAACCCGCTCCCTTCCCCGCAGAAGCCGATGCGCCAAGAATCCCCCCGAAATAGGGCCCCAGCCCACGGCACTCGCGAAAAAGTTGAACCCCGCTAAGTGCGAACGCACCGCCGCTCTGGACAGCCCGTGACCTCTGGCCTCCGCTATTTAACCACCAACGAGGCCATCTGGCACCCTGCCTGCCTGCCAACCCCGCTCCGCCAAAAACTCAGCCACCTTGTCACAACCACACTGGTACGCCGACCACATCCCAGCCGCCACCGAACTTCGCAGCAAGGTCAGCATCCCTCCAGGCCTATGCTCCACAATGTCTTGGGAACTACGGATCCTTCTCTGTCCGCCGCTGGGGCCAATGCATGGAACCGCTCCTACTGAAAACGAGAAAGAGCATCAGCTATCTTATTACTGAAACCAGGAAGGTGCCGAGCCCGAACAGATACATTCAACTGTAAACAGGCGAACACCACTGCACGCATCAACCGCGCCACCCGTAAGCACTTGGGTGAGAAGTGATTAACCACGCTAACCACCGCCTCATTATCACACCACCAAACTACCCGTTGATCCCGCAACCTATCCGGCCAGAGCTCCAATGCAACCAGGATCGGAAACAATTCCAAGAAGGTTATGTTAGCTGTCAAACCCGAATCATGCCAAGTTTGGGGCCACCGATCTGCACACCAGGCCCCACCGAAGTAAACCCCCAAACCGGCTCCCCTGCCGCATCAGTAAACAGCTCCAGCTCTGCGCTGGATACCTCGGCTCCCAGCAAAACCGAAGTCCCATTAAAATCCTCCAAAAATCGGCTCCAGACCTGTAAATCTTCTTTCAGCAGTTCAGTGACTCTAATCCGGTGGTGTGGCTTCCGCACCCCCGCCGTGGACGCAGCCAGGCGCCTGGAAAACACCCTACCCATAGGGATCACCTTACAGGCAAAGTTCAAAGAGCCCAGCAGGACTTGCATCTCGCGCAAGGTTATCTTAGAAGACCCCAGGACGTTAGCGACCAATGACCGCAAACTAGCCACCTTCTCCAGCGGCAACCGCGCGATCATCTCAACAGAGTCCAGTTCAACCCCCAGGAATGTGAGCCGGGTCGTAGGCCCCTCAGTCTTTTCCACTGCCAACGGCACACCTAACTCCATCGATAACTCCCGAAAACCAGCTAACAGCTGCTGACACTCATCGGAATGGGTCGAACCGACGAAAAGGAAATCGTCCAGGTAATGCACTACATTCCGCGAGCCCATATTCCGACACAACACCCACTGCAAAAACGAACTGAACTTCTCGAAGTAAGCACAGGAGACGGAGCAGCCCATAGGCATACACTTATCAAAATAATACTGCCCTAGAAAACAAAAATCAAACAAAGGAAAGGAGGAAGGATGTACCGGCAGCAAACGGAAGGTGGATTCAATATCCACCTTTGCCATCAGCGCCACCTGCCCCGCTGCCCTCACCATCTCCGCCGCCCTGTCAAAGGATGCATACTGCACTGTGCATAACTCCCACGGGATATGATCATTTACCGACACACCCGATGGACAGGACAAATTTATCCCACTATCCAAACTACAGGTCAAGGAAGCCCACCTTGAAGTAAAAGATGAAATAAAATATCTTGGGGTTACCCTTGATCAAACCCTCAGCCTATCTACATACATCAAACTAACCGCCAGGTCAATCTGTAACAGACTAAGGATGATCCAGCAACTAAGACCACTCCTATCAAGCCAAGACTTCTGCTTGGTACTCTAGGCAATGAATTGTCCCCATTTTGACTACTGTAACTGTATTTATCAAGGATTATAATTATCTAAGCAAGCAATAAAGCAACTCCGAATGGCTCAAAACTCGGCTGCATGTGTAGTCTTTAAAACTCACATTTCGGAACACATCACCCCTATTCTCCACCAGCTTCACTAGCTACCTATTCAAAGCAGAACCATTTACAAAACAATTATAATAATGTTCAAACTACTACATGACATAGCACCATCCTATCTAACCTCCCTAATCAAGAAAACTCCAAATAACAGACTGAGATGAGCTTGCACACAGAATACACCGATTGTTCCCAAAGACTTTCGGAACAAATTGTAAATAGTTCAACCAGTGATAGAGCCTTTGCATTCTTTGTACCAATCCTCTGGAACTCTCTTCCTGATTACTTCAGAGCTTTGTCTGACCTTTCATCCTTCAGAAAACAACTCAAAACTCACTTATTTAGAGAATATTTTGGTACTCAGACGCAGAAAAAATGTACCCAACATAACCATCTATCTCCATACTTTTATTTCCCGGGTTTCCCAAACTGACCATATTGTTCCAGACGTGACTCTGTAACTAATTACTTTGTAAATATTCTAACAGTTATGATGGTTTAATGTATTTCAATCTGAGATGTTTTCAGCACATTTAATTAGATTGTCAAATTATGTTACAATGTTCCTTGTAAAAGTTACACTCACATTTTGTTCCCTTGTTGTGATGTAACTAAGTTGGTTGTCTATAAACTGCTTTGATCTTGTGAAAAGGCAGTATAAAAAACAAACAAATAAAATATATATGGGAAATAGAAGCATCTGACTCTAAAACCTTTGATACAAGTAGCGCATGTAAAAATGGTTTTAGTCTCCAAATTATTTGCATATTTTTCAAACGCTACCTATCTGGCTAAAACAGATGATTTCAACGTTTATCTGCAGGATGCACAGCTCCATATAGCTTATTCCAAAGTGGTATTGCTGTGTGATCGGGGGGAGGGGGGAAGAGGTCACATCCCAGATTTGTGCCTCTTTAATGCTGCAGCACTAATGCATTGGGTACATAAGGCTTATATAGGGAGCTATTGGTATGTTATGGAGAGACTTTTGGATAACCACTGGACACCGTTCTAACTCCTTGGTTTACTTCATAGCAGCCAATAGCAGCAAAATCAGCTGGAAGAGAGTCACTGCCTACTTAGCCAATTGAAAAAGGCTTGGAGATGGTGGAGTTAGAGGATAGGAGTGGCAGGAATATCACAATTCCTGCCCTTGGTAGGAAACCCAGCTTTTGTACAAGGAGTTGGACATACTAGATTTCAGTTATGGGGTGAGAAAGAGTGTAGGGTAATGGGACATCTTCTATAGTTAAATAGGGGAATTTCCTACTTTTGACCAAATTAAACTGAAGTGGGCCATTTCAAATTCACATTTACTATAATATGTACAAATGAGACACTACTTTGGATAATTGCAGGCAAAAACATCCAAAGGTTCTCAATACATGGATATTGATCTTGCCTTTCAGCTATTACCACCACATATGAATATTTCATGACAATGAGACCAGCTTAGGAGAGGGATTATGGATAAGCATTATCTTGACACTAGCTGCTGAATGGACCAGGAATGGGATAGAGGGACTGGGGATAGAAGAACTGGGGTTACTGATTTGGCAGCTTACCTCAAATGTACCCTGGGGCACCCCACTAATCACCCTCCTTTCATCCAAGTGAGCTCCATTTACTATCACATTCTGTTGTCTGTCAGTCAACCAATTTCTGATCCAGTTCACCACCTTGGGACCCATCCACAAACTACTGAGTTTATTGATAAGCCTCCTTTGAGGAACAGTATCAAAGGCTTTGCTGAAAGTCCACTATTCGCTCTTTCAGGATCACCTCCATTACCTTTCCAGCCACCGAGAGTTTGTCTGTAGTTTGTCACTTTTCCCTGTCACCACTTTTGTGAAGAGGAACCACATCAGCCCTTCTCCAGTCCTGAGGAACTTCTCCTGTTTCCAAGGATCTGTTGAAAACATCCTTTAACGGCCCTGCAAGAACCTCTCTGAGCTCTTTCAGTATCCTGGGATGTATCCCATCCAGTCCCATGGCCTTGTCCACTTTCAGTTTTGCAAGTTGTTCTAACACATCATCTTCTGTGAATGGTGTGGTATCTACTTCATTCCCATTTTAATATTTGGGAGTCACAGGTGGTCCTTCTTCAGGATTTTCTTTAGCAAAAACAGAGCAAAAGTATTTGTTTAGCAATTTTGCTTTTTCAATGTCACTTTCCACGAGTCCATTCCCAGCACTTCTGAGTCCTGCAATTCCATCTCTGATTTTCCTCCTCTCCCAAATATATCTGAAAATGTTTTGTCGCCAAACTTCACATCTTTAGCCATCTTTTCCTCTGCCTTTGATTTTGCTTTCCTTATTTCTCTTTTTGACTCTTTTATAGACCATTCCTCCAGGAAATTGTCCAAACCTTTTTTAAACACAGCTACACTAGCAGCTTTTACTACATCCTCTGGTAATTAATTCCAGAGTTTGATTATGCACTGAGGGAACAAATATCTTCTCTTAGTAGTCTTAAATAGGTAACATTTTATGGTGGAGTGGAGAAGTAGAAAATCACCTGGACCAAATGGTATACATCCAAGGGTGTTGAAAGAGCTGAAATATGATATTGCAGACCTGCTATTAGTAATCTGTGAACTATCATTAAAATCATCTGTAATAACTGCAGACTGGAGGATGGCCAGTGTAACACCAATTTTTAAAACTATAGGCTGGTGAGCCTGACATCAGTACTGGGAAAATGGTAGAAACCATAATAAAGAACAAAATTACTGAACATGTACTGTAGATAGTCATGGCTTAATGGGAGACAGCCAACATGGCTTTAGACAAGGAAGGTCTTGTCTTACTAATCTGTTATATTTTTTTGAAGGTATGAATAAACAGGTAGACAAAGGTGAGTCGGTCGATATAGTGTATCTGGACTGTCAAAAAGATTTTGACAAGGTCCCACATCAGAGACTTCTGGCAAAATTAAAAAGTCCTGGGATAGGAGGCAGTGTAGTATTGTGGATCAGGAATTGGTTAAAAGATAGAAAGCAGAGGGTAGGACTAAATGGCTAATTTTCTCAATAGAGAAAGTTGAATAGTGGAGTACCCCAGGAATCTGTGCTGGGTCCGCTACTTTTTAACATATTCATAAATGACCTGGAAAAGGGAATAGCGAGTGTGGTTATCAAATTTGTAGATGACACAAAACTATTTAAAGTTGTTAAAACCCATGAGGATTGTGGAAAATTGCAAGATGATCTTGATAAATTGGAAGACTGGGCATTCAAAAGTTATGCACCTAGGAAAGAACAACCCAAACTATGGTTATACAATGCAAGGTTCCACATTAGGAACCACCACCCAGGAAAAAGATTTAGGTGTCATCGTGGATAACATGTTAAAACCCTCTGCCCAGTGTGCAGCGGTGTCCAAGAGAGCAAATATAATGCTAGGTATCATAAGGAAAGGAATAGAAAATAAAACAAAGCACATTATAATGCCTCTGTATCATTCCATGGTGCGACCGCACCTTGAATATTGTGTGCAATTCTGGTCGCCGTATCTTAGAAAGGATATAGCATTATTAGAAAAGGTACAGAGAAGAGCCACCAAAATGGTAAAGGGGATGGAAGGATACCCCTATGAAGAGAGGCTATAAATGTTAGGGCTATGTAACCTGGAAAAGAGACAGCTGAGGGGAGATATGATAGAGGTCTGTAAATTAATGAATGGAGTGGAATAGGTAAACGTAGATCAATTGTTTACGTCATCAGAATATAGAAAGACTAGGGGACATGCAATGAAGCTACAGGGTAACCTATTTAAGACTAATAAGAGAAAACATTTTTTCACTCAACGTGTAATCAAACTCTGGAATTTGTTACCGGAGGATGTAGTAAAAACTGTTAGTGTAATTGGGTTTAAAAAAAGGTTTGGGCAAGTTCCTGGAGGAAAGGGCCATAAACCATTATTAAAAGGGACCCGGGATATCACTGCTTGACCCAATATAAGCATTGTGGAACCTGTGTCTTTTGGGGAAACTGCTAGGTACTTATGACCTAGATTGGCCACTGTTGGAAACAGTATACTGGACTTGATGGACCTTGGTCTGCCCAGTATGGCACATCTTATGTTCTTATTGTAGCTTCATTGCATGTCTCCTAATCTTTCTACTTTTTGATGGAGTGAAAAAACGATCTATGTTTACCCATTCTACTTCATTCAATCTATCCGTAGATTGTTCATAAGCTATTCCTCAAAGCTTACTGTTATATATGTAAATAGTTGTTTTGCATGTTTCCCTAAGTTATCCAAGTTGTACTTCCCTGTTCTCTGTAAAAACTGATATTTGTTACTTATGGTTCCTTGTTCCATGTAAACCGCGCTGATACTAAAGAGTGCGGTATATAAGAAAGTAAAATAAAAAAATAAATAAAATAAAATAAATAAATTTATAGACCTCTATCGTATCTCCCCTCAGTCGATGTAGAGGGTGGCTACTAAAATGCTTAGTGGTCTTCCTTATAAAGCATATAAGGACAGACTTAAAGATCTTAATATGTATATGCTAGAGGAAGGACGGGATCAAGGAGATATGTTAGAGACATTTAAATACCTCTGTGACATAATTGCACAAGAGGAATGCCTCTTTCGATTGAAAGCAAGCTCTTCTACGAGGGGACAAAGATGAGGATGAAAGGGGATAGACTGAGGAGTAATATGCAGAAATATTCCTTTATGGAAAGAGTGGTAGATATGTGGGATAGTCTCCCAGTGGAGGTAACAGAAACAAGGACAGTATCAGAATTCAAAAATGCATGGGAAAAACACAGAACATCTCTAAAGGAAAAGAAGGGATTTTAGTATTTGTTAAGGAAGTGCAGGCTAGATAGGCCATGTGGTCTTTTTCTGCTGTCATGTTTCTATGTTTCTATTTTTTTAGAATTCTAGCATTTGCATACAGGCATTTTAGAGGTTATATTATATTCATATTAGCAATCTGCTTATCAGTTGACAAGGGTAATTTGGAATATTTCAGTTCTGTCTTTATTGGAGCCTCCCTATCAGGATGCCCTAACATCCCTCTTTTGCTAGTATCCTTCAAGAATACATCTTTCCGAAACATGCGCTCTTGGGCGACTTGGCTTTCCCCTATTATCTAGTTTAAAACTGCTCTATCTCCTTTTTAAGGGGTAATGCCAGCAGCATTGTTCCACCCCAGTTAAGGAGGAACTCATCCTTTCTTAAAAGCTCCTCCCTTCTCCAGAATGTTGCCCAGTTCCTAACAAATCCAAAACCCTCTTTCTTGCACCATCACCTCATCCACTCATTGAGACTTGAGAGCTCTGCCTGCCTTTTGGGTCCTGCACATAGAATAGGAAATGTTTCTGAGAATGCTACCATGGAAGTTCTGGATTTCAACTTCCTACCTAAAAGCCTAACTTTGGCCTCCAGAACCTCCATCCCACATTTTCGTATGTCATTGGTATCAACATGTACCAAGATAGCAGGCTCCTCCCCGGCACTATCTAAAATCTTGTCTAGGTGGTGGTGAGGTCTGCTACCTTCACACCAGGCAGGCATGCTACCAGGTGATCCTCACATCCACTAGCCACCTATCTACATGCCTAATGATTGAATCACCAACTATAACAGCCATCCTGGAGAAACCTCCTCGATGAGGGAGGTTTTTACATCACCTGGAGGACAGGTCCTAGCTACAGGATCAGTTTCTGCCACACCAAGGTGATGCTCTCCTTTCACGTGACCTCCCTCCTTCATGGCAACAGAGAGGCTGCAAGACTGGAGGTGGGACTTCAGTACTACATCCCTGAAGATCTTATCTATAGACGTCTCTGTCTTCCTTAGCTCCTCAAATTCTGCTACTCTAGCTTCCAGAGATTGGATTTGGTCCTTGGGAGCAAAGAGCTCCTTGCACTTAGTGCATATATAGGACCCCTTACCAACTGTAAGAAAACTGTACATATGACACTCAATGCAAAAGACTGGATTGTCCCAATCTCGCTGCTGGACTGTTGTCTGCATCTTAGATTTAAGGATTTGTTTATATATTTAAGATGCTTACTTACTTAAATTTGCCAGAGATACTTGTACCAATACAACTATACCTAATAGGTTTAAGGCACTTTGTTCACTTGAAGATTAATTAATTTCAGAGCCTTATTTAATCTATTCCTGATGAGGTTAACCAGCGAAACCTGAAAGTGAATTTGACCACCTCTTTTCCTTTAATAGGTTTAAGAGCCTATAAATCTAAGATTATGCCTGGGGTGGATGGGAGGGAAAGAAACACTTAGTAAAAGCTGGCTTGCTACACAGTGCCCTGACCTTTTCTTCTAAGCAGGGCTGTACCGAGCGTGAATTGCACTCTGTGCGACTTGCACATCGGGCTCATCCCCCCCTCCCACACCTCCATCTAGTCACTTTCTGGATGGGGGCAGGAGAGAAGAGGCACACCCAATGTGCAAGTCACTGGCGCACTAAGCAAATCTGTCCCTCCCTGCTCTGATGCTGCATCAGAGCAGGGAGGGACAGATCTGCTTAGCGTACTGCGAGAAGGCTAAAGGGGCACATTTCAGCTGTCTGCCATTGTCTTCCACCACTGAGAGAAGAAAAAGTGGTAGCAGCAGGCAACAGGAGACAGTTGAAATGCGCCCCTTAAGCCTTTGTGCCCTGTGCGGCCACACGGCTCTCACAGGGCTAGGTAGGTCCTGCTTCTAAGGTAATCTCTTAACAGTTTCCTGGGTGATTCACACAGCCCTTGGTTTGATAATGGGAACCTTTCAAATTGCCCCTTTGATCTGTCACTTGACTTTAAAACCTATTTAAAATAATTTTACAGGTCTCTCTCCTCCTAACTGGAAGGTCTCTTTGTAAAGGTCTCTGGAAAAAATTATCTTTTTCTACTCAGAGAATATTTACTGTATTCCACCTTCAATGTTAAGCTATACTCTGATTTGATTTAAATGAAAAGCTGTCTAGTGGTACTAAAAAATGACTGATTTATCAGCTTTAACCCAAAGAATTCTCTTTTCCCCAAGATTTAGAGAATATCCCAGCAGGTAAATACTTACAAGTGCAGATTTCTTTCCAGCAGTATAAGTCCCTTTTGGTAGTCCTTCAAGACTTCAAGGGTTCTCTGAAAGTTTCTACCACATTTTCTGGAACATTATTGCAGCTAACAACGGTTGTCTCACCTCATCTTTATCTTTATTCAACTTTTTGAAAGATCGCTCAAGCCGGAGCATCAGAGAGGTGAATAATACAAAGATATATAAGTAAAGGAATATCATTGCCATATAGGACAGAGAAGAAAGGATAGGGAGAGCAGGAGAAGGAAATAAATCAAAGAAAGCGTGGGAAGGGCATAGTAGAAGGGAAAGGGACTAAAGGTAAGAGTAGTAGGAGGAGAATGTCAGGGAGTGGGTTGGAAGGGCTAAAAGCTGTTTGGAAAAGGTGTTTTTTTAGAGTGGCCTTGAACTTGGAACTTGGAGTTATTTTCTCTCCTACACAGGTGATAGAGGCTACCTTCTAAGGAGTTGTCTCATGACCCCCATTGTAGTTCCCCCGACAAACACAAGAGAGCATTACAAAAGGGCCCACCGCCAAACCAGGACCATCATAAAGAAGACTTTTGACCTGTAAAAAGCCATTGCTGGTGCCTAAAATGATCGGGGGGAGAGCCAAAGTCTGTGTAGTCCAGCTAAAGTCTGTGAAATATTCATTATTCAAAAACAACACCCAATTCAGTGATAATTCTCAATAATACCAAAAAATCACCAAAGTAACCCCCGTGGAAATTTTCAAACTAATTATTTTTGTCGGATGTTACAGGAAAGGAACATATAATGGTACTATGTCCACCACTCAGTCACATCCATCTGAATTTTGTCTTCTATAATCCAGCTAAGTAGCGGAGTTTCTTGATTTTTATAAATATTGATTAAAATGGATGTTCCTTTCCTGTAACATCCGACAAAAATAATTAGTTTGAAAATTTCCACGAGGGTTACTTTGGTGATTTTTTGTGAAATATTCATGGCATACTGCATGCACAGTAATTTGGCACTAACTTGCAGGTGACACCATACCTAGGCCTGTGCCAGAGATGTAACCACACAGGGTACAAAAAATAGGGGAGCATTTAGGGATGGTTGTCTGCTGACCACCAGCCTCAACTCCCCCTCTAGTGCTGCCTGCCTGGCCTGCCCTTGCCCTGCTGCCATTTTCCTATTCCTTTGGCAGCGGTGATGGCGGACCTTCAATTAAAAAAAAAACAACAACATGGATCTTTCCGACTAGGCGCTTGAATGGCTGGTCTGACAGAGGAGGGAGGGATCAAACCAGTCATGCAAATGTGGAGTTGGAAAGACCCACCCAAGGGAATACGAAAAGCGGCAGCAGGACAAGGACAATCAGTGCAAGCGGCACAGGAAGGAGCCGAGTGGACATGAGGAGGAGGGATAAGATGGGGAAATGCTGTACATGGGAGGATAGGGGCAGAAGGGCTATGCCTGAGATGGGGGGGATGGGACAAATGATTAAAGTCTGATGTCATTAGGGGAAGGGCTCCAGGTTTGCAAGTCACACAGGACAGTTATGGCTTGGTACGGCACTGCCTGCAGGTTACCTCTTCCAGAAAGAATGGGGGGCCATAGCAAGAAACAGAGGATGCTGAACCATCTACACCGGAGGAACAAGCCCTTCCCCACCAATTTGGCCTTATTGCAGGTTACCTTTTCACCAAGACGGCTGTAGTTTGGCCTTCTTTCCACCTTTCTTAATGAGTAGGATACAGCTAGTCTGGTCTTCCAAGATTGTATTTTTAAACAACATCCATGCCAGATGTAAACTCTTGACCTTTGCATTTGTTCCTTTTTGCTTTTTTCTGTTTTCCTCATTTTATCATAGTCTCTTTTTTGAAAGTTAAACAGTGATACAGTAGATTTCCTCTCTATACTCATTCCAGTTATTAAAGCAAATGTAATCATATTATGAACACTAATACCGAATAGTCCCAACACTGTTAGCTTCTTTACTAAATCCTGTGTTCCACAAAAGACTAGTCTAAAACAGCTCTTTTTCTAGTGGGTTCCAGACATAGCTGCTCCATGAAACAGTCATTTATTTCATCTAGGAACTTTATCTCCCTATCTTGTCCTGACGTGACATTTATCCAATCAATATTGGGATAGCTGAAATCCCCCACTATTATTGTGTTGCCAGTTTTGCTAGCTTCCCTGATTTCTGATAAGATTTCATCATCTATCTGCTCATTTTGTTCAGGTAGACAGTAGTAAATCCCTACCACTATTTTCTTCCCTTTCACACATGGAATTTCTATCCATATGGATTTAATGGCATATTTTATTTCCTGCAGAACTTTTATTCTATTTGACTCATTGCTCTCTTTAACATAAAGTGCTACCCTTCCTTCAATATGATCCATCCTATCATTCTGATATCATTTATACCCTGGTATCAGTGTTCCATTGGTTATTCACCTTTCACCAGGTCTGCTAGACATCTATTAAATCTATCTCTTTATTTAGTGCTATATATTCTAATTCTTCTGTCTTATTTCTTAGGCGTCTAGCACTTACATAGAGACATTTCAAGGTATGCTTGCTTGAATTTACAATCTTCACAGCATTTGGCAGGGATAATTTGCAATCTTTCCTCTCTTAATAGACTTTATTTAAAGGTCCCTCTCTATCAGGATTCCCTAATTTCCCTGTTATGATTGGTATCCTTCATAGATACCTTGCTCCGAACCATGCATGCCTGTCAGCTTTCCACCTGGTTTTAATAGAAAAGCTGCTCTATCTCCTTTTTGAACATTAGCGCCAGCAGCCTGGTGCCACTCTGGTTAAGGTGAATCACAGCTTTATGGAATAAGCTCCCCCTTCCCTAGATAGTAGCCCTGTTCCAAAGAAACCTTAAACCTTCCTCCCTGCACCATCCTCTCATCGATGCATTGAGAGTTCGGAGCTCTGCCTGTCTCTTGGGTTGTGCGCGTGGAACAGGAAGCGTTTCTGAGAATGCTGCCCTGGAGGTTCTGGATTTCAACTTTCTGCCTAAAAGCCTACATTTGGCTTCTAAAACCTCTCTCCCACATTTTCCTATGGCATTGGTACCAACATGTAGCATGACAGCTGGCTCCTTCCCAACACTGTCTAAAATCCTATGTTGCATGTGAGGTCTGCCACCTTTGCACCACTTAGAGAAATGGCTCACCAACCACCCTGTTATCTACATGCCTCTGGATTGAATCACCAGCTAAGATGGCCATCCTAACCCTTCCTTCCTGGCAGAAGCCCCTGGAGACACATCCTCCAGGAGAGAGGATAATGCATCCTCTCTCCTGATACCCTGATATATAGATAGATCTGCATACCATGGAAACAGTGCTGCAGCTCTATCTGGATATCCTGAAAAACGGACGGACCTGGGGGTACCTGAGGACTGGATTGGGAACCACTGCTCTAATGGGTCTTCGGGGGGGGGGGGGGGTGGAATGTGGCTTGGGAAGGCTGCATTTGTATGGGAGGGGGTATGTTAAGAGGACGTCCCTGACTGAGTTTGAGGTAAAGAAACGGGACCCCCAGCCCACCCTTCTCACTTTTGTTCACTGGCCCATTTAAGAAGGCTTTTCCTGGGCATCAGGCCAGATGTTAGCTGTCTGATATTCCAGGGGAGCTAAATAACGCAGGTTGCAAGGTTTTTGCAGGTGACTCCAGTGGTAAACCAAGCTACTGTAAAATCCAAGATTGTACAGCAGCTTAGTAACTAGCTCCCATTATCGTGTAATTAATTTGAAAAAAGAGACACTTTCATCATCACTTTTTTTCCCCATATTATACTGTTTTCATAATCAGGCTTTTCTTGACTCTTTAACCAGGTTTTTATTGTGCAATTTACAATTACCTTCTCTAACTCTCTTCCTTTTTCCAACTCTTCTTCTCTCCAGCTGATATTGTTTCCCTTCCATGTTACTTCCCCCATCTCAGTTTCTGACATTCCTCCATGTATCACTTTACTTTTCATTCTGTCCAATTTCATCTATTTTATTTTATCTATACCCATATTTTCATCATATTTTTCAATCACCTCATCCCAGTCCACTTTCTCTGGCTCTCTCACATAGCATCTTTGCTCTTTTCTCTTCTTTCGCCTTCATGCTGGTTTTCTCCCCCTATCCTACAATCTCTCCCAGCTCTTCATACTCTAGCAACTTTATCTAGTGGCATCAAGATTTTACCTGTGCTGCCAAGCACATTTATTCTCTGTCTCCCTTGTGCTCTGAAAGATTTACATACACTGCCTCCATTGTATGGAAATCTCTATCATGCATATTCATTGTGGATATCCTGAAAACCTGAATGGATGGGGGTGCCCCCCCCCTCCCCCGGACAGGTTTGGGAACCACCTCTAACTGGCTAAACCCCACTCATCCTCATATTCAGTGGCACAGATTGCCCTGAAAACGAACGGTTAGATTTGGGGCAGTCCATGGGTGGAGTTGGGGCTGTCCTGGTGACTATCCAGTATCCCCAGTATCCAGTATCCAGTATCCCCAGTATCCAGTATCCCCAGTATTTAGCCACTATCTGGATTGGTAAACCACATAATGTAAGGACAGGTCATTGTCTGTCCCAACTTTATGCGGATTTTGCTAGCTGGTTGTTGTTGTTGTTAAATGCTGTCAAGTCAGTGTCAACTCCTGGAGACCCTTTAGAAAGTTGTTCTCAACAGTGTTCGGTCTTCAGTCTAGTGGCTAATTGTTGATAGAATTACAGCAGTTATGGATGCCATCTCATAACTGTCCTTCCTCTTTTGCAGTGACGTTCAACCTTGCCAAGCATGATGTTTCTCTCAAATAATCTCTCTCCTCTCATGATATGTTCAAACTATGAAAGTTGAAGTCCTGTCATCTGAACTTCTAAAGAAAGCTTAGGTTTGATCTTCTCTAGTACTGACTGGTTTGTTCTTCGGGCAGTCCATGGTATACACAATTTTCTTTGCCAGCACCATAATTCGAAGGCATTGATTTTCTTCCTGTCTTTCTTCATTTTCCAACTTTCACATCCATATGGCATTATCGAAAATACAAAGGCTTAGACAAGTCAAATGTTTGTGTGGAGAGATACATCTCTGCTCTTGAGAAACTTGCCTAGGCCCTTCATAGCTTCTTCATGTTAAGGTGTAGGCTCATTTTAAGACTATAGAATCTATTCCGAGCCATGAATAGTGGGAATATATGCCCTGCCTGGACGAACATCCCCGCTATTCCTCCCCCTTGCCGTCCCCGTGCAAGGCTCCCTGTATGAACAGCAGAGTTATACGGGGAGCCTTAGACGGGGTGGGAGGGGGCGGGTTGAAGGCGGAAAGCGGAAAGCAGGCGGTGCGTGGGTGGGCCATCACCCTAGAAGTACATGGCCGATTTTCAGGTGGAATAAGTCCCCCTGGATGTGGGAAAGCAGCAGTGGCCAGCGGGGACAAGATCCGGTGGCATGCAGGAGGTTCCCCTCAGCCAGACCCTGGCCATGGGAGGCTGGATTTGGGGTCTGGCTGTGGGGAAAGGACAATCCCTGTGGCGGCTGGCATTCGTGGCTTTCTAATAGAGCCGCGGTGCTATGGCAACAAGATTCCATGGTACTGCGGCTCCATTACAAAACCAGGCTGAGCTAGCCAGGGATCTGTTGGATGTGCGGCCCTTCAGAATGGGGGTCTGGTCTGCACGTACAAGCTGGTAGACCCGATTCTGCTCCCACAGGATCAGAATTGGGTCTACCGCTGTACATCCCGATTCTGTGGGGCCATACAGGGGCTGGACATCTATTAATGAATAGGCCTTCACGTTTCTTGATCTTGAGAAGCAAATATTTCAGACTATCTTCATTTTTAGACAGTAATGTGGTATCATCAGTATAGCGAAGGTCGTTGTTGATCCTTCCACCAATCTTCACACCTTATTTGTCTTCATACAATTCTGCTTCTCTGATGATTTGTTCTGCATATAATTTAAACAGGTTGTGGGAAAATATGTAGCCTTGTTGTACACCTCTCCTGATTTTAAACCATTCTTTTTCCCTTTGTTCTGTTTGAACTGTTGCTCCTTGATCAATGTAAAGAATGTGCATGAGAACTATCAGCTGTTCTGGTATACCCATGCTTCTTAATGTGTCCCAGAGTTTCTCATGATTTACACATTCAAAGGCCTTGCTGTAGTCAATAAAACACATATAGATATCTGTTTGCTATTCTTTTGTCTTTTCAAGGATCCATTTCACATCCACAATGATGTCTTTCATTCCTCGCCCTTTCCTGAACCTTGCTTGCACTTCAGGCAGTTCTCGTTCCAGGTATGTTTGCAGTCTCCACTGAATGATATTGAGTAGAATCTTGCTGACATGTGGGATCAGAGCAATTGTGCGATAATTTCCACAGTCATTGGGATCATCTTTCTTCAGTATTGGTATGAACACAGATCTTTTCCAATCAGTTGGCCTGATTTCTTCCATATTTCCTGTAGAGCCTTTTAAGTTTGGTAACAGCTGCATCTGATTGCTGTAATACTTTATTGGGAATGCCATCAGTACCCAGTACTTTGTTCCTTGATAAAACTTTCAATGCTGCTTCGACTTGTTCTTTCATCACCAATGGTTCCTGATCATAAGGCACAGGTTGAAACAGCTGAATATTGCCACTAACCAGATAGCAAGACAAATCACCAGCGAAACCAGCTATTCAGTGCTGGATTGGATCCAGCGCTGAATATCTGGTTTTATTTTTGGCCATGGGGGACAGGCACTTTAACAGCATAATCTGCCATACTCTGAATATTGACTCCAGAATGCATTTATTGTAGAGCTGCCCGTGCTATGCCAAGAGCATACCCTCAGCAATGCCTACAATAAAATTATGCATGTTCATGCTATCATGTGTACTTTTACACCTGCCACAAGTTTATAAAAGCCATATACACTAAAATGACTATAAAAAATTACTCCTTAGGGATTAATTTTATAAGGCACCTAGGGTAAGTAGGCAAGGAGTTGTCTATTTTCTAATTATCTTATAGCAGCAGATAGGAGCCTATGGGGGTCATTCTGTCCTGCTGGCCCCAGCAAAAGCCTCCATGTACAAACAATGCATTTATACGGAGAGGCCTAGACGGGGGCAGGAGGGTGCGTTCTGGAGGAAAAGCGAGGGCGGGGCAAGGGGGGACCATTGATCCTGGACATACTGTGTCGATTCAGAGGTTGGCCATGTACGACTGGGGTCATGAACTTAGATGGGGGACTTATTCCATCGCAGAGGGGAATAATTCCCCCGGGACATCGGGGGATCAAGCTACTGTGCTGGAACGGAAAGGTAGGGGGGTGAAGGAAGTTCCCCGTAGCTGGATCCTGGCCATGGGAAGCCGGATCGAAGGTCTGGCTGCGGGGAAAGAAGGGCATCACTGGCGGCCAGAATTTGCGGTCCTAAATGGAGCCACGGTGCCATGCTGATGGGATGCTATGGCACTGCGACTCCATTCAGGAGCCTGACTGATGGAGCCGGGCATGTGGCTGGGTATGCAGGCTAATCATCAGCATGACCTAATTTTATAAAAGGCCATGTATGCGCATAAAACACTGTTTTTATGTGTGCAAATGGTTTATAAAATCAGGACTCTTTTTGAGCGGCTATACGGTGGTATGGAATAGCAGCACCTTTTTCATTGCCTGCTAAAATTCACCCATGATCCTCATGTATTAATGACAGAGCCCTACACATGAAGACCGACACCCTTTATTTTAAGAAAAATGCACTGTATTAAATTTTCCTCTTAATCTCTACAGCTGCTCTCTCCCTTCCTTGATGGTCAATGTCTCTTGCTGCTGTCCAGTATTACCCCACGGTTGCCCATCTGTGTTGCTTATTTCATGGTTTGAGCAGGTATCTTCTTCTCATTCAAGACAGTGTGCTCTAATTTGCATATTGTGGCTATAATTATTTCCTTTTTCCTGGCATGTATCCTGACTAGAGTAGGGCAGGTACATGGCTGACCATCTCTCTCTTCGATCAGCCTCACTTTCCTCTGCCTGCCTCTTTCCCCTCTCCAGGAATTCTTCCTAAGCTGCCTGTGGAAGTGCACAAAGTGTCAACCTCAGCTTATGTTTTTAACCTGGAGTGATAGCTTTACTGATTTGCCACTTTACTACTCTTGTTAATGAATTTTTAATCTTCTTAATGACATTAAACACGGAAAGTAATTAAGGAAAACAAGTTTGAAACTGCTGACTTAAACCCTTTATTCAGAACTATTTAATGTAGAATTAATTTGGTTTTGCCCATTATTCAAATGAACACATTACCTTTTCATGCTTTGGACCTTTTTTTTTATTATTATTATTATTATTAAATTTATGACATATCAGTGATGTCATCAAGTGTCCCAGGAAAGCTTCCAAATCTCCCACATTTGTGAGCAACCTTCGAATGTTCCCTAATAACTCTAATGGATTATTGTTTGGAAATTCAGTAAGTCTTGGACTTTTATTTATGAAAAGGTAACCAGAATTCATCATTGTTATCACCGTTGTTGTTTAATAGAATAAATAGCCCTTTAGAAGGGATCTTTGCAGTCCAGCAAGCTTACAATTTTAAGCATTCATTATTATAACAAAGATATCATCAGGGAAATTAAGAGTCCAATTGCATAGTAGTTTGAGCCATTCCAGATTGTACTTTGAGCTTAATTAGGCACACCTAAAGGGGCCGTTTTTTTGCCTGCAAAGTTATAGCCATAGGCGTCTAATCTTCTCAGGTGTGTCTAATTAAGCTCTCAGCAAAAGCTGAGATGGCTCAAACTACTACATAATGAAAGTTGTACAGTGTTCTGTGAATATGAAAGCTACCCGCTTACTGTGTTGATTTTTTTAGGTAGCTTGTGTTTGGTAGGCCAGCAGGGTACTAAGGGCCTGATATTCAGTGGGTTTTATCTGCTTTGCTGCATCTGCTAACCAGATAAATCCCACTGGCCATGACATTCAGCGGCACTTTCTGAATAATGCCACTAAATATCACTACATACCGCCTGAGCACTATTTTGGATTATGCCTGAGCACTCCGTGAGCAAAGTCAGGGCAGAGTGTCAACTAATCTGGATAGCAGTGATGTTCAAAGCTAATATCCAGATTACTATCTACATAATTTAGGCACGCTGTCCTAAATGTATGCGGATTGGCTATCTGGATAGCTCTTAAAATTAGTGCTATCTAGATAGCTGCCACTGCTCACCACAAAATACGGATATTCGGTGACAGTTGCTATTTGGATATTGCCACTCAATATCCGGATTTACGTGGCCCATGGTAGCCAGCATTTAAAAAAATACTGACCATCGTGGGCTCAGTATTGGCTTGTATCTTTCAACTGTTTATAGCATTTAGAATATCATCAATGACCACAGAGATGTGTAGGAGTAGGGTCACACATACGCACAAAAGAATAACACATAAGGATATGAATTGGTATGGAAGGTAGCAGATCCCCACCCCCAATAGCTTATGTTTTCTTTAAAGCATCGCTATTGAGCCAAATCTACCAATCGGCCTCAGGTCACTGGGTCTTCTGGTTAATTCACATTCAAGGCATATGGGCCTACAAGTTTCAGTAGGCCTTGAGGAGACAGTTAAACAAAACTAGATAGTTCCATATCATATAGTTCTCCTGTGTAAATACTGTGTATTCATGTTCTCTAAATCAGTTAAAATGCTGCTGCCCGATTGGTGTAAAAGGTAAAGTATTAGAGAGCATGTCTCACTCCGCTTGCTTGAATTACACTGGCTGCCATTTTCGCCTGAAGTAAATTTTATATTCTGTCTAATCATTATACTTGGTATGGCTTAGGCCAAGTTGAGGAGATATACTCCATAGCACTGTCGAAGGAATGATTTTTTTATTACGCTTAACATCTATTGAAGACCACAGACCAGCCAGTATTTGAGCTCAGGCCTTTTCTTGTGAGGCCTTCACACAGTGGAACTTCCGCCCTAAGAAGTTAAGGTTGGAGATAAACTATCTTAAATTTAGAAGGGGGTCAGAAACCCACTTTTATGTCAGGCCTTTGTCTGATAAGGTTTTATTAAAGGTAAGATATGATCACTTTTAAGCGGGTAAACAACCAAAAGAAGAGGAAGCGCTCCACAAATCCAACAAGAGAACACACATAGTGGAGATAGACCCAGTCTAAAGGACAACAAAGTCATGTTTCAGCTAATTGCCTGTGTTAGGGGTCTATACAAATAAAGATCAAATCATATTATTAAAAACATAAGACAACACATCACATTATTAAAATCATAAGAAACGATAGACAAGCAATAAGACTTTAATCAAATAAAAAATACATACATAAATATGATCATCAATGCATATGCTTGTCAGGTCATCAATAAGGGTTATTCATCGTTCTTTTAGCCTCGCCCTCTGTCCACACTTAATGGGTATCTGGTTTGAAATTGTTAGAATATTGAGCAATGGTTCAAATTGTTACAATATATCATTTAATTCATGTAGGACTATCCCCTTCAATTAATTAGATAAAAATATAGCCTCTATCAGTCTGGGGACCCTCACTGTGGCCAATTTCAGCTTTGTGGCAAATCAGGGTTATCGCTGCATTTCACCTGTAACTCTCTAGACATTCTGGGTTCTAGGAAGGGACAGGGACGGCCCAAGGGTGATGCAGGGCCATGTGTGGAAGCTCATTGTGGGGCCTCATTTGCATAGCCACTGGACCTCATTTGTATAAATTTAATGTATTTTATTTTAAAATGTATATGTTGCTCATCTAAACTTTTAGGTGGCTTTCAAAGGATCCCTTCACAAGCTTCTTTTTTGTCCTGGCAATGACTTAGGGGCATGTTTACTAAATATTAATGTGCGTTAAGTGCCACTGCGCCAATAGAAATAAATAGCTCTTGCTGCACTTAGCACACATTAACATATGTGAATGTGCATTAACTTTTAGTAGACAAGCTTCTTAATGAGTATCTCAATACCATTTGCATGGGCAGTGAGGATGAAGAGACTACCATATTTCTACATTACTATACTCCAGCGTCAATTGCCAGGCACATTAGGAAGTACTATACACCCTGCTCATTTAGAATCCATAGCAAACCCGCCATATCATAACAGCACTGCCAGGACTCACAAAGCACCAAACCCTACCTATCAAAAGGCAACACTTCAAATATTAAACCGATACATCTCAGAGAATACCAATACATCTCACTGGGGAAAGAGAACAAGTGGGATTGTCACATAGAATCTACATGAACAGAATACTGGAGCTCGGTTACACATGCAAAACATAGCCGTCACTAAACACAGAACAAGGGAGGCAGTAGCTGGGGCCAGCAGGGGTGCGAATAGCAGGGATGGACATCCAAATGGGATGTCCATCCCCGCTATTCACGGGACATAATGACCCCCGTCATATCTTGAAGCATGGTGTGTGTGTGTGTGTGTATGTGACTGTGTGCATGTTGGCAGTGTGTCTTTGGGAATGTGTGTGTGTGTGTGTTTATTTGTATGTCATAGCTATGTATGTCTCGTGTGTGTGTATTTATGTTTTTGTGTGTTGTGTGTGGGGGGGGGGGGCTGTGTATATATGTGTGTTCGTGGCTGTAGGCATGCAGACTTCTCTCCCTTGCACTTTCCCCTGTCCTCCTGCATTTGTTTCCTGTCCCTCCCACCATTTGTAGTATTGCATATCCCTGTTCTTCGTCACTCTCCCTCCTTCCTTGCGACCCAGCCATATACTGTCTCCTTCTCCTGCCACCTACTTTCACTCCCTGCCTCCCGTCTTGCACCCTTCCTTCTTTGTCCCTCTTGCACTTTTCCAGTTCAGCACACCTTCCTGTTTCGGCACTTCCTCCTTTGCTTCCCTCCCATCTAACTCCACGCCTGCCCTTAGCTCTGCCTCAGCACTCTGCGCTTTTCTCCTTTCCTCTTCTCTAACTCTGCTCCTTCCCTTATGATTCACCCCATCCCTTGGCTTTTCTCCTCTCTAACCCTTTCCTGTTCTCCGTGCTGCACCCTTTACTTGCCCCTATCCTCTCCTCTTTAACACTGTCCCTTCCCTTATGCACCACCCTCCTCATCCCATCTCTCTTTTCTTTGCACCTTTCTAAACCCACCCCTTCCCTTTAACCCTGCTTCCCTCTTTCTCTGCTGCCAGGACCATCTTTGCCAGCAGATCCTGGGAAACCCCTTCAACCTTTGCTACTGCTGTTCTGCCATTTCTGCCAGCAGGACCTGGCGACTCCCACTGGTTCTTAAATGCCACTGCATTGACTCTTCTGCTGCTGGGCAGGACCTAAAGACTCTTACCGGCTCTTCAAGTTTGCTCCTGCACTGCCGAGTCCTACTAAAGCTATATGCATCTCTTGGTGCATGGTTGTTGGGCAGACAGACAGATGGACCCTCCCCAAAAAGAGCTATCACTTTAGCAAAATGTGCCTAACTAGAGTATAAGGCAGATAGAGGAACCAAAAGTTAACCATAGGGTACAGCAGATGATAGCAACAGATATTATCTATAACTGTAGAGTAAGGTAGACAGAAGCACCAGATGTTAGCTATGGAGCAAGGTGGAAAGGTGTGCCAGATGTTAATTCTGGGATAAAGCAGATAGAAAAATCAGATGTTAACCATGAGATAAGCCAGGCAGGAGAACCAAATGTTAACTATGGGGATATTAATCATGGTATAAAGAATACGAAAGCTGCCGATGCCAACCAGACATTAGCCCTGGGGCAAGGGAACCAGATGTTAACCAGGGAGTAAGACGGGAAAACCAGATGACAACCAAGGGGTATGACAGATTAGAGAACCAGATGTTGACCATGTTTTGCAATTCTTGCAAACCAGCAGAAATTGAACAGGTCAAAACCAAAATAAAGCAATTCTCTCTCCACGCACACATATACCATACTCCATACTGTGCACATTGCTGATCCTATAAAACTGCAGACAATTCAGTCATATTGTACTTTCATGCAAAGATTTGCAGATATTTACAAAATTCACTTTTATTTCTTTGGCGAAAGTAACAGCCTTCTGCTAATATTCATCAACAATCAGCACTGTACTTATATATGGCAACTGCATGTACCTCTCATGGATACAACAAATTGTACATACATTTGACAAATATTGCAAACTATACATCTTGAGTCCTCAGAACAGAGTATGAATATCTGACATGTATAGCATTTTACAGAGAAATGTATGCCTCCTTTGCAGTCATTATACCCACTATACTGTATGTTCATATCATATATCTGTAGCAATATATAGCACATACATATGCATATGTCCCCTTCAGACCTTTATTAATAGAATGGTGCATACATGCCTCATGCAGATAATACGTTGCACACAAAGGGGGCAATTTTAGGAGCAACTTGAGCATGTGCAACAGCAATTTGAATTCTTAAGCAGGCATTTATAGAATTGCCCGAAATATCCATGCATAAAAGTAGCTGCTCAGAAAATATAAGGCCTAATATTTAAAAGCCCCTATCTGGATAACCACTGATATAGTCCAGATAAGGACGCTAAGTAAGATATTCAGCAGAGCTCTTGAAATAGTGCTGTTATCTCCAGAGACTGTCTAGATAGTGTTGGGGCGATCCGGGGCAGAGGGTGAGCAGTGCTAGCCACTATCTGGATAAGTGCTGGCCTTATCTGGATAGCAGCAATTTTCAACCACTATCTGGATAGGCTAGCTAAATAGGCCTGCTTTTCGGCCAGCCTAGGCTAAATTGCTATCCGTCTAGCTTATCTAGATAACGTCTGAAGAGCACCTCTATCCAGAAAAGGTCAGCATTTATCCAGATAGTGGCCACACAATCTGGATATTCAGTGGTTTGCACTATCCAGATACTGCTGTTGAATATCCGGTAGATATTTAAATGTCTCGGCTCATCACCACGGTGTTTAAAATATCCTCCATTTTGAATATGGGGCAGATAACACCTACATTTATACATGAATTGCAGGGATGGATGTCCCGTTAGGACGTCCATCCCCACTATTCATGCCAGCAGCAGCCCCTGACTAACTTCCCCACCGGGTGTGTGGGAAGTTAGTCGGGGGCGAGGAAGAGGTGGCCCAGGGGCAGAGAGTGGGCGGGCAGTGGGTGGTCACCGGCCCTGGATGTACAGGGCCAATTCTAATATCAGCCCTGTATGTCCAGGGTCGGCGAAATGTCCAGGGAAGTTATTCCACCTCCAAGATGGAATAACTCCCCTGGTTGTGTTTTTTTAAGCAGCCCTGGGCGCGGAAGTGGCTGGGGAGGGACAAATGTTAATTCCCCGAAGCCCGATCCTCGCTTTAGGAGGCCAGATCAGGGGTCAGCCTGCGGGAAATTAACTGCATTTGCAGGCGGCTGACATTGCAGCTTTTAAATGGAGCCGCAGTGCCATGGCAACATGACGCCATGGCACCACGGCTCCATTCAAAAGCCCTGGCTGAGTTAGCTGGGCTGTGGCCGTACATACCAGTACTGAATCGCAGTCTCGGCCTGCACGTACATGCCTGTTCACGATTCTGATCCCGCAGGCTAGGCGTGCAGGACAGAATCGGGCCCTATATGTTTAGGCATTTCTGGGGGCAAAGAATAGATAGAATGGGGCTGAGATCAGCACTATCTCACAAAACGTACACATAAAAATAGATTCCTACTGACACATAAAAGCAGAAAGTTACTCCCACCTCAGAACGGTGTAAGTTTGTGCAGAGCTTTCAGGGAGTAAATTTTATAAAGGCACATAGATGCCTATGGTACCTTTTCTAAAGAATGCAGCTTGTGTGTTTTCCCTGCCTAGGTGTCCCGTTATAAAATTTCACATGTGTAAATGGGATCTTATAAAATTAAGTCACACCCAAAAGTACAAGTGGCTTAAGCAGCACATACTTTTACTGTAGGTGTGCACAGGAGTGGGGTTTGAACAGAGCATGGGCGGAGTTTTGATTTACATGCTTATTTTATAATATACATGCAGAAGTGCCAATTCTGTCCCAACTCTACCTATTCACTGCCCCCCTTTTCCCCCAGAATTGCCCATACATCTATCACACAAAAGCTTGCGCTATCTGATCCTAACATATACAGTACATTTGTGTGTTTATCCCTCTGGGCAATTTTATAAGAGCCTGCTTTTAGAAGTAGAAATCTGTGCTACACACATAAGTTGCTTATAAAATTATTCACATATACATGGCTATACCAGGGCTTCCGAAACTTGTGCTGGGGACTCACCAGCCAGTGGTTGCCCACACATAATATGCATGAGATTGAATGACTTTCTCTATATATAGTGCATGCTAACTGATCTCATGTATATTTGCTGTGGCTATCCTGAAAATCTGACTGTGGGGTTCTCAGGACAGGTTTGAGAAACTCCATTCTGTACAGTACATAATATATGTTGTGTAGAAGCTTGTGTCCATGAAACATACATACTGTATAAACTACTGTAAACACAGCACACCCATTATTTATATAATATGGGAAACAGCATTTTAGAAAGGGCGTCCAAGTGCCATCTGGGGACATCCAGGGCAAAACATCCAGAACAATGCCGGGGATGTCTATGTTGTGACATGATTATAGAAACATAGATGTCCCTGATGTGGATGCCGCACTGGTGTCCACATATATATCACCGCTACAAATATTTGGGGTGGGGACTTCTATTACATGCTAGTTGCATACAGGGATGTGCATCAGCATGTCAAAATGAAACTAAGAACCCTCATTCCCTGTGTTTGTTGTCAACATGAACAATACAAGGGATATGAGTGTACCTCCTTTTCCACACCCTCTGGATGTTTGGCTGGCAACATAAACACTTTTATGATGTCTGGGAGCAGGTATAAACTTTGATGTGGCTTGTGATAAGCAGGGCATGTCTGAAATAGGGTGAGAACATCCAAGGTCTTGTGAATGCCCCAAAACGCCTATACCATGCCCCCATTCTGACTCGGATGTCCTCGTGCCAGGAACATCTTTAAAACCACTTTCTAAAATGGCTCTGGAGATGTCTTCATCCATCCTGAGGCATCTGATTGCCTTCCCCCCAACTCTAACTGACAGCTGATTCCCTTCTACTCTCCCTAAAACATTCTGCCTCTTTGGCATCATTATTTCCCACTTGACCCCCCAGCATTAAGACTCCCTCCCCCCCCCCCCAATGGCTATTGAGCAGACCTTCCCATCCTGATAATTCCCAAGCCCTCTATCCTGGTTCTTACAGGAGTCCTATGGTTCCTGGTGTCTAGCATGATCAGGAATGATCCCTAGTCACGTCTGATCTTCCTGTTGCCAAGTTCAAAATGGTCCTTCTGCTAAGGGTCAAGCTACCGAACAAGAACAATATTTTCTGTTGCATAGTGTCATGCCAGAAATAACTCTGTAGATGTGTCTTTCCTTCAGGTATGTACCAGTAACAAATTAACTTTTTCCCTTTTCGTTCCACATGCCTTACCTGTGGCATCTATCTACAACAAAGGTGTAAGGGCTGACCATACAGTGATTGTTCCCATGGTGTTCTTATGTATCAGAATTTAATGCCTACTCCCTATCCTGCATTTTCCTTTACTTTCCTTACTCTTCTTTATGCCCATCTTCCCCTTTTTCCTTTTCTCCTCTTCAGCTTTCACTCCTCATGGAGGTCTGCTTTTTCCTCTCTCCTCTGTTTAACTTGCTGGCTTCTCTTCCCAGCACCAGTACTACGGCAGTGCTGTCAGCCATTCCTTTCTGCAGTGGCACTGATCCACAGCTATTCCTTCATTCAGTAATTAGCAGAAAATTTAGAACCTGCCATAGACTCAGACTTGGATTTCTAAACCCAGAGACTCTGGATCCCATTGCACAAGGCCCCAGCTATGTTCTTCTCTTCCTCCTTGTGGTCTCCTTTCCATCTCTGTGCTCCTCTGTCCTTCTTCACTCTTCTTCTCCAAACTAAAACTGAAAAAGCCAAGCCAGAGCTCCAGTAGTTCAAAAGACCAGGGTAGTGGAAGATGCCTCTCTCCCACACACATGAACACTGAGACTGAACAGAAGAAAGGAATGATAAGCAGCAGCAGTGGCGTAGCGTGAGTTGTCAGCACCCGGGGCAAGGCAAGTAATTTGCGCCCCCTAACCCGTGGATTTTAGCCGCCGGGGAGCTTCTTTGCGCGGGGGAGCCGACCGTGATCCTACCCCGGGAGGGAGCGATCGTCAGCACTGACCTCGCTAAGCCGGAGTCCAGGGAAACGAACAGCACAGCAGCAAGAGCCCGACAAGCATGGTTAAACGCCCAACAGCAGGGAAGAGGAGGAGATCCGGAACCAGAAACTCGCGATGCCGCCCTGCAGCTCCGCCTTCTCGAGCGCACAGGGCGATCCGACCCCAACCCCAGCTTTACATTGAGATTGAGGGGCGACGACGCGATAAACAGTCCCCCTCCCACCCCGCCCCGGCAGCTTGTGTGAAATAGCTACCTAGAGGGGGTCAATCGCATCGCCTGCGCTTTGTTGCCGAGGGTTTGCCAAGAACAATGCGACTCCCAGGACTGCGGGCTCGAGGGCTATAGCGCAAACCTCTTTGCAGTGCCACCACCAGATGGCGTACGCGCCAACATGTATCATAGGGACCTGCCTTTCCCCCTCATCGGCAACAGAGAGCTGCGAGTGCGAGCGCCCCCCCCCCCATGTTGTGCCCGGTGCGGCCGGCCCCCCCTGCACCCCCCACGCTATGCCTCTGAGCAGCAGGAATGTTGAGGCTCATTCCCTTCACTTCCCAGAGCCAGAGATAGCTGGATCTATCATTAGGCAAAGTAAGATGGTCAACTCAAGTGGCAGATTTTTGGAGGGTAGCACCAAGTCCCTAAATACCCCTGCAATGGATGCTTTACTGCACACCCAGTAACGGGCAAATTCTGGTCCAGCATCTCTATTCCAACACCCCCCCCCCCCCCAGCTAATCATCTCTCTTCCATGGAAATATGAAGTCTGTATTAGAGAGGGAGGGACAAAGCAGGACCTTCAGCTTACGCATCAACTCCAAGGTCCCACTTATTTTCTGTTTTATTGTTTTTGCCTCAGATCTGGGGAGACACAGCTTCAGTGGCTATGAGAGGGCAGGGTGTTGGAAGGGAGATGCTGGACTGGGGCAGGGAGGTTGTAGATGAGATGGTTGACTAGGTGAGGAAGTTAGAGGGGCGATGTTGGATCATGTGCAGATGGGAAAGAGGTGGAAGGAAAGAAAGAGTCGAGATGCTAGATGATTGGGGGTGGGGGAAGAAATAGGGTGACAGGAGAGATGCTGGACATCTAGAAGATAGAGAGATAGAGAGGAGATGCTGGACTCAAAGAGAGGAACTGAGAGACAGAGAGGAAGTTCTGGACATAGTGAGGTATGAAGACAGAGAAGAGATACTGGACATATAGGTGGGGGAATGAGAAAAAAGAAGGGATTTGCTGGATGGGAGAACAGAGAAGATGCTGGACTGGGGGGCAAGGAGATAATGGAGAGATGCTGGACATGGGAGGGAGAAGGACATAGAGAGAAAATACTGGATGGGGAGAGAAAGAGAAAGAACCGAAATGCTGGATGGATACTGGGAAAGAGAGTGGCAATGTTGGACAGGAGGTGCAAAACAATGAACGGAATGTGAGAGAGGGAAAGGAAAATGTTGGATGGGTAGGGAAAGGGGAAAGGCTGGGTATGGAAGAAGAAAGCAAATACGGAGAGTGAGTCAAAGACTCGGACATACAAAACAGGGGAGGGAAAGAGAAATTTTAGGAATTTGTGCATGTCCAATATGGACAGCAGCGACCTAGACAGCATAGATGTGCACGCAGTAGTATTTCCGAATGAGTGTGTGTATCCGATACCACAGACATGCCCTAGCCTGTCATTTTGCAAGCAGAGATGTGCAGGGGCACAGCAATCAGAACAAAAGTCTTTACCTGCACATTTTTTTTGAAGAGTGAAAAGTATTGTAGAATGTGATGCTTTCTCCTCTTCTGTCGACAGGTATTGGAATGGTGAAATGAGCACTTTCTTAGTGTCTGTTCATGCCTTAGAGAAGGTATAGCCTTGGGCATCTCCACTGGCAAGCCCAGATGTGCTGCACCATTCTCAAATTGGGTGCATGCATTCATATTTGTAGGGAAGCTCTGGGCTCACCACCACCATGCCCCTGTGTGACCTAGACGTGATCGAGCCTGGAACGTGTAAATTTAGGCCTTTCTAAAATGGCTCCAAGGACATCTATGTGATTTCCACATCTGAATGACCCCTGTTAGCCTTCTGTGCATTATTTATTCCTCTGAGCACTCTGAATGTTTCTATGATATTTTCCACTCCTCCATAGTTCCTTAAGTCTCTCCTTTTAGAACTTAATGTGCAAGGTTTGCACAATTGCATAGTCATCCTCTGTACTTTTTGCCCATTTCCTTTTGCAAATAAAGCCTCCAGAACATGAGACAAATTCCAGATGAGCTTGCAGAAATTACTTCTTATAGAAGGATTTTTTTTTTGTAATTTCATGTTTATTGAATTTTTAGAGTTCACAAAATCTACCCAGGAAAAGTCAACATATATTTCAACAAAGACACAATCATACTGGTTACAAACTATCCAGAGACAAATGTAAACAACATTACAAATAAAAATGCCCAAGCCATGTAATCAAATTGTCAGAAAAAAAAGGAAGAGAGCTGCACCTTTTCAAAGGAAAAAAGAAGAAAAAAGAAAATCCTAAAAGACTCTTTATCAGTGGCCAATTTAATAAACTCCCTTTATACATTTTCAGTTGCATGGACCATCAATTGTTCCTTCAACTAGGCCCCTGACTAGCCACAAGCTCTTTTGAATGTAATGAATCTAGAAAACCATAATCCTGCCCTTTAAAATTAAAGCACTTTCTAGGAAATTTTAGTTCAAATTATTTTTATTAACCAAAACATAACACTCCCAGCATGTGGTCACACTTACACAGCTAGGAACATTCCAGTAATAAAGAATAAAAAACTGAAATTCAGTGGTTTTACATTTTAACTTTAAATTCCCCCACTCTTGATCCCCCCTAACCCAACATTATTATCACATCAGCCCAACAAAGACATTCATACCAAACCCTCTACCTCCCTCTGGAATTCCCTACCGCCACCGCTACAATGCCTACAATCTCATCAGGCCTTCAGAAAGAACCTAAGGACACAGCTCTTTCTTGAACACTTTGGCACAGATCTTCCTATCGACCCACAACAAGATGACCCCCGTCAAGCACATATCAACCTTCCCTCGCCAACACCGCAATGTGTGATACCACCCGATCGTACACTTGCTCCTTAAGATAGTAATCTAGCCACCCTGATGTTATTATGTAACCTGCCCACAGTGCCTCCATTATCCCACCTTTTGCCCCATGTTAATTGTACACTGTTTTGACTGGTAGAAAAACGGTCTAACAAAACTAGTTAAATAAATAAATACTGAGGGAACTTGGGGACATTCTAGCAGCTCCACTGACTGATCTTTTCAATGCTTTTTTGGAGATGGGAGTAGTACCAGAGGATTGGAGAGAGACACATGTGGTCCCTTTACAAAAAAGTGGAAGTAAGGATGTGGTTGAAAATGACATGCCAGTTAGTTTAATCTCTGTGGTGAGTAAATTATTGGAAGCACTACTGAAAGAAAAAATAGTGAGGTTTCTGGAGTCCAACGGATTACCGGATCCAAGGCAGCATGGATTCACCAGAGGCAGGTCTGTCAGACAAATCTGGTTGATTTCTTTGACTGGATGACCAGGGAGTTGGACTGAGGGAGAGCCCTAGATGTGGTGTATTTAGATTAAGTAAAGCCTTTGACACCATTCTGCACAGGTGACTTATAAACAAACTGAGCACTCTAGGGATGGACCCTAAAGTTTATTTATTTATTTATTTTATTTTATTTGGTTACATTTTTATACCCCTCCTTCCCGTGATGAGGAGCGGTTTACATTATAAAAATAAACTTTAACAGCAGCAGTTACATATAACAGGTTTAGAACTTTGTACATATAACAGTGTGGTTGAGGGAAACCCTCAAACTATTTACAAAATGCGATTCAGAGTAGGTTACTGCTTGGGTTAGAAATTGGTTGAATGGGAGGCGACAAAGGGTACAGATAAATGGAGCTCACTCTGAGAAGGAGGTTACCAGAGGTGTGCTGCAGGGATCTGTCCTTGATCAGATTCTTTTTAACATCTTTGTTGGTGATATTGCAGACGGGCTTTCGGGTAAAGTTTGCATTTTTGCAGATGATACCAAAATCTACAATAGAGTAGACACCCTGGAAGGTGTAGATAACATGAGGAGGGATTTAGCTAAGCTTAAAGAATGGCCTAGAGTTTAGCAACTGAGATTTAATGTTAAGAAATGCAGGGTCATGCATTTGGACTGCAGCAATCCAAGGGAGCGATACAGTATAGGAAGTGAAGTACTTCTGTTCACAAAAGAAGAGTGGGCGCAAAAGCTTAAGGGGTGCATTTTGGCTGTCTGCCATTGGCTGCCGCCACCACTTTTTCTTCTCTCAGTGGCGTCAGACAACGGCAGACAGCCGAAATGTGCCCCCTAAGCCTTCTCACAGCACGCTAAGCAGGTCGGGTCCCTCCGGGAGGGACCAGACCTGCTTAGCATGCCGACAACTTGCACATTGGGTGCGTGCCTCTTCTCTCCCACCCCCATAAAGTGGCTAAATGGAGGTGCAAGGGGGGGGGCGCCCGATGTGCAAGTCGCACAGGGCGCATTTCACGATCGGTATGGCCATGCCATTACGTACCAACTGCAGTTACAAAGGATACCATAATTTTTAAATGATTTTGGCAGCAAAAGGTTGCCGGTATTAGTATTTAGTTCAAGCCTTTCCAGTAGTAGTTTAAGGCAAGTTACATTCAGGTACAGTAAGCATTTCTCTGTTCCCAGAGGGCTTACAATCTAAGTTTGTACCTGAAGCAGTGGAGGGTTAAGTGACTTATACAAGGCCACAAGGAGTACCAGTGGGATTCAAATGCCATGCCACCCACCAGGAGCTGCCACCCTAGGCAATCACCTAGTTGCCTAGTGGACGGACCAGCCCTGGCAGCCTTCCTTCAGGCCATTATATGCCAGTTCTTCAAGTCTGAAATTTATCTGGGAAGGGTCTGGGTGAGAGGATCATTGCAAACCAACTTCTATGAAAATATAACAGATTTAATGCTCCCAGTCCCAGGAATTTCATTAGGAGAAATATTAAGATCCAAAATCTTCTCCTCCAAAGCCTTCATTGTCAAATTTGAAGCCTGAGTCACATCATGTCCAGTTTTAAGGGAGGTGTTAGTGTTCGAGTTGACCCAATCAGGAGTTTTGTCTTAAGTTCGAGGTGGAAGAGATACCTCCTCTGATTCCTTTCTCCTGGAATACAAATTTCCAGCTGCTACTGACAATGGGAGCAGTAAGTTGAAGACAGGACTAAGAAAAGTTTGGTGACTAATAAATCCAATTGTTCACCTTTGGGAACTGTAAACTGAGTACATTTAACTCTAAATATAACAAAATTATCTGGTCCTGTACTTAGATGTAACATTTGTCACTTTTACTTTCCTCTTCCATATTATAAATCAAGTCCCAAAAATTCAGCAGTTCACGCCTCAAGAACTTCACTTTAGCTTTGCGAGACTTTGGTCTGGGAGGGAAGAGCTTGGAGTGGAGGCTGCGTGGCAAGCCACCCACCATGTTAAAATAGGTTTGTCATGTTGGCATCACTGTGTGGACCCAGTGAGGGTGGTTGACTTGTGCCACGAGGCAGGGGGAAGAGGGTCACCTGTTCTGGGTGCCTACGGGATTTGGAACTCCGCTGACTCAAGGTTATCCTTATTCCTTCCTTATCCCTTTTCCTCTATAATTTTAAGGGTGCCATCTTTCAATGGATCTGCAGTTCTCTTCCCCAGTCAACATTCAGTCCGCTTCTTTGGAAACAGACGTTCTGGAACCAAAAACCTCCCCTTCTGGGTGAAATCTCCTTTCACTATTGCCCTGAGATAGGGATGATTTTCTCATGGTTCTACCTATACAAGTCTTCTGGACTGTGGGGTACAGGCATGTACTTTCTACTGAGTGGTATATAAAATGCAAAAGAAAAGACACTTTCCCTTAAAAAATGGGGCCCTGAATAATCTTAGGGGTCCATTTACTCTTCCATGAGCATATCCCATTTGGGTGCCCAGCTAGGGTTTTAGGTTTATTGAACTTGATTGATTGCCTTTCACAGCACATACCAAAGCAGTTTACAATAAATAAAATATAGGGGGATACATAGGGGTATGTTTACTAAACTGCGGTAACGTTACATAAAGCGCGTTATATAACGTTAACGATCGCAGATGTTCCGCGGCACGGTAAACACCGCGGAAGGTGGAGAGAGGGCGGAGAGAAGGGGTCAATGGGCGGAGTGTGGGCGGGGAGAGGCTCCATTCACACTAATGCGCTGATCTGAAGAGCTGAATCCTAACGCGATTGAAAACCTGCCGTTAGATGCACATATGCAGGAGAGAGAAACCATTTACGTGTCAGCAATGTACAGCCCAGGCAGGGAGCCCAAAAACTGTGATAGTAGTGCTCCATGTACAGCAATACCATAGTGCCAAAGTATGAATGGCCACTATGGCGATGGTGAAAATGGGGCATAGGGGGCCGCAGGCGGGACATGTAGCATGGGCAGCTGGGGCACAGGGTGTACCAGGCGGGCTCCTAGGTGGCACATAGGAACATAGACACCGGAGATCAGCAAGACAGCAGTTAACCAAGGCCAAACACAATCCACCAATATCTACCTGGTCCACCCTAGCCAATAGTCGCTAGGGCACAGACCTGACATCCCCCCAGCCATCCCGCCCCCATGTGGCGGTGACATAATAGTGGTAGGCAGTGATGGGGGGATGTGAGGATGTCCATGTATGCCCCCCCACCCCGGAACCCGCTCCCTAGGCGGGCGCCTACCTACACAGTGGATGGCCTGGGACTGCGCACTACCAGCACCGACAGCAAATGGCCACATCAGCTTGGCAGGGGGGCATGTGCCCGTACTGGAGGGGGCAGTGCCACCTCCCTGCAGTGGACCTAGGCCATGCTCTGCATCAGTACGTGGTGTGCAGTGCAACATAAAAGGTCTGGCTGAGGAAATGTGCAGGTAGCCCCAGGGACTACCATGCATCTGTGGCAACAGTGTGGTGGAGTACACCCAGCCAGTGTGTCCAGGAGCAGAGGGTCACAGGCAATGTTCCCTCTAATTTTCTGTAGGCTGTGTGCGCATAAAATATCAGCTGTGCAGCTTTTGAAGGAAGGTTAAATTTTTGTGCGCCACATAATGACACTCGGAGTTATATACTTTAAAATTTGACTACACATCAGAATACAGTATGTACAACACATTGATTACACCAGAAAATATTGTAGAACTTGTGAAAACCATAAATACACAACAACTTTTAAATTTTAAGACATTTGTGTTGTTTTCTATCAGAATCAGAACCAAAATTTTTGTGCGCTGTGTTGTAAAGTATGTGCGCTCGCTCGGCGAGGTGTGTGCGCGCACACACGCGCACAGCTTAGAGGGAACAGTGGTCACAGGTGCAAGTCCCAGCTGTGGTTCCTGCAGAACATGTCCCTATATTTTACCCTACAATGCAGATACAACAGCAACATGTGCAAAGCCCAAAGCAGCGGCGAACAGGGGTGCAAACACCCACTCACACAGGCTCCACAATCCAATGATGCATGGAGCAGCAGGCTGTTGGCCCCAGCATTGGGATGATGTTATCACCAGAGCACTACTACTACCCCCTGCACAGTTTAGCAATGTCGGCACTGTGATCAGGACTAGTGTGGCGGGCAGGACTGCCAATCACCCCTATCTTTGTATAATGCTGCAAAAGGAGTGAGTGTGTTTGTATGTCTATCCATTGTTCTGTGGCTGCCCACACTTCACTGGGCCCAAAATGTCCCACTGTTACCAGCGTTAGCCTGATTATATGCATAATGAGGAGCAAGGTATTCTGGGTATGGCCCGGACAGGGAAGATTGGCCAGGATGCATCTTCACAGGGTGTGGGGAAATGGCTAGGACACTGTAGTGCCTTACCACCACCTGCGTGGACAGGGTGGCCACAGCATGGCATGCTGGGAGGGCACTCACTCTGAATGTGCAGTGACCATGGCAGGTCTAGGTTCCCACATAGCGCTCTATACTATTTGTTTCTAGTGATATATTTGTGTTCCCTGTACTGGGGTCCCAATCACTGAGATGCCTTCTTGCTGCACATAGTTCCTGGTGGACTGTCTGCATTTAGACTGTGCATGGTTGGCACACCTTTAAGGTACAGTCTGACTGTGCTGTCTGCTGGTGACTGGCAGACAGTGGTGGGAGGCACTTGGGGTTTCCAGACCTAACCCCAGCATTGCTGCTGGTCTGCCAGTGTCCCAGTCATAGGGATGGCTCTGGCCCACCAACCCTGGAGGGCTGTCTTGTACAAACAGGGTAGAGGTTGCTTTGCTGGGGGTGGGGGCACTGTTTTTTTACCTACAGAAGCGTGATGTGGTCCCCTTTGGGGTATGTAGTGTACACCACTGTGACCTATACAGCCACTGCTACCCCCACCTCATGCAATTCTAGGAACCCCTCTGCCCTGATAACAGCTGCCCATGTCAGCCAGACCCTCACACGGGGTACACACTAATCTGGCTGGTGTCTGGTCCCACAGGGCCACATGTGACTGCAGGATACAGAGGGACACCAAATTACCTTCGGCTGCACTGCACGGAACACCTGTCACACACTGGTAGTGATGGGGATGTACAGCAGGACCTATCTCTAGCACCACATGTACTGCAGACCTAGTGCTGGACACCAATCCTATCCGTCAGGGTGACCACAGAACCTGCACAATGGCATGGTCTGTAGCTACTCTGTGCCAGTATCACACACTGTCAGTTTGTCTTTCCCAGCTGAGGTACCAGAGAGGTGGAGACCCCATTTGGTGATCAGCTGTAGACTGCTATTCAGCATGTGCATTGCATCATGGGTACTGCTGTGACATACACCATGGAGGTATAGCCTACTGGTTAATACATTGCCATTCTTGGCAGTGTTCATTGGTTCAGTTCCTCATTGTTCCCTCCTCTCATGCCTGTCCTACTCAAATAGTGTGCATGCCTGTAGAGGTCATATTTTTGCAGATCTGCGCTTCCAGCCCATAATACCCTTGCCACAATTGCCAACATTCCCTCGGTCCGTCTATCTGCATCTGTCAGCTGTGTAGAGTCCTGTCTGCCTGTGCAGGCTGCCAGCCCATGTCCTGCACTGCTACCCTTTCCTGCCTTGCGCCTCATCGTGCTTGCCTCACCTGTGCCTGATCTGCATGGCACCACCACTCCTCTGTCCACCCATCATTGAAACTATCCTGCCACCTCCGCCTCCACTGGGGGACACGTATTCCCATCATCTGCCACCAACTGTTTTTCCGGTACTTTACATTGCCAACACCCTGTGCTGTGGTAGAGCTGCCCCACCATGTTTGTCATCAGTACTGGCAGGCACATGGGATGCCCGCAGATATGGCAGGTCCAGAGGCTCCCACTTCTCCCTCCTTCACTCACCTGTTCATTGCCTTTCCTGAGTGCTCTTTCTAGTGTTAGGGCTACATCTGTCTCTGTTCCGCACAGGTCATGCATGTCATCCTGAGGCACCTTGAAGTCCCTAGGGCACACTAACCTAGGACACCATAACCTTGTTAGGCCACCTTAACCTATGGTTCCATAGCCCAGGGTGCCTTCTGCGGTGACTTGTCCAAGGGTGCCTAATATGGTGCTTAGCTTAGGAGGCCCTATAGGGTGCCTTCTGAGGCACCTTACTAGGCACCTTACATGGCACTTTACAGGGCACCTTACTATGCACCTTACACCTTTGAAGGGCACCTTTGAAGGGCACCTTACAAGGTGCCTTCAAAGGCGCTTTACAAGGCGCCTTGTAACTCTCGTTATTCTAAGGCGCCTTGTAACGCGCGTTCTCTGTCAGCTTGCTGTAACCATGCACCGCCCATGCCTTTATATGGGCATCTCTACCTTTACCGCGGAACCTACCGCGAATGACATTCCCGCAGTTTAGTAAACATACCCCAAAGTTACCACATCATCACAAAATTTGGACAACACATGCTAACAACAAAGCAAAAACAGAACCAGAAGGAAGACTAATGCAAAATATGTTCACCCCTGCCTGATCCTAAAAAAAAATCCTCACCTACACTATAAAGCCGGTTAGTGACACCTGGGTCACCCATGCCTCTAGCAATGTTTCCTCTAACTGCAGCTAAGCAGTCGCATGTTGCAGCTCACAGCTTTAGCTGTCTCAAGGGAGGTCAATTTTCAGATGGCCAGTTTCCATAAATTACTATTTTTTTTATGTAAATGGCTTTGAAAAGTGTCCTCACTCTATGTAGTTATACATTTTTTATTTATCTTTTTATTTAGCGATATGTATATACCACTTTATATAAAAGTCAAAACAATGTACAGAAAACTCAATTCAACTTACAAGAAACCAAAAGTAGTTTATCTTAATTTATAACAAACTTGATTTACATAAACTTTAGCAAACTTCATTTACATAAACTTTTGACAAGTGTCTGGTTTACATTAGGATTGTTACATGTTAGGAGACCGTGGTTGCATTTGAGATTTTGTTTATTTATTTATTTACAGTTCTTATATACCGCGCTTTTCAGTATCAGTGCGGTTTACAAATAAAATTTTGCATCAGAACAAAAGATCTTTTGCTTACATTGTAACAGGATTGGTAACTTGGGACTGTAACAAGGGTAACTATATACAAGTCAACAACAGTGGTTGTTGTAAACTATTTACAGTTTATATTGAAGGTTGGAATCGTAATGCAAGGGACCATGTTAATCTAAGATCATTGTGGGTGTGCCTATATGTGAAAGTGGAAAATGTTGGGGAGATCTTGTCCCAAGTGAGTATTTTCAACCTTGCTTTTATGTGTTGGATCTGTATTCTGGAAAGAGGTGGGATTTTAGCTTCTTTCTAAAATCAGGCAGCACCTTTCTAGGTCTTAAGTCAACTGGGAGCGAGTTCCAGATGGATGGAGCGTTAAGGGAGAAGGCTCAGTTGCATGCAACTTGACTGCTTTTTGTTTTTATGATAGGTATGGTGAAAGTGTTTTGAGTATTGCTCCTTCTTGTACGATTGTCTGAGGTTTTCTGTATTAAAGTTTGGAGGTGGTCAGCAGATAGGTTGCTCATAGCCTTAAATATACTAAGTAGTGCCATGACTTTACAAAAATGATAAGTTTTTGGTAATACACCAGAGAAGTGCAAAGAAGCTAACACACAGAGTTGTGACTCCCTATTGTCTTGGACAGTTGCTCTTAAATCAATCCTCAGGACACAGTTATCAGGATATCCAATATGAATATGCATGAGATACTATATGTTAGATTTACATACAATTTTATGCATATTCATTGTGGATCTTTTGAGAAGCAGATTGGCTGGGTGCGTCCCATGGATGTAGTTTGAATGTGGTTTCCTTTTTGATTTTTTTGATTGTTTTATCATCTTTTGGCAATTTTGAAGGTCATAGTTTGATTGTTTTCTTAGGGTTTTTTGATCTGGGACTTCTTTATGTAATGAATATGCATGAAATATATTTGCATGCACCGCCCCATTGTATTTAAATTTATCTCATGCATATTCATGAACCTGACTGGCTTGCGGCCCTCCAGGACCAGAATTGGAGACCCCTGGTCTAGGACATCCCGGGATGAGAATGTTAAGCAGGGAATGACTTGCAATTAGTGCCCTGAAGAGGGAGCAAGAAGAGATGAGGAATGGGACTCAGCAAAACGCTCTGGGAAACTCTGAACTCTGAAGGGGAATCTGAGGATTTAAGAAAGCAGAAGGAAGAAAGGGCAGAGTCTGAACCATTGCGTGGAGTCGGAAGCAGCTGGCCTTTCAGAGTTCAGCAGCACCAGCACATGGCAGTTCAGGCTCTGGAAAGCGTTTTGTTGCTGTTCTGTTACTGCCACCACTGCAGGTCCCAGAGAGGTGTGGCAGTGACTATAGTAAGAGTGGGAGCATGGGTGGGGGTCAGAGCGGGAGGGGGTTCAAGAATGAGGGCTGGCCTAGGGTACCTCATATCCTTGCACTGGCCTTGGGGCAGAACAATCATAGGAACTTGCTCACAGATCCTGCTCCGATTTGTTTCTTAGCTTTGCTAAGGCTGTGGCCTAACTATCAAATACTGGATTGAACCAGCCAATTGAGGGGGGTTGGGGGGGAGTGTTAGGAGAGAAGGAGAGAGGAAAGACAGCAATAGAGAAATAGATGCTTTCTGGAGGTGGGGATGAGGGGATGTGGAGAGAGAACAAAAATAGGATATTTGATAGGGGAGAAAGTGGAGGTAGAAAGAGAGAGGGAGGCTGTTGCTGCATAGTAGGGTGGAGAGGAAGAGAGGGTTATTGCTGATGAGAGCTGGGAAAAGGATGGATGAGGGAGCTTTCTGTCAGAGTGGGATAAAAGAGAGAAGAAACAGACAGGGTCCAATTCTGTTTTGGACGTGCTGGTCCTCTATGTGCCCGGTCGGAACTGAATGCACAGAGTGAGCTGGGATTGTCAGGGCTCCTGAATGGAGCCGCGGTGCCTTTCCATTCAGGAGCTGTGATCCCTGGCCGCCGGAACAAAAGCTTTATGCCCTCAGCCCAACCCCCGATCTGGCCTCCCAAGGCCAGGGTCAGGCTGCGGGGAATCCCCTCTACCCCCTCCTACCTCCTCCGATACCGGGCCTGCCATTCCCTGCCGATTAGGGGAACTTATTCCACCTCCGCCGACTGCCCAATCTAATTCTGCCCCCGCAACGCTGCTTTCCCGCCCCATCTATCCTCCCCGTACAACATGCGGGGAAGTTAGTCAGGGTTGGCAGAGGGGCCGAATAGCGGGGATGGATGTCCGAACGGATGTCCATCCCTCCTATTCACGCCTCAGAATGACCCTGATACTGTATGGACCAGTGGCTGGGGAGATGTAAAAGGGAAAAGATCTGAGAACGAGTCACAGAAGGAAGAGAGAGAGGATTAGAAAATATACAGCAATATGTCATATGTATAGATTATGGGCCTGATGTTCAATGGCATTTACACTGAATATCCACTAGTACCGCCGCTATATGCCCCTATGTTAACCGCTTAGCATCAGGGCATTTCATGGATGGTATCCATCACTAGCTGGTCAGTAGCAATATTAAGTCACTGCCCAGTTAGCAACCCATGGCTAAAGATAGGTGAAGCAAAAGCTGGCCTATCTTTGCCCGTGGGAGCTAACTGGGTAGCAACTCAATATCAGTGCTTCCCAGTTAGCTTCCGGGCTGTGCAGCTGACCTGGATATGGACCTGGCATTGAATATCCGGGTTTAGTATTCAGGTGGCAACGAACGGGCACTGTAATCACGCTAGCCACCGTTGCTGAATATTGGGCCTATGTATTGGGCCATAGGTTCTGATGTAGGTAAGGTTTTTTTTCTTATGTTTTTCTATGGCTGCCCTGCCCTAGAATATTTGAAACCTGTCCACACCACTCTATTTATTTATTTATTTTTTATTTATTTACAGTTCTTATATACCGCGTCTTTGGTACCAGTGCGGTTTACAGTTAACAAATTTTGCATTGGGACAATCCTTTGCTTACATTATAACAGGGTTGGTAACTTGGAGATAACAGGGGAAACTATATACAAATTATATACAAACAGAGTATTATCAGTGTCTGAATTTACAGTTCAGGTGACATATTGGGATCATGACTTTGGGAATGCAGAAAGTTTGGTTCGTGTTCTGTCAGGGCTATGTTGTTGGAATGTCTGAGGCTGTGTGGGTGATTTGAGAGATGGGGGGAAGGGGTGTAGTGTTAGGGTCTAAAAGGTGAAGACAGAAAAGGTAGTGTTTAAGGGTCTTTCTAAATTGAGAGAGGTCTTTTATTGCACAGATATGTGGAGGGAGATTGTTCCAGCAGGTTGGTGCGAAGAAGGTGAAGGCCCTGTCTCTGGTTGCTTGGTTGCATTTAGTGTACTCTTTTGGTACAACGAGGGTATTAGCGGCTGCGGATCTTCTCAGCCTGTTTGTGGGGGTGTTGATAAGAAGTGAGGAGAGGGAGGGTGGGGCTAATTGATTGATTGCTTTAAAGGACAGTAATAGCGCTTTGTAAATTATCCTGGCTTGTAGGGGTAGCCAGTGAAGATCTGTTAGTATGGGGGTGATGTGATCTCTTCTGGAGGTACCGCAGAGGATGCGGGCTGCTGAGTTTATTGCCAATTGTAGTGGGTTGAGGGTGCTCTTGGGCAGACCATGCAGGATGACGTTGGCATAGTCAAAGTGTGGTGTTACAAGGGATTGGAAGATTGTTCTGAAGTCATTCGGGGAGAGTAGAGGTCTTAGTGGTTTCAGAGTTCTTATTTTGTTGTAAATGGATTTGACGGTCTGCTTTATATGATCTTTGAAGGTCAGTTCTTGGTCTATGATGACTCCCAGGTAGCGGATCGATGATTTACACGGAAGTTCCGCATCCCTCACCTTTAATGTAGTGGGGGGTGAGAAATTCTTATTCCTGGTTACGAATAGGACTTCGGTTTTCTTGGTTTATTCGTAGGTTCTGGGATAAGAGCCAGTCTGTAATCGCGTTGAAGCATGAAACTATTGGGGAGAAGTCAGGGGCATTGATTTTTATTGGAGTGAATATGAGAACGTCGTCTGCGTAGATCAAACTGGAGGCGTTGAATGCTCTGATGATTTCACAAATTGGTTGCATATATATGTTGAATAGTAAAGCTGATAAGGAGGATCCTTGGGGAACACCCTGTTGTTGATGGAAGGGATCGGATGTTGAGGATCCTATCCGGACCTGTTGCCATCAGTTAGTTAGGTATGATCTGCACCATTCCCAAGCTGATCCTTGAACTCCTTTTTCTTGAAGACGGTGTAGGAGTTGAACATGGTTAACCGAGTCGAAAGCTGCCGATATATCCAGGAAGATGAGTATGAATCCGTTTTCAATTTTGTCAATCCCTCTTGTTAAGGTGCCTATGCCTAACATTATACCTAGAGCAGAATATTTGTATTCCGTTTTATGCATAATACTGATGCCGAACGTTTAGGAACTTTATAAATATCGACCAATATGTATTTAGGGGTATGTTTACTAAACTGCGGTAACGGTACATAACGCGCGTTATGATGCGCTTACAATCGTTAACGTTACATAACGCGCGTTAACCAACATTAACGATCGTAAAGCCCCGCGGCACGGTAAAACACCGCAGAAGGTGGAGAGAGGGCAGAGAGAAGGGGTCAGTGGGCGGAGAGTGGGCGGGGAGAGGCTCCCTTCACACTAACGCGCTGATCTGAAGAGCTGAATTCAAACGCGATTGAAAACCTGCCGTTAAATGCACATTACAGTGGAGAGAAACCATTTCAGTGTCAGCAATGTACAGCCCAGGCAGGGAAACCTAAAAAAAGTGATAAGTGTGATACATGTGCACAGAACAAAAGGGCACATAAACACTGAAAATGACCCCAACAAAAATCCATAACCAAGCTGATCAATAGTGGTAGCAATGAGAAACATCAACCCCCCCCCCCCCCCGAGTAAGCTCCATAGAAAAGATATAAATCGTGGAAGGGTCTATACTCCGTCCCCATACAAGGTGAATGAGCCCACAGTGAAATAGCGCTGCTCAGGGTTTTCCCCACCATCGGACAGGGTTCCTATGGCGTGCACATGTCCCGCAACATCAGGGCGGGCATGTTGGAATGGCAACTGGACAGATGCCGGAGAAGGGGATACAGAGGGCCACAGGCGGTACATGCTGTGGTGGAGCTGGGCCACAGTGCGGACTAGGGTGATGCTTAGGTGGCCCATACGAATGCTGAAACAGCGGAGCAGCCAGACAGCAACTGCTGAAGGGCCAACATGGGCATGAGTGTATTTCCCACAGTGTCACAGGGGAGAGTATCCAACAGCTACCCCCAAGGGCACGGAACATTGGCAGGCGGGGCTGGGGGGAGCGTGGACGTCTATGCAGGCATCTCTACCCCAGAACCCGCACCATAGGCAGCTGCCTACCTGCACACTGGATGGCCTGAGACTGCGCACCACCAGCACCACCAGCAGAAGAGCATGTCAGCATGGTGGCTGAGGGATACTGGTGGTGGAGGGGGCAGTGGCAGCTGCCCAGAGCAGACCGTGGCCTAGCCCTGTGTAGGTGGGTGCCGTGTACTGCAATAGACGGGCCCTGTCTGATGAACAGTCATGGTATCACCAAGGAATGTACTGACTCTTTGACAACAAGGTGGTGCAGTGCACAAAACCAGTGTAGTCAGAAGCAGAGGGTCACAGGTTCAAGTCCCAGCGGTGGTTCCTGCCAACCCAGTCCCCACATTTTACCCACTACTACAACGTGCTAATACAGACAGCACCTTTATTGCAGATGACGTAAACATGCCCAAGACACCTACATTTTACCCAACAGAGCACAGACACCATAAACATGCACATTACCTAGAGCAGAGTCACCCAAATGCAGTCCTGGAGGGCCAAACACCATTCTGGTTCCATGCTGCCTCTGTGCTGCATTTCCATGCGCCACCCCCATGGTATGCAGATGTATCTCATGCATATTCATGAGGGACAGCATGAAAACCCGAACAGTGTTTGGCACCGCAGGACTGAAGTTGGAAACCTCTGCCATAAAGAAGCAGCCAACAGGGGCAGACACACCCGCACCCACAGGCCCCATTATCCAAAGCCTCCTGGAGAGGCAGGACTTTGGGCTCTGCGTGCATCTCCCAATACTAGCACTTGCATACCTTAGTAATGCCACCCTAAACCTGGGAATATGGTACACATCTATCAAAAGGTTGCTATGATTACTGGCAGATAGCAATTCCTAGGTTAGGTACAATTACCTGAGTGAGCTGCATCATAGCAACCTTTCTGATGTCTGTGGAGTTTGCTACAGGTATTGTGTCTGACAGTGTTCACCAACCTGGGGAGTGACTCCTACAGTATTGCGTACCATAGCCATGCCTGCACTGTGCCCAGGACTGGAGCGGTGGCCAGGGCTGCCAAGCACCCCTATAGTTGTACAATGCTGGCATAGGTGTGGGAGTGTGTATCTGTCTATCCAGCGTGTGGTGGCTGCAAACACCCCCCACAGCCCTCACTGCCAGCACTGTTGCCAGTATTGGCCTGCCAATGTGCATAATGAGGAGCAAGGTACCGTGGGAATAGCCTGGATAGGGTGGCCTGGCCTGGATGCATCTGCACACGGCATAGGGCAATGGCTTGGACATTGTAGTGCCTGGCCACCACCTGCATGGACAGGGTGGCCATAGCATGTCCTGCTGGGAGGTCACTCTCACCCTGACTGAGCAGTGACCATGGCATGGCTAGGTTCCCCCATAGTGTTATATTGTATTTCTTTCATGTGATATTTGTGGGTTTTCTTTTGTGGCCAAATCACTGACTTATCTGCTTGGTGTGTATGCTGACATCCCAGTTTTGGGTACATGCATCTTCTCCAGGACCATGCCCTATGGACTAGCTGGCAGACTGTCTGCAGCTAGTATGTGTCTTGCTGGAGCACCTTGCAGGGTGCAGCGGCTGGAGGCTTGCTGCTGGAGAATGTCAGATAATGGTAGGGGCCAGCTGAGCATTTCCAGGCTTGCCGTCTGTCTGCTATTGTGTTATGGATGTGTACCGCTCTGTCTGTTCCCCAGCAGGACTGGGGTCGATGGTCCCCTCTACTGCTACCATTGCAGGAACGTAGACTGTGGCTCTATTGGTGGGTGATCCTGTTTCCCACCCTGAGCCCCAGAGGGTGGGTTGTGTGGTGGTACATAATCTGCCTATGGGTCCCTACACACACACACCACCCCCCCTTCACCTACAGCAGGTAACCATGGCACCAACACAGGATATGCACTATTCTGGGTGCATCATCCCCCATAAGGACTAGACATGACCGAGACATTCAGCAGGACACAGATGTATCCTAGGTGTGTCTAACAGAACTACCTATCACACACTGATGGGGACCTGCAGCATGGCGTATTTCAGCCATGAAAGGTGCTGTGGACCTGGTGCTGGGCGCCCCACCTCAACCTCAGGGTGGGCACAGTACCCGCACAATGTGACTGTCTGTGGCTACTCTGTGGCAGTGCCACACACGGTCTGTTGCCCCTACCAGGCCGAGGTGCTGTGGGGGTGCATACCCAATCTTGTGCCCATCTCTCGACTGCTGATTTGCATTTGCAGTGCATCATGGGTACGGGTGGGTTAACCCTATCCTGGTAACCACAGCAGCCAGTTTGGGTGGTGACTTGCAGTCCTTCTGCAGCCAGCCAGGGCTTTGTTCACAGCCTTATAAGGTGTCCTATAGGGGACATTATAGGGTGCCTTGGCGGACAGTACACTTTATAATGTGCCCTATGGAGTGCGTTATGCGGCACCTTAGGTTATGCCACCGTGAGGGTGTGTTTGCTGGCAGCACTAATTAAAATGCATGTCAGATGCCTCAACAATCACTACTTAAATGTAAAGGGTGCTGCTTTAGCCAGCCTTATACATTAGGCCCACTGGGGAATCGAACCCATGACCCCTGTACCATCAGTCAGTGTTGTAACCATTGTGCTACAGCTCTGTTACTGTGCTTGTGTGCCTGCGCGCCTTCTTAAGATTAACGCGCGGTAAGGTGCCCTGTAGCGATCGTTCATTTATGGCGCCTTGTAACGCGCGTTCTCGACGCATTCTCGGTAACGATGTACCGCCCATGTCCTTATTTGGGATTTCTGTCTCTACCGCGGCTCCTAACGCGATTTGAACTAACGCAGTTTAGTAAACATACCCCTTAGTCTACTATGTATATTTTAATTCCATTTGCTAAGTAAAAGCTACATGCTATCCACCAGAGAGTGTGTATGTGTGTACGTAAGTAACACATGAAGGCCTTAGCTTCTTCATAAACGGGTGTTAATCACATCTCTGCCACTCCGAGCAATGATACAGCATATGCTTTCAAAAAAATGTCAGGAAAACCAAGTGCCCCCGTACAACTCTTCTTCAGAGAACTGCAAATTCTTTTCAGAAGTGGGTTCCTTAGTGCAAGTGTATGCCTTCCATCCTTCTTATGAGCTTCTACACCATGAGTTAATTAGAAATATACACTGCCAAAAACAGTTTGGTTTGTGCTCATTTAAAACAAATTGTTCCTGATTTTCAAACATTTTGTCATGTTTGTTTCACATATTCATTCCTTAGATGTGCATTGTATGCACACCAGAGCTCTTTGAAGCACGCACATTGATTGTGTGCAATTTAATTAGTAGGTAGTTGCGCATGCAAGCGATTTGGGCACACTATTAATTTGTAGGTGCCCATACGAACCAAATGCACGCTCATGAATGCTCATCCCTATGAGTTATGCTTCAGATTACTGTATGCGTAGGACACAGAGGGTAGTCCTAGTAGCCCTTTTCACTCTAGCAGCTCAAACTCTCTTTGCTCAGAGCGAGAATTTTGCTCTGTCAGTGTATTCTGCTTCTGTAGTCTATGTTATTTTTGGATGGCAAGGGTAAGTGGGAGAGAACCGATGGGGTGGGAGCGAGGTTACTCTAACATTTTAATTATTTAGATGGAATATGAGCCGCCTCTGTTACAGGTTCTTTTCTCTTTTTCTTTTTTCCCCTTCCTCAATGTTTGGTGGAGAATGGGATCATTGTTACAGAGGACTGTGGTTTGGTCTGTTTTGTTTTTCTCTCAAAGAGATCTAAGGTCAGCTAGCTTGCAATTTGATATGAAAGTTCCACTACCTCCACACACCTCCCCCCCCCCCACCCCTAGCTACCCATCCAACATGTACGCCTCATCTATCCCATCCCAAAACACATATGAGCATCTTCATTGGCTATTTCTATTCCTTTCAGCTCCGATTCATCCAGCTCTGAAGCTCTAATTAATACTGTGCCTCCACCTTCCCTGCCCACTATAATTAAATGCATCCGACATCAATAGAAAGGACAGAACCAGCAGTATTAAAGGTCCATCTCGGGGTAAACATGATAGAGTTACAAGGAGCAGCAGCTTGCAAACTGGCATTGCTTTGATGAAGTAGCATTTAATTATCCCCCTCGTGGAAAAGATCTGCCATTGTTTAAGCTAATTTGCCTCTTTCAGTGAATTTTTCAGTCTATACAAGCTAAGCTAGGGCTCAGGTTTCTTAAATCTCCACTCTCAAGCTCCCTGACGTCTCTTCAAGCCCTTTCAAATGAAAGAGTAAGACCAGCTACAGGATCCACATGTGCCTCTTCAGGGTCCTTTGGGGGAGGGCTGAGCTCCTTTGCATAATATGATTTCTGGAACATCTTAGAATTAAATAAAGCCAAAGTTTACATTTTTAAATTAAAATGAAGTTATTGTCTGAGCATGGTTGAGACCTGGCTCAATGCTACAGTAGCTCACTGTACATTCATGATTAATGATCCCTGGTCTAGAGGCTTGGATAGAGGTTACAACACATATTCAAGGCATGACAATGTCTGTCCTAGAGAAATGGTTTCAAACCTGTCCTGAAGGAGCACCAGTCCATCAGATATTCGGGATATCTGCAATGAATATGGATGAGATACCTTTGCATGAAATGGAAACAGTGGACACAAGACTCTCTCATGCATATTCATCATGGATATTGTTCTAAAATAAGAATTTCCTTAGCACACAGAGGGAGCATAGGATTGATGATGGAGGTAATTTTTGGAGCTGCTGCCTAGATTTCCATCCGAACATATATGCGCCCAAATGACGTGGTCTTGATTCTGTAAATACACACACACTTTCCTTGTGAGCATGCACAGGGATGGGGTTTGGACAGATGAAAAAAGTTACATTCATAAATACTACAATTTAGTGCATTCCTTCAAATTTCGGCACAGGTATTTACAGCAGCCCTAGGGCTGGTATAAGTGGTTGTGCCTTAAATTAATGCACGTTTTTGGCCATTTGCACTAGTATTTTATAAAGTCAGTATGCATGTAGTAGACAGTATAGAATAACCATGAAATATACACATAAAAACGTACGTTAACTATTAAGTTTATAAAATTACCATCTGTTTTAGGATTTCTTAACCCAGTCCTCGGGACACCCCTAGCCAGTCAGGTTTTCAGGATAACTGTGAGAGAGATTTGTATGCAAATCTCTCTCATGCATATTCATTGTGGTTATCCTGAAAACCTGACTGGCTAGGGATGTCCTGAGGACTGGGCTGAGAATCACTGCTCTATATGCATGGCAAAAAAAAAAAATGTTCATCAGACCCTGAGATAAAGAATTGAAGTATATAGGAGAAGGGACCACCACAGATGCTACAGCAATGCCTTCTACTCCAGCTATTAATCAACCTACAGACCATTGCACCCAAATTTCAAGGGAATTGTATGCAATAGGGGGCAAGAGTTTGGTGTGCATGGACCAGGAGAAGGACCTCGGAGTGATTGTTTCTGAGGATCTCAAGGTGGTGACATGGCAGTGGCAAAAGCCAGAAGGATGCTCGGTTGCATACAGAGAGGAATTACCAGCAGAAAGGAAGAGGTACTAATGCTACTATACAAGTCCACAAGGCCTCACTTGGAATATTGCATTCAATTCTGGAGAGCGTATCTCGCAGGATATAAAGAGTGGAAGCAGTTGAGAGGAAGGTGACCAAAATGATTTGAAGCTACATCAGAAGACTTATAAGAAGAGACTTGAAGACCTAAATATGCACACTCTGTAGGAGAGGAGGGACAGGGGAGATATGATTCAGACCTTTAAATACTCAAAGAGTATTAATGAACAAACAAACCTCTTCCAAAGACGGGGAAGCTGTAAAGCTAGAGGGAATAACATGATGCTGCAAGGGGGTAAGCTGAAAGGCAATGTCAGGAAATACTTTTTCACTGAAAGGGTGGTGGATGCTTGGAATGCCCTCCCGATGGAAGTGGTAGGAGAAATACAGTGACAGAATTCAAAATGGCATGGGACAGACACAATGGATCACTTTATAGCAACAGGATAAAATCAAAATAAACAAACTATCTTTAATATCTCAACAAATAGGGGTGACCTACACAGAGCGGTGGGTACACCCCTAAACAAAGACATGGGGAGGAGCGACCTGCACAGAGTGGCAGGTGCACCTGCTTTTGCCGCCTTGCTGGTCAGACTAGATGGACCATACCGGTCTTTATCTGCCGTCATATACTATGTTACTATGTTAAATTCATACACATGTTTAAATTTTCCTATATCAACTCTAGTACCTGAATATATTTACTTCTACCAGAGGCAGAAGTAAGTCTGAGATGGAGCGGCTGGGGCTACAAGATCAGTTACCTGCATTCTGATGAAGTTGTTCTTACGCCAAGATGCGTTAGGAGCAAAGGAAAAGAAGTCCTTTCTTTACCTTCTTGAGGAGTAGATGGGTTTAAGGTCTGAGCTGCTGGACTTCTGGGAGTATGTTCCTTGCCTGGGGCTTGAGGTTGGAAAATATTGCCCATTAAATTTTGAAGAAATTCCTACCTCTAAAAATCTTCTTGAAGTACATGGATTTACAGGGCAGTGTCCTGTGGTCCATGGTGGCCAAAGGGCATAACGAGAAAGAACTTTGGGGTTGCTCCCACATCCTTATATGGCTCCATGAGTCTAGGAAGAGTGGATTATACCTTTGGGGTCTGTCCATATGAATTTCAAAATAACTCTGAGTCTAAGAAGAAGCTGGAGTGTCTCTAATTTTAGTAAGCTGCCTTCACAGGTCCCAGGATGCTCCAAGAGCCTAAGACATGAAGGGAGGTCTTACAGAATGTTAACAGAGAGAGGATGAGGAGATTGCTACCACAGGAGGCCATCCTTTCTTAGCATATGGAGAAGAAAGAACAGAATAGACATCAATGGAGAAGGCAGTTCAAAAAAGCTGGTCCTGCCTCTGCTAGATCTACTTGTTTGTTTACTTGTCTACCTCAACTGATTGCTTCTACTGTTTTTATTTTTATTTTTCCTATCACTTAGTAAATATTTTTGTCCAGCCAAGCTTTGTCAGGACATGGACTTCTTGAAGTGAATGGTATGAAGGCCTATAGAGGAGAGGCCTTCATGAAGATGAGTCCCTGGAAGTAATCTTTCCCTCCATTCCCTGGCCCCATTCTCACATGGCCCCAGAGGTCTGGAGTATGCATTCGTGAGTGCTCATTCAGTTTATTTGGGTTCATAAATATTGAAAGTACGCTCAAATCACTTGTACATGCGTATACCTATGAATTGATTTGAGTGCTTAAAAAAGTGTTTACAATGTGTTTAAAAAAAACGAATAAGTCAAACTTATGTAATGGGGTTAGGTCTAGAAGAGATTACCCCAAGCAAAACCCTGCTTAAACAAAAACTAATTAGAAGATTTTTTGTTTATTGGTTCTGAGAAGTTATAGCTAGGAGACTACTAGGCAGGTACAGGATGCCACAGGCCAACAGCGATACTATATCACACTTTCTCTTAGATGAGGGGTTTAGTCAAAGCAGTTACCTCACTGCAAGTTAATGTGACAAAACTCAAATTTCATTGGGACCTAATTGAGGTCAAGGGAACATTTTACAATAGTTCTAAGATGCTGGTAGTAATGTCTCGATGTGGTAGGTATACATTTCAGTTAACAGCTTATTTCAACAGTCCCCTAGATCATCTCTTGGTGTGAGATAGATTTGATGCTCTCCTTCTCTCTCATACCATACTCTCTAGGATTTAGAATCTCGCTTATTGTGGTATCCCAAAAATCCTTCCACTCTAGTGGCAGGAGTTTATTCTGGGGACTTGCCTCATGCAGGTTCTCCTCCACATTCTCACCAGGCTGTAAGATATTTTTCCTCCAAAAGTCTGAATATTTAAACTCCCACTAAGGTACCTCCCAGGGAGGTACCTCCCTTAATCTGTGCTTCTTCTCCCAGACATTTCCCATGCTTGTTGCACGGCTCACAACTCTCTTGTTGGTACCCCAGAAGTAGCACTATATGGGGTGAGAAGTAAGTTTCTATTGACACCAAGATCACACCAACATGAAATAACGTCTGAAAGCTGGGAAAACGTTGTCTAAAATTATCATAAACATTTAAAAGTTTCTATTAAAACAAATGTGTGAAATGAACTGAAAAAAGCTCAAAAACTGGGGAAAAAAAGTCTACACATACTCAAGACGACCAAAATATTTGCTATGTGCACATCCCCATCGGATGCTAACTGAATGCAAAACCCAAAACATTATTACAGGATGACTTGTATTCATAGAACCTGTGGATAAAAACGACCCCCTCAGAATCCTCATATCCCTTCAACATGCCTTGAAACCGCCCCTTTACGGTACAAAGAGATTTCCAGAATTTGGAAGAGAAGGGTTTAGTCCATAGTATTTTCAGAAGTATTTCCTATTTGTGGAAGGCAACAGGAACGGCTAAATCATACAGCCAACTTTAATACATGGCTCAAAACTGGTGTAAACAAGAAGGTCAGATACAGAGGTGGTTGGGGCAATATATGGAACAATGAAAGGCTATCCTGTCCTGGTGGCCTACATCTTTCTGTGGCAGGCAAAAGGATTCTAAGGGGCATGTTTACTAAAAACCGCTAATTAGCGCGCCACAAAATAGCGCACTAAAAGCGGTACTTAAGAGCGCTTAAACACCCCGCAAACGTGCAATGAAGCCCCGCACACTTGCGCGTCACAGTAACGGGTGCCGCACAAGTACGTGCCCGCAAATGTCCGATAGAGGCATGGAAAGGCTAATGGAGGGCGGAGGAAGGCCCCGGAGGGGCGGAGAGAAGGGGTTAATGGGCGGGGAAGGGGAGGGGAGAGGCGCCCCGCACATTATTGGGGCTGAATTTCCAAAAAAAAATATCGCGAGTGAATCACTCTCGTTAGAATGCATTTAAAGGGAAGAGAAACCATTTACGTCAGCAATGTACAGCAAAACCGGGGAAACCTGCAAAACGTGAGCAGTGTGATACATGTGCACAGCACAAAAGTGCAATTATAAATAGAAAATGACCACCACAAAAATATGAAAAATAGTAATTCAGTTGGGGAACAGTTATAGTGATGGGCAAAACTAGATAACACACCCAGGACAGCTCCAAAAAAAAGGAAATGATTTATGGAAAGGTGTACGGAGCGGAGACTCGTCCAAAAAACATTTCCCTTTTTCTGGAGCTGTCCTGGGAGTGTTATCTAGGGTTGCCCATTAATATCACTGTTGCCCAGCTTGGGTATATGTTTTCCCCCTTTGTTCCGTGGTCATTCCCGGGTTTTATTTGCACGTTTGTCACCACACAGGGTGAAGGAGCCCACAGTAAAAATGCATACAGCAGGGTTTGTGACTCCATCCTGCCAGGTTTACTACCTCCAGGGGCTGCATTGTTTCTGTGGCTATAGTGTGGTGCAGAGGACATAGCCATGACCTCTAAAACTAGAAGGCCAGAGGTTCAAATCCCAGCTGGGGCACTTGCCAGCCCAGACCATATATTTTACCCACCACTAAACAAAGATAGAGTAGACACCCCTGTATTGCAGGGAACATAAGCATGGGGGAAACACCCATATGTTACCCAACACCGCACACACACCACAACAATGGGCATACCTACAGCCAAGTCCCCCAAATGCAGTCCCGTACTGCCACATTGCAATCAGGTCATCTGCTTTTTCTGAGAGAAGCTCATGCCAGCATGTTGGCACACGAGTACATGTGGTGCAGAGGGCAGTGGCAGCTAGCCACAGAGGACAGAGGCCAAGCCATGTGCAGGCTGGCACAGTCCACTGCAACACACAGGCCCTGCCGGATCCACAGGCATGGATGTTCCAGGGAATCCAGCCAATCTGTGGCTACAAGGTGGTGCAGTGCACACAGACAGTGCATACAAAAAAAGAAGATCACAGGTTCAAAGCCCAGCTGGGGCTACCGCCAATCTTTCCCACATATTTTTCCCACAGCTACACAGTGATAGTAAGGACAAACCTTTCGTGGCGAGGACATATGCAATGGTACTACGTCTATCTTTTACCCCACTGAGCACAGACACCATGTACAGGGGCAGTACCTAGAGCAGAATCTCCCAAATGCAGTCCTGGTGGGCCACACACCAGTCAGGGTCCATGCTGCCACTCATACAAATGCCTGTGCTGTATATCTATGCACCACCCCCATGGCATGTAGTTGTAGCTCATGCATATTCATGAGGAACAGCAGGTAAACCCGATCAGTGTGATGCACACCTGGACTGGAGTTGGGAATCTCTGCCGTAAAGCAGCAGCCAACAGGGGCAGGCACACCCACACCCACACCCACACCCACAGACCCCATTGGCCAATGTCTCCTGGAGAGGCAGAACATTGGACCCTGCGTGCATCTCCCAATACTAGCACCTGCATACCCTAGCAATGGAACCCTACACCTGAGGTATACGGTACACAGCTCTGAGACGCTTGCTAGGAGTACTGGCAGATAGATATCCATACGTTACGCACATACTGCTAGTTGACCCCATCCGAACAATTTGTTTGGTGTTTGCGGTGCGTGCTCCAGCCCTTGCCTCTGACGGTGTTTACCACCCTGGGGAGTGACCCCCAGCAGTACTGCGTAGCATATCCATGCCTTGCAGTGCCCAGCACCGGTTTGGTGGGCAAGGCTAATTACCTCCTCAATAGTAGCACCATGATGGCATAGGTGTGGAATTGTGTGTCTGTCTATACAGTGGGTGTTGGCTGCATGCCCCTTCCACAGCCCACACTGCCAACACTGTTGCCAGTATTGGCCTGCCAATGTGCATAATGAGTAGCAAGGGACCATGGGTATATCTCAGACAGAGTGGACTGACCAGGATGCAGCTGCACAGGGCATAGGGCACTGGCAGGGGCATGGTAGTGCCCGGCCACCACCTACACAGACAGGGTGACCTCTGTATGTGCTGCTGGGGGATTACTCTCACCCTGAGTGTGCAGTGACGGCAGCATGGCTAGGCACCCCCATAGTGCTATATTGTGATTCTCCCATGTGATATGTATGGGTGTTGTGTGGGGTCCTCTTCATGGACTTATCTGTCTGTGTGTGCTGCCACCCCAGTTGTGGGTGCATGCATGTCCATCAGGACCAGCCAGCAGACTGTTCACAGCTGATATGTGTTGTGATGGAATGCCTTGCAGGGTGCAGTGGCTGATGGCTTGCTGCAGGTGAATAGCAGATAGTGGTGGGGTGCATCTTTGAATATGCAGGCCTAATGTCTGCTTGATATTGTGTTATGGATGTGTGTGGAGCTGCTTGGACTGCCCTGTAGGATGTCTGTTCCCTAGCAGGACTGGGGTTGATGGTCTACTCTACTGCCATCAGTGTGGGGAATCTGTTGAGGGGAAGCCCTGTTTTGTCCACCTGGGGGTCCCCACTAACTGAGCCAGACAAAGATCTCCAAAATGTTTATGCAACACCTACCTATTCCACAGGTTATTGCTGCTTTGGAGCTCTGACATGGCCGCATTTGTCCATGCCTGGTGTTGTGGACCTGGTCCTGGGCGCAACATCTCACACTCAGGGTGAGCACAGTAACCGCACAATGTGATGGTGTTTAGCTACTCTTTGCCGTTTGGCCACCCACTCAGGACACCCTACCAGGCCGAGGTGCTGTGTGGGTGCACACGGACACTTCCCCCTACCAGGCCGGGGAGCTTTAGGGGTGCATTTCCCATCCTGTGTTCAATCGTGGACAGCTGATTTGCATGTGCAGTGCATCATGGGTACGGGTGGTTCACAACAGCAGACAGTCAGTGAGGTGACGTACAGGCTATCTGCAGCCAGCCAGGGGCTGCTTACAGCTATAGAGCTGTAGCCCAATGGTTACGTCACTGCCTATACAGCCGGATATCATGGGTTCAAACCCACAGTGGGGTTATGTGATAGGGGTGTCCACAGATTTATTTTAATTTACTGTACATATGTTGCTGCCAGCAATACCACCCTCAGCGTACTGTACCCATAAGGTGCCTCTGAGGGTGCTTTATGGGGCGCCCTATAGGGCACGTTACGGTTGCCAGCCATATAGGGTGCACTATACATTATCCTGTGTTGCAACATACATGCTGCCCTATAGGGGACATTCTAGGGTGCCTTGGCGGACGGTGCACTGTAACATGTGCCTTATGGGCCGCCTTATATTAATATGCTGTGAGAGTGCGTTTGCTAGTAGTTATCACAAAATAAAATTAGAAAGCCTCCTACAGCACTCCACAACATATAACATACTGCCTCAGCTAGCCTTCTTCACTGGGCATTGTGAGGGATCAAACCCCATGGTCCCTGCACCATTGGTCAGTGTCTTAACCATTGTGCTGTGGCTGTGTTCCTTTGCTTTGGCATCAGCGTGCCGCCTTATGCCCATCAGCGCGCCACCTCCTGCTGCCCACAATTAGTGTGCCGCCTTGTGCCGCCCAAAATGAACAGTGCGCCGCCTTGTGCCGCCCAAAATGAACAGTGCGCCGCCTTGTGCCGCCCAAAAAGAACAGTGTGCCGCCTTGTGCTGCCCAGATAGTACAGTGCGCCGCCTTATTCCATACAAAATGAACAGTGTGCCGCCTTATGCCGTCCAAAAGTACTTTGCCTCCTGAACCACTTTTTTTTTTTTTTTTAATATTGTTTATTGATTTTCATCAAACAACACACACCAAGAATAACAGTATGGACAATATTATTCAACCCCAGTCACACACCCCCTACCAACCCCCCTCCACACCCCCCACCCTACACTCCCTCCCCCCACCCCACCCCCCCGCCTCCTTGTGAATCCCTGCGACCCAAACAAACAAGGATAACAAAAAAGCAGGAATAAAAATATTAGGAGAAACCCCATCACACTCCATAAAAACCCTCATCCCAATTACCACATCCGAGCCCTGGAAACATAGGCATCAAGATACCACCATTTACTTTTAGCTGAGTCTGAAGACAGAGTACCCGCCCCTTGTCCAGCCCGCGCTTGCCACTTAGAGCGCTGGGGTCCATCAGACTCGTACATCTTTTCATATTTGGCACTCCTGAACCACTTTTACACATTCAAGGTGTTGCCTCAGCTGGCCTTTTTGTTGCGCACAATGGGGGATTAAACCTGTGGCCCCTGCATCATTGGTTAGTGTGTTCACCGTTGTGCTACAGCTCTGTTCTGATATGTGTTCAGCAGCGCCCCACTTAGCTTTCCCATGCGCTAATGTGGGCCCCGCAAATTAGCGCGACGCGCACACGTACGGTAGGGGTTTTTTCTTCTTTCTGCCTGTTCCGCCCACTCCTTATATGGCACACGCACACTACCGCGGCCCCGCACGTTAGGAATGTTTAGTAAACATGCCCCTAAGTGAGAAATTCAGACAGTATGTCCAGTCCTTATGCATCACTAATCACAACATATCTACCTCACTACGCATCCATAAATCTCAACCATCTACATCTTCAAAAAGAGCACCACAGAAGTCAGCCTATCCATTTCACATCTCCAGCTGCAACTACATTGCCTACCCGTTCTACATTAACAGTGCTTCATGCACTCATTACATCTATACCACCAAATAAAATGGGGTTGACAAACTGCTGTCATTTAGTGCCACAAACCACCATATCTAATAAGCATGCATGATACAGGCTTGTATACACTGTCTCAACTGAATACAAACCATCAAATGCATATTCATTATGCATATCCTGAAAACCAGATGAGTCTGGGTAGTAGTGAATTAAGGCTCTGAAGCTCTTATGTACCCAGAATTTTGGGGCCTTTCCTCATAGTTTGTAATGGTATAAGAAATGTACAAGGCATGTTCTTCATTGTATAGTAAGGGACAATCATTAAACTGTCCATATTGGTCCAAACGCCATGGGTTGTTTCTACTCATGGGGTTTGCAACAAAAAAAATGTAGCAAAATTATAGATGGAGGTTTGCTCTGATTACTGCTGTGTTTGATTATTGCCCTTCCGGTGATTAAGGATTCTCTGGTGAAATCTAATATCATCATTAATTATTTTAGAAGTGGAATGCATTATTTAAAAAAGCAAAGATCCCTAATGTTGATTCCATATTTTTTGGAATGACCTTCTCAGTTCTCTTTCTTCCATTTCCACTGAGAGGTCATGCATCCTTCCCACTTCCCGTCAACAACTGCTTTCTCATGCCACTTCTGAGTATAATTCTGCCCCCACCCTTTCAGCCTGACCTCTTCATCTAGAACTTTCTTTCAATCAAAAAATTCATGCTTCGTGTTCATTATATAGTTCTTCGAACTACCTTAATGTCTCTATTGTATTCTCCGTCTCCCTCTTGTAGACGATAGCTAATGTCCACCGGAAAGGAAAAGAATTAAAATGCCTGTAGCTTGTTTTGCAGCCCCATCTTCCACCTTCTCAGCCATCCCCATGAGGCAGAGAATCTGCTTTCAGCAACAACAACGTCACAATAAATTCATGGCAGCCAGGGCTTGGAAACAGGCTGTTGCAATTTAAGAGAAGTGTGGATTTGCATATTGAATTAAAATTAAGAGCTAATTATGCAAATAAATTATGACATTTGGCAGGAGAATTTGCTTCTAGATCATTTATTATCTTCTTTTTATAACAGTGCAAGCGCTTAACAGTCAAAGACAACATTTTAAAGGAAAATTAACACAAGATTATTAACCTAAAAACAATTCCACATTAATGAGATGTATTTCTCTTCGGCTCTGCGCACCTGGCTGGCTATTCAAGCTTTTCCTTGATTCTTTACTGAAGATAACTTGCATTTGCAGACAGATATTGAGCAGGGGGTTCTGAATACTCTATAGCAACATGCTCTTGGTGTTTGTTTCTGATTTTAACTATTGAACTGTAAAAAAGATCAGTGGTGTGCATGACTGCCTTTTTCATTGTGTTTATTCTGGCTTTATTTGGCTTTGTTTATTTCATTTGAGGGTTTTTTTCACTTTATGCCATTTTGGAGACCACTAGGCACTATGTCAAATAGCGTGTGCTATTTTTAACGGTGCACTCTATTCTTGAAACAAAATGAAGTAAAACCAATTTAATGTATTTTTTATTTTGAGGGGGCATTTAATTTTGAAGCAAAATGACCTGTTTTCTTTTGTTTAAAAATGAAGGCACATCCCTAAACAAGCGGGGAAAGCATGCTGGTTATGGCCCATGGAATTCTTTCCAATCCATCTGTGTGTGTGTGTGTGTGTGTGTGTGTGTGTGTGTGTGTGTGTGTGTGTGTGCACACATCCATCCTTATTTGTATTGCCTCTCTGTGTGTGTATGTGTGTCTGTAATGAAAAAAAAAAGCTGTTTCATTGCATTTTTTCATTTTGTTTCAAAATTAAGGCATGCTCCTAAAAATGCTACTGTTATGCATTCAGCTAGGTAAGCTACTATTATAATTGTTTTGAGGTGGGCAGTGTGTAAGGGATAGGATAGCTTTTTTGGGGTATGAGATCTGTGTGGCCTCATGGGGTTCAGTCAAGGGGGAGGGATGCTGCCTGCCTGTGCTCTTAATCTTTGCAGTGTTGCATGTCTCTATGTAGTAGCACAAGTCCGCGAATTACCTCTTTTGAGAACTTCCGCCAGCTGTGATTTTGCTGTCACCAATCCTCTTCCCACCCAACATGATATGCCCTCCTACTGGCAGGAAGAACGTGGTGCAGTGCTTCTTACCTGTTACTATTTTCTCCTCTTATAACTTCCGTTAAGAAGGTTCTGTTAAGATTATGGCACCACGCAAGGTCCACTTCATAGTGAAACCTGTGGAGCACAAAGCAGATAGCTGCAGGAAAGATGTGCCCCCCCCCCCCCCCACCACCACCACTTTCCTCCTACCAGCAGGAGACACTTTTGAGGGGGAAGATGGAAAGCTAAGACATGGTGAGAGAATGTACAAAGTAGGATATAGAGAGCAAAATATGCATTGGGAAAGAGAGAATGAGGAGGAGATTAACCAAAGGGGCCGAAGTGGTGACATAATGAAAAAGAGGAACTGGAGGGGTGAGAGAGTAAGGAAATCTGGATGGTATTAGAGTGATCAGCAGTGACTGGGGATGTGAGTGAGTGACGGAGGAGAGTAAGAGGGGTGGGCCAAAAGGGATTAGTGGAGGTTGAAAGGGATCAATGAGCCAGAGGGGTGAAAAAGTGAGTAATGGAATGGAATCTGAGAGTGTGAACAATAGGAATTTGAGGGGTAAGAGAATAAGTATTCATGAAGAGCTAGCTCAACTAAAATTAGACAAAGCGATGGGGTTGGACAGGATACATCTGAGAAAAGGACTGGCCCAAGGGTTTCTGCCGCACTAGGTAGAAGCCCCGGCCTGTCACCCCCTCTTGCACTGTGCTGTCCCCCCCCCCCCCCAACCATGCTGAGTTGTACTGCTCCCTCTCCACCTCTGCTGATTCCAGCAGTGGGTAGCTCATCAGCAGTGGCAGACCACAAGCTGCTACTGCCGAGCCTAGCCTCCTGCCACCCCCAAGCTGCTGGAATCAGTGGCAGCTTGGGGGTGGCATTGTGGTTCAGCACAGGGGAGGACAGCGCAGCTGGGTGCATCAGTTCTCACCTCCCTTCTGAATGAAGTACACCAATCCCAAGACCAAGGTGAGCTTTCCCTTGTGGTGGCTTTGGATTTGTCCTCTGCTTTTGACATTGTTGATCATCGCACCCTTCTAGCCCATCTGGTTGATCTCGGGATTCACGGGTCTGTTCTTTCATGGTTTCGCTCCTTTCTCTCTTCTCGTACTTTCTCAGTAAAGACCAGCTCAGTCATCTCCCCTCCCCTGGCTCTCCTCTGTGGGGTTCCTCAGGGTTCGTTTCTCGCTCCTCTCCTTTTTAATATCTTTCTCACCCCCCCCCCCCCGGCACTCATTGTTCAACAGTCCGGCATTTCTGGCTATTTCTATGCAGATGACATCCTTCTTGTCCACCACACCAGTTCCCTCTCTCCTGATCCTTCCGCCCTCAATCTTTGTCTCACCCGTGTCGTCTCGTGGATAAGCAGTAACTTCCTTCACGTTAACCCTTCCAAATCAGCTGCCCTTTGGCTTTTATTCAGTACTCCTCCTCCTACCTGTTCCCCTCTCTTCCTTTCTACCCCTATTCCCCTGGTCTCTTCCCTCCGCTATCTCGGGGTCACTCTTGACTCCTCTCGACTCCTCTCTCTCCTTTCATCACCACATCTCCTTGCTCATCCACCTCTCCTTCTTTTTCCTGCACCAGATCCATGCTGTTCGCCCCTTCCTTCCCTCCTCCTCCCTCACTTCACTGGTCTTTTCACTTGTTATCTCAAGGCTGGACTATTGTAATACCGTCCTAGCAGGCCTCCTACACTATCAACTCCGGCGCCTCCAATTGGTTCAAAACACAGCTGCACGTCTGCTCACCCACTCCTCCACCCGTGATCACATCACCCCCCTCCTTCTCCATTTGCACTGGCTCCCATTCAACTTTTGTTTACTCTACAAGATCCTCACTTTTACACACAAAGCATTACACACCGGCTCCCCCCAATATCTAGCCGACTCCATCCATCTGCAGCCTTCTCCCTGTCTCCTTCATTCAGCACACGGCAATCACCTCTTTTTTCCCTCCCCCTCCTTGGCTCATCTGGAAACTACACGTCACTCTGCTTTCGTCTTCCTGACCCCTGCCCTCTGGAACTCCCTCCCCCTTGCCCTCCATACCGAACTGTTATTTATTTATTTAGCTGCATTTATATCCCACTTTTCACCGGGTCAACTGTCCTATCAATGCTTCAAGGGCTCACTCAAAACACACCTCTTTCAGCAGGCATTCAACCTCCCCGACCCCTAAGGTTACCACGTTCCACCAGTCTCCCCTTCAATCAGTCCTCTCTTCCTCCCTCCCCTGCTCGGTCTGACTGTCCTCCTCTGTCTCTTCCTGTCCCTCTCTTTCCTATCCAAACAGTGGCGTTCCTTTCTCTTCTGCTTTCCAATTTGATTTTATTGTACATCGCCCTGACACATATGCTTGGGCGGTATATCAAGCAATAAAATAAAAATAAAGATCAAGAGGGTTCAGCATATGGCCTGCTACCCACAGAAGTCTGCCGGCCTAGGTGGCCACCTAGTCTGCCTAGTGGACAGGCCGGCCCTGTCAGAGTATTGAAGGAACTTGGGGAACTTCTAGCTGTTCCACTGTCTGACCTATTTAATGATTATCTAGAGTCAACAGTAGCCCCAGAGGACTGGAGAAGGGCACTTGTGGTCCTTGCTCAAAAAGTAGAAGTAAGGATGAAGTTAGGAACTACAGGTTGGTTAATCTGACCTCTGCGGTAAGTAAATTAATGGAAACATTGCTAAAAGAGAGGTTTCAGTACTCCAATGGCTTACAAGTTCCAAGGCATACTGGTTTTGCTAGAGGCAGGTCTTGTTAGCCAAATCGAATTAATTTCTTTGACTGGGTGAATAGAGACTTGGACTGAGGAAAAGCCCTAGATTTGGTGTACTTAGATTTCAGTAAAGCCTTTGTCACTGTTCCGCACAGGCGACTCTCCAATGCCAAAGGACTGGAGAGAGGCACATGTGGTCCCTTTACACAAAAGCGGAAGTAAGGATGTGGTTGAAAACTACAGGCTGGTTAGTTTAACTTCGGTGGTGAGTAAATTATTGGAAACACTGCTGAAAGAGAAAATAGTGAGTTTTCTGGAGTCCAGCGGGTTACAGAATCCAAGGCAGCATGGATTCACCAGAGGCAGGTCTTGTCAGACAAATCTGATTGATTTCTTTGACTGGGTGAGTAGGGAGTTGGACTGAGGGAGACCCCTAGATGTGGTGTATTTAGATTTCAGTAAAGCCTTTGACACCGTTCCTCACAGGCGACTTATAAACAGACTGAACACCCTAGGGATGGACCCTAAAGTTACTGTTTGGGTTAGAAATTGGTTGAGTGGGAGGTAACAAAGGGTAAAGGTAAATGGAGCTCACTCTGAGGAGAAGGAGTTACCAGTGGTGTGCCCGAAGGATCTGTTCTTGGTCTGATTCTTTTTAACATCTTTGTTGGTGATATAGCGGAAGGGCTGTCGAGTAAGGTTTGTCTTTTTGCAGATGATACCAAAATCTGCAATAGAGTAGACACCCAGGAAGGTGTAGATAACATGAGGAGAGATCTAGCTAAGCTTGAAGAATGGTCTAGAATTTAGCAGCTGAGATTTAATGTTAAAAAATGCAAGGTCATGCATTTGGGCTGCAGCAATCCAAGGGAGCAATACAGTATAGGGAGTGAAGCACTTTGTCCACTTGCATGGGGTTGTTAACAGTGCCCTGCTGGCCCTACCAGTACTACTGGAAGTAGGCCTGGAACACCTCATGTCCCAACCACCTAGGTCTATCATTTACTCACAGCAAGCACAGTCAGACTACACCTGCTGCCCACCACTGAATTTTCTAGCCTTGTTCCTGCCCACTTCCAATCCATTAATCCACACTCTCCTCCCTGTGCACGCCTTCTCTCCACCCACAGGTACTGTTAGCACGCGCTAAAGTGGCTGGTACTGTTAGCACGCTCTGAAGTGGCTTTTTGGAAGTGCTAAGGGCGCAGATGCACAGTTAGTGCACGCTAACGGCATACTTGCTCCTTTACCGCAGTTTGTTAAACATACCCCATAGAGTGTCAGTGGAGAAGTTTGAATAAGAACCCCAGTTTCTTTGGGTCACAACTGATTGCTCTAACCATGTCACCTTTTTCAGTTTAGTTTAATCCTTTTTCCCTATCACCTTTTGATTGAGCACTGAGACAGTTTACATTATAGAGTACATGAAAATCAAAACAACTACACAAAATAAGAATGCAACAATAAACTAAAGAGCCCTAATGGTAACATAATCACAATAACATAAGGTCAGATAAAATTTTATTTTACTTCCGTAAAAATAGCTATAGTTAGCTGCTCTGTTATCTCTACAACCAATTTTTAGGTGGGGGGGGGGCTGTGGAGGGACCACTTTTGGCCTTTACACAGAGTGTCATTATCCCTAGTGCTGACCATGGTAAGAAAACGTTCCACTCCTGCTGCCCTTGCAATACGTCTTTTGTGGTGAGGCATTGTGGGAGCTTGCATGCTGCTACCTGTGCTGTGCCTGTTCTAGGATGGGACAGAACATACAGGTCAGATGTTCAAAAGGACCTACCTGTACAGTCTGAACCGCAATGATAATTTTATAACAGAATAATTAAAACCAGGATTTTACGTGTGTGAAAAGGTTATAAAAGTACTCCCATATGGATAAGTCCTTTCTCTGTGAATTTTCTGACCACCTCAGCACTATCTGTGTGAAAGCACATTTCAGAAATGATGTCTAGGGGGGGGCGGAGCCCGATGTCCAGCGGGATGGTCGCATAACGCTGAGGCTCCCGAGAGGCCTACTCAGAATCCTGAATTAACACCGGACAAACTTGAATTTCTGCTCCGATCTTGCCGGGGCACATTGGTGAGATGGCGGGGACCAAACCCACGCGCCTGGAATTTGGCTCTCCAGCGGCTTCTCACGGTAAACGCTCCAAAACTGAACCCCCGTCCCCGCAGAAGGGGCTGGCTTCGCGCGAGGGCCCCGAAATGCAGCAGGAAATCCTCGCAGAAATTAGAGGGGTTAAGGACCTCGTGCAGTCAAACGGTGAAGCACTTCGAGCGCTGAGGGAAGATCTTGGTGTACTGCAAGGCAGGCTAGAGGGGCTCTCTTCGCGTCAGGACAAAATGGAGAGTATATTAGACTCCCATGCGGTCCGGCTGTCCAAACTTGACAAAGTTGAACGTCAGGTGCGGGCCTTGCAGAAAGAAGTGGAAGATGGCAATAATAGAGCGCGCCGCAACAACCTACGACTCGTGGGCATACCGGAGGGAGCGGAATTGGGAGACATGAAGGAGTTTTTAAGTAAAATCCTCCCTTCCCTGCTCCAAATCACCTTTACCAAAGAATTGGAGATCGATCGCGCTCATCGTGTACCCACAAACATAACGCTCAACAGGAAGACCCCGCGGCCTATCATCTTTCGACTTTTGAGATATCAACATGTGGAACAAATTCTCAGTGCCTCCCGGGCAAAGGGCCATATGGAGTTTGAGAGCCACAAGGTCTCCTTCTATCCTGACTTGGCTAAACCCACGGTCGACCGCCGAAAGCGCTTTCTGGAATTTCGGCCGAGGCTTCAACAACTACAAGCACGCTATAGCTTGATGTACCCGGCCAAGCTCCGAGTCACGCTTCACAATCAGACAAGAACATTTGAGGACCCTGATCTACTAGCGGAGTTTTTGGACTCTAAAGAAGCCAACTTGATGCGCTGACTTCCAGAATATTCCTGCCAGTACTCTCATATCCGCTGTGCCTGCCATATTGGATTTACCGCGGCTCAGCGAAGAGTCTGTCGAGGGCGGTTTTGTTGCCTTATTTTGAAGATATCTGGGACCCGACTCCATCTACCCATAGTAGCCTCGACGAGTATCAGAGACAGTGTTTCTTATGGACTCTGGTGTTTCTTTTCTTTTATTATGTCTCTATCTTCCTCTCTAGGGCCTCCTCCCGCAGACATCTGGTCACCATATTCATTGGGGGTTTGCTTCTTCTCTAGGTTACTTCGGTACATACTTTTCAATATGGGTGTATTGGCCAGCATACTTGGTGCTTATGTTATTATTGTACAGATTCTGATTATGTTGTAAGTTTTCAAGCGCTCTTACCTAAAATGTCTATTATCGACTGTTGGCACCATGTAAGATTTTCTCATTGAACGTACAAGGAATCAATAATCCGATAAAACGGAGGAAATCCCTAAGCCAGTGATGGCTAACCTTTTTGAGCCCGAGTGCCCAAACTGCCGCACAAAACCAAAGAATTTCCTCAAAGTGCCAGCACGTCATTTGCATAAGTGGTCTTATTTGCATAAATATTGGCATAATGTTACCATACACTAACTTTTAGTAAACATGTCTCTTAATGAGTGTATGGATAAAGAAAGACTAAAAGATTTCTACATTACTATAATCCAGTGCCAACCGCCAGGCACATTAGGAACTACTACAAACGCTGCCCATTTAGAACCCATAGCAAACCCGCCGTATCCTGACAGCATTACCAGGACTCACAAAGCACCATACCCTACCTATCAAAAGGCAACACTGCAAATATTAAACCAATACATTTCAGAGAATACTGGGGAAAGAGAACAAGTGGCAACGTCAAATAGGAATTTCCTCTTGTACCAAACAAAGCGCAGATGTTAATGATGCACATTTCCCAGAGCTGACATATTCCAGTTAATAAATTCAAAATAAAGAGATATCTTTCTACCTTTTGTGCATTTTTTTTTTCAGTTGCAATTGGTCCAGCCACCTTCTTCTGGTTTCTTCATGTTTTCTGCTAACTCTCCATCGTCTGCTGTCCATTTGTCCTTTCTTCTCTCTTCTAGTTTTTTTTTTTCCATTCTCTCTCTCTCTCTACATCTGCTTTAACATACTAATCTTTCTCCTTTTGCTCTTTCCTCATTCCTATTTCATCCACACAAATTTTACCCCTCCATCCTCAATCCCCAATTACTCTCCCAATACCTGGCCAATTGTAGATTTTTTCATCCCTCCTACACAAAATATTTTTCCCCTCTCCATTTTACTCTCCCAGCCCCATCCCATTCTAATCCTCCCCCAACATCAGCTCCCTTCTAGTTCCAGTCTCACCCAGCATCCATTCCCTTCTAGTCCCTGCATCAGCCCATTTCCAGTCCAAGTCCCTTCATCAGCTCATTTTCAATCCTAGCCCCCCCATCAGCCCATTTCTACTCATTTCCTAGCCCCACCATAAGCCCATGTCAAATCATAGCTCCCCTCCACTCAGCCCAATTCCAGTCCAAGCCCCCCCATGAGCCTACTTCCAGTTCTAGCCCCTCCATGAGTCCATTTCAATTCAAGCCCCCACCACAGCCCATTTCCAATCTTAGCTCCCCCCAACAGCCCATTTCCAGTCCTATCCTAGCTGTTCCATCAGCCCATTTTCAGTCCTAGCTCCCTTCCCTCACAGCCCATTTCCATTCCAAGCCCCCTCCCCATCAGCTATTTGCAGTTCAAGCCTCCCCTTCCACTCAGCCCATTTCCAGTCCTAGCAACACCCCAACCCATTACCAGTCCTAGCCCCCCGTCAATCAACTTCCAGTCCTAACCCCCATCACCCCATTTTCAGTTTAAGCCCCCCCCCCTATAAACCCTTTACCAGTCCTAACCCCCCATCAGCCCATTTCCAGTCAGCCCCCCATAGCCCATTGCCAGTCCTAAACCCCCCCATCAGCCCACAGCCCATTACCAGTCCTAACCACATCAGCCCACCTCAAGTCCTAACCCCTCCCCATCAGCCCATTTCCTGTCCTAGCCCCCCCCATAACCCATTATCAGTCCTACACCCCCATCAGCCCACTACCAGTCTTAACCCCCCCGTAGATGCCCATTACCCGTCCTAACCCCCCATCATCAGCCCACTACCAGTCTTAACCCCCCCCAATAGCCCATTACCAGTCCTAACCCCCCCATCACCCCATTTCCAGACAGCCCTCATCAGCTCATAGCCCATTGCCAGCCCTCATCAGCCCACAGCCCATTGCTAGTCTTAACTCCCCCCCATAGCCCACTGCGTCTTAACCCCCCTCCCCAGCCCACTGCCAGTCTTAACCCCCCCTCCCTAGCCCATTGCCAGTCTCAACCCCCCTCCCTCCCTCCCTCCCTAGCCCATTGCCAGTCTCAACCCCCCTTCCTCCCTAGCCCATTGCCAGTCTCAACCCCCCTCCCCCCTCCCTAACCCATTGCCAGTCTCAACCCCCCTCCCTCCCTAGCCCATTGCAGTCTCAACCCCCCTCCCCCCCTCCCTAGCCCATTGCCAGTCTCAACCCCCCCTCCCTCCCTAGCCCATTGCCAGTCTCAACCCCCTCCCTCCCTCCCTCCCTAGCCCATTGCCAGTCTCAACCCCCTCCCTCCCTAGCTCATTGCCAGTCTCAACCCCCTCCCTCCCTAGCCCATTGCCAGTCTTAACCTCCCTCCCTCCCTAGCCCATTGCCAGTCTTAACCCCCTCCCTCCTCCCCTCCCTAGCCCATTGCCAGTCTTGACCCCCCGCTCTCCCGCCCTAGCCCCTTGCCCGTGGTAACCCCCCGCCCGCGGCTCATGGCAATAAAAAAAAAAAAAAGCTGCCCGCTGCCGCCGCGGCGGCATGGAGTGTCCCGCGGGGCTCCCTCTGCCCGGCGGGACTCTCCCGGCGCTGCTCAGCCCCTCTCTGCCGGCTTGCAGAGACGCGAAGGGAGAGAGAGTCTCCCTCGCGTCTCTCTTAAGCCCACAGGGGCAGATGGGAAATTTCCCATCTGCCCCTGCGGGCTTAACAGAGACGCGAGGAGAGAGTCTCCCTCGCGTCTCTGCAAGCCGGCAGAGAGGGGCTGAGCAGCGCCGGGAGAGTCCCGCCGGGCAGAGGGAGCCCCGCGGGACACTCCATGCCGCCGCGGCGGCAGCGGGCGGCTTTTTTTTTTTTTTTTTAATGTGCGACCTTCCCGCGTGCCAGCTGCAAGGCCTTCGCGTGCCACAGCTGGCACGCGTGCCATAGGTTCGCCATCGCTGCCCTAAGCTATCTAAGTCATGAGGCTGCGGACCTGATTTTCCTCCAAGAAACACATTTCAATTCGAAGGAAACTTTCAACTTCAATATTAAACCTTACCTGGTGGCCGCCTATTCCCCAGCTGTTTCTAGGAAATGTGGGGTTGCTATATTGGATAGGACATCTCTGCATGCTACTATTGTTGCGACTTGCTTAGACACAGCGGGTAGATGGTCCAGAGTTCACCTCAAGATGGGTAACTTTAAAATTACATGTATATGCCTTCATGCTCCTAATCTGGATGACCCTGCCCTTTTGCTATTACTGCTCAGGCCTCTGCTAATTCTTCATTGATATTGGGGGGGATTTCAATTCAGTTCTTGATCCCCTGATTGACAAATAGTCGCCCAGGACAAGTGGTCCCCCCAAGAGTCATATCGCGCTTACCTCTATGATCAAAGATATTGTTCTAGTCGATCTACGGAGGCGACTACAGCCCAATGAGCTAGACTTTACCTTCTTCTCTTCCCCTCACAAATCCCAGTTTCGCATAGATTTCTTTCTAATATCAACACTGTTAGTTCCCCAGGTGGACGCTGCAAAGATTCACTCCCAGCACATTTCAGATCATGCTGCTATTTCTTTTCACTACCATACTACTGCACTTCAAGGGAATCCGGGGGCCTGGTTCTTTGATAGAGCCCTATCAACTCAGCCAGAGTTCCGGTTTGAAATTCGATCAGCCATGCATGATTACTTCTAGACCCTGGTACTCCAGGGGGATCAGGACACCCCAATAGCTCTTCTCTGCAACTCGTTGGAAAACCTTTTCTGATTCATACAGGGGATTTGCGTTACTAGCGAAACATTACTTTCAATTGATGCAGCTTACATGCTGCCTCAAAAGTGCTCCAATCATGCCGCCCTCTGTCCCTACTAAGGATGGGCTATTAGAACTAATTCACTCTATTAGTAGTACACATGGGGTAGCCTCTAACTTTTATAAACTATTATGTCAGGGTACAGATACTGCCACTTGTAGAGTCCAACAAGCCTGGGATCGCTAACCGCAAACCACTTTAACCCCTGTGCATTGGAGCGTTTTCTCTGGAGCAAATAATGCGGGTTTCCCGATCTGCTTTAGCTACCCAAACTCAACTCTCGTCTTTTTTGCACATAGATGTTCTTATATTCCAGGAAAATTGCCAAATGGAACACAACTGCCAGGGGCCAGTGTAGGTCTTGCCATACTGATGTGGGAACCCTCGTCCATGTTCTTTGTGAATGTCCTTAACTACAGGTTTACTGGGGGCGGGTCTGGGGTCGTATTTCATTGTCTTGCACCTTCACGAGCCTCTTTCTTGGACGACTGTGGGACTTCCGCTCAGTGGCGGGGGTCCCCTCTCTTCCTAAGAAGGGTCGCTTTCTCCTGATTTCATGCTGGGTATAGCCATATGTTTGATTACGGGGACTTGGAGGGATAGCTCTCGACTTGCTGTCAATGAATAGTGGAACCTTGTCTGCTTATATAGTAAATATGAGCAGATATCTCGGAGAGCTATTTTCCATACCCAATTTCATTCTTGCTTGTCTAAATGGCAGATGCTCAATGATCATGTACAATCTGCTTATTGCTTCGACATGTCTGTTTAATGTACACTCATCATGTTTCAGATCGCTGTAAGGTTTTGTAACATAATAATGTTTCAGATCGCTGTAAGGTTTTGTAACACAATAATGTCAGTACACGCCCGTTTCGAGAATGTTTTAGTTTTCTAGAGAAGAAGCAGGGGGGAGGGGGGTGGTGGGGGTTTACTTTGGTGTATGTATCACATTCCATGTATGTATTTGTCTCTTAGTTGTATGTCTTCCTTTCCTTTGTTGTTGCAAAACGAAAATAAAGAATTAAAAAAAAAAGAAATGATGTCTAGGAGCAATTGGGGATGTCCAGATGAAAAAGTCTGTAAACCAGTCATCCATGTGCAAGTTTTGACCTGATTTTAGAAGCTTAAGGCTGTCCAACACAGGGCAATTTATCACGTGATACAGACACGTTGCAGTTGGAAGGCTAGTATGAAGTCAGGTTTGACTATTGGATCTGTATAATTGCTTCGAGTTTAGTCACGCCCCCTCTGTTTCCCGCTCTCGGGACGAACAATAGGCCCGCGCATGTGCTGGCGTTTTTTTGGATAGTAAAATGAGCTGACAGTCTGAATGACGACTCTCAGTTATCAATGTCCGTGAGATTGTTTCCTGTCAGCGATCCAAAACGGTAAGAGAGAATATCCACAATTCTAAGGACTCCCGATTTAATATGAGCTCAAAGTGGTGATTTTACATAACATCGAGTTAAAATCGGCAAGGGATAGAAGTTTGAAGTTAGCGGTGTATAAATATTCAGCGATCCAAAACGGTAAGAGAGAATATCCACAATTCTAAGGACTCCCGATTTAATATGAGCTCAAAGAGGTGATTTTACATAACATCGGGTTCAAATCGGCAAGGGATAGAAGTTTGAAGTTAACGGTGTATAAATATTCTTATATTTCTAAGAATCACTGATTGGATATGGGCAATGAGTTATAGAGCAGCGTTCCATATAATATCCGTTCAACATCGCTATGAGCCTTTGAGATATCTTAGGAAGATACAACAGTTTAGTACCTCTTCATTTGTACAGATCTCTCTGCTTCCCCATGTTTTTTAAGAATCCCCTAGCAATTTGATGTTAGGTTTTCTTCCCGTACACTATTTAGATTTATGTGAATGGTTTTGGCCCTCCGATGAAACTTTGGCCCCCCCCCTTTTTTTCTGCTAATTCTATAGTATATTTTGTTTTTATTGTTATTTTTGACAAAAAGTTTTTTTTAAAAATAGACTATATTATTTTATTATATTATTTTTTTAGCTATAGTAGAAGAGTAATCAATACCTGTGTCTTTCTTGGCCGTGCCCTCCTCCCCCATCCATGACTACTGCGTTTTAATTATATTCCAGTCTTCAAGCTTCTTTTTGGATTTAGGCTCTGATTAAACTATCTCCAATGGTATACATATGCTTTACCTTGTGTCTTCTTCATTTTAGTTTTTTACCACCTTGCAAGTGTTTATGTCATCGCCTCTACAAATAAGTTTGTGGGCCTCCATGTGAGGTTTGCATATCATCGTTTCTACAAAGAAGGTAGCAATATCACAATTATATGCTTGTCACCTCCTATAAGGATTGTATTTGATTGTGTCTTTATGGATATTATTTGTGGTCTACTAGTTTCATTTTATAATATTATTTATTTATTTATTTATTTATTTATTTTTTATGGTTTAATTACAATTGGGTATCACATTTTGAGCATTAGAGTTTTATTACCATTATTATTATTATTATTATTACTATATTTTATTATTATTAATTTAATTATTTAATTCATAATTATTTATTATGAGATATTTATTATTATTTGACTATATTACTATTACTACTATTATTATTATTATTATGATTTTTATTTTTGTATGTTTAGAGCTAAATGTATGTCCATGCCTATTTGTTCTTTCACTTTTAAATTGTTTTTTAATATTGTTTGTCTTTATGTTTATAGTACCTATTCAGACAACCCCTGATGAAGGTCTCCGAAACACGGCCTGTGTCGGGTTGCTAGGTCCGAGATTTAAAATCACTGATTTTAGAAGCTTTCACATGCCTGAAATGGATGTGGACATCCCCGTGATAAAATGTTAGGACAGGGACATCTCTCCCATGTTGAATGCATGCCCCCAGGGCCGCCTAGGGTGGAGAGCGGAAGCAGCATGCTTAAGCGGCTGCACTGTCCCCCCAGCTGCCGCCGCTGCCCCTCCCAGCTGCTGCCAATTCCATCTCAGGAGGGGGAGGTGGGCAGCAGCAGCAGCAGTATTTCAAAAAGCAGCGTTTTTTGCTGCCGCTTTCTTGCCCACTGCTGTCCATGTCCTTCATATTCTTAAGATCATGATCTGTAACACTTGCCACTTCTGATCCCCTTCTGACTCAACTTACTGTTGGAAGGGGGTCAGAAGCGGCAGGCCATATCTGCTGAAGGACATGGCCAGCAGCGGGCAAGAAAGCGGCAGCAAAATGCAGCCACGTTTGGTAATACTGCTGCTGCTGCCCGCCTCCACCCAAATGGAATCAGTGGCAGCTGGGGGCGGGGGTGCAGCATGGCCGGTCATTTGTGCTATTGCCATCCACCTGGGCTGGCTGACCCTGGTGGCTGCCTAGCTCACAAGTGGATGGCTCGGCCCTGTGGACATGCATTCAACATGGGGCAAAAAGCCACTTTTTGAAATACTGCCGCTGCCCTCTTCCCCCTCCTGAGATGGAATCGGCAGCAGCTTGTGGGGGGGGGGGCAGCAGCAGCTGGGGGGGCATGTCGGCAGCTGGGGGGAGGTCTGCGAGTCTGAGGTTTCTGCTAGGGTGGCAGAAATCCTTGGGCTGGCCCTGCATGTCCCTGCTTGCTATTTTACAAGCAGAGACATGCATCAGTGTGCAGACCATAAAACAAGTGCTAGCATTCCCTTCATTTACTTTTTCACTATGAAAGGTATTATATCTATCAGAGTGCCCACTTCTCTACTCCCTCCAGGTGTTTTGGTAGCAGGATGAGAGCTTTCTGATGCCTATTCATGGCCTAGAACAGGAGTAGACATGGACGTTACTGCTGGAGGGTGATGACGTGCTCGCTATTGCTGAAATTGGGCATGCATATCTAACTTTACTAGAATGCCTTCAGACATACCCCTGCAATGCCCCCATCCGACAAAGATGTTCTCGTGCTTGGGACATCTATAGAACCGAATTCTAAAATGATTCTGGGGACATCTCCATGATCTGCATGTTTACATGCCCGTTTTTTCATCGTCCATCTCACAAGTAGAGCTTTTTACGTGATCACCATAGTGCCAAGATGGAGTAAGAATAGAATGAGAATGTTTTGCCTAGCTATACAGACAGTGATGATATTCAGTCTCTATCTGTAAACTAAGCATTTTATGTGAGGACAATATAACACAAGTTCTTGCATTTTAGATATGTTGTGTAAAATATCTTGAGAAATAATTGGAAATACCTTCATTTGGTTCGCAGCTTGTCGTGCTGTGAGGGCTTGTGCACATGAGTGATGCTGAGGGCTAAGCTATCAGTAGCTTAATTACTGGCAGGGTCTCCTAAGATGGACAGGACTCAGCTGAGGTGCCAAATCAAGACAAACAACCCATCTGGGCAGCAGCAGAATGGGACGATGTTGGTGGCAGAGGATTGCATTTCTGTGACAACAGCAACAATGCTAATATTAAATTTTGCAGAATAAAGGCCTAGCAATCTACTTCTGTATCTTGTCAAGAAAATCCAATGGACAGTCACAACAAAACAAATTACACTATAGAGCTGGAAGATGAGACCCCCAGGTTGGAAGGCACTCAACTGGCTACTGGGAAGGAGCTGAAAACCTTTCAGAGTAAAGTCAGCATTTATAATGTGGATGGATCAAAGCACTTGGGACATCTGACTGCTGATGTAGCTGTGCATGAAATGAGAGTCAGAAGCTGCAAATATGTCTTACATATAGGGACATGGAATATACGAAGCATGAACCAAGGGAACTTGGAGGTGGTCAAGAATGAACTGGAACATGTAAAACTCAATCTGTTGGGTGTCAGCAGACTGAAATTGACTGGCATCGGGCACTTTGCATCTGATGATCACATGGGCTACTATGCTGGAAATGAAAGACAAAGAAGAAATAGTGTTGCATTTATAATTAAGAAGAAACTTGCAAGAACTGCAATGAAGTACAATGGAATCACTAAACGCTTAATTTCTATTCATCTACGAGGAATGCCTATCAGCACAACTATAATTCAAGTATATGCCCCAACAACAGCTACAGAAGAGGATGAAATTGGTGAGTTGTATGAACAAATACAAGCTGAAATTGACAGAACATGCAAATAGGATATCCTGATAGTCATGGGTGACTGGAACACAAAAGTTGGCAACAAAGAAGAAGGCAAAATAGTTGGAAAATATGGACTTGGCAACAGAAATGAAGCTGGAGAAAGACTGATAGAATTCTGCAAGACCAACGATCTACTCATTTCAAATACCTCCTTCCAGCAACACAAGTAGCGACTGTACACATGGACTTCATCTGTGGAAATCAATGATGGAAAAACTATAACATCAACAAAGACAAAACCTGGAGCTGACTGTGTTACAGATCACCAACTGCTAGTAGGTAAACTCAAAGTAAAGTTGAAAAAGAGCAAGCCACTCATGAATGTAGCAAAATATGATCTTGAGAATATACCACTGGAATTTAAAACTGCCTGCAAAATTGATTTGCTGCTTTAGATACAAATGCCAGAGCTCCAGAAGAGTTATGGAATGGCATCAAGAAGGTTGTGTTGGAAGAAAGTGAGAAATTTCTATAAAAGGTGAAAAAGCAAAAAACAGCCAAAATGGATGACTGAAGAAACTTTGAAAATTGCCAAGAAATGCAGAGAAGCTAAAGCCAGAGGAGAAAGAGAGGCAATCATAGAACTCAGAGATTTCCAACGTGCAGCAAGACAAGACAAGAAGTACTACAATTATGTATGCAAGGAAATAGAAGTAGAAACTATTAGAGGAAGAACATGAGAGTTAAAGAAAAAATTTCAGCCTTGAAATGGAATGTTACAAGATACTCAAGGATCCATATTGAATGCTGCTGAGAACTTCAAAAAAAGGTAGAAAGAACAGAATTATTATATGATAAAGATCAAGTGGACCAACAGTCATTTATAACCTGCACTTTATGATCCAGAACCATTGGTGATGAAAGAAGAAGTTGAAACAGCATTGAAATCCTTAGCAAAGAACAAAGCACCAGGCACTGACGGCATTCCCATAGACGTATTACAGCAATCTGATACAGCTATTATCATACTTACAAGGCTCTGCCAGGAAATTTGGAAGACAACATCATAGCCAACTGACTGGAAAAGATCTGTGTTTATATCAACACTAAAGAAAGGTGCTCCAACTGACTGTGGAAAGTATCACACAATCGCTCTGATCCTACATGCCAGCAAGATTCTACTAAAGATTATTCAACAGGGACTATAACCATATCTGGAATGAGAACTACTTGAAGTGCAAGCAGGGTTCAGTGAAAGGGTGAGGAATGAGAGACATCATGCAGATGTGAGATGGATCCTTGAAAAGACTAGAGAATATCAAAAGGATATCTATATGTGTTTTATTGACTACAGCAGACTTTTGACTGTGTAAACCATGAGAAACTCTGGGCCACATTAAGAAGCATGGGTATACCAGAACACCTGATCATTCTCTTGCACAACCTTTACATTGATCAACAAGCAACAGTTTGAATGGAACAAGGAGAAACAGAATGGTTTAAAATCAGCAAAGATGTACAACAAGGCTGCATACTTTCTCTCTACCTGTTTATTTATATGCAGAACAAATCATCAGAAGACAACAGAGGTGTGAAGATTGGTGGGAGACTCATCAACAACCTTTGCTATGCTGATGATACCACATTACTGGTTAAAAGTGAAAACGATCTGAACGATTTGCTTCTCAAGATCAAGGAACATAGTCTTAAAATGGGCCTGCACCTTAATGTAAAGAAGACAAAAATCCTGACAACTGGAAAAATCAATAAGTTCATCACTGATGGAGAAGAAATTGAAATAGTGGATAACTTTAACCTACTTGGATCAACTATCAATAAAGGAGCAACAAGCAATCAAGAAATCAGATGATGCATTGCTCTTAGCAGAATGGCTATGAAGGATCTAGTCAAGATTCTCAAGAGCAGAGATGTCTCTCTCCATACAAAGATTTGACTTGTTCAAGCCATGGTATTTTCAATACCGTATGAATGCAAAAGTTAGACAGTGAAAAAGATAGGAAGAAAATTGATGCCTTTGAATTATGGTGTTGGCGATGAATATTGTGCATACTATGGACTGCCTGAAGAACAAACTAGTCAGTATTTGAGGAGATCAAACCTAAGCTTTTTTAGAAGCTCAAATGACAAGACTTCAACTTTTATACTTTGAACACATCATGGGAAGAGAGAGATCATTAGAGAAAGACATCATGCTTGGCAAGGTAGGTCAATGCAAAAGAGGAAGGCCAGCAATGAGATGGATTGATATAATAACAGCATTTATGGATACTAGTCTGTCAACAATGAGCTGCTTGACTGAAGACTGAATACAGTTTAGGACTACTATCCAGAGGGTTGCCATGAGTCGTCACCAACTCGATGGCACTTAACAACAAGAACATGCCATCATAATATTTTAACAGTATGTTCAAAGGTATACAACAAAAAAAAGATGTTTGTACAACTTAGACAAAGTAATTTCTGAGAAAAAAACAAACTAGGACCTGGGCAGGATTAATGGCATCCTTCACTAATATCTGGTTGTACAACCTTTGCAATGATGACAGCCTCCAAATGTTTCTAGTAGCCATCTAGAAGTTCCGTACATCTGTCTGCTGGTAGTTTCTCCCACTTTTCAATTGTGATTTGTTCCAGGTCATGAATGTTTCCAGGATTCCTTTTACCAATGGCAGATTTAATCTCTTTCCAAAGGGTCTCGATTGGATTGAGATCAGGACTCACTGCTGGCCTGTTTAAAACAGTCCATTTTTTTCCTTTTTTAAAAATATTTTCAGTTTCTATTTTTATTGAGTCAAACAAACTCTGCTTCCATACATCACGCTTCTTGTTCAATACAGTAATTTATTTTTTACATGAAAATCTCCTCCCTCCCCTCTCCCCCCCACCCACTACACTCCCGCATTTAGTTCTTCACAAAGTCAAACAGTGGTCGCCATTGGTCATAGAATCACTCGGTACTCTGGTGTCGGTCCACGGTCAGTTGTTTCATTAATACTATGGGGCATGTTTACTAAAAATTCCTAACGTGCGGGGCCGTGCTAGTGTGCCTGTGCCATATAAGGAGTGGGCGGTTCAGGCAGAAAATAGAAAAAAAACGGTAGTAAGCAACCGGACGTGTGTGCGTCGCGCTAATGTGCGGGGGTCGACATTAGCGCGTGGAAAGGCAAAGTGGCGCGCTGCTGAGTATACAAAACAACAGAGCAGTGGTACAACAGTGAAGACACTGACCAATGGTGCAGGGGCCATGGGTTCAATCCCCCAGTGTGTGCAATGACAAAGGTCAGCTGAGGCAGTAACTGTAATGATTAACATTGCTTTAGGAGGAAAATAATTTGGAACGGCATAAGGCGGCGCACAGTTATTTTTGGGCAGCAGAAGGCGGCGCACTGGTCCCCTTGGGCGGCAGAAGGCGGCACGCTGATAGGCACAAGGCGGCGCGCTGATGCACAAGCACAGGAACAGAGCCACAGCACAATGGTTAAAACACTGACCAATGGTGCAGGGATCAGGGGTTCAACTCCTCACAATGCCCAGTGAAAAATGCCTGCTAAGGCAGTATGTATTATGTTGTGGAGTGCTGTAGGAGGCTGTATAATTTTATTTTGTTATCACTACTAGCAAACGCACTCTCCCAGCATGTTAACATACGGCGGCCCATAAGGCACATGTTACAGTGCACTGTTCACCAAGGCACCCTTGAATGACCCCTATAGGGCAGCATGTATGTTGCGACACAGGATAATGTATAGTGCACCCTATAGGGATGGCAACCATAAGGTGGCCTACAGGGCGCCCTATGAAGCACCCTCAGAGGCACCTAATGGGTATAGTAAGCTGAGGGTGGTCTTGCCGGCATAGACATATGTACAGTAAATAAAAATAAAGCTGTGGACAGCCCTACCAAAGGGCCCCACTGTGGGTTTGAACCCATGATCTCTGGCTGCACAGGCAGTGATGTAACCATTGCACTACAGCTCCATAGCTACAAGCAGGCCCCTGGCTGGCTGCAGATAGCCTACACGTCACCTCACAGACAGTCTGCTGGTGTCAACAGGATAGGGTTAGGCCACCCGTACCCATGATGCACTGCACATGCAAATTAGCTGTCCGCAGATGGACACAAGATGGGGAATGCACCCCCACAGCACCTCGGCCCTGTTGGGGGAAGTGACCGGGTGCACCCACACAGCACCTTGGCCTAGTAGGGGGCACTGACCGGGTGTTTTACTGGCACAGAGTAGCCACACACCGTTACATCGTGCGGGTACTGTGCTCACCCTGAGTGTGCAATGAGGTGGCCAGGACCAGGTCAACAACACCTGCCATGGCTGATGGAGGCCAAGCGGGCGTTCCAAAGCAGTGTTAATGTGTAAGATAGCTAGTTTCTGCACAAACACCATGGATATCCCTGTCTGCCGCCATCAGGCACCCCCCCAGTGGTCAAACATGGTCCCCATCAAGGGATCCACACTCTACCTCCCTGCAAAGGTGGTAGTAGAGGGCAACATCAACCCCAGTCCTGCTGAGGAACACCACCACCCCCCTAGGCAGGCAGCTCCATACACAGCCATAACACAATAGCAGACAGACATAAGCCCAGGGTATGGTAAGCTGCACTCCACCACCAGATATTCCCCTGCAGCAAGCCAACAGCCACTGCACCCTGCAAGCCATTATAGCAAGACATTTACCAGCTACAAACAGTCTGCTGGTTAGTCCATAGTGCATGTTCCCAATGGAGATGCATGCACCCAGAACCAGGCTGTCTGCATACACAGCAAGCAGATAGATCAGTGACTGGGCCCCAAAGAGAAACCCACATCTATCACATGAGAGAACAACTATACAGCACTATGGGGAGGCCTAGCCATGCTGTGGTCACTGCACAGTCAGGGTGAGCGTGATCCCCCAGAAGGACATGCTTTGGCCACCCTGTCTGTGTAGGTGGTGGCCGGACACTACAATATCCCAGCCAATGTCCCTGCCAGGGCCCTATGCCCAGTGCAGATGCATCCTGGCCACGCCACCCTGCCCTGGCTATACCCATGGTACCTTGCACCTCATTATGCACATTGACTGGCCAATACTGGCAACAGTGCTGGCAGTGCGGGCTGTTGAAGGGGCTTGCAGCCAACACCCACTGTATAGACAGACACACACTTCCACACCTCTGCCATCATGGTGCTACGATTGAGGGGGTAAGTAGCCTTGCCCACCAAACCGGTCCTGAGCACGGCAAGGCATGGATATGGTACGCATTACAGCTGGTGGTCACTCCCCAGGGTGGTAAGCACCGTCAGAGGCCAGGCCTGGAGCATGCCCCGCAAACACCTAACAGATTGTTTGGATGGGGTCAACTAGCAGTATGTACATAACGTATGGATAACTGCCTGCCTGTGCTCCTAGCAAACGTCTCCGAGCTGTGTACCGTATACCTCAGGTGTAGGGTGACATTGGTAAGTTATGCAAGTGCTCGTTTTGGGTTCTGCATGCACGGTCCAATGTTCTGCCTTTCCAGGAGACATTGGCCAATGGGGCCTGTGGGTGTGGGTGTGTCTGCCCTTGATGGCTGCTGCTTTACGGCACAGATTCCCAACTCCAGTCCAGGTTTGCATCACACTGTTCGGGTTTTCCTGCTATCCCTCATGAATATGCATGGGCTACATCTACATGCCATGGGGGTGGTGCATAGCTATACAGCACAGGCATTTGTATGAGTGTCAGCATGGAACCTGACTGGTGTGTGGCCCACCAGGACTGCATTAGGGTGATTTTGCTCTAGGTACTGCCCCTGTTCATGGTGTCTGTGCTCAGTGGGGTAAAAGATAGATGTCTTACCATTGCATATGTCCCCGCCATGAAAGGTGTGTCCTTACTATCACTGTTTAGTTGTGGGAAAAAGATGTGGGCAGGATTGGCAGTAGCCCCAGCTGGGCTTTGAACCTGTGACCTTCTGTTCTTGTATGCACTGTCTGTGTGCACTGCACCACTGTGTAGCCATAGATTGGTTGGATTCCCTGGACTGTCCATGACTGTGGATCCGGCAGGACCTGTCTGTTGCAGTGGACTGTGCCAGCCTGCACATGGCTAGGCCTCTGTCTTCTGTGGTTAGCAGCCACTGCCCCCTGCACCACATGTACTTGTCCGCCAACATGCTGGCATGAACTTCTCTCAGAAAAAGCAGTTGACCTGATTGCAATGTGGCAGTATGGGACTGCATTTGGGGGACTTGGCTGTAGGTAATGCCCATTGTTGTGGTGTGTGTGCGGTGTTGGGTAAAATATGGGTGTTTTCCCCATGCATACAAGGGTGTCTGCGCTATCTTTATTTAGTGGTGGGTAAAATATAGGGACTGGGCTGGCAGGTGCCCCAGCTGGGTTTTGAACCTCTGCCCTCTGGTCCTAGAGGTAATGACTCTGTCTGCTGTACCACAGAGACAGTGCAGCCCCTGGAGGCAGTAAGCCTGGCAGGATGGAGTCACAAACCCTGCTCTACGCAATTCTACTGTGGGCATATGCACCCTGTCTGGTGACAAACGTGCACATAAACCCCGGAAATGTCCACGGGAAATGTGGGACAAAATATCACCACGCTGGGCAACAGTGATATTAATGGGCAACCATAGCAAACACTCCCAGGAAAGCTCCATAACGCGGAAATGTTTTTTGGAAACGTCTCCTCTCAGTAGAACCTTCCAAACTTCATTTCTTTTTTCTGGAGCTTTGCTGGGTGTGATTTCTGTATTTGCCCATCACTATAACTGTTCCCCAGCTGAATTACTATTTTTAATAGTTCTGTTGTGGTCATTTTCTATTTTTATTTTCACTTTTGTGCTGTGCACATGTATCACACTGCTCACGTTTTGCTGGTTTCCCCGGTTTTCCTGTACATTGCTGACGGAAATGGTTTCTCTTCCCTTTAAATGCTTTCTACCGCGAGTGTTTCACTCGCGGTAGTTTTTACATGCAAATTCGGGCCCGATACTGTGCGGGGAGCCTCTCCCCTCCCACTCTCCACCCATTGACCCTGTCCCTCCGCCCCTCCGGAGCCTTCCTCCGCCCTCCTTTCGCCGTTCCACGCCTCTATCGGACATTTGCGGGCCCGCACTTGTACGGGGCCCGTTAGTGAGCCACGTACCTGTGCGGGGGTGACACGCACGTGTGCGGGGCGTTTAAACGCGTTTCTGCGCGTTTCAGTGCCGCGTTGCCGTGCGCTATTTTGCGGCGCGCTATTTTGCGGATTTTAGTAAACATGCCCCTATGTGGCGCAAGCGTGCCTTCAAAGTTTCAATGTCAGGGGCAGCTGAATTCTTCCAATTACATGCAATTTCCCCTCGGGCTGCCTGGATAGAGGCTCGGATACGGCGAGTCCATCTTAGTCACTGCTCCCCCGACCTTTGCCCAACAAATAAAATTCAATATCACCTCTACAGCGAAAACAGTTTTAATGAGCTCTCAAATGGCATCCCAATAAAGGGACACCAGTGGGCACTCCCACCAGATGTGGTAAAAGGATCCTTTAGTTCCACAGTTGCGCCAACATTGGTCAGATGTCTAGGGAAACATTTATTTTATTTTATTCATTTTATTTAACTAGGCATATATACCGCTTTTCTACAAGTCAAAGCGGTATACATTCAGATACTGTATATATATTTCCCTTGTCCTGGAAGGACTCTTGCATGCAAGTGATCGGGGGAGTAATACCACCGCATCAACATTTTATATGAAGTTTCCCTGATTGATACTGTTATGGTCTGGTGGCCCATTCCCATGCACACATTCTCCCATTCTTTCTCTGTCCACTCACCCCCTATGTCTCGCTCCAATGCAGCCATATAGGGAAGCCTTGAAAAATGATTGTCTTGCAAGCTTTTGTATAGTAATCATATCAGATCCTGCCCTTTGAAATAGCCCACCTACAGGGCCTCCAAGTCATTAAGCCCATCCTCATGGGTCACCCTATATGCTCTCTGGCAGAGAAAATAAACCACCTGCATGTCTGCAAAAAATTTTTTTTGAGGGCAATTGGTACGTCTCCCTTAGGGCAGCGAAAGACAGGGGTTCACCCTGGTCTAGCAATTTCACAAATGTATCTAGAGCCAGGCGTGCCCATTGCTGGAATACCCCTTCCCTTCCCAAAGCAAAGGCTGGAACCCCGCAAATGGGTGCTAAAACTCTAAACTCTACCTTGGGAGCCACCAGTCGCCATTCCTCTTGCCATTGGCTCTAGGAGTCCCCTTTAGAAACCAGGGAAGATGAGCTAACTTCACCTCCCTGGCCCAGGATTGTTCTATCGCCCAGAACCGCTTATCTCCTCCCTCCCTCATGACCTGATGCATTTGAGAAACCAGGTAGCACCAGTTAAAATCTGGGACTCCCAAGCCCCCCCCCCCCCCACAACGGGCCCGGTATAGTATCCAGTGTGATATTCTTGGAGGATGGTGCTGCCAAATAAACTCATATACTCATCTCTGGAGCCTTTCCAGCTCGTGCGGGAAGATGGCCACTGGCAACAACTGAAAAAAATGCAGAAGCCATGGCAGTACGTTCATTTTTATGGTTACCACCCGGCTCAGCCAAGAGAACTCCAGAGTTTGCCATTTGGCCAGATCCTTGTCTATCTCCTGCTTGGTAATTGGCCTGATACAATCCCTCCGGCGTCCGTGTAATACGTACCCCGAGATACGATAAAGAATACTGAGCCCATTGAAAGGGATATGCTTGTCAGATCTGGAGTTTCTCTGCCCCCCCCCCCCCCCAAAGAAGCATTAAATGCTTTTGTTTTGTCCCAGTTAATCCAAAATCCTGATAGGGCTCCAAAACATTGAAGTTTGTGCATGAGCACTGGCAGCAACAGCATTGGATGGGTCAGTGTGCAAAGAAGATCATCTGCAAAGAGTGCTATCTTGTGCTGATGCCCCTCCACTGACATCCCCGCTATGTCTCCATGTGCCTGAATAATGCACACAAATAGAGCCCTTCAATCCCTTTTATGCTCCACCCCTCCAAGTTGAAAGGGTACATCTCCCCAAATCATTATGGCAACCCCCCCCCCTTCCCCCTTCGTCCTCCTGGAGTCTGTTCCCGCAATATACACCTGGGGTAGGCACTGGGGCACACCAAACGCTCATCCTTTCCAAGCAAGTTTGTCTCTTGTATAAATGCAATTTGCCAACTCCAGCGTTTGAGATAATTATAAAGCAAGTGGTGCTTTTGGGGTGTATTAAGGCCCTTGACATTTAGAGTACCCATTTGAAAACCTCTTATTCCATCGCCCGTTGGCTGACCACCCCGTCGCTTCCCCCTTGCAGAGTGTAGTTCCTCCTACCCCTCCCTAATCTCTCATTTCCCCCCTCCAGCTTGCAGAGTAAACCCCTGCCATTGCGTATGAGGAAATGACTCCCCAGAGATGTCCCTCCATATGTCTAGGCTGTTGAAGGGCTCCCCCCTTAATGACACCCCCTGTATTCTCTTTTACGTTCTTACATCTCATTCTACCCTCCCCTTCCCTTGCTATCCGCTCCCTTTACATGCACCACATACACCCCATTCATTCACACTCACTCCCCCCCTTTTATTCCATCCCCCCTCCCCCACACCTCTTAAGAAACCACATAATAACATAACAAATGCATTAATAACCTGGACAGACTTCTGAAGTTGGGAGTCCAGTCAAAAATAAGGTCCCCAATGGATCAAATATTGATACCAACTTATTACTCCATTTGGTCAGTCCCCCTCTTTCATCTGGTCTCTGCTGCTTTTTTCCACCAGGCTTTATTGTCCCTTCACTCTCCGCCTCAGCTACTGTCCATTATTGGTAGCTCTCTCCCATCTTGGGAAGGGGGGGGGGGGGAGTCTGCTCTGATCTCACTCCCACAGTTATAGAGGTGGCCACAGGTAAAATAGCTGTTCCTTCCTCCTTCAAGCATGCCCAAACTTTCTTACAGTGTCTATTAATTTCAAATTGGAGCGTAAAGGGAAACAGCCAGCGATACCGGATGTGTTCTTAAGTTAGATATTGAGTAACTCCCCTCATCTCTTGACAGTACTGTAAGATGGCCGGGGCCAGATCCTGGTATATCTCAATTGTGTGAGAGTCCCACTGGAGCTTCCATCTACTTCGGGCAAGGCAGTTTATCTTTAACTGCATAGGAGTCTATGCATGTCAATATATTTTGTGGTTTTGTGCCAGAGGGGGGCCCAACACCCTATGAGCCCGCTCAATAGCAAACAGGCCATCCGAGGCCTCCAGTGCTTCCTCATCAGTCTCTGTCCATATAGTTTGGCATACCACTTTAGCGGCATCTTTATAGGTATCAGATTTAGGGATGCCTCTAAGGTGGATATTGCAGCATCTGGAGTGGTAAGTCTTCCACCTTATCCCGCAGTGATTCCTGTTCTAATTCGAGTTGCTGCACACGTGTCACATGCGTCTCTGTGGCCTCCCTGTGCTGCTCCATCTGCAGCTCCACTGCTTCCAGGTGCGTACTGATATCTCAGATTTCCCCAAGGAGTTCTCCCAAGCCTTCTCTTAACTCCTCTCTCACAGCCGTAAACTTTTTTTTTCAGTTGACGTAGCCATTGCCAGAGATCCTTGCGGGTGAATTGTTCATCAGCATGGTTAATCTCCTCTTCCGATTCTGCACTTAGCCCCGCATTGGCTCCCGCCTCGCACCACACTGCCTGAGATTTAGGGAATATGTGGACTTAAAATACTCCAGTTTTTTCCTCATGGACATCTTCTCACACCCTGGGGTGTGTTGTAACGTGCAGCTATTAAATGGGAACCTCTGTGCTACTCTAATAGCTTTATTTTTGACACCTACAATGGGAGCCCACAAGTCAGGCAACCATCATCATCAGTGAGATCACGTCCTCCTATTTGTTTTCCTTTTTAACCATTCTTTTGTACTTTTGGATGTATATTTTGGGTCATTGTCCTGCTGGAGGACCCATGACCTTCGACTCAGACCTAGCTTTCTGACACTAGGTAGCACGTTTTGCTCCAAAATATTTGGTAGTCCTCTGACTTCATGATTCCTTTAATACGTTCCAGGCCTCCAGTTCCTGAGGCAGTAAAACAGCCCCACAACATTATGGAACCTCCAGCATATTTTACTGTAGGAAGGGTTTTTTTGAGAAGGAGTTCTGTGCTGTTGTGGGAGCCAAGTCTGAACAGCGCAGAGAGGGAGGTTTTTGGAATATGACCGCTGTGGGCCGTGCAGCCACAGACGCGTATCCAAAGCAGCACATGACTTGTGCCTTGATGCCATTGGTGACTCGCTGTGCAGACATGACTCTGTACTTGGAAATGTCCAAAGCCTTGCACAAAAGAAAAAACAAAGGAATGGCAGCAGTTTTATCTTCTGCACCACCAAAGTTACAGGACCCGATGGACTAGCATATAACTGTAAGTTCTTTGATTCAATCTACCCCTACTGGCCCAGGACCTTCTCCCTCATTGTGTGGGGTGTCTTTGAGCCCCATACCTAGAACCCCATCTCCTCCTCCGGGGATTTCCAAGATTCCCTCATTGGGGGATGGCCTCTCTTTCCCTGAGACTGGTTTAGGGGTTGATCCTTCCCTTGTTGAGTTAACCTCTGTAGAGAAGAATTGTAATTTAGGTAAAGTGATTAAACTTCTGGGACAAGTTTCTAGAGGAAAGGTCTATAAACTATTATTAAAGGAGACATAGGAAATCCACTGCTTGTCCCCATACAAGCATTGGGGAACCTGTATCTTCTGGGGAAACTGTTAGTTACTTGTAACCTAGATTGGCCATTGTTGGAAACAGGATACTGGGCTTGATGGACCTTGGTCTGACCCAGTATGGCATATCTTATGTTCTTATGTTAGGATGTCATTGTGCTCCCTCTCTATTGCAAGGTGCTCTTCATTCTGCTGGAGGAGTCGCTCCTCATAGCGTGCTGCTGTCTGCCATTTCCTCAGTAGGATGTGCAAAACCCAGATCACTGTTTGCAGGCTCCTGCTGCTGCTAATCTGCTGCCAGCTTCCGGACCCTTCTGCTGCCTGCGCTTGGGTGGTGTCTGGCCCCTCACCCTCTAGTGCCAGAGAAACATCTGCAGCTGCGAGATAAAGGGTGGGGGGGGGGGAGGAGGCACATACGGCACACCTTTCTAGCTATGCTATCTACCAATTCTGACACAACAGCTTTTACTGCTCTCTGCAGCCCTGGAACCCATTCTGTGTCACTTCCATTCCATGCCATGGATGGATGCTCATTAAGGACTTGGGTGGTTATGCTCGCGCATCTTGCCCTTACCTTGCCATTCAGTGAGCTCCTGCTGCAGCCTGGTCTGTAGCTATGGCCTCTTCCTCTTGGTGGCCTAGAAATGTGTTTTCAGGGCCTCTGTGTCCCTTTAAATCTTGTAGTGCAGGGGTCTCCAACTCCAGTCCTGGAGGACCACAGACCAGTCAGGTTTTCAGGATGTACGTAATGAATATGCATGAGGTATATTTGCATGCACTGCCCCATTATATCCAGAACTGGAGATGGAGATCCTTGCTGTAGCGCCTGCAAATGGAAGTGGTGCCATTAGTGCTTCCTTGCCCTTCTGTCTTGGCATCTAGCCCTCCCACACACTGGCGCCTTACATCTGAACCACCCAAGGCCAATCCGTCCACTAGGCAAGCTAGGTGGCTGGTCTGGATGGGCAGCAGTGGCACACATGACCGGCCTCGCCACCCTCCCCCCCCCCCCCAGCTAAGAGACAGCTTTTTTCCGCCACAAGTCACCACCTTTTGAAATACTGCTGCTGCTGCCTGCCTCCCCCCGATATGGAATTGGTGGCACCTGAGAGGGGACAGTGATGTGGCTTGGCAAAGGCAGCATGGCCCGGGTTTCTGCCTAGGGCAGCAGAAACCCTTGAGCCGGCCCTGGTACCAGCACCACCTTTTTGCTACTGGGATGGCTCCACATGATATTCTGTTGTGGGATGCTGCCTCTTCTCATGTCTTTGAGATGGACTCCCACTCTGGCCTTACTGCTATGGTCACACATGCGCCAAATGGACATGCTGGGTCCTTCCAACACCTAGTCCCTGTCTGTTGCTGCATGCCTTGTACATACATCGCTGTCCCGCTTACTTTCTGTTCCCTGTGGGCATGTTACTGTTAGCCTGAGAGCCCCTCATCCCTTGGTCCACTTTCTCCCTTCCAGTGCCCTCCCATGTCATTACAGGGGCATCTGCTGAGGCCTGCGCTATGGTTTTTGGGGATGGTGTTCCCATTCCTTGTCAGCTGCCTGAACCATCTTCATCCCACCACACATTTTGCCATCTCTGGCCCCACTCCCCTATCTCTTCTCTGCTCATTTGCCGTCCCCTTTCCTCAGCTGGCTTTGCCCCCTGCAGCTGCTGCCGCCTCATCTCTATGCCCTGTGTTGCACTTACTGATGGAGCGACTGGCAGGTCATATGTCAGATTGCCTCTACCTCCTACCAGTTGGCTCTTTGCCCATATGCTGGCTATAGGCGCTACTTGTTCTCAAGGACCAGGAGGCACCATTTCCTCACACTCAGCCCCTGCGTACCTATATGTGCTTATGTATCATTGCTGGTGCCTGGATGTCCATGTGCCCGTGTTTATGAACAGCACCTTGGCCGTCTTCCTTACTCACCTCTTCGCTGCTGCTTTTGGATCTTGACTCTCCTGATCATCTTGTTTCTTTACCATTCCCTCTAGATGTATCCCTGTCTACACCTTCTGTGCTGTCTGTCTCTTACATGTCTGTGCAACACTGCATACGTCTTGTAGTGCCATACAAATGCTCAGTAGTACTAGTAGTAGTAGTTTGTTTTCCACAAGGGATGGATGTGCGGCTGCCTCATCTAGCTTGTGTGTCCATTTTCCCGCACATCTAGCTTGCTATTTTTCACCAGCATTGCCTGTTTATGGGCCCAGTTCCTAAATTGCCTACATTTTCTGCATGTCCCCATTTGGACGTTTTTCCCACACCCAGTACCTCCTTTGTAAAATACCAGTCCACATGTTTAGTTAGCACTGCATAATGTAGAAGCATATGTGGACACCCCACCTCTATATATATTTTATATGCAAAAATGTTGAATATTGGCTGCTACAAATATAGATTATGGGATCTGTTTACCAAAGTGCATAGTTTTTTTGCACTTACAGCAGCTTAAATGTGAAACTTAAGGTGCAATAAGTACACAGCCTTTTCAGTAAATGTAGGGGGTGTGACCAGCATCTGCCCTGCATTTATCACACAAAGCAAACACTTAACATATGGGCCTCTGTTCCATGCCTTGGCAGATAACACAGGTACACCGGAAATACCTGGCAACTATGGAACATGGGCCCAAGTGCCACAAATAAAACACATGGAGGCCAATTCTGTAGTTGCACATCCGGGACATCTGGATGTCCAGACAGCCCAGAGATGCACCAGATTCTACTCCCAGGAGGGCTAGATGGCCTTGCGAGAGCAGAATCACGGCACTGAGCCTGGATATCCAGGACATGCCCCGATTCCAGCACCCCGGACATCCATGCACTTCCCTGACTAGCTCAGCCTGTCTCCTGCATGGAGCCGTGATGTTGTGGCTTCTTGTTGCCATGGAATCGCGGCTCCATGCACAAGCCCTGATCGACCGACTAAAGCAAAGATGCCCTGTTCCCCGCCGCCCGACCTCCGATCGGGCCTGTCAAGGCCAGGGTCAGGCTGCAGGGAACCCCCTGCCCCACTCACTGTGCCAATGCCTGCCCCGCTGCATCATTCCCCCATGTCTAGGGGACTTATTCCACCTCCGAGGTGGAATAAGTCCCTGTCCATTTGCCATGCCCGGACTTACAGTACCATCAATGGAATAGGCCATGTATGTCTGGGTTGGGGGTTACACCTCCGGCATGCCCTTGCTCCTCCATCAGCCTACTCCCTCCTGACCTCGATCACAGATCACCGCACATTTCAGCTGTACATGCAGGGAGCTCTGTTGCTGAATACCGCCCGGGTGTTTAGCGGGGATTATATGTCCCACGAAGATGTATATCTCTGCTAAACACAGGTCAAAATTTAGCTCTTAGTGTTTTGCAATGGCGCATCCTGGTGCCCCCTTCCCCCCAGTATATAGCAGTTCCTCCACAAGCTTACCCTCCCTCCTGATACAATCTGCCCCAATCATCAGTCCCCTGATCTGATCATCCCTGACCCACATGACCCCCTGTTCAGCACCCCCTAACAGTAGCCCTCAGTCAAAACCTCCCTGACAGTGTCCCAAAATCAGGACATCCAGACAATATCCCCTCCTGATCAAGCACCTCCAGATCAGCCCCACCAACAGGAATCCCCATAAGATCAGCCCTCCAATAGGAATCCCCTGAAGAAAAGCCCTCAAAATACCATACCTGACCCTTCCCTGTCCCTTGATCCACCCAGGACTTATCTGAGGTTTCCCTATTAGTCTAGTAGAACAGGGCAGGAGTAGTCTTTGGAATTATAATGCTGGCACTAGTGCTGAACATATAAGTGCTTCTAAATATCAGCCTACCTATATCTTAAAGGTCTCATATCCTATATTCCTATGCAAACACTCTTTGAGGTAACAAACAGAATAGAGGTTATGCTCCTTTTACCTGGATATTCTCACATCTCTCCTCTTACATACAAAAGCCTCTGTTTCCAAACCCAACCTAAAGACTCTCCTCTTTGAGACTACTTTTAAAAGCTGCTCCTGCAAATTGCCTTCTTACTTCATCCGTGGATTGCCTCAGGTGGGCTCCCATCATGCCTTGCTCTTTGTGGTTGGTCCAGTTGTGATGTTTTACTTGTGTGTCCCCCTGAATTTAATTGCAGTTCACTGCATTGAAACCACTGCAGGGAGCAACTACCAGCACCCATCATGGTGGCAGTAGTTGCTCCCTGCTGGCAGTACAGGCTTTCAAGGCCATGCTAGGGGCACCATGGAGGGAATGGCCATGCCCCACCCAGGCATTGTGGGTTTTTTATTACTGGGCACACACTATTTTTTAGTGTGGTGCCAAAAATGTGCACTAACCCCATGCTACCCGGTAATGCACTTTAGTAAACATGCCCTTAGATTAGAAGCTTCGGAAAGCAGAGACTGTCTGTTATATGTGTGTGGAAACCTCTGTGTACACCTGGTAGTGCTATACTGATAATAATAATGAAAATTGGGAGCAGGGGCAACAGACACTGCAAATGACTTTTGTTTAGCAAGCTCAGTTTTTTTAGGCTTTCTTGTGATTAAGAGAAAATAATAAACTTTTTATTTTTTTGACCCAGCAGTTTCCTCTAGTTCCTTTGTACTTCTGGATAATCAGAACCAGGCCTAGACCCGCCCACCTCAGACATCACATCATGCCCCTCACACTTTCACAGTTCCCCTCCTCAGACACTATTTCCTTCCTAACTTTTCATCCTTCTCACCTGGTTCTCAAGCCCAAACTTGGAACACTGTTGTCACTTCCACACTTGATCAATTAGCTCCCCTCCTCCCCATTCCCATGTCCGTGCACTCACTCCCCTTGGTACCACCTAGCCTTCACCTTCTTTGCACTCAACTCTGCTGTACCAAACACCGTTGGCGTAAGCATCCATTGCCAGACTCCCTGATTCACTTCCGTCACTACCATCATCATTATCAATCCTCAATTCACACTGCCAAACAATACTATTATTCCAACCTCATCATCTCCTCCTCCAATTCATCCCAGAAGCTCTATTCCATTCTCCCTACTCTCTCAGCATGCCAAACTTCCCCCTCCCTGGCTTCCTCTTGTACTCTCCCAGACCTGGCCCATCTAGCTATCTTCTTCTCGAATAAAGTCCTTCAATTGTGCTCCACATTTCCCACCTGCCCTCCCACCTCCCCTTGTCCTCCCTCCTCACCAACCATTCCTAGTCCCTTCTCCCCTTCCATCTCCTCTCTATCACATGCTTGGTCTTCTTTTTACCCGATCTCCTTGGCTGAAGTGCTTAAGGCCCTCTCCTCTTCTCATAAGACTACCTGTTCATTGGACCCCCATCCTCTCCCACTGGCTGTCCGAGGCATCCCTTGCCCTGCTACCACTCATCCTCAGTACTTTCCTCTGGTGTCTTTCCCCTCCCCTGGAAACATGTTATCATTTGCCCAATCCTTAAGAAGCCTGGCCTGGCTCCCTCCATTCCTGCAGACTAGCACCCTGTGTCCAATCTATCTTTCCTCTCAAAGCTTCTTAAGAAATTAGTCTTTTCCCAACTCTCCACACATTGCAATTCCATCTATACTCTTCATCCTCAACAATCCATATTCAGACTAGGCCATAGTACAGAAACCATCCTCCTCTCCTTCCTGAATGAACTCCATGTCTCTCACAACTGCAGTGATGTCTCCTCACTGTTTCACTGGACCTTTCCTCAGCTTTTGATCTGGTTGACCATCCCACCCTCCTTTTCTGCCTTCATGACTCCAGGAGTCGAGGTACTGTTCTGCGCTGGTTCTGCTCCTTCCTCACTGCCCGGTCCTTCTCTGTTCAATCCGGCTCCTCTGTTTCTCCCTCTTCCCCCTTCCATGTGGTGTCCCTCAAGGTTCTTTCCTGTCCCCTCTTCTTTTCAATATCTTTCTGGCCCCCCTCACTCCTTTTGCAGCATTATACAGAGATAGGGGTGGTTGGCAGCCCTGCCTGCCACACTAGTCCTGATCACAGTGCCGACATTGCTAAACTGTGCAGGGGGTAGTAGTAGTGCTCTGGTGATAACATCATCCTAATGCTGGGGCCAACAGCCTGCCGCTCCATGCATCATTGGATTGTGGAGCCTGTATGAGTGGGTGTTTGCACCACTGTTCGCCGCTGCTTTGGGCTTTGCACATGTTGCTGTTGTATCTGCATTGTAGGGTAAAATATAGGGACATGCTCTGCAGGAACCACAGCTGGGACTTGCACCTGTGACCCTCTGCTCCTGGACACACTGGCTGGGTGTACTGCACCACACTGTTGCCACAGATGCATGGTAGTCCCTGGGGCTACCTGCACTTTTCCTCAGCCAGACCTTTTATGTTGCACTGCACACCACGTACTGATGCAGAGCATGGCCTAGGTCCACTGCAGGGAGGTGGCACTGCCCCCTCCAGTACGGGCACACGCCTCCCTGCCAAGCTGACGTGGCCATTTGCTGTCGGTGCTGGTAGTGCGCAGTCTCAGGCCATCCACTGTGTATGTAGGCGCCCGCCTAGGGAGCAGGTTACGGGGTGGGGGGGCATACATGGACATCCTCACATCCCCCCATCACTGCCTACCACTATTATGTCCCCTCAACATGGGGGCGGGATGGCTGGGGGGATGTCAAGTCTGTGCCCTAGCAACTATTGGCTAGGGTGGACCAGGTAGATATTGGTGGATTGTGTTTGGCCTTGGTTAACTGCTGTCTTGCTGATCTCCGGTGTCTATGTTCCTATGTGCCACCTAGGCGCCTGCCTGGTCCACCCTGTGCCCCAGCTGCCCATGCTACATGTCCCGCCTGTGGCCCCCTATGCCCCATTTGCCCCCATAAATGTATTTAAGATCAAACAACACACTTCAGCCTACACACCCTCATACAACCAGACTCAAGCACACGCTCAAGAAGAAAAGGAACCTCCAACCGTGTTAACCCACCTAAGGACTTCAGAAAAACACAAAAGGACACCACAGAACGAGCCCTCTCCCTGGCTGCTCCAACAATCTGGAACACTCTCCCTGACGATCTGAGAGCGACAACGGACCTTAAAGACTTTCGCAAACTGCTGAAGACAACGCTATTCACAGAGTACTATGGACAAGTCACATAATCCACTAGTACAGAAAGAACAGCCGACTCTCCCCCCTGACCTCGTATAGCACACAATGTACTATAGCACACAATGTATAGAAAATTGTATAATAGCTCACAATGTATTATAGCGCACAATGTACATAGCCTCACCTAATCAAACACTACACTTCTAACACACCTAACCCAACATCCCCCTCACTGCATGAAGACACACGTTCACCCCTGATTGTTTGCTGTGCAAACCACCTTGATTGTAGGAGAAGGCGGTATAGAAATACTGTTAAATAAATAAATAAATTTGCACCTTCGCCATAGTGGCCATTCATACTTTGGCACTATGGTATTGCTGTACATTGAGCACTGCTATCACAGTTTTTGGGCTCCCTGCCTGGGCTGTACATTGCTGACACATAAATGGTTTCTCTCTCCTGCATATGTGCATCTAAGGCAGGTTTTCAATCGCGTTAGGATTCAGCTCTTCAGATCAGCGCTTTAGTGTGAATGGAGCCTCTCCCCGCCCACACTCCACCCATTGACCCCTTCTCTCCGCCCTCTCTCCACCTTCTGCGGTGTTTACCATGCCGCGGAACGTCTACGATCGTTAACGTTACGTAACACGCATTATGTAACGTTACCGCAGTTTAGTAAACATACCCCAAAGAATTCATTCAGTCTCTCTGCTATGGCCTTGTCCCCTCTTAGCTCACAGGTTTCTTGCTACGAATGTACTTGAAAAAGTCTTTATTATGCATTTTCGCTTCCACAGCAAGCTTTTTTTATCAATGCCTTGCATCTAACTTGCCAGTGCTTATGTTGTTTCCAGTTTTCATCATTTGGCTCCTTTTTCCATTTCCTGAAAGATGCTTTTTTGGCTACAACAGCCTCTCTGACCTCATCTTTAAACTATGCTGACAGTTTGTTGGACTTCCTTCCACTTTTCTTAAAGATAGTATTTTTAAATAACACCCATGCTTGATGTAAATCTTTAACCTTTGGATCTGCTCTTTTTAGCTTTTTCTTAACTGTTTTCCTTATTTTATCACAGTCTCCCTTTTGAAAATTAAAAGGTAGTACTGTGGATTTCCTTGCTGTCCTTCCTCCATTTATTAAATCAAACGTGATCATGCTATGATCACTATTGTCAAATGGCCCCAACATCCTTTTTTCTTGTACCCAATCTTGTGTTCCACTAAGGACTAGGTCCAAGATGGCTTCCCCTCTTGTCGGTTCATGAACCAGCTGCTCCAAGAAGCAGTCATTTATTTCATCTAGAAACTTTATCTCCCTAGCACGGGATAATTGAAATCACCCATTATTATTATTATGTGCTGTAAATACTGTTAGCTTCCCTGATTTCTTAGAGCATTTCATCATTAATCTGTTCATTCTGGCCAGGTGGTCTATAATACACCGCCACTGGGATCACCTTCCCCTTTTCACATGGAATTTCAATTCATAGAGATTCTACAGTACACTCTGTGTCCTGCAAAACTTTAATCCTGTGTGACTCAATCCCCTCTCTAACATAGAGTAGAACTCCTCCACCAATTTTATCTACTCTATCATTGCGATATAATTTGTACAAAGGTATCACAGTGTAGCATTGGTTGTCCTCCTTCTACCAAGTCTCTGAGATACCAGTCATATCTAACTGTTCATTTAGTGCTATATCTTCTTACTCTCCCATCTTATTTTTTAGACTTCTAGCATTTGCCTACAAGCATTTTAGAAGGTGTATTTTATTCATATTAATCTGGTTACCGGTAGGCGGGGTAATTTGGAATCTTTAAGTTCTGTCTGCTCTATATTTAAGGGTATTTGAGTTACCTTTGTCTTTTTGGAACCTCTCTGTCGATATGCCCGAACTTCAATCTTTTGCTAGTATCGTTCAAGGATACATCCTTCCAAACTATGTCTCTTGGATGACTGTCAGCTTTTCTCTATTATTTAGTTTAAAAGCTGTTCTATCTCCTTTTTAAAGGTTAATGCCAGCAGCTTGGTTCCATCCTGGTTAAGGTGGAGCCCATCCCTTTGGAAACGTCCCTCCTTTCTCTAGAATGTTGCCCAATTCCTAACAAATCTGAAACTCTCATCTCTGCACCATTGTCTCATCCACACATTGAGATTCCAGAGCTTTGCCTGCCTTTTGGGTCCTGCGCATGGCACGGGAAGCATTTCAGAGAATGCTACCCTGGAAGTTCTGGATTTCAACATACTACCTAAATGCTAAATTTGGCCTCCAGAACCTACCTACCATACTTTCCTATGCCATTGGTACCAGCATGTACCAAGACAGCAGACTCCTCCCCAGCACTATCTAAGACCTTGTCTTGGTGGCACATGAGATCCGCTACCTTCGCACCAGGCAGGCATTTTACCAGGCAATCTTCATGTCCACCAGCCACTTAGCTATCTACATGCCCAATGATCAAATTACCAACTATAACGGTTGTCCCAACCCTTCCCTCGTGGGCACATTCATTTATTATTTATTTTATTTAGCATACATTTGTATACCGCTACTTCCAGCGATCAGTAGCGGTTTGATTACAGACGGTAGCTTGACAAATCATGACAGAAATTTCGAGGAATATACACATTGATTTGAAAGGGAAAGTACAGCACAGCACACAGTGAGTGGGTCTAAAGGAGAGGGGTCAGAAATTTACATATTTACATATATACATAACTGCATCTATGGTTCCTTTAGAGGCATCTTGTAGACCCCTATGGTTTACATCAGATTGTAGTGGCACTGGAATAGATGCATCTTGAGTTTTTTTTTTCTGAACGCCATAAGGTCTTTGATGTCGCGTAGCTCAGTCGGTAGTTGATTCCAGAGGGTCGGAGCAGAGTAAGAGTATACTCGGTGGCTCGTACTGGTTTTTACGGACCTGATATCAAGTGGCATTTGGAGTCTGTTTGAGCTGATTGTTCTTCTACTTCTGTTGGGGGGTTGCGTGCTGATGAGAGTGGCGAGAAAGGATGATGCTATGTGATGTATGAGTTTGTATGTGGTTATTAGGGTTTTATTTTTCACCCGGGCGGCAATGGGGAGCCAGAGGAGTTCAATCAGTACAGGCGTGATGTGTTCAGCAAGGTTTTTTCCCATGATGATTCTAGCTGCTACATTTTGGGCCATTTGTAAAATGTTAAGGGTTTTCTTCGGAAGGCCCTGTAAGATGGCGTTGCAATAGTCGAAATGTGGCATAATGAGCGCTTGCGCAACAGTCCTGAAATCATGAGGTTCAATGATGTTCCTTAGAGGTTGTAGGACTCTAAGTTTGTGGAAAACGGCTTTGTTGGTTTTGCGGAGGTGCTTTTCCATTTTTAGGTTGCTGTCAAGCGTTACCCCCAGATATTTTATTTTATTCTTTGTATTGTATGTATTGTTGCATAGGGTGATTGACGCAGGAGGGTCAAAATTTGGTTTTCCGGAGATATACATCACCTCCGTTTTTTTATGGTTGATCGTCATGTTGTTTTGCTGTAACCATTTTAACATCTCATCTAGGCATGATTCCAGCTGAGTATAGTTAGGGTTATCGGTGTCCAATTGTGTATAAAGCATAATATCATCTGCATAGATGTGGTAGTTGATATTATGCTGTTGGAAAATATTACAGAGGGGTTGCATGTAAACGTTGAAAAATAGTGCAGAGAGAGCTGATCCCTGGGGTATTCCTTGCATTTGTGCGAAAGCTTCTGCTTGTTCACCATTGAAGTGAACCTGTGGCATCCTGTTGGTTATGTAGGAGGAGAACCATTTCAGGGGAGTTCCCAATATTCCTATTGATTCTATCCTGCTTAGGAGGATTCCGTGATGTACTGTATCAAAGGCGGCAGAGATGTCAATGAAGATGAGTATAAACATTTTATTTTTTTCTTCAAGTCCTTTGAGTAGGTTGTTAAGCAGTGCTATTAAGAGTGTTTCAACCCTGGGGGGGCGGAGCCTGATGTCCAGCGGGATGGTCGCATAACGCTGAGGCTCCCGAGAGGCCTACTCAGAATCCTGAATTAACACCGTACATACTTGGAACTTCTACTCTGATCTTGCCGGGGCACATTGGTGAGATGGCGGGGACCAAACCCACGCGCCTGGAATTTGGATCTCCAGCGGCTTCTCACGGCAAACGTTCCAAAACTGAACCCCCATCCCCGCAGAAGGGGCTGGCCTTGCGCGAGGGCCCCGAAATGCAGCAGGAAATCCTCGCAGAGATTAGAGGGGTCAAGGACCTCGTGCAGTCAAACGGTGAAGCACTCCGAGCGCTGCGGGAAGATCTTGGTGTGCTGCAGGGCAAGCTAGAGGGGCTCTCTTCGCGTCAGGACAAAATGGAGAGCATATTGGACTCCCATGCGGCCCGGTTGTCCAAACTCGATAAAGTTGAACGTCAGGTACGGGCCCTGCAGAAAGAAGTGGAAGATGGCAATAATAGAGCGCGCCGCAACAACATACGACTCGTGGGCATACCGGAGGGAGCGGAATCGGGAGACATGAAAGAGGTTTTATGCAAAATCCTCCCTTCCCTGCTCCAAATCACCTTTACCAAAGATTTGGAGATCGATCGCGCTCATCGTGTACCCACAAGCATAACGCTCAACAGGAAGATCCCGCGGCCTATCATTTTTCGACTTTTGAGATATCAACACGTGGAGCAAATTCTCAGTGCCTCTCGGGCAAAGGGCCATATGGAGTTTGAGAGCCACAAGATCTCCTTCTATCCTGACTTGGCTAAACCCACGGTCGACCGCCGAAAGCGCTTTCTGGAATTCCGGCCGAGGCTTCAACAACTACAAGCACGCTATGGCCTGATGTACCCGGCCAAGCTCCGAGTCACGCTTCACAATCAGACAAGAACATTTGAGGACCCTGATCTACTAGCGGAGTTTTTGGATTCCAAAGAAGCCGACTTGATGCGCTGACTTCCAGAATATTCCTGCCAGCATTCTCATATCCGCTGTACCTGCCATACTGGATCTGCCGCAGCTCAGCAAAGAGTCAGGCGAGTGCAGTTTGTTTGCCTTACTTTTGATGATATCTGTGACCCGACTCCATCTACCCACAGTAGCCTCGATGAGTATCAGAGACTGTTAATTATGGACTCTGGTGTTTCTTTTCTTTTTTTTTCATGTCTTTCTATTTCCTCTCTAGGGCCTCCTCCCGCAGACATATGGTCGCCATATTCATTGGGGGTTTTGCTTCTTCTCTAAGATACTTTAGTACATACTTTTCAATATGGGGTGTATTAGCCAGCATACTCGGTGATTATGTCATTGTTGCACAGATTCTGATTATGTTGTATGTTTTCAAGCGCCCTTACCTAAAATGTCTATTACCGATTGATGGCACCATGTAAGATTTTCTTATTGAACGTAAAAGGAATCAATAATCCGATAAAACGGAAGAAAATCCTAAGCTACCTAAGTCAGGAAGCTGCGGATCTGATTTTTCTCCAAGAAACGCATTTAAATTCGAAGGAAACTCTTAAACTCAATATTAAACCTTACATGGTGGCCGCCTATTCCCCAACCGTTTCTAAGAAATGTGGGGTTGCCATACTGGTTAGGAAATCTTTGCATGCTACTATTATTGCGACTAGCTCAGATACAGAAGGTAGATGGTCCAGAGTTCACCTCAAGATAGGTAGCCTTGAAGTTACATGTATATGCCTTTACGCTCCTAATGTGGATGACCCTGCCTTTTTTGCTACCATTGCTCAGGTTGCGCAGGCCTCTGCTAATACTTCATTGATAATTGGGGGGGATTTCAATTTAGTCCTTGATCCCCTGATTGACAAACAGCCGCCTAGGACAAGTGGTCCCCCCAAGAGTCACACCACGCTTATCACTGGGTCCGAACGTATGTCCTCAGGACGGACTCCCGCTATGGAATAACCCCAGAATTCAAGTCCTAAATAGAACGATAGCATGGAAACCCTGGTACTCAAGGGGGATCTGGACACCCCAACAGCTTTTCTCTGCAGCTCGTTGGAAAACCTTTTCTGATTTACAAAAGGAATTTGCGTTACCAGCGAAACACTACTTTCAATTGATGCAGCTTCAACACTGCCTCAAAAGTGCTCAAATCATGCCGCCCTCTGCCCCTACTGAGGACGGGCCATTAGAGATAGTTCACTCTATTAGTTGTACACATGGGGTAGCCTCTAACTTTTATAAAATATTATGTCAGGGTACAGACACGGCCACTTTTAGAGCCCAACAAGCCTGGGAGCGCGAACTGCAAACCACTTTGACCCCTGTGCAATGGAGCGTTTTCTGGAGCAAAGTAGTGCGGGTTTCCCGGTCTGCCTCTGTTACCCAAACTCTCTTCTTTTTTGCACACAGATGCTTTTATACCCCAGGAAAAATAGCCAAATGGAACACAACTGCTGGGGACCAGTGTTGGTCTTGCCATACTGCTGTGGGAACCCTCGCTCATGTTATTTATGAATGTCCTCAACTACAGGTTTATTGGGGGCGGGTTTGGGGTTGTATTCAATTTATCTTACACCTTCACGAACCTCTCTCTTGGAAGATCGTGGGACTCCGCTCTGTGGCGGAGGTCCCCTCTCTTCCTAAGAAGGGTCGCTTTCTCCTTGATTTCATGCTGGGTATAGCCATATGCTTAATCACGAGGAATTGGAAGGATAGCTCTCGACTTACTGTCAATGAATGGTGGAACCTCGTCTGCTTATATAGTAAATATGAGCAGATACCTCGGAGAGCTATTCCCCATGCCCAAACTCACTCTCGCTTGTCTAAATGGCAGATGCTCAATGATTATGTACAATCTGCTCATTGTTCCGACATGCCTGTTTAATGTGCACTCATCATGTTTCAGATCACCGTTAGGTTTTGTAACACAATAATGTAAGTACACGCCCGCTTCGGGAATGATTAGTTTTCTAGAGAAGAAGCAGGGGGGAGGGGGTGGCAGGGGTTTACTTTGGTGTATGTATTACACTTTATGTATCTGTCTTTTAGCTGTATGTCTTCCTTTTCCTTTGTTGTTATAAAACGAAAATAAAGAATTAAAAAAAAAAAAAAAAAAAAAAGAGTGTTTCAACCCCATGATGTTGTCTGAATCCGTATTGGTGCTCATCTAGGGTTTTATGTTCGTCTAGATGATCTTGAAGTTGAAGTAGGGCTGCCTTTTCAATGATCTTTGCTAGGAAAGATATGCTGGAAATGGGGCGGTAGGATGCCGGGTCGTCCTTGTCGAGTGAGTTGTTCTTTAGAATTGGCCTTGAAGAAACCTCCTCAGTGTGAGAGTGTTTTACATCACCTGGAGGACAGGTCCTAGCTACAGGATCACTTTCTGCCACACCAGGGAGATGCTTTCCTATCACATGACCTCTCTCCTCCATGGCAACAAGGATGCTGCCAGACTGGAGGTGAGACTTCAGTACTACATCCCTGTTGGTCTTGTCTATGTACCTCTCTGTCTTCCTTATGTCCTCCAAGTCTGCTACTCTAGCCCCCAGAGATCAGACTCATTCTCTGAGAGCAAAGAGCTCCTTGTACTAGTGCACAAGTAAGACCCTTAACCAACTGGGAGAAAATCATGCATGTGACACTCAATGCAAAAGACTGGAAAGCCCCCATCTCACTGCTGGACTGCTGTCTGCATCATACTTTTAAGGTTGTGTTTATGTATTGAAACTGTTTACTTGCATAGATTTGCTGGGGATATTAATACTAATAAAATTATATCTAATACGTTTGATGGACCTTGTTCACCTCAAAATTAATTAATCTCAGGTCCTTACTGTATGCTTAATGAGGATAAATAGCTGCACCTGAGAGTGAATATGGACACCTCCTTACCTTTAAGAGGCTTAAGAGCCTATAAAGCTATGATTATCCCAGGGGTGGGTTGGAGTGGGGAGGGAGAGAGAGAATGAAGGCCTATTAAAAGCTGGCTTGCTTCTAAGGTAAAGGCTTACCAATTTCCTGGGTGACTCACACAGTCCTTTTTGATAGAAGGGGCCTTTTAAATTTCTCCTTTGATCTGTCACTTGCCCTTAATACCTATTCAAGACAACCTCACGGATCGTTTGCCTCCTAATGGGAAGGCCTTTTTGTAAAGGTCACTAGAAACAAGTTTATTTCTTCCAACTCAGTACTATTATACCTGTATGTTAAGCTATGCTCTTAGTTGATTTAGATAAACAGCTCTATAGAAACTATTTGCTCTAACTCTATTTAACTTGCTATGTTTAAGCTATACTCTGATTTGACTGAAATGAAAAGCTCTTTAGAAACAAATTTCAGAGTCTATTTATTCTTAATTTACTTTCTATGCTAAGCTATACTCTGTTTGACTTAAATACAAAGTTCTCTGTTGGTACTAAGACTTACTTGGCAAAAACACTAAATTCTAAAATACACAGCTCTATCAGTTTTAACCCAAAGACTTCCCTCCCCCCCTCCCCCCCAAGATTTAGAGTTTGTTTCAGAAGATTAATACTCACAAGTGTAGATCTATTTCCTTGTAGCAATCCCTTTTGGTAGTCTATCCTCTGTTCTGTCAACCAATGGTGTTTCTTTCCTTTCCCGTCTTTTGCAGCAAATGTTTGTTACCGTTGTAAACCACTCTGATGCTGCTAGCCTGGGTAGTACATCAAATGCTTGACTAAAAAATAAAGAATTTGTCACTATGTGTCTTCCTGTGCAGATATGCAGGTATAGTTTCCCTATTTTGTATTCCCCCTTTCCCCTGACTCCATCCTACCTACTCTCATCATTGCACAACACTCCAGGGCCTTCCAGACCCCTGCAATCGTGAGCTTAAATCCAACTAGGAGTTGCCACCCTTAAGCAATGCTCCTGATTCCTCCCACCCATGATTATGAACAAGAATGTATTTGCAGAATCATCTGCTGCAGCTGGCCCAGGAAGTGGAAGGTTCAACTTGGGGACTGAACAAGGACCTTTTGCATGGCACTAGTCACCTAAATCAGCATCAATGACTTTCTCATCTTGTTTCATGTCATTTTTAACCTGAAGCAATACAAAGACCAGTCCAGACGATTGCACAGTACTGTACACTATTAATGGCACTGGCTTCAAAACAAAACAAAAACACTCCAGAAATAATTCCATAAGCAACTCCGAGAAAATTAAAATACACATTTTTGGCCTGCATGCCCCCTAAGATATATAAATAAATAAATATAAATATATATATACGATCCCATATATATATATATATATATATATATATATATATATATGTAAATTGTAATTTGCTAGAAATAGGGATTGTCTATTATATGTGTCTACAAACTGTTATATACATTTCTAATCAGTGACCCTGAATCCAACCAGTAGATGTCACCCTTAAGCAATACCTCATACAATAAACTAAAACAGCCCTACCAACTAACCCTCCATAGTAACCAAATCATCTGCATTAAAATATTTTCTTAAAGTAGAAAAGCAAACCTCAGAACCCTCCGACACCTCCCACAGTTCACTACAAAGTGAGCTCAGGTGTACACACGAGGTTAAATATATCAATGGTTCACTTATCCACACTAATAATCAAAATAGCATAAGTCATACATGTACCCATAAGACACTAACATTAACAAAACTCACAATGTGCATTCACACGATTGTTCACATGATTATCACATGATTTCATAAACACTTATAATATATAAAGGTCAGCATCTAATCATGAATGACTCCTGATATTTGAACAAAATGAGCATGTCAAATCCCGACGCTCGCTGGAACATTTTGCCTGCGTTTCCCGTCCGCTGCTTCAGGGGAATGTGATTCTAAAACAAAAACATACCGTAAAAATGCTTTACATTCTTACTACCTGCCATGGAAAGTACCACTTCAAAACCTTAGACAATCAAAACAGGAACAATCCTATCTGGCCATCTTCAACAATTATCACGACCTAGGAGGCCGTCTTCAACAAACCAGTTCTCAACTGCTGCCATCACTTCAAATTGCCTATGCCTCACACCTGCACTGAAATACTACTCACATTCCTCCCACTTCTCAGCCCTACCAATCATCACACTTACTTTAAACACAAACTCCCCAATCCACACCTGAATTCAACCCTTCAGGTGTCACAGTCCCAAGTTGGAAAATCCAGCGCTGTTCCCTATAAAGTAAATATTGTTCACATGTTCTACCCCTAGATCCTGCTCGGATCTGTTCTAAACAAACACACTGCAGATCTAAGAAAACATGTCCCTTCATTAGACTATGCTCAACTAAGGGAGCCTCCCTCTTATGTTCATTAATCCGAACCTGAAATGGACGGATCTTCTTCCCAATACATAATAGTCTACATGTACAAAAAATCCCATATACCACATAATCCGAGTCACAGGAAGTCGCTGATCGTAAAAAATACACTTTATCCTTATAAATAAACTGATCCGTTTCCCACGCTACTGCACACCCGGCACAATGTCCACACTTAACATGCCCTGGTTGACTTACAGAGGCTATTCTAGTAATGCTCAAAACCGATGGACTAAGAATCTCCTTAAGATTTGGATTGTCCCACCAAACGCAACGAAGGCGCTTGAATTCAAGTCCAGGTCGCTGCACAATACCTTGGATACTATTACTAAATAAAGAAAACCTAGAGATTAAATGAACACAATTATCATCCATCCGTTCCCTTGGTCTAGGGGATAATAACCAACTCCTGTCATTATATAGCGCCCTCTTATATGCTTTATTCAAAACCTGTTCAGGATACCCCCGGTCCAGAAAATCCTGACGAAGGGACCTAGCCTGAATTTTAAAATCCATGAGGGACGAGCAATTGTGCCTATACCTGATGTACTGGAAAAAAGGCAATCCCTTTAGGAGATTCACTGGATGGGCACTGGTGAAATGTAGGAAAGTATTCCTATCAGTTTTTTTCTTATGTACTGATGTGCCCCAACCACCCGGTTGTCGAAAAACCAGAACATCTAAAAAAACAATCTCCTTAGAATCATAACTCATGGTGGACTGAATATGGGGATCAAGTGTATTCAAACAATCATGAAACAACAAGAGAGAAGTCGTAGAACCCTCCCACAGCATAAAAATATCATCTATATACCTCCGTCAAATTTTTATCTGCGAAAAATATGGAGTCCAACAACCAACGTTGCTCATATTGGCCCAAGAATATATTGGCCACCGAGGGGGCAAATGACGCCCCCATCGCGATCCCACCAATTTGTTGAAATAGATCATCCCCAAAACTAAAATAGTTTCTACCCAATGCCAATTTAGCACACCGCATGAGAAAATCCAATTGTAACTCTACCACATCCCCACGCTGTACCAAACCTGATTTAATCGCTTCTAAAGCCGCTGGTTGGGGGATACTTGTATATAGGGCCTGTACATCTAAGGAGACTAAAAGAACAGAGGCATTATCCGCCCATGCCGAAGCTTCCATCAATATATGTAAAAAATGCATGGTATCATGTATGTAAGATGGAATGGTAACTAATAATGGACGTAAGAAAGCACCCTTAAGCAATAACCATGACTCCTCCCACCTAGATATATCTAAAAGATACCCCTATTTTTTGAAGCTAACTATATTAAGAAATGTTTTCCACTAATTATTTTCTGAAAGTCTTGGGATAGTAATATTTTATAGATATATAGAACTCTATGGGGTATGTTTACTAAACCGTCTTAATGTTCCCGGCGCTAGTTGCAGCGATAATGTGAAGGATGCCATATAAGGAGTGGGCATTCTGGTCTTAAGGTAGCAATCATGGGTTATTGCACGATAAAGTGCGCCGTGTCCATTATTGCGCTCTAGAGGGATCCGTGCACGTTACTGTGCATTAACCTTAACTTCAAGTGCTGACCTGCAATCACAGCAATAGAGGTGTAGCACACTGGTTAATACACTGACTGCTAAAACAGGGATCATGAGTTCAATCACCCAGCAGGCTTAATGAACAAGGCTGGCCGAGGCAATTCCTTTTCCTGCTTGAAACAGTCCAACAATCTGTGCTGCCAGCTAAAAATACCCGCACCACAGTGCCATAAACTAATGCACCATTTAGGGTGCACCAGAAGGCACATCCTAAATCACCACGTCAGCCAAGGCGGGTTATAATGTGCCCCAGAGGCCATGTCGAAAAGTTGTCAACTCCCAAGGCACCATAGTAGGCACCCCATAAGCTGGCTGAAGCCAAGGTGTGGCTTAAGATGCCCCAAGGATGTATAGGTGACTCAAAAAATGTTGGCCAAGGGCAGTAAGGTCCCCCAAGTTGAAAAGCAAGAAAGTTATAGGCCAAACACAGATGTAACCCCAACACTGCACAGAGCAACAAGGAAAGACAATGCACAAGTAATGGAAGGAAGTAGATCTGAGCTGATGGACCAGACAAATCTGCGTCCAGCCCATGTGGTAGTTGGAAAAATGGACAAACATATCGGGGGCAGCTGTAGCGATCCACAGAGTGATTTTAATGTACCATGCAACAATGACAGTGTGTGGCAGAGGATGGGAAGATGTGTCCAGCAGAGGAGGTAGAGGTGACAGGATAGGTGCAATGACAGGAGGACAGAAGAGTAGCAGTGCCATACAGAACACACACAGGAGGGGCAACCAGGAAGAGCTGCAATGCAGAAACGGGTATCAGTGCAGGACATGGGGTAGCAGCCTGCACATCAAGGTAGGACGGCACACAGCTAGCAGACACACATAGATGGACAGAAGGATGATTGGCAACTGTGATAAGGGTACAATGTGCTAACAGCACAGATCTGTACAGATATGACTGTCACAGGAATGAAAAGTAGTTGTGCAGGCATATAAATGAAAGAGAACAGAAAGGAATCAAACCTATTACTATTAGTACAAATGTCAATGCACAAACCGGTAGGCCACACCACCAACATAAGGTCATTAGCAAAGGCTGCATACAAGAATACTGCAGGGCATCACACAAGAAGCCTGCGGTCTGCCAGGATAGGCAAACCTCCAACAGTAACCATGATGAAATGCACATGCAGATCTGGTGTGTACAGATCAGATCACAGTCTGTAATCGGGACCAAAGCCACATATAACTACATTCACACACACAATGAAATGTTATGCAGTGGATACAGCATGCAAAAGAGGAAAGAATCTAAACCCAAAGGGCGGCAGGGGATGCTCTGTGGAGCAGGGCAAAATATGGAACAGAACAGGAGAGAACTGAACCTGTAAACAGGCGTGCCACAGACTAGCTAAACCACAGCAGTGCCAGTCCCCCAAGCAGACAGCCATGTAAACCCTATAAAGAAAGAGACATATGTAACAGCTAATATGTGATGGATAGGCAGCACAGAGGGCACACTTTGGTGTACAGTGAAGAGATGGAAGGGTGTGTGCATAGGTAATGAACCTGCAGGTACCTAATGGTCAGGTTAGCACAACAGAAAAAAAAAAGTAAACCCCATGTGAGAATCAAACCTGCAACCTATGGTGTTACAACACATGTCTGTAACCACTATCCCAAACAACCACAACAAGCACAATGCAAAAATAGTACCTCAAAGGAAAGGTGTGTATGGGAACCTGTAACACCCAGTGATGTGGCAAACGGCTGGCAGATAGACAGCTGGCACCGTACAAGGATGTGAGCACAGGTGGGCCATGTACATGACCAGGAAATCATTAAATACAAGTGACAGTGTGATCAAGCAGCAGCAGAGACAAATGTACGTCAAACACATATTTTTATTTTGGTTAATCATCACAGATAGTGTAAACACCGCCTATTATAATATCAAGGTGATTGGATCCCAAGGGAAAATCTGAAAACACATTTTGCAGGGCAGAAACCCACATGTTACAGAAAAGTCACTGACCCGTCTACAGATGATGGGCAGGAGAGATAATGTGCATCAGGTGCATGGTGTGCAGTATGCATTAGTCCCCCACACCCCACATGCTGCTGCATGCCCCAAATGTGTTAGTTACATATGTGTGCATGTAGACAGTAGGCGGTGCATGATGAGGGCCCAACACACATCAATCATGATCTGTTACTTAAAACATATATGTCTGCCAACTCAGGAGGCACACAAATGAAACAGCATATGTTGTTAAAAGAAAGAAAGTGTAAACACACATATCGAAATTTATGTTACAGCTGTCACATAATGCCTGATATAGGAATCAAAGCTGCAACAATGTAATCCTAAACAATCGTCAAATGCACAATGAGGATATGCTAACAGGTAGCAGAGGCACATGAACACAGAGAATTCAAATGAAACCATCTGCAGAAACATGCAGAGATAACACTATGCAGAAGGTCCCCCTGCACTGGTTGGTGTGGATACAGTGTCCTTACACATATATCATGGTACATGGAATGCACAAATGAAGGAAGAAAATGGACACTCACACTGCCACACTCCAAATATAATGGGGCAATGTGAGTGTCGTTACCTCAGGGGATAAATAGGACTGTGCAGACATGCAATGCTAGGTTTGTAAATCAATGCAGAACATCACGTCTGTACAGTAAACGGACACAATAACCTGTATGTATAGATGGAAAGAAAGGTCAAACATGTTACAGTAACCCACACAGAAGCCATATTGCAACATGCTGTGTTGCACCAACATAGTCAGACACATGCACATGCACCGTGTATGTTGAAACATGATACAGTGATGCCACACATGCACTGTAACACCCTTGGTGATTGCAAACATCAATCCAAGATGTTGGTGTGCAGTAAAGTGGTGTCGTGGCAAATACTGTGTCATGTCCAAGTGATGGCTAGGTGGACATGGACAAGAGAACCTCTCCATTGCTCCCTCTGTGCCACACACCTGGCTGTATGCTTGTGTTGAAACAAACAGATGAGCGTATCCTGCGTTCCATGTCACACACATGGGCAAAACACAACAACACAATGTCAGAAGGATGTACAACATACAGTGACAATGTCAGTCCCTGCTGCAAACGTGGGGACCAGTACACAGTGTCCAAAGTGCAAAGGGTGTCCGCAATCCAACAAGTCATGTTACGACTGTCCTTGAAACCCTGGGCATGCATAGTCAAGTGTGACATCCCAATATGCCACAGTACTGGAAAGGTCATGTGTGTCTCCTGCGATGAACATGACACCCAGCCAGAGCACAGCAGCAATGGTGTGTTGGACAGGACTGTCATGCCCAAAGTAGCAGTCCAACAATAATAATGTTCATCCTAGGCATGTGTCCCATTCGCAGAGGTCAAACAGCCTATGGCACCATTTCCCAGGGATAGTTCCATGGTGTTGTTGTGTCCTCCAACAGGTGGTTGATGGTGACGCTGGATGCACTGTAGTAGATGTGTTTTGTGTGTTCACTGCCCTGTGTCAGAAGAGGATAAACAATGTAGTGGTATGCTGCTTGCAACATCAGCCCAAATTGCAGAGAGTAAAACATCAATATGTACATAAGGAAACGGCACACAGGGACATTTTGAATTTAAACCGCAGATGAGTGTGTCAAATGGATATGGTCAGGTCCATGCCCATGTTACACAGGCGTTTCACAGCTCCAACCCATATACATCAGAATTCGTGTACAGAGACCCAACAAGAAATGTCTATGAGACAAACAGTAAATCATTAACCTGTAAAGGCTGATGTCATTCACAAAAGACCAAAGGTGCAACCTACCATATGTTTGCATGAAGTGTATGTTTGGGATCCCATGAGGCTCTCAAAGGCCATAATATGTCACAGTGAAGGGAGAAGATGTCATCAAAATGTGTAGAGTCACCATGTCCCCATGTCCAGCCACTGTTACATAGAAACATAGAAGTGTGACGACAGAAAAAGACCACATGGCCTATCTAGTCTGTCCTTCCATAACAACTACAACAGTCTCCTTTTTACCTTTAGAGATCCTCTGTGTTTGTCCCATGCTTTTTTGAATTCAGTTACTGTCCTCATCTCTACCACCTTCACTGGGAGACTATTCCACATATCCACTATTCTTTCCATAAAGAAATATTTCCGCATATCACTCCTGAATCTATCTCCCTTCACCCTCATCCCATGTCCCCTTGTAGCATAACTTGCTTTCAATTGAAAGAAGCTCTCTCCCTGAACATTTATGCCATGGAGGTATTTAAACATCTCAATCATATCACCTCTATCCAGCCTTTCCTCTAAGGTGTACATATTAAGATCCTTCAGTCTGTCCTCATATGCTTTATAATCATTTTAGTAGCCACCCTCTGCACCGACTCCATCCTGTTCACATCCTTTTGAAGGTGCGATCTCCAGAGCTGCACACTATACTCCAAATGAGGTCGCACCAAAGACTTATACAGAGGCATTATCACCTCCTTTTTTCTGCTAGCCATTCCTCTCTGTATGCACCCAAGCATCCTTCTAGCTTTTGCCGTCGCCTTTTCTACCTGTTTAGCTACTTTAAGATCATCACACAACCATGCCTAGGTCCCGCTCTTCTTTAGTGGACAAAAGTACTTCACCCCATATACTATATTGCTCCCTTGGATTGCTGCAGCCCAAATGCATGACCTTACATTTTTTAACATTAAATCCCAGCTGCCAAATTCTAGACCATTCTTCAAGCTTAGCTAGATCCCTCCTCATGTTATCTACCCCTTCCTGGGTTTCTACTCTATTGAAGATTTTGGTATCATCCGCAAAGAGGCAAACTTTACCTGAAAGCCCTTCCGCTATATCACTAACAAAGATGTTAAAAAGAAACGGACCAAGGACAGATCCCTGGGGCACACCACTGATAACATCCTTTTCCTCAGAGTGAACTCCATTTACTTGTACTCTTTGTCGCCTCCCACCCAACCAATTTCTAAGCCAAGCAGTAACTTTAGGGTCCATCCCTAGGGTGCTCAGTTTGTTTGTAAGTTGCCTGTGAAGAACAGTGTCAAAGGTTTTACTGAAATCTAAATACACCACATCTAGGGCTCTCCCTCGGTCCAACTCCCTGGTCACCCAGTCAAAGAAATCAATCAGATTTGTCTGACAAGACCTGCCTCTGGTGAATCCATGCTGCCTCGGATCCTGTAATCCGCAGGACTCCAGAAACCTCACTATTTTCTCTTTCAGAAGCATTTCCAATAATTTACTCACCACCGAAGTTAAACTAACCGGCCAGTCGTTTTCAACCACATCCTTACTTCCGCTTTTGTGTAAAGGCACCACATGAGCCTCTCTCCAGTCCTTTGGCACCACTCCCGACTCCAACGTGGCATTGAAAAGGTTAGTCAGTGGAGCTGCTAGAACGTCCCCAAGTTCCCTCAGTATTCTCGGGTGTATCCCATCCAGTCCCATTGCTTTGTCTACTTTAAGTTGAGATAGTTTCTCACGAACACAGTCTTTTGAAAACTGTTCAAGATATCCTTTGCTTCTGTTCCTATTTGTGGGTGTTTTCTGAGGTCCTGCTCCTGGTTCTTCATCTGTGAACACAGAACAAAAATATTTGTTAAGCAATTCCGCTTTATCCTTATCAGCTTCTACATATTCCTCCCCTTCACCCTTGAGTCTGACAATACCACTCTTGCCCTTCCTCTTCTCACTAATATATCTGAAAAATGTCTTATCCCCCCATTTTATTGCATTGGCTTTTTCCTCCTGCTTTTGAATCTTTGCCTTCTTGACTACTTTGCTAGCTTCTCTAAGTTTTTCCAAATACAGATGCCTGTCTTCCTCTCTCTGTGATCTCTTGTATTTCATGAAGGCCTCCCTCTTTTTCTTCACTTTTTCAGCTACTTCCTTAGAAAACCATAGCGGTCTCCTTTTCCTTTTACCTTTATTTACCATTTTAAAAAAAGGTTGGATGCCCTTAAAATATCCCCTTTCAGTTTTTCCCACTGTTTTTCTACATCCCTCAGCTGTTCCCATCCAACTAACGACTCCCTGGGGTATTGGCCCATCTTCGCAAAGTTAGTCTTCCTAAAGTCTAAGATCCTCACCTTGGAATGGATTCTAACAGCCCTAGTCCTAATACTGAACCACACCATCTGGTGATCACTGGATGCAAAATGATCTCCCACTACAACGTCAGAAACACTTTCACCATTGGTAAGCATCAAGTCCAGTATGGTCCCTTCACGTGTGGGGTCTGTTACCAATTGCCTGAATAGTTCTCCCTGTAGAGAATCCAGGATCTCCTTACTTCTAGATGATACTGCAGCAGGAATGTGCCAATAAACATCTGGCATATTGAAATCTCCTATCAGTAGCACTTCCCCTTTCCTAGCAATGCTGCACATGTCTTCAATTAACTCTCTGTCCACCTCTTCCTCTTGTGAGGGAGGTCTGTATATCACACCAATGTAAATAGATTTCTCTTTCCCTCTTTCTAGTTTAACCCACAATGCCTCCCCTCTCCCTTTAAGCTCTGTAATTCCAAAGCTTTAATAGTAGTTTTTACATATAGTGCCACTCCTCCTCCCCTACTTCCTACTCTCTCCTTTCTAAATAAAGTATAGCCAGGTATAGTTACATCCCAATCATGGTTTTCTGTGAACCATGTTTCTGTAACTGCCACTAAATCCAAGTCAGTCACTCCCACCAAAGCTTCAACATCAGGGATCTTATTTCCCATGCTACGGGCATTTATGCACACTGCTTTCCATATGTTACCCCTGTTACCCATTTCCATAAAGTTATTTAATGTATCACCTACCTGGGGGCTTTCACTTACCTGGGGGCTTTCTTCACCCATCCCCAATGAATCTAGTTTAAAGCCCTCTTCAGTAGATTAGCCAGTCTACTACCTAAGACGCGTTGACCTTTCTTGGACAGATGGATGCCATTTCTGCTCTGCAACCCTTGGAACAGCATCCCATGGTCTAGGAAACCAAAACGCTCTCGATGACACCATCCACGCAGCTATGCATTCATCTCCAGGATGCGAGCCTCTCTGCCTTGGCCTTTACCCTCAACAGGGAGGATTGAAGAGAACACCACCTGTGCACCTAACTGCTTCACCCTCTGTCCCAGAGCCATGAAGTCAATTTTGATATGTTCCAGGGTATACCTGGCAGTATCATTTGTTCCAACATGGATTAGCAACATTGGGTAATAGTCAGTGGGCTTGATGAGTGTCGGCAAACTCTCCGTAACATCTTGGATTTTGGCACCAGGCAGACAGCATACCTCTATGGACATCAAGTCTGGTCAGCAGATGGACGCCTCAGTACCCCTCAGAAGAGAGTCTCCAACCACCACTACCCTTCGTTTCCTTCTGGTCACTGATTCTGCAACTTTGGGGTACTTGAGCTCTGGTTCTTCCCTTTCCAGGGATGCTTTCACCTCCTCCACTTCCAGGGCTGCATAATGGTTCTTCAATTCAAGGGCTGGAGAAGTTGGATTGGTGATTTTGCAGGCCCTGGAGACTTGTGTCCAACCATTGACATTCTGTTGGCACCCATCTTCTCCTCTGCTGGAGAGCTTGGTTGCTGCAAGAAACATCTCATCAATATACTTCTCACTGTATTGAATGCTCCTCAGCCTCGCCACCTCCTCTCTGAGTTCCTCTACTTGTTTCCTCAGAGCTTCAGCATGCAGGCACCCTGCACATGGAACCGGTCCTTCAACTGGCATTAGGACCTTTCTCTGGACCGAGGCAGAAGCTGTAATGGGGGCAACAGCTTTAGCGATACGATTTTTCCCAGCCATTGTTCTGCTCATGGAGCTTAGGTATCTGTTAAAGCAAAAGAGAGAGATATAGCAAGTACCAACCGGTTTCCCAGTTGTCCTTTCAGAGAAAAAGCAGTTAAATCTCCTTAATTATATTCAAGATGTACTGGTCCAATTCTCTGTGCTTTGTCAAATGGGGAGGTGCCCTATAAAGCAAGACTACTCGCTAGGGGTGGGTGGGAGTCGGGGTGGGTAGGGAGGGAATTAACACCTGATTAGGTGTTAGCAGTTCCCAAAGCTGAGGAGGTTACTGGAGTTCAACCACCTACTGTGCTCAAGGAAAGTCCCACTAAAGCACCAAAAAGAAAGTAAACTTGCTTTAAAAATGTACAAAAAAACCCTTTTAAGAGCTCCCAGTCAGAGAGATAACAATTTAATAAAATAAAACAAACCCTTAAATCCTTACTATTGGTTGATCTGGAGAGCTCCTGTAGGAAATCCTGAACAGGGCAGGGCACTGGAGCTTTTTATGCAGGCCCTCAGCTGCTCTCAGGTAATCAGGCCCACTAACTCCTGATTAGGTGTTAGCAGTTCCAAAAGCTGAAGAGGTTACCGGAGTTCAACCACCTACTGTGCTCAAGGAAAGTCCCACTAAAGCACCAAAAAGAAAGTAACCTTGCTTTAAAAATGTACAAAAAAAACCCTTTTAAGAGCTCCCAGTCAGAGATCTAACAATTTAATAAAATAAAACAAACCCTTAAATCCTTACTATTGGTTGATCTTGAGAGCTCCTGTAGGAAAGCCTGAACAGGGCAGGGCACTGGAGCCTTTTATGCAGGCCCTCAGCTGCTCTCAGGTAATCAGGCCCACTAACTCCTGATTAGGTGTTAGCAGTTCCCAAAGCTGAAGAGGTTACTGGAGTTCAACCACCTACTGTGCTCAAGGAAAGTCCCACTAAAGCACTAAAAAGAAAGTAACCTTGCTTTAAAAATGTACAAAAAAAACCTTTTAAGAGCTCCCAGTCAGAGAGCTAACAATTTAATATAATAAAACAAACCCTTAAATCCTTACTGTTGGTTGATCTGGAGAGTTCCTGTAGGAAAGCCTGTTGATGCATGTCCACATTATGGCGATATCTGTGATACACAAATGCTGTTGCGCAGTGGTCTGTCAGCACACAAGAGATAGGTCAGCTCACAACACACAACACATGTCCACAATGTCCACAAGATAAACAGCAGTAAGGTAGAGATAGCACAGTCACCACTGCTCCCCGGGTGTACAGACCCCTCACACCACATGATAATGCAAAATGCCTGCACGCTGTATAGTCACACAGCCAACCCCAAAACACATACCCACACAGTATGCTAAGGTGAGCATGCCAGCAGTATCATATGGCCTGTATGTGCACAATTGGAGATTAGTGGAGATAAAGGCCTGTCAAATGCAATGATACCCTGCTGTTGGCTGATGCTACAATGTTAGGGAAGGGTGTAGTGCATTCCACCACCCAAACATCTAGGACCTGCACACACACGTAGCTCTGTTGAACATGTCCCAGAGACAGTGTTGGAGAAGACAAACTGGCCAGGAACACATGTGGATATGTGTGCCAACAGCAACATATGGAGTATGGGGGTGCAGGGAAAAGAGGTGAACAACAACATATGTACATTATGATAGATCACTGCAGACATGTGTTCCCCCTGACTGTCGTCACAGACAAAGTAGCTGTAGGTCTACCTGACCCAGACTATTGCATGTTGGATGACATACAGTCACCTGCCAATGCACTACAGCACCAGGAGGGTCACCAAGTATGTCCTGTGGATTGAGAAACACAAGAGAAACATACATATGTCATGTTGGAGCTGTGCAACACACACTGCACCTTCACGTCCTCAGCTCGCAGACCCCCCAAGATCCTTAACAGACTGACAGTTCCCCATCACACTGTACAGATTCGTTTCATGTTAAAGTTATCACTGAAGTGTGTGTGGCAAACAACAAGGGTCCGTACTCTGTCTGTCCCCTTCCTCACCTCTCTGTTGTAAAAAATGTGGAACAGAATTATCTCCTCGCTACCGTGTCCCTGCTTGGCTCTAAGCATGCAGTACTATTCTGTGTCCCTCATATCATTCCCAATGCCCCTTCAGTGTGTGTTCTGGTGTCTCAATGTCGTCTGCTACACCGCTGTCAGTTCATGTAACACAGGGAAATATGCAGGGGCTCCATCCTTATCCTCTGTCCATATATATTTTCTTGTTGTGTATATCTCATACCTTAACTTACATTAACAGTTGTGTGCTGATGAGTTGCAAATATATGTCTCCAAGCCTGAGTTATGTCTGCCAAACCACACCCCGAAGTCTGGTTGCCATCTGACATTGATGGCTGCATGTCATCCCACGGTGTGAAATTGATAATGGCAAAGCATGGATATCATATATGTGCACCTAAACCCTCCCCTCCCATCAGAGTGTCTTTGTGTGTGTGGCCAAAACTTCCTCTCTCTAGGGTCCGCAATGTAGGTTTTGTTTTGGACTACACTCTCCTCCTCTACACACATACTCAGCTTGTAGTTGAGGCTTGTGGTTTATGTATAGTTGTCATCAGCTATATCTCACCAGTCCTCCCTGAAAACACAACTAAAACCCAAATCGCCCCCACCCCCCCCCCCACCCACCTAATCAGCTCCTGGCTTGCCTACTGTAACCTACACCTTGCTGATCTGGCCTTGAATCATCTCTGTCTGCCTGAAAATATGCAACACTGCACTGCATGACTTTTCTACAGCCACACACATAATGGCACTAACACTCCCCCTGTCAGGACACCTCACATGTTCCCTATCCGTTTCCGCATCCATGTCAAGGCTACGTGCTGACCTATACATACAGGCACACTGTGGTGTTGCAGTAACTTCCCTTACTTATCTCAAATACCAGTAATCCAACTACTACTCAGCATGTATATAGTGCTACATATCACATGTAGCGCTATACAGAAACAACTAACACACAGTCCCTGCTCATCAGAGCATACCAACCAATCATTCAGCTCAAATTAAAAACTGTGAAACACACACATCTAGGCAATTGGTCCCATCTATGGTCTGCTCTCTTACTGTTTACCCCATACTACACGCCTTTCACCTTGCTGCACCCAAAGCCTCAAACTAACTACCTGTGGCTGAACAGCAGCCCCTATCCCAATCAGCCACAAATCAGGTATGCCAGCTTAACACCTCCCACAAGCTACTACTCCCAACACACATAATCCACCACCATCCGCTGTTGTGCCCTGCTCACATCTTCTGCATTTCAGTCATTACTAGATTGTAAGCTGGGATGGCCAGGCAGTGTCTGTTACATGTCAGTGCAGTGTTGCATCTTACTGCCATTGGGATACAAATGTTCACTACAAATATCTAAACAAATGTATGCGGTAACATATGCAGTACTTTCATGAGAAGAGCACCTCAATCATCTGCCGCCTGACTGCTGTGCCCTCACGTGTGCCACCACGGGGAGGGCACATCGGATCATCCTCCAGATCCTCATTAATTTGGACAGGGATATGGTGCCTGAGAGCAATGTTGTGCAGGATGCAACAGGCTATAATTATCTCTGCCACAGTCTGTGGTCTGTATTGTAAGGCCCCGCCTGTCCTATCCAGACACCTGAAGCGACTCTTTAAAACGCCAAAGGTGTGCTCTATGACAGAGTGGCTAGAGGCATGGGCCTCATTGTAACTCCTCTCTGCACATGTCCCTGGTTGACGCACAGGGGTCAGCAACCAGGGGTGACACCCATATCCTGCATCACCTGCAGAAAGAAATGTGGAACGTTAAAGCAGGAGCTGATGTCCACCCAAATGGACACAAGTATGTATGTGCAAACCAAATACACAAAACATCCTGACAGAAACATATGACAGCACATGATGGCACACCACAAATATGCATCAGCATGTGAAGTTATGACACACAAAACAAGGGGTAGATGTACTGATTGCAATCAACATAATCTGTAAACATGACACAAATGCTAGCGTTCATGCTACCATCATCACACAGCACCATAGCAAGGTAGAGCTGGAGGGCAGCATCCCCCCCTTCCCCCCCAACATTAGATCACACCCAGACAGATGAGACACACACACAACTAGGGATACACTTCAAAGACAGACATGTGCACATACGGTTAGTCACAGGATCACCATGTGCATGTCAGAGATTAAAAATACACACCCAGCAGTATACAGTCCTCATACTGTCCTGCCTCAAATTGTCTGAATAGTGCAGAGTGATGCAGGATATAGGAGTCATGGGTGGACCCTGCAAACCTAGGGACCACATTCAGAATATGCATATTTGCATGACATAGAACCTGAACATTTGGGGAATGGTAGTGTTTGCAGTTGCAGAACACTACCACCCTGTCTCTGGGCGGGACCAGGGTAACATGTGTGCAATCAATAGCTCTCATCACTTGTGGTATCCCGGCAAACGCCTCAAAGGCCTCGTTCAGGGTCCACCACTGTTACCTAGTGTTGGGAATGGCAATGTAATTCCCCACCTGGCTGACCATGGCACGCAGTACCTGGTGGAGACAGCATGAGAAGGTTGGGCGGCTCATGCCACCCACTGCGGCCACAGATGACTGGAAACAGCTAGAGGCAAAGAAGTGTAGGGCACCAAGGAGCTTGACCAAACCTGGTATGGCATGTGACTGACCAGTCAGGGGCTCGAGGTCAGGTATTAGATCCTCATAGAGCTCCCTAATAGCCCCCATGCTCAGGTGGTAAAGATAACCTGGTCCTCATGCATGCCCTTGAGCTGGGCCCTGGGCCTGTAGAGGCGAGGCTGGTGAGCCTGCAACTCTTGCATGCCTCCTGCGCCATGCCAGCACAGCCCCTGCCTGGCCTGCCCCCACAGCTGCAGGTCTGTGTTGCATCGGGACTAAACCCATACCCTGTGCCTCAGCCCCATGGACACCATCTCCCCCATCAGGCAACCGCAGCCCCTGATCACCTCCCACTGCACATGCAGCAACCACAAAGCCTGCCATAAACTCCACACCCTCAACTCCTCAAACTCACTCAAACCCAGACACTCACCTCACCCACCAGTCACCAACCCAGCCACACAACTCCACCAGCACTCATCAACCCAGCCGCTCTCCACACCAAACCTGCCTCTGACACTTCCCTTGCTTTACTTACAACCAACACTGCTTGCCTCATCTCCCTCGCCTACACAAACCCCTCAGCGTTTACCACGTGTGCATGTGTATTTATGTGTTTTTTACATGTGCGCATCCTTGCGCGCATTGCGCATGTGCAGAAGCATGTGTTTTATGTGTGTGTGTCCTTGCACGCGCTGCACATGCACAGAGGCATGAAGGCTGCATGCATTGTGTACACGCAAGGGTGATGCGGTAGGTGCATGCACGGGGACACCACATTGCGCAGGTGCTCCATGTGTGAACGTGAGAGGTGCGCATGTGCTGCGTGCCATTACGTGCATGCAGCTGGCACTCATTACATGGGTCCCAGGCACACACCTTCCGCATCACCCCCTGCGTGTGCACAATGGATGCAGCCTCCACGCTTGCGGTGCTGTGCATGCACAACGCACGCAAGGATGCACACACATAAGAAAACACATAAATACACATGCACACATGGTACACACTGAGGGATTTATGTAGGCGACAGAGAAAGGAGGCGAGTTGTAAAGCAGGCAAGTGTGATATCAGGATTATAGTAGGTGAAGGGAGGTGTGTTGCAGAGCAGGCGAGATAGAGTGAGAGGAGGGAAGGCTAGGAGCAAGAGAGAGAGACAGGAGGAGCAAACGCAAGGGAGAGGAGAGGTGATTTGCAGGCGTGAGGTGGAGCAGAGGGGCCAAGGGGCAGGGGAGGGGGAAGTAAGCAAAGAACAGGAGGGGTGAAGATGTGTGACAGGGAGAGAGAGGGCACAGAGGGCAGTGAGATGGAGTGGCAGGACATGGCAGGGGGGGAGGAGGGTGAGACACATGTTCAGCGAGACCCAGAGCCGCCAGGGAGAGGTGGGCCAGGGATGGTGGCTGCAGGCCCATCATGTGTGTCGCAGCCCGTCCAGGTGCGACCCAGCGCAAAACGTATTTGTATACCGGTGCCAGCCGAGGAACGGAGGAGGGCTGTTAGATTCAGCCAGCAGGAAAACAACATCCTGCTGGCTAGTGTTTTGGAGCGGTATGAGGTGCTCTATGGCTGGCTGAGTACAAGCACCACTGTGGGCACACAGATACATGTGTGGGAGGAGATCCAGGAGGCCATAGCCCAGGCAAGGGGGCCAACCAGGGACCTGGATAGCCTTAGGAAAAGGTTTAATGATATTAAGCATGGTGTCCGTGCACACATGGTGGCGGAGCGGCGACATGCCATGGGCACCGGAGGGGGTGGTCCTTTTGCCCCAACCCTGACACCCCTGGAGCAGGAACTCACATACCATCTTGGACCAATCTACCTGCGTGGACTGCCTGAAGTGCTGGACACCGCCCATCCACAGGCAGGTAGGTCAGAGATATGTTACACATGTACAACTCACGGCCCAGTACATACCAGCCATGGACGGGAAGGTGGGGGCCTATGTCCTGAGAACACATGTGCCCTAACACAGGCAACTGGGGTCCACATATCCAGCAAAATATGGCTGTATAGGTACAGGGTGGGTGTGACAGGTACCTGGGGCTGCTTGCACAACAGCCAGAATCCTGGACGTCGTAGAGCACTGCACAGGTTTACAGAACCGGGTGGGGGGGGGCATCCTCCAGCCAGACAGAGTGCCACCCCCCCTTGACTATGCATGAGTGGGCCGGATGACTGTACATACAGGGTGGCACAATACACTCCACCCCATGAACCCAGCACATGCAGCAGCCATTTGTACTTGGCATATAGGTCACACAGAACAGCATACATCTGAAGCCAGGCAAACACCACTATATGACAGGGGGACACAGACAGGAGGGACATACAACTAGGCCACAAAACATTGACCTGGGGGGACCCACACACACCACCTATAACAGCTATGACGTGTGTATGACATTACCTGTCCAAAGACATATCCCAGACCAGTGACAGAGGAAGGGCTATCACACTGTGAGGGCAAGGTAGATGCAAACAAACCCCAATGACCACATCACACAGATGTCCAATACATCACACTCTGTCATTGTCCAACATACAGTGTGGATCCCCCACCCACTCTCACATGACATTGGGGTGCACATTGCCACAGCCGTACCAACTACACCTAGACAATACCCCACATCACCTGGGGCCATCATCTATACAGGTACTGCAGTGCCACAGACACATTTCCATGACCCCCACCCACGGTGCAACCACATGCCCAGAATCACTCCACCCATCCCCTGAATTAACCTACCACACACACTAAGTATGTGATAGCTGTCCACACACACCTCACAGTGGCTACCAAAGCAGCAGACCCCACACATGTCTGGCTAACCAGGACAAATGCTGCAACACCTGCCATCCATACCACTCAGGCCAATGCATACACATCGCTCACAAACACTATGACAGGCCACAATCCCTCTCAGGGCCCCCACACACACCCTGGCCACATGTAATGCTGAGCCCACATCCAAGGACACATGCACAGTGCATACCTAGTGCTGCATATAGTGGGGCCGCCAGTCTCAGCCCCATTCCCCCCAACTTCAAAGCAAATGTGACACAGCTCCACCAGTGTGAGAGGCCACCCCTCCCCCCTGTCAGGTACAGCAAACTGTACACACATGTGCTGTCCCCATTGTAGGTGCAGGAACAGCAGGTACAGGCATATACCACATTGCTGTTGGAGAGGATGTACCACACAGGTGTAGATATCTGACCTGCGCTAACTCATCCTTGCTGTGTACCCTGTTCTAACACCCAGATGACATCCAGGCCATGGAGGCATATGAGGAGGGGGATGTGCCGGCGCCAAAGGATGCCGAGAGGCCAGAGGCCGGTGAGTCTGGGGACGTGGACAGCACTGGCGGGGAGACCCCAGGAAACGTTGTGCTGCCCGAGGCAGAGGACAGGGCAGCGGATGCCGAAGCACAAGTGGGGGCCAGTAGTAGCAGCACATGGGTTGTGGAGGACGCAGAGACAGAGGGGAGTCACCACACAATGCATGCGCCGGGGACATCACGCGCCCAACACACCAGCATGGATACCATCTTTGCAGAGCTGTGGGCTCATACTGCCTCAGCAAAGCATGATGCGGAAGGTAGGCAACAGAATACACAACAAGCCCCCTGGGGGTTGACGTAACATCCACAATGACATTCCATGTGCCCCCTAATATGATGACACCATAGCACATAGTTCTGTATTTGTAGTGGGGGGTGCCATGTGCACTCCCCCCCCTTGTAGCATGTTCCAGCTGGTGTCATCATGCTAATGAGCTCATACATCCGCCTACTATTCACCACAAAATACCCCATGGAGACATACAGTGCTACACACCTATCCAAGATCACCTATACAGTTTACCCATCAGACCCCTCTTCCTGGGTAGTGGTACATAGCAAAGATAGTCAAGGTACTCAGTACTGTGTGTCAGGTTTAGAGTGAACAGCGCCCCCAGATATCTATCTGTGTGCCATGAATCCCCACATTATCTAACCTATCCCATACGACCAGTGCACAGATACAGCAGTGACACACTGAAGTGCAAAACAGTACCATGTGTCATATCTGTGATCACCACGACCCCCAGCAGGATCATTTCCTGGCTTGTGGATGGATCATGGGACACACAGAAGTAGACATGGTACTGCGTTGCTAGCCGTCGTATACATGATTGGTCAGCGGACTGGTCTGTTGGTATATGCCAGACATGTGCATGAGTCACGGTGGGGGGGGGGGGTGCAATACATGTCTCGCACATCACCTTGTGTCTCACCCACAGCCACTCGTCAGGTTCTGATGGGCATTCAGGAGGAGATGAGCCAGATGCGTACCACAGCTGAGGTGATGGCAGCGGCGCTACTGCGAATTGCAGATGCTCAAGAGGCCATGGCTGGGCGTTCCCAGCAGCCAGTCCCAGCCCCAGAGGCAGCACCATCAGAACCAGAACAACAGCATTGCTTGGGCCGTGGTCGCCATGGACGTGGGCGGCCACGCAGGTCTTGCTTGCTGGGAACAGGTCACTGTGTGCCAATAAAGATGACAAAACCTGATTATACCTATGTGCCCGTTTCCGGTGTTTGCCACTGTACTCCCCTGAGTACCCTGTCCCCCATATTGTCAACATGGTCACATGTGCCTCCCCATTTCCCTTAAGGGTGTGGTGTATGCACTACCACCAATCAACGCACAGACCTTATACCATGCCCTGTGTGCCATGAACCATGCCATGTGTGCACCTTCTACCTATGCATGGGGATATACCCTACCTCTCCAGTTAAGCAGTAATATGTTTATGGTTGTACATGTATGTTTTACGGATTGGTCACTCTCTCACACCCCATATCCTCTCCATTGCTTCATCCACATGTGTGCTATTCATTCTGACCCATACCAGGGGCTATGTGGCTGTTTAGCTGTAGATGTTTGTGTAAGACACAGGCAGACATAGGTAACTAGCTACAGTCAGTTGTTCACTCTGCCCCTGCGCCTGTAGTGAGCCTCTGATCCCCCTCCAGACCAACATCCTCCTGTCTTGGCCTCACCAGCTATCCCCCTGGGCAGCTCCTGGGTACAGCAGTCCATCTTATCCTTCCTGCCACATACCTGCTTCTGGCCATACCCCCTATTCCCCTACGAGCATGGTGCATCAGATATGCTGCCTACACATAACAGGCAGCAAGTATGTGTCCATAGCTGGTGGTACACACAGCAGTGCGGTACATCACAGGGGCATCAGGGGGCACTGATGGCTACGCACATGGTCAGATAGCACACATGAGTGTGGGGATGGTCCATGTATGTTACCGATGTCTAATACACATACACATAGGGATGAACACACATGTCCCATGCTCACATCAACACTCTGTCTATAAGGAAAACACATGACCAGTGTGATATATAACAAAACCTGTGTATTTACAGATATGGGTGATATGTACATGTAGACACATGTTGTGGCATGAGTGACACGGCACCACAGGACACGTGTGTGGCCTCCACGCTGCCCTATCAGGGGATGGCTGCCGAGATGCACCCCCCATGCCAGCTGCATGCTGCATGGGCATCTTGGCAGTCAGCCACTGAATAGCATCTGCTAGCCACCGCATTGTGCGGTCCTGTGCCCGCTGCCATTGTAGCACACCAAGCACTGCCACAGACAGTTCCTGGACACACCTGCCACCACATCTGCCCCAGGTGCCCGGAATCTGTGTGGTGGCATGTGCGTGGGACATGCCTATGGCACATAGTGGTGTCACTGCACCCACAGGGCCACCCTCTCCCCCCTCCACCTCCCCCCCAACCTTGCCCTCCCCCCTCCACACTCTCCTCCTCCTCTTCCACCTCCACCTCCTCCTGCATATCATCCTCCTACCCACCCACCGGTGCACCAGAGTGACCTTCACCTTCCCCTCCCTCCCACCCCACACCACCCTCCACCCAATCCGCTTCTGCAGAGTCGTCCTCCAGCTCCGCCCCTTCCTCCTCCACCATTGGCCGGGCAGGAGCTGCGGGCCCTGTTGTGTAGGTCCCAGATGTTGATGCCCATTCCCCGACAGCAATGGCCTCTGTTGGGGAAGACAGTCATTAGGACACCATCATGCCATTCCCATACCATATACACATTGTGTGGCCACACACAGGCTGTTGGCCCACTGTGACATGCTGTACATCCCTGCAGTAGCCGGAACACTCACCGTCATGTTCCTGTTGTGTCTTCCTTTGTAGGCGTTCCAGGACATCCTGGCAGTGCAGCCGCAACTCCCTTCCCTTCTTCTGAAGGTCCTCCACCTGGGAGGGGAATGCAATGGGTGGGAACATTAGGGGGAGGATATCTCTGGTGGATGGCCATCGCATATCACACATCACTGCAGGCAGCTGAGTGTTGCTGCTGCTCTGGCCAGTGGGTCCACTACTACCTGTTGGCAGCGCCACATGCATGTGTGGCTATGGGTCTGCCCAAGTGTGGGGTGCAAGCTATGTGTACTGTGTGCTACTCCCTGTCCCCCTTACACTGTTCCCACACCCTCCTTGCATGACATGGGTGCACCATACCATGTGCGTGGTGGTCACATTGGTCTCCAAAAGTGGGATTTCCAAACTCCCTGTATGCTGCGGCAGACACCTGTGTATTTGCCTCACCCACACACATCAGCTAACACACCCACCGTGGCACCATGAGCTCTCTACGGAAGATGTGCGACGTGTTCTGACCTCGCCCAGTGTTTGGGTGTGCCAGGCACATCAGCAGGGGCCACTACCATGACATCAGACCTACAACTCTACATCTGTGGTCAGGACTTAGGCCTCCTGTGAATATGGCAGTTGTGGCCGTATGCAACCATAGCATGCACAGAGCCACCTAGCTGAGCTATAGACCTATGTTATCCAGTCTAGGCCCTCCCATGGGTCGGGCAGAGCAGTGACACCCCAACAACTGCAGGTACACAGACACCAGCAGCTTTAACAGACCTCTGTAATCAGGTGTGGGTCTCCTGGTGTTTGGGCTCAGCAGTGCAACAACAACAGATGCAGGTACCCTGACACCAGGATATCAAACAGACCACAGCAATCACGTCTAGCTCTCCTGGGGATAGGGTGGATGTAAACACATGAACAGAAGCAAGTACCGTACCAACAGGATGTATAAATGACCTCTGTGATCAGATCAAGGCCTCCTGGGGGTAGGGTGGATTGGAACGCAGAAACAGCAGCAAGTACCATACCAACAGGATGTATAACTGACCTCTGTAATCAGATCAAGGCCTTCTGGGAGTAGGGTGGACGTAAACACATGAACTGTAGCCCCTACCATATCAACAGGATGTATAACTGACCTCTGTAATCAGATCAAGGCCTCCTGGGGGTAGGGTGGATAAAAACACAAGAACAGCAGCAACTTCCATACCTGCAGGATTTAAGCCTGACCTCTGTGAGCAGATAATGGCCTCATGGGGATAAGGCATACTTGCACACTGCAGCATCCACACCTACTTTCAGCACTGCCCGCACTTACCTCACGTGGGTGGTCAGCAATCCGATTAAAGCGCCTAGTGAAGCGGCGCCATGCCCTCCTGATGCAGTGGAGGTCTTGCCTCCTGGATGAACCAGGGAATAACTTGGTCTGCTTTGTGCAGATCAGGTTTGCCAGAACTTTTAAATCATGCCTGGTGAAGGCTGGCTGACATGATTGCCTCTCCATATTCATGGAAGTGACTGGTTTGCTGGCGCACGCATGCACACCGCACATGCGCGATGCCGCTGATGGCGCTGACGGCGTATACACTGCACATGCACGGTGGCGTGCTAACACGTGTTAATCCTAAGTTCATGCCAGCCCAGTGTTAGACTGAGCAAGCATGTAGCCTACTGGTTACTGCAATGACTGTGGAGACAGGGGGTGTGGGTTCAATTCCACAGTGGTATCATGTAATAAGGCTGTCTGAGGCATTACCCTTTACTTTAAATCAGTGCTGTCTGAGACATTTTCTTGTTTAATTTAAATTAGTGCTGCCAGCAAACACACCCTCACAGTGCCGTAACCTAAGGTGCCGCATAAGGCACCCTATAAGGCACTCCAGAGGGCACATTATAAAGTGCACTGTCCACCAAGGCACCTTATAAATTTCCCTATAGGGAGCCTTATAGGGTGCTTTATAGGGCACCTTAAGGTTACAGCACTCTGAGGGTGATTTTGTTGGCAGCACTAATTTAAATTAAAAAAGGAAATGCCTCAGATAGCCCTATCAAAAAAACACCACTGTGGGATCAAACCCATGATCTCTGCCTCTACAGGCAGTGAAGTAACCAGTGGGCTACATCTCCATAGCTAATAACAAACCCCTGGCTGGCTACAGAAAGAGTGCATATCACCAAACTGTCTGCTGTGGTTACGAGGATAGGGTTAACCCACCCGCACCCATGATGCACTGCACATGCAGATCAGCAGTCTACAGATGATCACAAGATGGGGTATGCACCCCCACAGCACCTCGGCCTGGTAGGGGAACTGACCATGTGTGTTACTGGCACAGAGTAGCAACAGACCGTCACATTGTGTGGGTACTGTGCTCACCCTGAGGGTGAGGTAGTGAGCCCAGTTCCAGGTCCGCAGCACCTGCCTTAACTGAGATAGGTTATACTGTAGGTCGCTACCAGTGCCAGTGTGTGATAGGTAGTACTGGCAGACACACCTAGGATACACTTGTGTCCATCTGTATTTCCCAGTCATGTCTAGCCCTTGTGGACTATGATGTACCCAGAATAGTGCATGTCCTGTGTGGGTGCCATGGTCACATGATTTAAGTGAAGAGGGGGGGGTGTTTGTACCCATAAGTGGATTATGTAGCACCACCCAACCCACCCTCTGGGGCTCAGGGTGGGAGACAGGATCTCTCACCAACAGATCCACATTCTACATCCCTCCAATGGTGGCAGTAGAGGGGACCATCAACCCCAGTCCTGCTGGGGAACCAGCACCCTACAGGGCAGTCAATACAGATCTGTATGCATCCCTAAAGGCCCAACAGCCTGACTCTCCATGAGGCTTTGGGTAGTGGAGCCTGTGGGTGCGGGTATTTATGCCCCTGTTGGCTGCTGCTCTAGGGCGAGGTTCCCAATTCCAGTCCTGGTGGGCCAAACACTGTTCAGGTTTTCATGCTGTTCCTAATGAATATGCATGAGATACATTTGCATACACTGGGGGCGGAGCATACAAATACAGCACAGGCATATTTATTAGGGACAGCATGACACCTGAATGGTGTTTGGCCCTCCAGGACTGCAGTTGGGAAACTCTGCTCCAGGGATTGCATCTGTTTCTGGTGTCTGTGCTCTGTAGGTTAAAATATAGGCGTTTCAGGCATGTTTCTTTTATCTGCAATAAAGGTTCCGTCTTTATTATCATGGTTTAGTACTGGGTACAGGGTTGGCAGGAGCCACAGCTGGAATTTGAAATGGTGATCTTCTACTCCTGAACACACTCGCTGTGTATACTGCACCACACAGACAGATCATTCCCTGGGGATACCATGATGTTTGTTGGACAGACCCTGTCTGTTGCAGTGCATGGCACCCACCTAAATGGGGCGTGGCCGTGGTCTGCTGCGGGCAGATGCCACTGCCCCCTCCGCCACCATGCTGACAAGCTCTTATGCTGGTGGTGCTGGTGGTGCGCAGTCCCAGGCCATCCAGTGTGCCAGTAGGCAGCTGCCTATGGTGTGGGTTCTCGGGTAGGGGTGCCTCCATGGACAAGTGCACTTCCCCCCGGCACCACCTGTCAATGTTATGTGCCTTTGTGGGTACCTGCTGGGTAATATCCCCTGTGACACTGTGGGACACACACTCGTGCCCATGTTGGACCCTCGTCAGTTGCTGTCTTGCTACTTTACAGTTTCGGCATTCCTATGTGTCACCTAGGCATCTGCCTAGCCCGCACTGTGCCACCAGCTGGACCACAGCATGTGCCACCTGCAGCCCCCTGTATCCCATTTACAACATCAGTACAGTTGCCCTTTCCTACATGCCCACTGTGCTGTTACTGCACATGTGCACGCCATAACAAACCTGCCCAATAAAAATGAGAAAAACCCTGATCAGCGCTATTTCAATGTGGGATCATTCACTTTCTAGGGGGACAGAGAATAAACCATTCCAAACATGATATCTTCATTTTTGTGCTTTGTCAGTGGTGTTGTTTTATGTTTATCATTATTATCACTATTGGCCAGCTTGGTTATTGGGATTTCAAATGTGGTTTTAGTCATTTTATATGTTTATTTGCCTTTTTGGTTCGTGCACATGTATCACTACTATCACTTTTCTGGGTTTCCCTGCCTTTGCTGTACATTGCTGACTGAAATTGTTTCTCTCTTCTGCCAATGTGCCTCTAGCGCGAGGTTTTCACTGGCGCTAATTTTCAGACCCTGATTTCACGGCGTTAGTGTGCATGGAGCCTCTCCCCGCCCACTCTCTGCCTATTGACTCCTTCTCTCCACCCTCTGGGAAGCCTTACTCCACCCTTCAGGCCCGGATTTCACAGAGTTAGTGTGCCTTAATGCCGCCACTGCGTTATCATGCGATAAGTGACGTTAGCGCGCGATAATGTTACATTATCATGCGATAATACCACCGCTGCGACATTAAGACGGTTTAGTAAACATACCCCTAAATCTTTATATAAATCTCGCTCTATATATTGCCACCTAAACCTCTAGAAACAAAAAAAATTTATTTGTGTGAGCTGAATGTTTGAGTTCTCTAAAGAACTGAGGTGCTTGCTTAGAGCCCTTTACTCAAAACTGTGTTTAAATGAATAATAACAGTTAAAAACAAACAAACAAACAATAAAATCAACAAAGAAAGGAATGCTTCAATTTTTCATAAAAGGAGAAAATCCCTTTATCCCTTAGTTAATTTAAAAGGTTTATTTCTTTAAATGAATCCTCTTCATCAAACCTTCGATCCTTGAAAATCAGTGCAACCTGCCGGCGTGGATAATGAATTGATTTGTAATGTAAATGACATAAAGTGCCCTCCCATCCAACATTTGTGAGTGTGTGTGTTTAATCTAAAATGTTTAAGTCTCAAAATGAGCTTCTCCATCAAAAGTCTCAATTCCATTTACATTTCTTGCATACGAGTCAATTTGTGCCTGACCCGTCTTATAAATCACTGCCAAGGAGTGCTGTATCGGTAACTCTCCACTCTTCCCTCCCCCATCTCCCACATATGCATAAGCTGCATTCAGAAAGGCAACTTCAGTCTCAGCATACACACAGTACACATACACATTTACACCCTACAACACTTGAGAAGAGGGAATGTGCTTTTATCTGTGATCCAGCAGCCAATAAGCACACGCCCTAAATTTGGACTAAATATACCAGCTACATGTCAGTCCCTACCATTAATACTATATCAGCTTCAAAATCTTGCAGTATCTTATTCCTATGCCTAACTGCTATTAGGGACGTATGCAACAAAACGTGATTATAATTTCTTCCTGTGGTCTGAATTAAACTTACGGTTAAGGAATTTGTCATTTAGGGGCTAGATTTATAAAGGAATTTTTGCATGTAACAGGCCTTTTGTAAAATTGCCCCCAGGGATTATGGAGCATGTTTAATAAAGCCTGCACCGGTAACACTCGGGTGGGCCACATTACCAGCCTGGAGAGCTGTGCTAACTTCAGGAAGGCTGTGCAGGCCTCCCTCTGCACCTTGCAAATACACAGCACCTCACAAACTAGGATGCTGGCGCCCTTAATGTCACCCATTCAGGTGGCGTTCGGTGCACCCACACTAAGGGCAGCAAGCACGGTTAGCACAAGCTGCAAAATGTCCGCACTAACCACAACTCGCTGTCAATGTCTCTGCCCAGTCCTCACCCCATCGTGCACTACCCATTAGCGCTGCACGTTTAGCACAGGGGCTATGCTATTTTTTAGTGTGCCACTCAGACTGCATGCTAAAGCTTACGCTACCAAGTAATGCACTTTAGTGAACAGGCCCCTATGTGCGTAAAATTTATCCAGAGAGTTATCTGGATAGCAAACTGAATATTCCCGCCCTCCAGTTAGCTCCAGGGCTGACCGCTCTCCATGTATATCAGCACAGTTTGCTATGTGAATACTGGCACCGGATAAAATTATTTTATTTACATGCTGCGGTTATTTGTTTGTTTGTTTGTTTTAAATATGACCTGCTGAGTTTAAATATTGAATGCTTAGTTTTAAAGTGAAACAAACTATGTCTAATATTTTAATAATTGGGTTACTTAATATTTTTTTAATTCAAATGCATTTATTCATTAAAACAGAACAAAATCCAGTGCAAAATATCTCAAAAAAGAAGATCTCAAACTAAAAGGAGAAAAACAAAAGCCAAACACAAATATATGTTTAACACTCTCCTAGACAAATACATGTACACTGATTTCCTGCACAAACACGCTTATAAAGATACTGCATATACAATACATAAAGTAAATATTAACCAGGAGAAATAACTGAAAAATAAAAACCCCTAAAAAGATAAACTAAAGAAAGAACCCTACTCAGCCCTAGTTTCTCTCTGTGCCAACCAGCTGTTCAAACACTGAGGTAAACCTACAATGGTACCCAAATGGCTTGTGTTTTGACTGACCTACCTAGGATTACCAATTGGCTGGTTTTCAGCCAACCTGGCCGGTTTTATATGACCAGGTCGGCTGCTGGCAGAGATCTAAGACCTGCCCTTGAAAATCCATTTTTTTGTTCCGGCTGCAAGTGGTCAGAGCAGAAAACTGGCTTTTCATCTGGGGTCCTTGTTCCCACCAGCGCAGCCTCACCTTCTCCTCCGCTGTCAGTCCCTTCCTGCCTCCCCCTTCCCCTTGCAGCCGTGGCTCCTGCTTCTTACAGAGCAGCGGCTGCAATAACACTAATTTAAAAGCAAAACTAAACTGGTGCAGAGCCCTCTGGCCCTATGGAACCCCGGCTGAAGCATCCCACCCCCTGGAGCGTCACTTCCTTCTGAGCACGGGATTTTGCAGCAGAGATCCCATAGGTCCAGAGGGCTCCACACCGGTTTCGTTTTGTTTTTAAATTAGCGTTATTGCAGCTGTTGCTCTGTAAGAAGCAGGAGCCGTGGCTGCAAGGGGAAGGAGGTGGCAGGAAGGGACTGACACGGGGGGAAGGTGAAGGTAGGATGTGAACATGCAACAGTGCAAACATCAGAAATACATGCCCAAAAGCAGCAGTATCTGTCCACACAAATGTGCACAATGTTAGAGACCTATGATGGTGTAGTTGGATATGTATTAGTGCTGTTTGCACTGCAGCATGCCCCCAATCCGAGGGTCCCCCATTATTGACAGGGACATGCCCAGCTATGTTGATGCAGAGCAGCTTTTCAGAATACATTCACACTGGCTCCTGATGATACTGTGGCCAGGCATACATCCCCCCCTCCCCGAGTTGTGGATCAGCACACTAGGTCCTCCCCCATACCACACACACCCCCATACCATATGCACACGAACACTCTTGCTCACAGTCACAAATAACATACCTCTGCCAATACCATGCCCTGCACCTATAAACAACTGCTGGTAAGACATAATGGCATGACATCTCAGGATAACACATCTACTCTGCATTTCTCTGTCAAATATGATTCAGCTCCATACTACCTCACATACCTCCCTACATCTACATTCCCATTTTTCTGAACACTGGAATTATTAATTTTATTAACTACCTCCAAAGGAACTCAAAAAAACATAACACTTGGTTTAAACCTGAGCTAAAACAAATTTAAAAAAAGAACTACGCAAAACAGAGCGCAAATGGCGTAACACCAAATCCCCCACACATAAAACACAATACATGGCCACTCTAAAACTTTACCAGGACACAATAAATAAGCTTAAAAAAGAACATTACACCAATATTCTATCAAAATCCATCAACCGACCTAGAGAATTCTTTCAAATCATCAAATCATTAACCAACAACAACACAAACAACAAATCCACAGATTCCCACACAGACCCTCAAACACTGGCAAATTTCTATAAGACCAAAAATCCCAACAAATTCCTACCCAGCACATCCCAGAACCCCTACTTACTACATTAAATCACACATGGTCCACGTTCTCCCCTACAACTAACAATACCCTGGAGAACATCATCACAAAAGTAAACACTACAACATCACACCTTGACCCTTGTCCAGTAAGCTGGATCAAGGCTACGAAAACTGAACTCACCCCAATAATACTGTCCATTATCAATACATCCGAAAAACTTGGGTACATGCTACCTTCACTTAACCATGCAATAATACGTCCAATGTTGAAGAACAATGCAATGGACAAAAATAGCCAATCATCCTACAGACCAATTTCCAGCCTCCCACTACTAACCAAATTAATTGAAAAAGCTATTTTCATTCAACTACAGGACCACATAGACTCTTATGCCCCCCTAGATGAACAACAATATGGCTTCAGACCATACTATGGCACTGATACCCTCCCCATTGTCCTCTTTGACTGTATTTTAAGATGCATTGACAACACTGAAAATGTGTATCTCCTTTTATTCCTAGACATTTCCTCAGCCTTTGACAGTGTGAACCATCACATCATGCTATCTAGGCTATTACACATAGGAATTAACAACACAGTATTCCAATGGTTTAAATCATACCTATCAGATAGAACCCAACAAGTTAAAATAGGCAATACTACCTCCAATATCTACAACCAAGAACAGGGCTCAGCGCTTTTCGCACTATTGTTCAACGTTTACCTCCAGCCCATGTGTACTATATTTAAAAAATTCAATATATCATACCACATATATGCGGATGATATAATATTATATCTCCAATCCAAAATTAATAATCTTCCAATCCAACAAATCACCGACTGCTTCACGGAACTAATCAATTGGCTATCATCCCACAATCTTAAAATCAACCTCAATTAAACAGAGGCCCTTTTTATAACACGGAATCAAAACTTCTGACCACCTTCTGTCATTAAAATACACGACACAACTATAATCATCAAAGACAAGATAAAATACCTTGGGGTTATCCTTGATCACACGCTAAACATGGACTCATTCATAAAGCACACAACAAAAAAAATATATTATAAACTGAGACTACTAAAGTAGTTATACCCAATCCTTCACCCGAACGACTTCAAATCAGTACTTAAAGCAATTGTCACCCCACACTTTTACTATGCAAACTCCATACTCCACGGATTGCCTAAACTGCACAACATATAGCTGTCAGAATAACAGCGAATGTCAATCCAGTGGACCATATAACCCCAATACTAGTGGACTTACACTGGCTCCTTATACATTACCGCACCCAGAACAAAATAATCCTAACCACTTTTAAACATATTAATGACATTTCCCCATCCCACCTGTCCACTCTCATCACTAGCGAAAAGACCTCTCGCACCCGAGACTGTAATCAAAACAAACTTACAACAGCACCAGACTTCAGAAAGTCCAAAAATATCACAAACAATACAGCATTTACCCACTGCGCTCCCACTCTGTGGAACAAACTCCCAGACAGCTTAAGAGCCGCAAAAGACCTATCCACCTTCTGAAAAACCCTTAAAACCTACTTTTTCATACAACACTTTTGCTCTATTAGATAAAATCCTAACGTCACACAGGACTGCCCCACCAATTTAGTTAGTTCCACCCTCAGATTGACCACATCTATAACACAAGACAAACTCACAATGTATATAGTTAAAACATCTTGTTTTATTGTTATAACTGTACATAGCTGATAATGTTCCAAACTGTACTTATTTATATTGTTACATGTAAACTGAATTTGTATACGTTGTACAATTCATTGCTGTTCCCTGTAAACCGCAATTGATTTTAAGAAACTGCGGTATAAAAATGTAAAATAAATAAATAAATATTAGGGAAACTTAGAATAGCCCCTTTAGCACAAACAGCAAATGTCAGCATAGCCAGAATAAAGCGTTGTTGCTCATCTTTAACAGGTGATCTCTGGGAACAGCAGGAATCAATCTTCACATATGGGCAACGTCAGTACCGACGGATCCCACATGAGAACACTCCCCAGCATCCAAATGGAAAGTTTTTGGGAGCAGTCCACTGTGCCTGTGCATCTGCCTTTCCGCCTTCCCAATTCCTCTCTTCTGTTGAGTTTGAAGCTGAGAGAGGAAAAAATAGAGTCTACCTCACAACTCCTAGGGGAGGAAGGTGGGTTGGGACGTCTGATTCCAGCTATTCCCGGAGATCACCTGTTACAGGTGAATAACAATTCTATCTCCAGAACAAGCATAAATGTAGTCTTCACATATGGGACTCACTAGCTCTCAGGTACCAGACTAGAAGCAGGTAGCAATGGTATCCCCAAGGCTAAACAATAGAGCCAATAAGGAGTGGATACAAGGTGGCCCTGTTGTACTTGACTGCAGTTGGCTAGACCACCTCTAATAGAAGTCTAGGGCCAGGAAGAAATCCGGGACACAGGGTAGGAGTTGTATTTAAGTCCCAAAAAGATGTTGGAGTACAGCCTGGCGAAAGACAGCATCTCGACTGGAGTTCCTGTCTAGGCAGTAGTGAGCAGCAAAGGTATGAATGGAGGTCCAGGTAGCTGCTCAACAGATCTCATCAACAGAGATGGAATGGAGGTTGACAACTAAGGTTGCCATGGCTCTCATGTTATGGACGGTGATGTGAACCTTGAGGGACAGTCCTGCCTGTGCATAGGCAAAAGAAATGTGGTCCGCTATCTATTTGGAAAGGGTGCACTTTGTCACTGGAAGTCCAAGGCGACTTGTATCAAAGTAAATGAATAGTTGTGAGGATTTCCTGTGAGCCTTGGTTCTGTCCAAGTAGATAGCCAATGCTCGTTTGCAGTCCAAGAGTGTATAGCGCTGCTTCAGCCCGAGAGGCATATGGTCTTGGGAAGAAGACCGGTAGGATAACCGACTGTTTTAGGTGGAAGGCTGAAACCACTTTTGGAAGGAAGTGCAGATAGATACGGAACACCATCTTGTCATGGTGGAATCGAGTGTATGGAGGATCCGCTACTAAAGCTTGCAGTTTGATGATGCGGCAAGCTGAGGTCAAAATGATGAGGAAGATTATATTCCACGTCAGAAACTTCAATGAAGCAGTGGCTAAAGGCTCAAAGGGAAACTTTAGAAGCTGCGCTAGAACCACATTGAGGTCCTAGGCCTCAGGTGGTGGTTTGATAGGTGGTTTGGACAGCAGGAGACCTCACATAAAAAGTTGCACCAAGGGGTGCGAAGAAATACGTTGCCTGTCTAGAGTCTTGTAATAAGCTGTAATGGCACTAAGATGAACTCTGACTGAGTTGGTTTGAGACTTGCAGAGGGCAAGTGGAGGAGATATTGTAGAAGAAATTCCATTGGGCAGGTAGAGGGGTCAGTTTGCTTTGGGGAACACCAGAGTGTGAACCTTTGCCATTTGAAGGCATATGAATGTCTGGTGGACGGTTTGCATGATACAAGCAGGATATTCTTGATCTGTTGAGTGAAGTCTAGGTCAGCAAAGAATAGATCTTCAGCAGTCATGCCATGAGGCAGAATGCCTGTGGATTGGGATGGAGAAGCATCCCGTGATCCTGAGAGAGGAGACTGGATGCGTGATCCAGGCTGAGAGGTTGAGTCTGCACTAGTCAAAGCAGCAGAGAAAACCACGGCTGATGGGGCCAGTAAGGGGCTATGAAGATCAAGGAGCCCTTGTTGGCCTGTAGTTTGAATAGGGTCTTGTGTATCAAGGGGATGGGCAGGAATTCATAGTGCAGACCTTGTTCCCAATAGAGAAGGAAAACATCCATCACCTGTCTGTACAGGGAGGGAAGCCATGAGTAGAACAGTGAAAGTTGTGTGTTCTCCTGGATAGAAAACAGATCTATGAATGGGGTCTTCCAAATGGGGAAGATCCAGGATGTTTTTTTTTTATTTAAGGTTCGCTTGTGTGGACCTAGGATACAGCTGAGTCTGTCTGCAAGGAGGTTGAGTTCACCCGGAAGATACACTGCTCGGAAGTGAATTCAGTGTGCAATTGAGAAGAACCAGAAGTGAAGCACTTCCTGGCAGAAGGGATAAGATCCTGTTCCTCCCTGCTTGTTCACATAGAATATGGCCACCTGGTTGTATGTTCTGACTAAGACCTGTCGACCCGAGAGTTGGAGTTGAAAAACAGGAAGGACGTTTGTAAGTGCACATAGTTCCAGGAGGTTTATCTGTAACAGAGATTCCTGGTGTGTCCACAGCTCTTGTGTGGTAATATTGTTCAAATGTGCTCCCCAACTGAGCTTGGAGGCATCCGTTGTCAAGGTGCATTGAGGTGGGTCATCTTTAGACCCCCTGAGTATATTTTGAGGAGCGCAGCACCACTGAAGGGATCTGACAAGTGGAGGGGTGATGCATATTTTGTCTGAGGGACGCCCGGTTGCCTGTTCCATTGAGACAAAAGAATCCATTGGGCTTGTCGGATGTGCAGGTGGGCATAGGGGACTACATGGACTGTGGAGGCCATGTGCCCCAAAAGGCATAGCATCTCTCAAGCTTTTACGCAGCTGTGTTTTTGTACTTTGTTGGTCAGCTCTCTGAACCGGGTAGAGGGATCCAAAGGAAGGAAAGCTCTGACCTGTTGAGTGTTCAGAAGTGCTCCAATGGAGGAGCGCTCGTGAGCCCAATGAACATGGCCACGAAGTAAGTGAGCTCTCCAACCTTCAATGAAGGATGCGGGGATGGAGAAAGTTTCAAGAGATGGGAGATAGATTTCAATATGCCTGATTGAAATTTAAACAGTTCTGACACCCTGACGAATTTAAAGCGGGCATGCCTGCAACTCCTGAATAGAGATTTCACAGCTACAGCAACAGCGGCTCTAGTGTATACATTCCAACACTGCTTTACCTCACCGAGCAAGACTGCACTCATGCTAAAACTTCCCGGCTCTCCCAAAGTAGATCTAGCTGAAGGGTAAGATGACTTTGACTCCTGATTCTGACAATTTTCGTTGGGGAGCGTGAATCAGAAGCCCGAGCGCCCTGGGGGTTAGTCGGAGCATGTCAGAATTGTTAAGTCTAATGTGATGTCCCTAGAGAGGAGAGATTCCTTACTGATCGGGAAGAGATAGGCTGTTTTAAGGATTCTCTTCCTTGGGGAGAATGGGATGGGAGTTTACGGCAATAGCGCCCGATAGGAGAAGTACCCACAGCCATTGTGGTCCCCTTGTGGTGTTGGAACGCAAGGTGGAACGCAGGAGGTGACGGGAAAGTATGTGACACACATCAGTGCAGCGCATCACACTCGAGCTGTGGAGATACCAGAATAGAGGGCTTACTGATGGATTTCCAGGACCTTTGCCTAATAATTTGCTTGAAGCTGAAGCTACCCCTGGGAGATCCAGAATGGGTCTTGCAGATTTGCATCTTCCGCAGAATCAGCGATCGCTAATATGGCCACTCCAAAATCTTAGGCATCCTCGTTATCTAAGTTTGCTAGATCTGCAGACTCACCACCGACTGCCCCTTCAAATACATTGGAGGGAGCTTCTCCATCAAAAAACAACCCGGCGGGGCCACTTTCTCCCGTTATGAAAGCAGATTTTATGGAAATTCTAAAGGAGATTAAGCTCTTCCGACAAGACTTCACTAACGCAGTGAATGAGATTCGGGTGGACCTTAAATCACTCGATGACAGGGTCACACAAAACGAGATTAATATCGGTGAGCAAATGGACTCGACTGTTGCTTTCAAGTCAAAATTTCAGAAACTGGACCAACTTATGAAAGATCTTAAGGAAAGGCAAGATGAAATGGAAAATCGCCAACGACATAACAACATCAGAGTGTTTGGGCTAGCTGAACGGCCAGGTGAGCAGGAGAACACTACAGCTCTAATTCAGGAACTGTATGCATTTTGTGTGCCGAATGCCTCAAATCCGGTCTAGTTGGAAAGGGCTCACTGTAGTTCTGGGGCTTGAAGGAAGTCTAGTGCTCAACCACGTGCAATTATCATCTGTTTCAGCTTCTTTGAAGATAAAATGGCTCTAATGCGAAGTGTTAGAGGCAAATGATCTTTGGTCTTTAAAGGGAAAGAGATCCAGATATATCACGATCTTTCTCAATACACCCTGGAGTGACGCAGAAGTTTCAGGTCCTTAACACAGGCACTGCAGAAGCAGGCGATTCCATACCACTGGGGTTTCCCCTTTGCCTTAATCTTTGATTGGAACAACACTACTAAAAGAATTTCGGAGCTGACGGCGTCAATGGAGTTTTTGGACCTGCTGGAGCATGGCGAGTGGCCCTTAAGTCAGAGAAGCAAGAATGGAGACTGGGAGGTCTCGGTGCCTAAGAGGCGCAAAGTTCCTAGATCCTGCAGATCCTCAAGTTCTGAGCATGAACCAAATCCACAAAAAGAGATGGACATCACAGCTCCACCATGAGTATTATTTGCTGACATATTCTTGATGTAGCTTATCTCTGAGGGAGCTTACCCCTTCTAAATCCTGTCAAGATTGTTAGTGTATACTGTTATTAGAAGGTGGGGAGGTTAAATTAAAACAGGTAAGATATGAATGATAAGAGTTACTGAGGGTGTGGAGGGAGGGAATCGGGGAGAATAAAGGGAGTGGGGGATTTTGGAGAAAAGGAGCCAAAGAGGTGCAGGGTAGGGATTGAGGCATGTTAAAAGATATTGTAACCTGCATAATGAAATATGGTAATACTGGGAGGTGAGGAATGTTCAATGTTTTCCTATACCTTTACATAATGCCTTCTCTAGGGATACCTAGAGTGCTGCCAACTTGGAGATGTTTACATGTTTGCTTTACTTCCTGCATATATAGGAATGTTCCGGGGGAGGGGGAGGGGATAAGTTGGGGTAGGGTGGCGGGGATGGGGATTCTGACCCTTGTTACAGACAACTAACTTTGCGAGATGAGGATAATGTCTCTGTTCCTAAGCTTCTGCATAAAGGGAAGGACAGACGAGATTGGAGAGAATTTTTCTTTCTTAAATGGAGAGGATATGTTTTTCAAGGTCTGGGGAGTGCATTTATGCAGATGAACTTATTGAGGGGGAATGATTAAGGCTATTTCATGGACTGTGCACGGACTTAATAATCCATGCAAAAGAAGGAGTGTTCTGGATCAGTTGTCCAGAGAGAAAGCCGAGATAATCTTTCTGCAGGAAACTCATTTTTCCCAGCAAGATCATTTTGATGCTGCTAGAGGGAAGTTTCCACAAATACACCTGGCTAATTTCTCCTCAAGAAGGAGAGGGATGGCTATTCTTTTCTCTTCCTCTTGCCCCTTTCAGCTTATAAATCAATTTATAGATCCGGATGGCCATTTTCTGATTTTGCTAGGTACTATACAAGAGGTTACTTTGACCTTAGTGAATGTCTACCTCCCTCCAGCTTTGGTGGGAAGTTCTTTGCAGGAGCTTTTTAAGACTCTTCAGAAGTTCCATCAAGGAGAAATACTCGTAGGAGGTGACTTTAACTGTATGAGATCTGAGTTGGATCGCTCCGGGACCCGTATTTCAGGGGTTACTCAGCTGAAAGGTCTAGAGGAATGGGTAGCACATTTTGATCTCTGTGATGTTTGGAGGCAGCTGCATGGATTGGAAAGGGACTATACTTTTTATTCCAGGGTACATAATTGTCACTTCAAATTGATATGTGGCTTTTGTCACGATCAGGGATCTCATGGCTGACGCAGGCATCCATTGGGACCATGGGCCCTTCAGACCACATCACACTATTGGTCTCTCCCTGGGAGAGATTGAGTCACCACTACACAGATGGTCCTTACCCCACGGATTACTGCTAAAATGAGAGTTTACCTCAGAGGTGAGGAAAGGCTGGCCGGAATATCTCGCTTTTAACAACACTCAGGATATATCCAGGGCTCTCCTATGAGAGGCTGGGAAAGCAGTTCTACGGGGACAGCTCATTTCTTTGTCGAGCACCCATAAGAAGATGTTGGGGCCCGTCAGGAGGAATTGCGGTGGGAGATTGTCGATCTAGAAAAAAAAAGCATAAAAGGGGAGGGGGTTCCTGAGTTTGGAAGGTGTTGACTCGCCATAGGGGAGAGTTGGCGGCCCTGGAGTCTGAAAGGGATGCCTCGCTTTTCCTACAAAAGAGACAACGTTTTTACGAGCAGGGGAATAAAGCGGGGAAATTGCTGATGTGGCAATTGAAATGGCAGCGGCAACGGCATAAAATTAGAGCGATCAAATCTCCACAAGGTCAAGTCTTGCATAGCTCTAGAGACATCGTGACAACCTTCGCAAAGTTTTATGAGCAGTTGTATACTAGCGAGACATTCGCAAAGGCCACAACAATACAAGAATGGCTAAGGGAGGCCTCTCTTCCCCAGCTTTCACCTGAGGGTCGAGAGAGCTTGGATCGTCCCTTTACCCCAGAGGAGGTGCTTTATGTAATTAGGAACCTAAAAGCTGCAAAAGCAGCAGGCCCAGATTTTCTGCCGGCAGAGGTCTATAAGGTGTTTCCGGATTTGTTGGCCCCGATCCTGTTGACTGTTTTTAATGAGATTCTCTCCAAACAAACACTACCATCATCCTTTTATCAGGCGTCTATTATAGTGATTCCCAAAGCAAATAAAGACCAGCTTCAGTGTTCTAACTACCGACCGATTTCTTTGTTAAATATAGATTACAAAATTTTTACTAAATTATTAGCTAATCATTTAGCCTCCTTAATTCCAGATATTGTTTATCCAAATCAAACTGGCTTCATAAAGAACAGATATGGGTTCAAAAACGCGCGAAGGCTAATAAATGTGTTACATGGCCTCAGATCTAAAGTCGGTTCCTTTGGAATCCTCTCGTTAGACACAGAGAAAGCTTTCGACAAATTAGAATGGCCATATCTCTTGGAGGTTCTAAAAGCGTTCAGCTTAGGGCTCTCCTTTCGCATGTGGATAGCATCAATATATGTTTGCCCGCGAGCGTCGGTGTCAATTAATGGGTTCAGCTCTCTATCTTTTTTACTGGGCAGAGGCACGAGGCAGGGGTGTCCACTCTCTCCCTTACTGTTCGCCCTGGCGATGGAGCCTTTAGCGGCCCATATCAGGATACAAGCAGAAGAATTTGGTATTCCGTTAGGATCAGATTGGCATTCTATCTCGCTATACGTGGATGATACGTTGATCTACCTCTGGGACCCTTCCAATACCCTTCCTGTAGTGAGAACTATATTGGAGCGCTTTTCTCGAGTATCTGGATTTACAGTAAATATGAAGAAGTCAACATTACTCAATTGTTTATCTAGGTCATCATCTAGTTCCCTGAGTTTTCCTGGAGGATTTCCAGTGGTTGATCAATTCTGATATTTGGGTATCAACATACACAGGGATATCTCGAAGCTGTACATGCTGAATTACACTCCCCTCCTGAAAGTGATCAAACAAGACATGGACCGATGGGGTTCATGTTCAGTTTCTTGGTTAGGACGGCTAAACACTTAAGATGTTGGTGTTACTGAAGCTGCTATTTCTATTTATGCAATTACCTATTTCCCTTCCTAGATCATATTTTAAGTCTCTTAGACAAGCGATAATGCAGTTTCTCTGGAAAGGTAACTGCCCTTTAATATGTTGGAAGATTCTTACAATCCCAAAAGAATACAGAGGGATGGGTTTATCGGATCCAGAGCTATATTACTCCTGTATTTGTCTGCGATCTCTACTGTTGTGGAGAATTAATGCTGATGCAGATTGGACGGCCATGGAAAGAGACTGGATGAAGCCGATTCCGTTAGAAGCCATGCCCTTCCTAGGGGAAGCAGTAGAGGTGGCAAGGGTTAAGGAACATCTATTTATTGGTCCATGCTGGTCGGCTTGGCAGAAGCTCAAAAGGCAGCCTGGCACAACAGTATCACAGTCACCTTACATAATTTTAGGTGCTTTGGGATTTATTAGGAGCTTGAGAGGGGGAGGGAGTTCGAAGCTTGCCAAGATGAGAATATCCTCCTTGTTTGAAGGTTCATGCCCGTTGACTAAGGAGAGGTTAGAGGAATGCTTGGGGCTTCCTCTTTCCCAATTCCAATTCTTTCAGTTCCGTCACTGTTTGAACACCCAGTTCTCTAAATCCGCGCTAGCAAGGAAACCTAGACAGTGGGAACTGGTCCTTTTTGAATCTAGGCGACTGCCCGCTTTCATTGCACGACTGTACTGGGCTATTACAGAGGACTCCCCCATTCTGTCAACTTTGAAGCTGCCACAGAGGAGATGGGAGAAGACTCTTCCAGAGAAGGAGCAAGATTTTTGGATAGAAGTGTATCAATATTCACACTCGTGTTCGATATCACTAGGGTTAATACTCAACTGAGAATTTTGTATCATCTTTCAATAACGCCGTTGGACCTTTTTTGCTGGAAGAGAGCGGATGATCCTCTTTGCTGGCGAATGTGTGGCTGTCGAGGAAATTTTGTCCACATGTGGTGGTCCTGTCCGCGTATTCAAAGTTTTTGGAGGAAAATATTTGGATACATCACAGGTAACCTATCATTAAATTTCCCCTTCGGCATAGAGACGTGTATACTGGGAGTTCTCCTGAGGAGACCGGAAGTGCCCCACTGCGTCGTTTGGTCCAGACATTATTACTAGCGGCTAGATTGGTGATAGCTCGCTTATGGAAGCGCAGTAGGGCTCTGTCTTTCTCAGAATGGCGATCTAAAAGTTGGGAAATAAACTGCTTAGATAAGATTACAGCCTCAGTATGGGGCCTTCCTTTTCAAGGGGAGGAGCTATGGCAGATAGTTTTCCAGGACGACATCAGGAGGTTGGCAAATCCAGTTCTCTCCTAGTTAGATAAGCAGAAGAAGCCTATAATTTCTCTGCAGTCTCTACTCATTACTTAGTTGGTCTTGTTAGAGTGAGGGAGGGCGATATCATTGAGGGGATGAGTTCAAAGTCTCTGTTACAGTACATTGGATGAATGTGGTTTGATGCTTTGTCTCTCTTCTCTTTATACTTCGGTCTTTTCCGCTCCTTTCCCTGCTTCTCTTTTTCTTTTCTTATCTTCTTCTTCTCTTACCTTCCCTTTCTTATTTCCTATTATTTCCTCCTAGGATTAGTTGGGTCGGGGGGGAGGGGGATGGGTAGGGAGGGAGGAGGGGTGGTTTCAGTGTGTTGATCCTGTGTCCTCAATATAACTTTGAGTTCTTAGTCGCTCAGATATGAATGAGGGGAAAGAAAGTAAGCTGAGCGGGGGGGGGGGGGGCTTAGTTACTTAGTTAATTATTTACTTATGACTAAAGGGAGGGGGCAGCTGATTTCTGCAGCCTTTCGCCAGAGTTGATGTTCCCATACTGTTTGTACCATATTGTATGAATCTAGTTAATGGAAGTTTTATGGTATTGCACAAAATTGTCTGGTAAGGTTCTTGTATTGTTCTGTAATGTTCTGTATTGCATGGTTTTCTTAAGGTACTGTTACCAGCATGGGATGTTCAAGAGTATTCCTATTCTGTTCACCCGGTGGGGCAGGCTCTGGGATTTCATATGTTAATGACTTTTCTGAAGCTGTTTGATCTGTTTTGGATGTATTGCATTTGAAGCTGCTCAATAAAATTTGATACATAAAAAAAAAAGAAGTGCTCCAATGAACTCAAGCCCCTAGGTTGACACCAGGTGCGACTTGGGAAAGTTTAAGATGAATCCTAGATGTTGAAGCACAGTTATGGTGCAATGAAGGAAGAGCTTTACCTCTTGTGGGGTTTCTCCCCTGATTAGCCAATCGTCCAAGAAGGGGAAGACAAAGACCCCCAAAATGTGAAGGTAGGCTGCAACCACTGACATGCATTTTGTGAATACCTGGGGTACAGAGGCTAAGCTGAAGGGGAGCACCCAATATTGCTAGTAGTTTTAGTGGAACCAAAAATGCAGATACTGTCTCTTTTGAGGGTTTATCAGTAAATATGTGTATGCCTCTTTGAGGTCTAGAGAACATAGCCAGTCGTTCCTCTGAAGGTATGGCAGGAGCGTACCGAGGGAAATCATTTTGAATTTTTCTCGAACAAAGAATTTGTTTAGGTCCCTTAGAGGGGTCTGCTGTCTTTCTGGAGAGGTGTTTGAGAGTGAGATCATCTATCTCAATCTGTCCGGCCTTTTCCCGCCAACCCTTTCCAAAGAGGTTTTCTTCAGAGCAGAGAATATTGGCCAGTCTGTCTTGGACCCACAAGCACCGATTCAGACCACTGAGGCTCTGCTAGTTGACTCAAAGGCATTGAAAGACGCTCTGGTTAAGAAATTTGGATGTATTTTGATTCTGCCTGATTAGGGCTCAGAATGCATTATTTTTGTCATCAGGAATGAGAGGTGCAAAGTCCTCTAAATTCCTGGATAGATTCTTTAGGAACATGCCCATGTAGAGCATGTAGGAAGTAATTCTAGAGGTGAGCATGCATGCTTGAAAACATCTACACCCAAAGGCATCAAGAATTCTTGCATGTTTGTCTGGAGGCATGGAGGGGTTATTCTTAGAACTGTTGATGCGGCGCATCACCGATTCTACCACCATAGAGTGATGTGGGAGTTGAGGCTTCTGAAAGACTGGGCATGCTGGAACTTGTTACATGGTACTGAGTCATTTGCTGATAGGCAGAACCATTAGAGGAGCCTCCCACATATGGAGCATTAGATCCTGCAAGATGTGATGCACCGGTAAAGTGGCAGTCTCCTTAGGTGCTGAGGGATATTGGAGGATTTCCAATTCCTCTGCCCTCTGTTCTGTTTCCAATGCCACAGTAATTTGTAGGCCTGCTGCCATGTCCCAAATGAAGTCTTGGAAAGACATATCCTCTGGCGGGGATCAATGCTGCTTCTGAGGAGGTGAAGGATCAGAAGGAATGTCCTGACTTTCTCGGGAGTCCTCTGATGCCTCATCAGAATCGGAGGAAGTGGAGTCAGAGTCTGACAAGAAATCGAACTATCAATGATCATGATAATTCCCCAATGTCGAGGATCAACGTTGATACCGATGATCGGTTGGTGTGGAATCAGGAACCTGCTGGGTACCGACGATGTCCATTGGTTCTGATGGGGAGCATTAGAGGGAGAGGATCCCCCAATGCAGGTTAGAGTGTCAGCATCGGCCCCAGAACTGGTGTCTATAGGCAGGGTGCCGTTTCCTGCACTGCTGGAGCTGTCGGTATCGAGACTGCCAGGAGTGCGGCCAAACTCCTCCTAATAGCCAATATGCACTGGTTGAGAGAGCTGACCAATACCTGGGTAGAATCACGTACGGGGCTTTGAGCCACCATCCCAGAGAATGGAACCAGTAGCTCTCTGGAGGTCAATGCCTGGGGAGCTTCTTGGAGCCCCTCTTGTGCTTTAGAGGACAGGTCCTCCCATTGGGGCTGTTTGGCAGGCCAGTCAGGATCTGACGTGCCTTTCGGTGAGTCTCAATCGCAATGAAGGGACTTATCTCTAGAATCATTATCAGTCCTTGATGCCGATGCCGATGATTTAGACTTGATTTTGTGTTGTACTTTGAAGAGATCTGAGAACCATGAGAGGAGGCCAATGTCCTCAACGATATGGAAGTCACTGAAATCTAGTCTGGGGCAAATAAAGAACCATACTATCTGGCTCTGTTCTTTATGCCTCTTTTTGTCATTTGCTGGCACCAAGGACAATCATTTGACTGTCATTTGGCTGTCATGTTTATCCGTGATTAATATAGTACCAGAACATTTGGTACATTTTTTTTAATCCACTGATGTATTTTTCCATCATGTTGAGGAAAAAGTAGGCCAAGGACTAGCTGGCAGTCGAAACCACCAAAATTGAAAGAAAAATAAAAAAAGAAATAATCAATGAAAAGAAAATATCAGGGAAGGTGTCAGAAGAGGCACCGGCATCGATGGAAAGGCAGAACACAGAATTTAACCAAAAAATAATTTTTTTGGCGGTGACAGGAAAGAAACAACCTGCTGGCTCTGTGGAAAATGAAGAACTAAGGAGAGGAATCGGAAAGGCGGGAAGGTAGACGCACAGGCGCAGTAGACTGCTCCAAAAAGTTTCCAATTAGACGCTGGGGAGTATTCCTCCACAGGTTCTGTTGGTACCAACTTCACCTATATGTTAAGATTGCATTCCTGCTTGTTCCTAGAGACAGACTACTGCAGTGCTTTATATTTCTGTAGGGGTGTTTTTTATTGTTCCTTAACCTTACAAATGTTCTTCATCTGTGCATTCTATTCTTTACAATTGCATCTTGTGTCCTCCCAGACAGCAGACACACTAGTTATTTGTTTATTTATTTATTTAGCAATGTTTATATACCGCTTTTCACCATGCCACCAGTTCAATATAGATGTGTCACAGCCATTCATCTATATCGGATAAGTTGAAGATCTGAGCAGAACTTTTTCTAAGTCCTGGCCTTATTCCACATTGCCACTGGTATAACGTAGGCGTCCATGGGAAACACTCAGAACATACATGGGCCTTTCCTGAATATGCTTTCTACATATCTGTGGCTTGCCATGCCCCGTTCCACTCCCTCCTGCAAACGTTCCAAGATTCCCACTGTCACGCCATGTATATGCAGTGCCGCGTGGTTTATCTAGACATTTTTGTGAGGAAATCATTTCTCAAACGTCCAGGCAGCCTATTTGCATTTCGGAATGCCCCCTCTCCCCCCCTAAGTTTTTCCATTAAAGAAGTTTATCCTCATGTAGAACCTGTTCCAATCTCCTTATTCCTAGAACATCAGCTTGACCAGCAAATGTTTGTTTTGCAATTTTAACATTGGAATTCCACCATAAAGGGACCAATGTGCTAGGTGACCACCTATTAGGTAACCTGTGACCAAGATCCAGTATAACCTTGTGTGTAAATGCTAAAGTAGGGACAGCAAAAATAGATTGGTGCTACTAGATCCTTTACAAAAGATAACCAAATGGAACAGACCATTCCCCAGTATCAATAGTTAGCCAATGTAAACCAAATCTAAGAATAAAGGCCTTTGTGGCCCTTAACTTTTTCAAAGAAATATGGGGAGGTTTCCCTCTCCAAAGGAAATGGGAGAGTAACTTATCCAGTCTACAGAAAAAACTAGAAGGACAAGGTCTGTGAGGAGTGATAAAATATGGTTAACCTGAGATGCAATTGTCATTTTGATAGCTTCTACACACCCACCGCCACGAAAGAGACAGGAAGGACCTTCTGGAAGTGTGTGATTTGACTGCAGAATTTTTTCCATTTTCATATTTATGACTATCCAAGTCCCAATGGATCTGCATACCTAAATACTTAGGGCCTGATATTCATTTGCAACAGCTATGTGCCTCTAAGGTTCATAGCCATTGCAGCCAAACTTTAACCCAGATATTCAATCCAGGGCCATATCCGGGAACTCTCTTTTTCTCTTTTCTTTTCTCCTTTGCTTGGTTTCTTCATAAGGGGCGGAGTTTGGTTTCTCTCTGGCCACGCTCATCAATTAGCTGCTTCCAGTGGCTATTTCTTCAATGGCTCATGGTAAACAAATTCTGACCCTAAATGTGAAAGGGATATCCCATCCAATAAATGGAAACGTATTGTTGACTATCTTAAAAAGCAATCTGTCAACACTGCTTTAATGCAAGAAACTCATTTGAATTTTTCTGAGAGCTTGAAATTTAAGGACTTTGGTTACGATGTTTTTTTGCTCCAGCTTGTAAAAAAAAGAATGGAGTCGCAATATTGATTAAGTCTTCTCTGACCTGTTCCATTTGTGAACACCAATTTGACCCCGATGGAGATGGGTATGAGTAGTTTTGGAAAGGCAGAATCAGCGGCTATTTATTTATAACATTTATGCCCCTAAAGCTGCTGATCCTGTTTTTTCTTTATGCCTTCTAACAGCTACTAGAGTCGCATGGTGATACACCCATGGTGATCACAGGTGATTTCAATTTAGTTCGATATAATATATGATAGGCAATCTCAGGTTAGAATGGGCTCTTCTAGAGCTTCACAGGTGCTTAAGACTCTCATTCACAGGTGCTTAAGACTCTCATTCTTGATGTGGTTTAGTGGACCCATGGAGAGTATTGAACTCTACTGGTACAGAGTTTACTTTTTTCTCCTTTACTCATCAATCTTATTTTTAATTAAATTATTTTTTGATTTCTAAGACTTTGATACCTGAGGTCTCTGATGTCTCTATTCTCCCTAGATCTGATTTATACCACCGGTTCACTAAATCTGGTCATTCTTCTTGGGGATTTAACTCTTCTCTTTTAGAGGACCCTGAATTTGTGCTTAAAATGAAGAATTAATTTTTTTCAAAATAATCTGGCTGAGCAACAAGACAGCAGCAAACAGGACATATGAACTGAGCCAGCCATATATACCACCATTTACATTCAGAAACCACAAACACTACCACATCAAATTGTAGGTATCATCATATACCCACACAACATAACCATCATACTAACCACACATACCTGTCTCTTGAAACAACCATCATAAATTTAACAATAACAGCCATGCCACAAAGGATGTTCATCCCCAAACCCAATTAAACAGAGCAGGGATCAGGCAGAACAAACCAGAGTAGAAAATACAAATACATAGAACATAAAAGAGAGAATCCGATCAGCAACGCAACAGAACTGAATACAGGTAGAACCATACTAGACAGATCACAATATTCCACATTAACTGCAAGTGGAGTCCAGAGGATTCAAAAGAGACTGATGACCAAGCAATATGTAAAATGCTAGACCAGTGTTGAAGTCATCTCAAATTGATCTGCCTCTTGCGCCAAATATTCCTCCAATTCCCGTAAGTCATTATAGACCCACGTCACATTCTAATGAGTGACTCAAAATCTGGGGAAAACAGTCCATTACTGAGCACCAGTACTTTTCAGTTGTGATCACAGAGCTAGGAAACTCTTACATTTAGCAGCAATAGATTTAGACATGAGGCACAATGAGGAGGCATTTACTTCTGAAAAAATAGGCTAGCCATTCACTTAGGGGGATATTCTGAACCACAAATAGAGGTGATGGATGGCCCAATGGGTCATTCATCCCTGTTATTTGTGCCGGCTCCTGCCCCCAACTAACTTCCCTGCCAGTTGTGCGGGGAAGTTAGATGGGGGCGGGGAATGGGTGGCCTGGGAGTGGAGTCTGGGTGGGTAGTGGGTGGTCGCCAGCCCTGGACGTACAGGGCCGATTCTAATGTCAGCCCTGTACATCCAGGGCCGACAAAATGTTTGGGGAAGTTATTCCACCTCTGAGGTGGAATAGTTTCCCTGGAAGTGAAGTTTTGTACAGTCTGGGGCATGGATGAGGCAGGGGGGGCCAGGGTTTACTCCCCGCAGCCCAACCCTTGCCTTAGGAGGCCAGATCGCGGGTCGGGCTGTGGGGAATAAACCCCTTTTTCAGGCGGCCAACATTGTGACTTTTAAATGGAGCCATGGTGCCATGGCAGCTTAACGCCATGGCTCCATTTAAAAGCCCTGCCTGAGTTAGCCAGGGACAGTCCTGCAGTGCAGGCCAGACTGAATCGCAGTCCTGGCCTGCACGTGCAGGACTGTTTGTGATTCTGATCCTGCGGGGCTAGACGTGCTGCTCCGCGGGATCAGAATCGCGATCCCCTCTGTGCATCCTGTTCAGACCAGATGCACAGAGGGGATCTACGTGTGGGACAGAATCAGGCCCTTAGCCTTCAGAAGAATCTACAACGTTTGTTGATATCACAAGAGGTTGGTCATGATGGGACGTGGATATCTAGAGCTAGGGATCAATTGAGACGGCACACAATGTGCTCTTTCTATTTCCAGGGCAGGATCAAATTATAGACTACATACAAAAAAGGTTGCGCAGAAAAGAGATGGATATCTGAACCTTCAATGGTCTCTGGAATGCCCCAAATTTGAATGCTGCTCCTGCGATTGCAGATTGAGAGGTCCTCAATCTCCAATTGTAATCTTTTAATCATCTTGGTATTATCCTTTATGTGACGTGCTTTTGATTCATTCTTGGATACATGGATTTCCACCTGTTCAATTCGCACAGTAGAAATCTAACTTTTAGAGGATAAGTTGGAAAATTCAGCCTGGATAGAACCCATTTTAGTTTCAATGAGGTCATGTGGGCTCCAGATCTCTAATAGCAATAAGTTGCTAGGCTCAGCTAGAGTCTTGGCCGGTGCCATTTTCTTGAGGGTGATAGTGTCAGCCTTGGGCCTTTTAAGACCGAATTGCTTCCTAACTGCTGGTCAGATTTGGCCAATTTAGAGCTCGCCATGACTCTTCCAAGAACCAGCAAGGTCAAATAGTGAAAAAGGGCATTTTATCAGGTCCGAGGCAGTGTGGATGGATGATAATCTTAATCAAAGTTACAAAACCTCTCGTTTAAGCTGCCATCTTTATAGCCATGCAAGCTACACACCCCCTGGATTACTTCATATTGAACTAGGGTGTAATCTAATTTCCTCATCACAAAATGTATTGCAGGTACCTGCTGGTAAGACTTTATACCTGAGGTTGATTAGATAAAGGACCTTCTCTGTTGTAGGACTTACTTCATGGAGTAAGTTGCTGGATAATATCTGCTTAGAATGTAATCTTCCCTTCCATAAATGATAAAAGTGGCGGGTGACTTTTGTGGATCCTAACTATGAAGAACATTTTGCAGTTGTACTATTAGGGGGCAGCACAATATCTGTGTTTTAAATATATAATATGTAGATTGGAAGATGGAGATATATGGTTTTTGGTGTACTTTGTAGGAGTGGAGGAGTGGCCTAGTGGTTGGGCCTAGTGGTTGGGGCAAGGTACTTCAGGCTGGAAGGTCAGGGGTTCAAATCCCACTAGAGGACAGCAACCTTGGGCCAGAAGGACTGGGGTTTCTAGTCCCACAGGTGCTCCTTGTGGTCTTGGGCAAGCCACTTAACCCTCCATAGCCCATGTTCCCTGTAAAATAGTTATCTCCAAGTTATAATGCCTTGTTCAATGTAAACCACACTGATGCAGAATAGCACAGTATATAAGAGAATGTAAATAAATGATGCACATCATTGAGCTTTATATGTATTTTATTTAGATGCTGTAAATCACCTCAATTTTTTTTGTTAGTGTTGATTAATAAGTCAAAATAAGCAAGTAAATAAAATTATAAAAAACACATGAAAAATTCTTATAAAATTACTCTCCATGTAAAAGTATGCACAATGACAGGAAGTTGCACACTTTCATGTGGCTCGAGTGTAAATGTGTTCAGATTTTGGACAGAGTGCAGGCAGTGTCATGATTTACATAAGATTTATCATACTGAGTCAGACCAAAGCTACATCAAGCCCAGTAACCTGTTTCCAACAGTGGCCAATCCAGGTCACAAGTACCTGTCAGGTTCCCAAAAGGTGGACAGATTCAATGATTCTTATTCCAGGGATAAGCAGTAGATATCTCCAGTCCACTTCAATAATGGGTCATGGACCTTTCCTTCAGGAACTTGTCCAAACCTTTTTTTGAACCCAGCTACACTAACAGCTTTTACTACATCCTCAGTCAATGAACTCACAGGTGTGAATGTAGGTAGGTTCATTCTACCCGTAATTTCTGCAGGATTTGTTCTGGTAATTTATAAAGATGTATAAGTTGCTATTGTATGTCTTTATAAAATAGGCTCAAATAAGCACATAATACACCTTCTCACCTGTTATTTATTTATTTTTTTCTTTTGTTTTTTGGGGTTTTTTTTGTTTGTTTGTTTTTATTATGGATTTTCTTTGTTTTTCCCCTTGACGTGGACTATATCTTTAGTGTATTTCCTTATACATATTGTATTAATGATTTACCTTATATTGTGGTGATGTATTTTGCTTCTCACCTGTTATTAAATTACCCTCTTAATACCTGTAACTAGCATTTGCTCCTTTTCAAAGATAAGCAACATTTGGTAGTATCTTTTAAAAATGTGTAGTAAGTAAAACCATTCAAACTGCCTGCATGGTTTGCAACTGTGCAGACTGTTTGAAAACTGCCCCCATAATTCCTTCTCAGCTTTTGGAAAAGACAGGCAAAATTACAGAAGTGACAATGAAAAGTAAAATGCAGCCCAGTCTCCATCTTACTTTCATTTGGTTTTTATTCTCGTGCTTCCAATAAAAAAGTGATTTGGAAAACAAATTTGATTTTCATTCCCTGGGGAAAAGTTGAATAAACAGCTGAAAAACTGAGTTTGGAGTTGGCTCACCTTAACTTGTGGACAAATAGACCAGGTGCAGATATTTTTTCATACAGGGAGCTCTGGGCCATTTTGAGGGTTTTCTCTTCAGGAGAGTCAGACAGACTCTCTTACCTGCCATAGAGGAATGGTTCAGTCCTTTCTTCTCCAAAGCTATGACAAAAGGTTGTTAGATCAGTCATCGGTGTATTGTGCTCTCTCCTGCTATTTTGCCACCTCACACAACTGTAAGATACCTCTGCTATTCTGACACTCAATCGAGGCATTGCCTAGTTGCTAAAGAGGACTGCATAAACAAAGCACTGATATAAGAAGAACACATTACAATAGGCCCTTTATTCCAAAATTCTTAAGTAAATGGGTGCAGAATTTGAGATTTAGAAACAAAATCCTAAATCCTGTCTTTAATCCAGGATTTTACCAGTCGGTATGGTTTATCAGACAGCAATTCATGTTTATTAAAATTTTTATTTTACTTTTTGAATAAAGATGACATATGTAAACTATATCAAGCCTTCACCCCTACTAGGAGAGGTAGATCATACTCCATTATACAAATTTCAGGTATACCCATAAAGTACTCTCACATCTCTAGGTCATCAAGCACTTTCCTAAAAAGAGGGTAATAAGTCATCTCATGAATATGAGATAAATTAGCTGTAAATTGGATACCTAGATACTGCAATGACTTTGTGGCCTGTCTAATGGGGAAACCTTTCCAAATTTCTTCCATCAGGGTTCTTAGGAGAGATGCATTCTGATTTTGTCATATTGCCTTTAAAACCTGAAAAGGTCCCATAGAGGCAGATTCTGTACTTGTACACCTGGGCCATGGGTATGACTAAATCTAAGATGTGGCCGAGTTAGACCCAATTCCGCATCCGGAGAATCAGGGAGATAGATGGGCTGGTGCTCATTGCATTCCAAAATGGTATATGTAGCCGAACTTGCCCATCCCCATGCCACAATGCTACTGTTAGTGTGAGTGTGCCGTGGCGTCCTGTCACTGTGGAACTGACCCATCTACCTTGCGGCACAGAATCACATGTCCCACAGTGGCCCCTGAATACTGGTGTCCAATCATCTCCAGAGGTCATATGGACAGGATCATGTCGGCAGGTGCCACAGCCAGCCATTGCCAGGGGGGTTCAGACTACAAACAGTCCCTTATACCATCTTTGGGCAGGATTAAGCTGGACATCCGTTAGGGTGCCTGGGAATGGACACAGGCCATTCCTGAATACACCATGTACATCCCGGCACCTGGCCACTCCTTCACTCTGCCCCCTCTCACCCACATACAACTATCCTCACACAAGCACTGCGAAAGTGCAGGGCACAATGGGTGCATTCGGGGAGCTTTTTGCCACTTACATGTCTGGCCTGCACATACCCCGGCACTATTCATCATCTGAAATTACCTCCACAATCTTTAAGTTCCTGAATGATGCTATGAAGGGATGCCTTTGGATGGGCCACAGTGAATAGGATATCATCCACAAAACGAGAGATCTTAAATTCTTCCCTCCTTACTTGCAACCTCTTTATGGTTCCGTTTGCTCTAATCCAAGCTACTAAGGGCCCTCAGGTGAGGACAAAATGTTATTGTGAAAGGAAGCAACTCCGTCAGGCCCCCTCCCCCCTTAGCAAATGGAATTCTTTGTATATATTTCATTTACCTTCACTTGTGCAATGGGGCATTGATATAAAACCTTCACTCAAGTCAAAAAATGTGCCATAACATGTCAAACTCCAACTCCACCTTATTGAAGACCTTCTTGACATTGCCAGAGAGGAGGAAAGTGCGTATCTGTATCTACTGCGTCCAGCAAATTAGTCAGAGCAATTTTTTTTCACATTCTCTCCATCCTGCCTATCCATGATGAAACTAAATTGTTTTTCCCCTATTAAAGAGGAAAGAAAGAGTTTAACTTAGAGGCCAAAACCTTTGCTAGTATCTATATTCAAGCAGGAATGGGATGATAGGAGATGCATTGTACCTAGTCTTTCACTTCTCTACAATGTAGATAATGGTTATCCCTGAAGCCAACATCGAGCAAAGTAAAGTTTCTCCTTTTAATACAGAATTAAAAACCTCAGTCAACAAGCCCACCAAAGGTGTTGCAAACCGCTTGTAGAACTGGAGGGGTCAAACCAACTAGCCCAGAGGATTTCCCTCATTTTAGTCTTTTGATAGCTACCAAAATTTCCTCTATCAAGTTGGACACTCTTGATCTAAAGTAGGAAGATCAATTACCCACAAATAATCCTCTAACCTTCCCCCATCACCATATTTCTTCAAAGAATACAATTCAGCAAAGAATTGGACAAAGCAATCATGGAGTCTTCTGAGTTTGTTACTTTCTCCCCAGACCCCTTCAGAATTTGCGCTATATGGTTGCACTTTCTCTGAGCATACAACTGAGAAGCAAGAAGTATCCCTGTGTTATTTAAATATTTAAAGAATTGCTGTTGGGCCATCTTCATCTCATACAGGGTCTTGTCCATAAGACATTCCCTCACCTTCATTTGTAACTTGCCCACCTCCTTGTAAAAAGCTTCTGAGGGAGAGAGCATATCTTTATCTTTGTCCTTAACCTCCTTTAATGGACCATGGAGTACCACTGCCCATTCCCTCTTTTTAACACTTGCCCACATAAGTAACCACATCTAATTGTTGCCTTAAATCCCACCCAGATAGTAGTCAGTCATACCTCTTATGTGTTATTTACTTCAAAATATTCCCGAATATCTCCCTCCAATCTCTTAAGCAAGTTCTGGCCCTCTAAGAATCATTTAATTGCCAAAATTGTAGGGCCCCAGGCCTGAACCAACCTTTAAATCCCACCTAAACTGGAATATGGCCTGACTAGGAAATGGCTTCTATATTAGCCTCGTAGACATCAGTGTATGACCCTTTATTTACCAGCACAAGATCAGTTCTTAAATAAGAGTTGTGTAAAAGAGCAAAATGTATAGGATCACATAGATGGAAACAACATCCACAAAAACATCTACCAGTCCCAATTCCCTGATTATCTCTCTTAGTGTCCTCCTATCACTTCCCTGCATCCCTCTGTGTGCAGAGTTATCCTTCCCCGGATCCAATGTTAGATTAAAATCTCCCCCAACACCCATTTCTCATCAGTCATGTCAAGCAGCTTATCACTCGGGCGCCTAAAGAAGGTCCTCTGATCTATAATGGATGTATACACTTTTACTAAGTTGCAAATGTTACCCTCCAATTGTATTCTCACAATTAAAAAATGCCCGGGGATCAGCACACTGGTGAAGAATAGTGTCACGCCCTTACCCCTGGCCTCTGGCTTAGAGGGGCAAGGTAATGGAGAACTTCTCTTGGTGAGCTCAAATAAACACGTTTCTCCTCAGGTGGATTCTGGGACATGTAGTTTGGCTCTTAAGAAGAAGTGTAGTCATGGTCCGATGTTAAGGCAAATGACAGAATTTATTTTAAAGTAAAGTTCAAGTAAACTGTACACAGGAATTTTGTCCATTCAGGATTGTTTGCAACAGAGCATTTAGATTAGTATAACTGCTTCACAGTCTTTTAAACACATGCAGCTGGTTAACAACGTTGCTCAGTCTTAGAGAAACACCTCTGCTCAGCAAGGTAAAAATACTTATTTTTAACCTTGTGTTTGTGAAGCACTTAACAGCAAAAGAATAACTCAGTTCCTCTGGAACAACCTCTTCTTTCCCTCCTTCCTTTCAAAATAAGAAAACAAGTAACAAACCTTCACAAGCTTTCTCTTCAGCGTGACTCAGCACTTTCCTGAGAAATGCAAACACGTGGAGTTTTCTTCAAACCCAATTCCTGGCTCAATTCCAGTTACCTGCTTCTAGGAGACTTTCTCATTCAATGCTAGCCTTTAGCATAATGATTCCATGCTTGTAGCTTGACACAGAGTACAGTCCATGGGGATATCTAGATCTTGCAATTCCTCCCCTGCCAACTCAATCTGCATATCCTCTGGTGTTGTTAAGGCAGTGTCCGGTTCTGAGCTCTGGACACAGTGCTCAGAATACAGTCTCCCTGGGGTTCTAATGTCTCTCCTGAGCTTAACTCTCCCCGATAAAGACAGTCAGTACCTGAAGCCCTGGGCAGTTCTCCCTGGTTGTGCTCGCTATGGTTCCTTGTCTCCTTCTAGCCTTTCTGGAACAGCTCTCTGTATTCCTCTCTGGGTTCTATCCTGGAGATCTGCAGGTGCTCCTGGTTCCACTCCTGATTCCCCTGAATCCTCTGAGTCCTCCGAACATCCTGTGACCTCTGTCTCCCCAGAGCTTCTTCCTTCCTCTGAGCTTCTCCTTTCCTCTGAGCTTCTCCTTTCCTCGGAGCTTCCCCATTCCTCTGCTTTAGCAGAGGTTTATATTTCCCTCTCCAGGGCTCCAGCCCTCCTTCCACTCCTCCCAGGTGATTGTAATCACCTCTCAAGCCTGCAGTTACGTCATAGGAGTTAGGGTGTGGCTGCCTGAACTTTCTCTCCCTCATGTTTCTTTCTCTATGAGGGGCCTGAAATCCATGCCCTGCAGGGATTTCTCCTTTCTCTGAGTTAAAGTCATTGGCCTTTTCTATACTCATAGGCTCAAAACAGGCTTCCTTGTCACAATAGTCTCTATACAGAGGTGGGACGGGTGGGCCAAAGGAGGCACAAGGGTGGGCCGGAGGCGTGATGCCTATTCCAGATGTAAAGGGCCGATTCTGGTGTCGGCCCTGTATGTCCGGGGTCGGCCATTTAAAAGGGAGACTTATTCCACCTCTGAGGTGGAATAAATCCCCCTGGATATCAAGGGATGCCGGAGCCAGGGCACGAAAAACAGGTGAAGGGGTGTAGGAGGTGTCCCGCAGCCCAACTCTGGCCAAGGCAGCCCCGATTGGGGGTCGGGCTATGGGGAAAGGATCTTTGCCATCGTGGCTGGGGTTTGCAGCTCCTGCATGGAGCCGCAGTGGTGGGGCAACAGGATGCCATGCCACTGCCACTCCATACAGGAGCAGGGAAGATGCTGGACATCTAGCCAGCCAGAATCAGGGCACAGCCAGCACATCCAAGCTGGAAGACCCGATTCTTATCCCACAGGCATGTCTAGCCCCCGCAGGATCAGAATCGGGTGCTAGCTGTGCATATCCTGATTCCGACCAGCCGGACAAAGGGGAGTGGGGGGGGGAGCCCAGAATGGAATGGACCTCCACATAAACTGCTATGACTTGTAGAAAACATGGTATATAAGAATAGCTAAATAAATGAATAAATAAAAAGAAATAATAAAAAAGAAACTGCAAGCAGTATGACGTGGACAGTGAAAAATTGAGTGAAAAGAGAATGAACAGATAGGGAGAGGCAGCGGTAGACAGAAATTTGTGCACAGGCACAGTATAGCCACTCAACGCTTCTAGAACGAGCTGAGAGAGGTTCTTGCACAGGTTCTGTCAGTGAGGTCATCCATATGTGAGTACTCATCCTACTTTCTACAGAGAACATTTTTTCCTTATGCCAGTCTCTAATACCTAGTAGATCTTCTCTAGTGAATGAAATGCAGTGGCTGAGCTTTGCAAAGAGCTGGATACTTTCCCACCTAGGCTGCCTATGATGTATACAATATGAGAAGAGATGCTGAAGAAACAGAGATTATTTGGAAAGCTGTGCATGAGGTGGATGAGAAGAGGTGAAGGTAGTTACACAGTTACCTCGACAGAAAAGCAATCAGTTATATTAGATAGTTAATGAAGTAACGTAATTAACAACATAGGCTTAAATTCTGCAGAATTCCTGAGCCATGCAAATGACTAATTTATCTGCAGATATTTGACCCACAGAATATTTTCTTTTGCTGTAGAAAAGGTATTCAGACAGGCTCAGGAGTTTAGGAAATTGAGACAAGTGCACAAGGGCTTGGATTCAAATGAAATACGTCTGGTAACAAGCAAAGTGTTAGTTTTCCAACAGCATTTATGAAGCCACCAGGATACAGATAGCAAGCCAAGAGAACAGTTATTCTCCCACTGAGAAGGCAATAAGAAAATGCCTTTCAGTTCGTAAAATAGCATTTCACCCACAAAAGTCAAGCCTTCTGGATTGCTTTCCAACCTGTCTTTGGCATGTTGTTTGATCAAACTTACCAATATCAAGTCCCTAGCCCTCACAGCTTAGATGTTGAGGCTACCCTGTCTCCCTTAGGGTCTGCCAGTTGTCCTCTTGGCTTCTCAGAGAGATTCAATGCAGAGGTCATATACTTCCAGGGAGAAGAAGTTTGAGGAAAAGGCCCTAGATTCTGTCTTGTGTCCCACATAAAAACTGCTTGAATGCATTCAACATTTGTCAGAGACTGGTCTGAAGAAGATCAACTACATAAGGAGTCATCTTAATGCAATTGTTGTCTATCACCATTATTTTTATTTATTTATTTATTTACATAGTTTTTGTATACTGCCTTATCCTTCAATCAAGGCGGTCACAACACAATTGGGGGATACATTTAACATGCGGGGATATGAGACACGTACACTAATACTTACAGGGAACATGGGCAATGGAGGGTTAAGTGGCTTGCCCAAGACCACAAGGAGCATCTGTGGGACTAGAGGCCCCAGTCCTTCCAGCCCAAGGTTGCTGTCCTCTAGTGGGATTTGAACCCCTGACCTTCTGGCCTGAAGTACCTTGCCCCAACCACTAGGCTACTCCTCCCTCCCTCCCTATTATGGTGATAGACAGCAATTGCAGGGAGGAATTGCCTAGTGACTGGGGTAAGTTACCTCAGGACGGAAGGCCAGAAGCTTGAATCCCACTATAGGACAGCAACCTTGGGCCAGAAGGACTGGGGTTTCTAGTCCTACAGGTGCTCCTTGTGGCCTTGGGCAAGTAACTTAACCCTCTGTTGCTTCAAGTACAAAAACATAGATTGTGAATCCTTCAGAGAAAATTATATACATTACCTGAATGTACACCGCTTTGACTGGTAGAAAAGCAGTATATAAGCCTAGTTAAATAAAAAAATTATGTAGAAAGGAACTGATCTCTCTACGGTCTTTAGTTTTTCACGTTATGCAGTGCTTACTTCTTACTACGCCTCCCCTCAAGCTTCCCGCTGTCTTGGGACCCCGGTGTGGTACTGACTCAACTGATGAAAGCTCCTTTAAAGCTGCTGGATATCTGTGGAATGAAGCAGTGGACCTGGAAAGTCTTGCTTTTAATGAGGGTCACTTCAGCACACAGAATTAGCAAACTCCAGGTTCTAGTAGTGATCTAGCCTATGCCAAGTTTCATCACGATAGGATAGTTTTGCATACACTTCCCAAATTACTTTCTAAAGTGGTGTCAGAATTCCATCTTAATCAATTATAATTCCAATATTTATCCAAGACCCACGGCTCACAAAGGACTAAAGCCCTCTTTTTCCTTTTGTGAGCACTTATCCTGCCTGTCCACAGAGAAAATAATGTTACTTAACTGTAGCAGGTGTTCTCCATGGAAGGCAGGATAGTTCCTTACAACCCTCCTTCCTCCTTTTGAAGTTGTATTCTTCCATTAGCTAGTCATTCGACTGAACAGATAGAGTGAAGTGGTTGCAGGCAGGAACTTGCATCAGGCGTGGTAGAGCTACTCTAAAGGTTTCTATAAGGAGCTGAGAGAGGTTCCCATAGTTTGTTCATATCCTTATAATGAAACATAGTTTGTTGACCCAGCAAACCATCCATGTAGATAGGCGAGAACTTGGCATTGCTGGACACTAGCTCTGAAATTGTTAATTAGTGATAAAAGGAAGAAATCTATGACTTGGATGGAAAATCAGGCACCTTTCCCCTTGCACAGCCATGCTCTAATACCTCAGGGAGCACAGCTGCAGAGCGTAGCATTGCTGTGGCTCCCTCTACAGCTCCATCTTAATTATTACTCTTGTATTTAATGAAGATAATTTTATAATAGATCACCCATGTGTGAAGACCATGTAGGTGTCTATTTTTAGCCTATTTTATAAGGACACAGAGGGGCTAATTACAAATGTGTGCTAAACAGTTAGCACAGGCATTAGTGGCGTGGAGGAGCAGCTTAATGGTTAGACCACTGGCTTGGTAACCAAGAGACCAGCATTCAATTCTCAGTAGCACTCCTCGTGTCCTTGGGCAAGTCACTAAACCCTCCATTGCCTCAGAAGAAAGACCTGGCAATCTACTTCCAGTCACACTGCCAAGAAAACCCAGAAGCTGCTGGGTCACCAGGAGTCAGCATTGACTTGAAGACACACATTGCATTGCATACAGGATTTACTATGTGCTAATCAGTAGCATGGACCCATGGTAATGGTTACTGCATGCCGTGGCATCCCTGGGTTTGGGGGTCAATCGTCAGGAGGCTCCATTGGTCCCTGAATGTCTGGTGCCTCCATCTGTGGAATAAAGGTGTCAGTGGGTGGGATTTCCCTCCTTTATCCCCAGGAAACCCAAAAACGTTTGATGGTGAACAAAGCTGGTTGGTATTGTTTTCAAGCTTTATTTTATTATTTAACAGTATTTATATACCACCTTTTCCTTAAATCAAGGTGGTTTACATTGAACTCTAACTGTTTGCATTGTAACAAAATGGTTTACATCCAACTCAATAACTGGAATACATTATAATATCATAGAGGAGTTGGGTTTCACATCATGCATGAAGATTCACAAGTAATCATTAACAGTTTTCATAACTTATTTACAAGCGTAACTTATTTACAATTTGGGGTCATGCTTCGTGGTAGTGCGGTATTATTCATTATTCATTGTTCAGGAGTGGATGGACAGTACATGTTTTTTTTTGGGATGCTGCCAAAATATTTAATAAACAGGAATGTCTTCAACTTTTTCCTTAAGTCCTTGGTATCATTCGTATTTGATATCCTCTGGGAGAGAGTTCCATAGGCTTGCTGCATAAAGTGATAGAAACCTGTTGGATGTGGTCTGCTTAGTTTTCAAGAAGTTGTTTGGGGTAACTTACTTGATTTTGCAGTTTGTTCTTGTTGGGTGGCCTACAGGGTGTCTTCTTATCAGACCCTGGAGTGAATCGACTGATTCGTTTTACAGAATTTTGAATATATTAGTTGTTGCCTTAAACCTTGCATGACTCTTGATTGAGAGCCATTGTAGTTGGGCCAGTGTTGGTGTTGTGTGTTCATGTCTGTTTGTTCCTGCGAAGATGCGGGCTGATGTATTCTGGACCATCTGAAGTGAATGGAGAGTGTTTGCTAGCAGGCCTTGGTATAGCGAGTTACAGAAGTCTAACACTGGTGTGACTATGGCTTGCAGTAACATTCTGAAGTCATTATGGCTTAGGAGGGGCTTTTAGTTTCCTGATGATTTTCAATTTGTGGTATGCATTTTATGCTGCTTGTTAATTTGGGCTTGCAGGTTTAAGTTCTGATTTAGGATGACCCCTAGGTATTTAACCTCACTTTTGATGGGTATGTTTCTGTCATTTAGGGCTATTGTGCAAGGAGGGGTGAAGATCTTAAGAACATAAGAACATAAGATATGCCATACTGTGTCAGACCAAGGTCCATCAAGCCCAGTATTCTGTTTCCAACAGTGGCCAATCTAGGTCACATGTACCTAGCAGTTTCCCCAAGAGACACAAGTTCCTTGTTCCTTGTTATTGTGAGTGCTTCCATTTTGCTATAGTTTATGCTGAGGTTGTTAGCATTGAGTCATCCCGAGACATCAGTGAGGCATTCAGTTATAGTTGTGTAATCCGGGTTGTCAACATTAAAAAATGTGTACAACATGATGTCATCAGCGTAAATTTTGTAGTGGATATTATGTTTGTTATGACATCACAAATTGGCTGTATGTATAGGTTGAATAACGGCTGATATTGCCGATCCCTGTGAAACTCTTTGCTTTAATGTGAAGGGAAAGGATGTGTCACCTCCACAATTGACACTTTGTTGTCTGTCATTTAAGTATGATTGGAACCATTTTAGTGTGTTTTTGTAGAGACAGATCTCCTGAAGGCGTCTTACACAGTCAAAAGCAGTTGATATGTCAAGAAATATTAATATAAAACCCTTTTTTGTGTTTATTCCTCTGAGAATGTGATCAAAGAGTGCAGTTAGCAATGTTTCCACACTGTGGTTTGGCTTGAATCCATGTTGGTGTGGATCCAGGAGTGCATACAAGTTGATATGATTCTGCAGTTGTAACTGTACCATCTTTTCTATGATTTTTGACATGAAAGGTAAGCTGGAAATCGGTTGGTAAGATGTGGGGTCTACAATTGTTAGTTTATAAAAGTGCCAATAGTAATCCCCAGAAGCATAACCGTTCAATGGACAGCAAAACGATCTTCTATATATAAAGTCCCACAGGTGCTCCTTGTGGTCTTGGGCAAGCCACTTAACCCTCCATAGCCCATGTTCCCTGTAAAATAATTATCTCCAAGCTATAATGTCCTGTTCAATGTAATTTCAGATTGTTCAATGTAAACCGCACTGATGCAGAATTATGCGGTATATAAGAGAATGTAAATAAATAAATAAATATATTCGTACATAGGTATCACATAACCAATCAGATAAATTAGGGGTACTACTCCCCTCATGCTAAAATACCAGTTATCTGGGAGAATCCTTTTTTCTCTCCCATCTTCCATTACCAAATATTCTTCTCCTGCCCCTTTAGTCTCACCCATTTGCTAGAGTACAAGTGGACTGGTGGCTGGTGTAGGTTCTGGGAGGATCTGTCATGCCTGGCCTGCCTCAGCTGCTGGACCTCCCCCTGGAGAGGTCACTGCTTTGCTTCTGTCTTCGTTGCTGGGTTAGCTTTGGTCTAGAGGAATCACTGCTCCCTCATAGTCTCCACCGTCATGCCTCCTTCTGCCTCTGAATATCAGCGGATAACCCTTACCAGCACTTATCCAGTAGGCATGTGCAACAGTTTTCATACGAATGGTAAAATTGACAAAAATCGCGATTTTTGGTTTGTCACAGCATCAAATAACCAAGCACACATGCATGAAAATTTTCCATGAATTGCTGTTCATAAACTTTGCTTTCATTATGCATGTGCATGCACCAAGATGCATACAGCCCTCTTCCCCTATCTGAGGTGTTCATTGTGCTCTTTGGACCGCTTGGCTCTTCTGATAGTAGCTTCTAGTACTCATCTTGCCACTGTATGTACTCTTTGCCCCTCTTGTGGTGCCCTCGGAGGGTTTGTGATACTCTAGATGGCTTATAGTGCTCTTAGAGATATCTGCCATCAAAGATCAAGTAGGTTTGATTGAAAACAGATGGCAAACCTGACTGTTGCATTGCAAAATAGCTTCCTCATAGACTTTAATGGGAATGAATCGGATGAATGAGCAAATGAACCAAAACAAGCCCGAAAATGTTTGGTGAGCATATGCCTATTAGCTCAATAGCAGGTGCTGTTATTCACATAAGTATTTGAATATTTACTCCTAAATGTAATATTGAACATCCATAGAATAGAATTTTAGCCTGACTTTTTAAATTAGTTAAGGTAAAGCCCTGCCTTCAGAGAGGCTGCATGTCAAGTTATCTAATGTGTATTCTGTAAACATTTTACACCACAGGAACACTTCCCCTTCCCACATGGTTGGTATACTTTCAAGCACTTCTTTTGGATATGAGAAATGGATAGAAATTTGGGGTCTATACTGGACAAAAAGTAAGACATTGACAGAGGCAAAGAAGGAGAAAAACAGTGAGAAGAACAGAGAGAACTAGATCAAGGGAATGTGATAGATGTGATCTAGATTTCAGCAAAGCCTTTGATACTGTTCCTCACAGGAGGCTTATCAATAAACTGAACAGCCTGGGGATGGGTCCCAAGGTGGTGAACTGGATCAGAAATTGGTTGACTGACAGACGACAGAAGGTGATGGTAAACGGAACTCACTCAGGTGAAAGGAACGTGATTAGTGACATGCCCCAGGGATCGGCCCTGGGACCGATACTGTTCAATGTATTTGTGAGTGATACTGCTGAAGGACTGAATGGAAAAGTCTGTCTTTTTGTAGATGACACAAAAATTTGCAACATAGTGGACTCCTCTGAGGGAGTGGATAACATGATGAAAGATCTACAAAAGCTGGAAGAATGGTCTAATGCTTGGCAGTTAACATTTAATGTGATGAAGTGCAGTGTCATACACTTGGGATGCAGAAATCCAAGGGAATTGCGATAGGGAGTGAGAAGTTGGTGTGCATGGATCAGGAGAAGGACCTTGGAGTGATTGTTTCTGAGGATCTCAAGGTGGCAAAACAGTGTGACAAGGTGGTGGTCAAAGCCAGAAGAATGCTGGGTTGCATACCGAGAGGAATTACCAACAGAAAGGAGGAGGTACTAATGCCACTGTACAAGTTGCTGGTGAGGCCTTACTTGGAATATTGTGTTTAGTTTTGGAGACCATATCTCTCAAAGGATATAAAAAACACTGGAAACAGTTCAGAGGAAAAGCGACCAAAATTATTTGGAGCATGCGCGAGAAGATGTATGAGAAGAAAATTGAAGACCTAAATATGTTTACGCTAGAGGAGAGGAGGGACAGGAGAGATATGATACAGTCCTTTAAATACTTAAAGGGTATTAATGAACAAACAAACCTTTTTTCAAAGACGAGGAAACTGTAAAAGTAGAGGGCATAACATGAAACTGCAAGGGGACAAACTGAAAGGTAATGTCAGGAAATACTTTTTCAATGAAAGGGTGGTGGTTGCTTAGAATGCCCTCCTGATGGAGATGGTGGGGCAAATACAGTGACAGAATTCAAAATGACATGGGACAGACACAGTGGATCCCTTTATGTTGTTGTTAAGTGCCATTGAGTCGGTGTCGACTCATAGGGACCCTCTGGATAGTTGTCCTAAACTGCGTTGGGTCTTCAGTCAGGCGGTTCATTGTTGACAGAGTGGTACCCACAGCTGCTGTTATTGTATCGATCCATCTCATTGCCGGCCTTCCTCTTTTACATTGACCTTTTACCTTGCCAAGCATGATGTCTTTCTCTAATGATCTCTCCCTTTGCATGATGTGTCCAAAGTATGAAAGTCAAGGTCTTGTTGTCTGAGCTTCTAAAGAAAGCTTAGGTTTTATGTCCTTTAGTACTGACTGGTTTGTTCTTTGGTAAGTCCATGGAATACACAATATTCGTCACCAGCACCATAATTCAAAGGCATTGACTTTCTTCCTGTCTATCTTTCTCACTGTCCAACTTTCACATCCATATGACATTGAAAATACCATGGCTTAGATGAGTTGAATCTTTGTATGAGGAGAGACATCTCTGTTCTTGCGAATCTTGTCTAGTTCCTTCATAGCCATTCTGCCAAGAGCAATGTGTCATCAGATTTCTTGACTGATTGTTGTTTCTTTATCGATAGTTGATCCAAGTAAATTAAAGTTATCCACTATTTTGATTTCTTCTCCATCAATGATGAACTTATTGATTTTGCCAGTTGTCAGGATCTTTGTTTTCTTTACATTAAAGGTGCAAGCCCATTTTAAGACATGTTCCTTGATCTTGAGAAGCAAATGTTTCAGATCATCTTCACTTTCAGCCAGTAATGTGGTATCATCAGCAGGGCAAAGGTTGTTGAGAAGTCTTCCACCAATCTTCACACCTTGATTGTCTTCATATAGTCCTATTTCTCTGATGATTTGTTCTGCATATAAATTAAACAGGTAGGGGGAAAGTATGCATCCTTGTCATACACCTTTGCTGATTTTAAACCAGACCATTCTGTTTCTCCTTGTTCTGTTCAAACTGTTGCTTTTTGATCAATGCAACGGTTATGCAAGAGAACAATCAGGTGTTCTCGTATATCCATACTTCTTAATGTGGCCCAGAGTTTCTCATGGTTTACACAGTCAAAAGCCTTTCTGTAGTCAATAAAACACATATAGATATCCTTTTGATATTCTTTAGCCTTTTCAAGGATCCATCTCACATCTGTGATGTCTCTCACTCCTCGCCCTTTCCTGAACCCTGCTTGCACATCGGGCAGTTCTTATTCCAGGTATGGTTGTAGTCTCTAATGAATAATCTTGAGTAGGATCTTGCTGGCATATGGGATCAGAGCGATTGTGCGATAAATTTCCACAGTCAGTTGGATCACCTTTCTTTCGTATTGGTATAAACACAAATCTTTTCCAGTCAGTTGGCCATGATGTTGTCTTCCAAATTTCCTGGCAGAGCCTTGTAAGTATGGTAACAGCTATATCAGATTGCTGTAATACTTCAATGGGAATGCCATCAATGCCTGGTGCTTTGTTCTTTGATAAAGCTTTCCATGCTGCTTCGACTTGGTCCATTTGATCTTTATCATATAATGAATCTGTATATTCTTTCCACCTTTTCTTGATCTTCTCAGCATCATTCAACATGGATCCTTGAGCATTTTGTAATATTCCAATTTGATACTGGGATTTTTTTTTTATCTCTTGTAGCTTTAGGAAAGCTGATCTTGTTATTCCTCTAATAGTTTCTGCTTTTATTTCCTTGCTTGCATCATTGTAGTACTTCTCCTTGTCTTGTTTTACTGCAGATTGGAAATCTCTGTTGAGTTCTGCATTTGCCTCTCTTTCTCCTCTGGCTTTAGCTTCTCTGCATTTCTGGGCAATTTTCAGAGCCTCTTCGGCCATCCATTTTGGCCGTTTTTGCTTTTTTACCTTTTGAAGAGACTTCTCACTTTCTTCCAACACAACCTTCTTGATATTATACCATAACTCTTTTGGATCTCTGTCATTTGTATCTAAAGCAGCAAATTGATTTTGCTGGCAGTCTTTAAATTTCAGTGGTATATTCTCAAGGTCATATTTTGCTACATTCATGAGTGGCTTGCTCTTTTTCAACTTTAGCTTGAGTTTGCATACAGTGATCTGTACCACAGTCAGCTCCAGGTTTTGTCTTTGTTGTTGCTATTGAGCTTTTTCATTGTTGACTTCCACAGATGTAGTCAATTTGATTTTTGTATTGGGTGAAGTCTATGTGTTCAATCACCGCTTGTGTTGGTGGAAGAAGATGTTTGAGATGAATAGATTGTTGGTTTTGCAGAATTCTATCAGTCTTTCTTCAGCTTCATTTCTGTTGTCAAGTCCATATTTTCCCACCACTTTGCCTTCTTCTTTGTTGTCAACCTTTGCGTTCCAGTCACCCATGACTATCAGGATATCCTGTTTGCATATTCTATCAATTTCAGCTTGCACTTGTTCGCGGAACTCATCAACATTATCCTCTTCTGCAGCTGTTATTTGGGCATATACTTGAATTATAGTTGTGTTGATGGGCATTCCTCATAGATTGATTGCATTGTCTTTCATTACAATTCTTGCAAGTTGCTTCTTAATTATAAATGCAACACTATTTATTTTTTGTCTTTCATTTCCAGCATAGTAGACCATGTGATCATCCGATGCAAAGTGCCCAATTCCAGTCCATTTCATTTCGCTGACACCCAACAGATCAAATTGTACACGTTGCATTTCATTCTTGACTACCTCCAATTTCCCTTGATTCATGCTTCATATGTTCAATGTCCAAATATGTAAGACAACTTTGCAGCTTCTGACTTTCATTTTACCCCTTTATAGCAATAGGATAAAATCAAAATAAACTTAACTATCTCTTATATCTCAACAAATAGGGGTGACCTGCATGGAACGGCAGGTACACCCCTAAACAAAGGCATGGGGAGAGGTGACCTGCATGGAGCAGCAGGTGCACTTACTCTTGCCCATCTTGCTGGGAAGAGTAGCTGGACCATGCTGGTCTTTATCTGCCATCATATACTATGTTACTATGGAAGATAATCTCTCTAAAAAAAAGATAGAAAATTAGGTGTAGCCTCCCTCTCTTGTCCTCACTGTAAATGGGGGCTGTGGGTGCAGGTCCCTTCTGGAGCAGGGGGGAAGATTCACTTCTTTGCCCTTGGAGTTTACAGACAGATCACTTAGCACACTCTGGATGGTGTTCCAACAGTAAACGTTACTCAAATAGAACACCGTAAATTGTGTCAATCTGGCATATAGGTTATTTTCTTAGAGATGACTCTATTCCTTCCATTTAAGCATTTACAGGTCACACACACAATATCCCTTGTGGTGAGAGATTCTATATCTCTTAGAACATCTCTTGGTGCCTAAATTCTAATGGCTGTGATCTAGAGATGTGAACAAGGAAAATGCTTGTTTCAATTCATTTTTGGGTTCCCAGAAATGTGTTCATTTCATTTATTTTGTTTGGTTCCCTTAAAGTCAATAGAGAAAGCATTTTAAATTAGACTTGCTTAAAACTTGCGGAAGGCAGTATCAAACAGATAATAACTTCAAGACTTGAAGAGTACCATAAAAGTCCCGTAGCACTAAAAGTGGTGCAAGGGGCAATAACAGTGGCATGAACATCGCAAGCCACCATGTGGGAAAGGACACAGATAGCAGAGTGAATACGCCAAGAAAACAGAACTTAGGTACCAGATTGGATTTGTATGTCAGGTTCATGGCATCACTAAACCTGCTCTCTATAGGTGATTCAGAAATTGAAACCTTATATTTCAGAAGATAATTTACGGTCTGTGATTCATACTAGCATCACAAATAAGAAAGAGAAACGAATCACAATAAAATCTGCAGAAGGCACGTATAAAGTCCACATTAAGCGAAACCAAAGCTCCATGAAAAACAATATAGAAATCCCCCCAAAATCCAATCTGCATTACAAATATTCTCAACATTGCAAAATACTTCACAATTTTTTCCAGCCAAGAAGTTCTCCAAATGTAAGACATCTGTGAAAGTATACCATACATTTGCAAGGAAACTTAAGGTAATATATAGCTCCTATAGTGAGAAAGCCTGTACCAAAGTTGAGTTGCATCAGGAAAATACACTAATTGCCTGATCACAAAAATGGACGGACCTTTTAATTAAATAAAGTTTCAAAACAAGTTTTTTCTTGTTCTGACTTAAAGGTAACTTACAAGGTTGCTCTCCTGGTTATGTCAACCTGTGATGGATGTTTTAAGAAATTGCATTAAATCCAAACTTTCCTGAAAAACAGTTTTATCAAAGACCTCCCCTTCCGCAGTTTCCTCTCTAATTCCATTCAGAAGATAATATAAATTAGAAACCAAAAAATTATCCAACTTAGAATATCCAAGCACTTCTTTCAAATATTTAAGCAATTCAAAAGGAGAGCAAATGAATAACAGGAAAATTAAAAACGCGCAGATTTTTTGCTCTCATCATGCTGTCCATACTTTCTAACTTTCAATGAATAATCAAACTATCTTTAACAGATGTTGCACTCAAGGCTTTCACAAATAGCAATGAACCCTCCAATTAGGAGAATTTCTTATCAGCTAACAAAAGCTTCTGATTAACCTGCTAAAATTTAACAGATTCATCTGAAAAGGAACATAGTTGAGTTAATGTCCCTTAAAACATGTTTTCCATAATAGCCACCAGGGTCTATACATCCTTCAAGGAAACTTCAGGAGTTTCTGGAAACACCAGTGAGCCAGCAGATGTCCCAGGGGGCAACACAGCTTGAGGATACCAGGGAGCAGCACTGTCTAACTTCAAATCAGAAGCATAATAGAATCCATTGGAGTAGAAGTAGCAGGAGTTGCCTCCAAAACTCACAACAGTATCCGGAGACAATTCTCCAACAGGCATAGCAGGTTGGGGGAAGGGGTATGTATTCCAGAGCTCAGGGAAGCATCTAGCAGTGAAGAAGCCCTTTCAAAATAAACAGGCTTATGTTCAGGCAGACTGATATCACTCATCACATACTGGTCCATAGGTCCTTTAATAGCTTGTACCATTCTTGCAGACTTTGATTAATCTTTCCTCTTGCCTATATAAAAAAAATGCTGAAAAAACCTGAGCTCCTCAATGCTCCACAGTCGCTCCTAAGGGGCGTGAACTGCCCCTTACAATAGGTCACACCCCTTTGGGCACATGCCCTAGGGTACAAGTTCATGGCTGTGTCCCACACTGCTTGGATCCCTTATGTACTCTTGACGCAGAGGGGCAGAGGAGCAATGTCCTGCTGATTCACTGCTGCAATGGAGGCCCGATCTCACCATGGCCCCAATCTCCCAGCCTGTTGCAGTGCACAGAACTTTGCTTCTGGCATCCCATGGCGCTTGCGTCTCTTAAGTACTCCTGATGCCGAGGAGTAGAGGAGTAATGTCCAGTCGATTCACCACTGCAATGGAGGCTCAATATCACTCTGGCCCCAATCTCCCAGTCTGCTGCAGTGCACAGAGCTTTGCTTCCGGCATCCCTTGGCTTTCCAGTTCCTTAAGTACTCCCGATGCTAATGGGGGGAGGAGTAATGTCTCACCAATTTGCGCTGCAATAGAGGCCCAATCTCACTCTGGCTCTAATCTCCCAGCCTGCCGCAGTGCAAAGAGCTTTGCTTTCCGTAATAGTTTATATTGTGGTTTACCTGTCTGTGTTCTTCAAATTTTGCAAACTTTGCAGAATGTGGCTGCCCAAGTGATTAAGGGAGTTAGTAAATATGAACATGTTATTGCAGTTCTGTATGAACTGCACTGGCTTCCCATTAAATGGTGTGTGATTTATAAAATAATCATGCTGGTGCACAAAGCATTATATCAAACCATTGCTTATAGACCTTATCACACCTTACGTTCCCTAACTGCATGTTTACTAGAGGTACCATCTCACTGCAAGACACATCTTATGACCCTTTGTGCTCGTATGTTTTCTACCAGTGCTCCGATTTGCAAGTGGAGACAGATTTGTTGGCCTTAAGGAAGAAGTTAAAAGCTTATTTGTTCAGGCAGGCATATTCAGTTGAGTGACTTTAGAGGCTTTGTTTATATTGTTTGCATTGTATTGCTTTTTTTTATTGTGATGTTTTGTTTTATTCTAATTTATTTGTTTTATTGTACTTTATTATGTATGTTTTCTTGTAATCTGCCTAAGTATTTTAGTGTGGAATATAAAAACCTTCAAATAAATCAATAAATTAAATAAAATAAAAGAGGGCAAGGGGCATTGAAATAATTGCACTGAGAGAGGACTCTGCTTCACCGGTGCCATGGATTTGCTCCTATTGTCACTGCCCATGCTCCACCCAAATTCTGTCCCTGAACATACCTATATGTGAGAAGTGTAAAAGTATGTGCCTTCTTGGTACCATGTGTACTTTTATGAGTGGCTGAGGGGAGATATGATAAAGGTCTATAAAATAATGAATGGAGTGGAACAGATTAATATAGATTGGTTGATTACTCCTTCCAAATGTAGAAAATGACAATGGGACATGCAATGAAGTTACAATGTAGCATATTTAAGACTAATCGGAGAAAATATTTTTTCACTCAATGCTTAATCAAATTCTGGAATTTGTTACCAGAGGATGCAGTAAAAGCTACTAATGTAGCTGGGATTAAAAGAGGTTTGGACAAGTTCCTGGAGGAAAACCATAAACCATTAATAAAGTGGACTGGGGAAATCCACAGCTTATCTCTTTGATAAGCATCATGAATATGTCTACCTTTTTTTGTAACCTGGCAGGTACTTGGGACCTGGATTTGCCACAGTTGGGAACAGGAAACTGAGCTTATGGACCTTTGATCTGACCCAGTATGGCATTTCTTAAGTTTTTATGTTCATGTAAAAAGGTCTTTACATGTGTAAATTACTTCCCTGGCATCAATTCTTGTTGCTGTTGAAACCCTTTAACTTCTGTTCTAGGATATTCACTATCAAAATGATGTCACTCTGAATGGACTTTCTTGAACTCGGATCCAACATGGCGTCTTTGAAGAGCTTCAGTACTTGTATTGTCTGAGTCAAGCTTGATGCCCTAGGAAGTTTCAATACCAATCTCAATATCCAAGGACATCTGGTGGAGAATTACCCATTTCTCCACTAAGATCTCCAGCATCAGATAGATGCAATTTTACCTGCTGCCAGCATTTTCAATGTATAATGTATAGGGATTTTTCTGTTAATTTACAACATAGTGCACACACCACACCATCTTTTAGATCAGAAAGACAATAGATACTGCAAAACCAGACACTATCCACTCCATATAGATCCACAGAACCTGACAGAGTTTTACAAGAGAAGTGATTTCCTTAGCGTACCTCCATTCCAGTCCCGACGTGTGGATTGTCACCTCCAACCAGCAGCTTGGAGCTGACTATGTCACAGCTTTATGATATCATCCCATATAAGGTACTGACACCACCCATCAGAGCAATATTATTAGTCTCCAAGCAGCTGGATGGGTGATTCTCACCTGGGGACTCACTGTAGGAGAATTTAGTTTGGTTTTCTTGGTGGCCCCTTGAAGAGCTGGTAAATCCAGGTAAGGAGAGCTGTTCCCATTGCAATAAAGCAGTATAAACATTTTTTAAAAAAAGTACAAGGAGCCATGGTGAAAGCAGGCAGTGGGAGTAAGTGACCCAGGGAAGCAGTGGGGGCCTCCTCTTCTCTGGTTCTGGCAGCGCACAGTGAGCACTGAATTGGCGGTGCGGGGGGGGGGGAGGGACAGAGAGTGGCGGCTCCCGATCCCATAAAGGGTGAGGAGCCGTGAACGGCAAAAGCAAGGCCAGACACCTCAGAGTTCCCGCCACAGTTGACACCGCTGTAGAGGCTGAGTGGGAGCAATGCGGCAAGTGTCTTCAGTGCATTAAAGGCAGATGGGGCAGATCAGAGAGCACAAGAAGCCAGTTCAATCGTGCCACATGGTTTGCAGGATGCCATCCTGTGGAGCGCAGGAACGGCGCCATTTGAGGGCAGTCAGGCAGTGTGGGATCAGATGCTGGGCGTTCAGGAACCCACGTTTTGTTTTGTTTTTTCTTTTTTGCATGCTGCTGATGCTTAGTTTACATAAGAACATAAGATATGCCATACTGGGTCAGACCAAGGTCCATCAAGCCCAGTATTCTGTTTCCAACAGTGGCCAATCTAGGTCATATGTACCTAGCAGTTTCCCCAAGAGACACAAGTTCCACAATGTTTAGGCTGCAAGTAAAAAGAAAAAAAAACAGTAAAGGAAGAAACAGGGTAATTAGCTTAATATTTGGAGGGATCAGGAGAGAGGGCATCTCCACCTTGCCCTCCAAGGCCAGTTGCCTGGCTTGCAGCCCGCGCAAGAGCTCAGTTTCCACAGTGGGTTTCTGCAAAGGTTATGTGCCTGAGGCTCATTCTCTGAAACATGAGCAACTGGAGAATCCCCAGTGGAGCAGCACAGAGCAGTGGTCAGAAGGCAGAGAGAGCCCCTCCAGGGTGAGCATGTGTTGTTCCCCCGTGCCTCTGGCAAGGTTGGGGGCTGCAGGGGTAGATGACACAGCTGCTCTACCTGTTCTAGAAGCACAGGGGAGGAGCAAAACGTCCCTGCGCCTCTCTTCCTCCAAAGGCAAGGTGGCGGGGGGGCTACCATGTTCTTTCTCCCCAGAGTTTGTGCTTCTCATGCATCAGGAATTCTGCATGAAGCGGGGGGGGGGGGGGGGTGGAGGCATGGGCCAAGGAGTGACCTGGAGAGAGCAAGCAGGCAGTGTCTCCTGGAGGCCAGAAACAGGCATCCAGTGGGGGAGGCCAGGCCCAGCCAAAGGTTTCTGGAAGATGACCTTTGGGATGGCTCTGGTTTCCCCAAGTCAGAGGTCAAGGACGACGGCCATGCAGAGGACGCAGGAACAGAGGCGGCGGAGCTCGAAGTGGGTGAGATTCTGCAAAGGGAGAAGTCAAGAATCTGAGGGGTTTTTGCAGGGAGAAATTGACAACTCTCATAACACAGTCCTTGAAAGCCCTCAACATTTTGGCGGAGAACCCAATGGATGAGGAGCTGTTGGAGGATCCCTTGTTCCAGGCAACAGGAAGATGCAAATGGTGTTTTCCCTTCACATGGTCATCAAGCAGATGATTCAGGATGAATGTGATATCCCGGAGGCAGCCCTTAGGGGCACTGGGACAATGTTGCGCCTGTACCCACTCCCTGACCGACTTAAAGTCGATGCGGCCGTTTCAGCAGTCACGAAAAAGACTATTATTCTGGTGGAGGGTAGTACTGCTGTTATGGATGCACAGGACCAGAAACTGGGAATGCTGCTTAAGCAGGCATTCGACATTAACACTCTGTCAATGCAGGCATTGGTCTGTGGGGCTTTCGTTGCCAGGGCCTGTTTGTGCTGGGCTCAGAGCATCCTGGAGGCGGCAAGCTTGGAACAAGCTCCCCTATCGGAGGCGTCCAAGTTGGAGTCGTGGGCGCATTCTATGACCTTATTAGGGGCTTGTCTAAGAGTATGGCCTCAGTGGTGGCTGCGTGGAATTGGTTGGTGGATGTCTCCTCCAAATCTTGTTTGAGCAGGCTTTCTTTCCAGGGTAAGCTGCTGTTTGGGGAGGCCTAAAAGATGTTGGTAAAAGACCTGAGGGAGTCCAAAGGTGGTAGATTACCAGAGGACAAACAGAAGCAGGTTAAGCTCCCTGAGTCTTCCTGAGGACAGACACTGGATTTCTGGAGATTCCATGCGGTCCGTTTTGCTCCGTACCAGTGGGTCAGTTTCCAGTGAGGAGGCAGTCCTTTTGAGGCTTCCACAGAGTGGGCAGGGGCTCTTATACTCCTCCCTCGGTGGCTGCTAGGAAATTACAATGAAGCCAGGGGGCCCCGGTGGAGGTGGTTCCCGTAGGAGGGCAGCTACAGGACTTCTACCCTGCCTGGGCCCAGATTACAACTGACCAGTAAGTGCTAGAGGTTATCCAAAAGGACTATGTGTTAGAGCTCGCTTGCCCATTCCAGAAGCTTTTGTCCATTCTCCCTGAAAGGTGCCTCTAAAGGTAGAAGCAGTGCAGACCACATTGAAGCATCTGCGTGATATAAAGGCGGTGGTCGAGGTACCGGCAGACCAATGCAGGTTGGGTCGATGCTCTATTTATTTTGTCATCCTCAAGAAGGAGAGCTCCTTCCGACCTTTCTTGGATCTCAAGCATGTCAACTGCTGTCTGTGGGTAGAAACGCTACACTCAGTAATTGCGGCCATCCACAAAGGAGAGTTCTTCATGACTCTCGATCTCATGGAAGTGTACTTGCACATACCAATTTGCCTAGAGCACCAACAGTTTCTCTGGTTTGCAGTGCCCATGGGGCATTTACAATTTTGGGCATTTCCCTTTGGGCTCGCCACTGCACCCCTACATTCACCAAAGTTATGCTAGTGATCGCTGCAGCTTTGTGCCAAGAAGCCATCATGGTGTATCCATACCTGGACGATAAATTTCAGGAAGAAAGCGAGCGGGCCACTCAGCGGGTGGTCAACTGCTTGTAGAGCTTAGGCTGGGTCCTCAATTTTGCAAAGAACTGGTTACGGCTGGTATAGGATATGGTTTACTTGGGGGCTCAGATCTGCACGGGCAAAGGCCGAGTGTGTTTGGCGGAGGAGAGGATGCACACATTACAGGGGCAGGTGCGGCAGTTCTTACAGACATCAGCCCCGATAGCGTTGGGTTACTTGCAGGTGCTGGGATCAATGGCAGTCTGTTGCTGTGCATAAAATGAACGTTAACTGGTTACCGCTCTTTAATGAAAGGGCCCCTATGTGTTTTCTAACAGATATTCTCTCATAGCCTGTGACTCTAAGAGCAAGATCTATCACCATACACGGGAAACTCCCTTCTCATGACCATAACCTTAGGACTTTAAAGAACAGAAAAGCTTTAGACTTGCTTTACCCTCATCTGATGCACATGCTTGAGCGGTATATCAAGTGACGAAATAGAGATAAAGATTAATGTTCCAAAAAGAAAGGAAGGCACCTCCAGACCTCTATCCTAGGTCTGATATTATTCCCTACCCACAACAGCTACTGTGCTTTCTGTGTACCAGCTGCAACTTACTACAGGAAAGAAAAAAGAAGACTGATCTTTCTCCTTACCACTACATCACAAGATGCCTTCTAGAATACTCTAGGGGCTTCTATTCACTATTGCTGGAACAATCTATTCTAGTAACCTCCCAAAGGTGTGCTCTTACTAATGAACCATACCAAATTCCTCACTTCAGAAAATATATGTCTTTTCAAAAGGGGACACATTATTTAGTGTGGAATCTAAAGAGTCCCAGCAGAGGGAAGAGTAAAGGGTTGCAAAGAGAGAAGCTTGAAGAGAAAAGATGGATGCAAAGAGAAGAGATGAGCAAAAAGGGGAGATGGCAAAAGAAAGACAAGTCAGAAAGGGCTTAGGAAAAAGAGAGAAGGATATAAACATAGAGGTCCCTCAAAAGACATACAATGGAAAATGGGAAAAGACAGACAAGGGAGAAGGAATGAGAGATACAATGCTATATCTCTTGTTTCATGTACACTCAGAGAAAGGCAGTATATAAATCCAGCTAAATAAGAAAGAGGAAATATAGAGATGGATAAGAGAGAGAGAGAAAGAAAGAAAAACAGAGTGGAGGTGAAGAACAGACACTGAGAAAGAGAAAAAAGAAAAGCAGAATGAGAGGTAGAGACAAAAAGAAGAGAGGGTACGTAGATAGAGAAAAATTATTCTTTTAGATTTGGTTACTTGCTATTTAAAGATGTACACAGAAAAATATTTTTGTTTGATTTTTGTGTCATTTTTGGACTTTTTCAATACAGGTTTTAATGCACATTAGAACTTGTTAAGGCATGGAAATAAGCTTTACATATGTTAATTTGTAGGTTAATATGAATTAAATCAATTTTGTGTGGGCTAATTTTTTTAAGGTATGCTAATGAACCAAATGCACACCCTTACTGCATTTTTTCATTTAATCTCAAAGCAAGGTAGGCATTTTTATCCCCTGACAGATCAGCATCTAATTGTACCCCTAAGGAAACAAAGGGTGATGTGACTCGTCCAAAATCACAAGGAACATTAGTAGGAGAAGAAAGGTTTGACCTTCCACTTCTCTGCTTCTTATTCAAATAGTGTCAGAGCATAGTATCACTCATATTGTTTTTAAGGAAAGACCTAAAGTCCAACTGGTTGGGTTTTTTTTTTTAATATAAATTCCAAAGAAGCCTCGTTCCTTGCAGTTTCACTCAATTAGACACAGGCCCCCTGCTATATATATTGTGGCCAGCAGGGAGTGCTCTGAGCATGACAGTTCCACTCCCACATGGATTCCCAACTTCTAGTGGCTTTTGTTTATTTTTATTAGTAGTATTTAGCTCATGCCTTTCCAGTAGCAGTTCAAGGTGAGTTACATTCAGGCAGGGGCGGCTCTATAATGAAGCGGAGTGAGGTGGCGGCCTCAGATGGCAAACTTTTGAGGGCGGCAAAAAATGCCCCCAAAACAGCCACCTCACTCTGCCTTCAGATTTTGAAAAAAAAGTGGCCAAACTGCTGCTGCTGCTCCAGCCACGGCTCATGCATCATACAGAGCCACAGCTGCAATAACGATAATAATTTAAAATTAAAACAAAACCGATGCAGAGCCTTCCGGACCTATGGAACCCCTGCTGCTGCTTCCTGCTCTAGTGTCACTTACTTTTGGGGGCGGGATGCAGCAGGGGTTCCACAGGGCCAGAAGGCTCCACACCAGTTTTGTTTTAATTTTAAATTATTACCGCTACTGCAGCTGCTGAGGGACGCAGAAGCCACGGCTGCTAGGGGAAGGAGTGGGGCAGGAACGGAGCTGACATGAGGGGAGGGAGATGGCTGGAGGGGAGTTGACAGAAGGGAAAAGAGATGACTGGAAGGAAACTGATAGAGGGGGAAAGAGGAGGCTGGAAGGGAGCTGACACAGGGGAAGGAGAAGGCTGGAAGGGAACTGAGAGGGGGAAAGAGATGACTGAAAGGGAACTGATAGAGGGGGAAAGAGGAGGCTGGAAGGGAGCTGACACAGGGGAAGGAGAAGGCTGGAAGGGAACTGACAGAGGGGGAAAGAGGGGACTGGAAGGGAACTAACAAAGGGGACGGAGATGGCGGGGAAGGAGATGGCTGGAAAGTAACTGGCAGAGGGGGAAAGAGGGGGCTGGAAGGGAACTGATACCTGAGAATTGTACTGGAGGAGGACTGAAAGGGTGATGATGATAGAGAAGGGATGAGGGGGTGGAAGGGAGCTGAAATCTGGGGATAGTACTGGAGGGGGACTGGAAGGGTGATGACGCTAGAGAAGGGAGGAGGGGTGTGAAAGCACTTAGAGTGGATGTGAGCTGATACCTGGGATGATATTTGGACTAGAAGGGGCTGGACAGTGGGGAAGGAGGTAGACTGGAAGGGAATGGACACTGGTGGCAGTGCTGGGAATGCAAGGGGGTTGATGCTGGAAGGTTCTGGGAGGGGAGGACTGCAAAGAGAGCTGACATTGGGGAGGATAACTGGGACTGGAAATAGGCTGATGGAAGGAAGTGAAGAAAACAAAAGAGACAAGAAATGGCAGATAGCACTCTTTCTATGGTCTATAGTCTAAGAGAGGACAGGAAAGCAGAAGCCTCAGATTGGGACCAGCATGATCAGAGAATAAAATGGTCAGACAACAAAAGTAGAAAAAATAATTTTATTTTCAATTTAATGATTGGGCTTTGCGATATCTTTATATTTTATACAGTATGGGGAACTTCATTTCTTATTTATCTGGTACTGCACTGCATGCTGAGTCTGGCTTCTTGGGGTTTCGGTTTAATTTTTGTCTACATATTTTTATTTTTACTTTAGGTTGTGATCACTTATTCTGTACTTGGTGAGAGTCTGTGTTCTGAGTGTGTGACCGAGGTCATGTGATCTGTTAACATGGAGTTTGCACCTAGGGATCTGTACTATAGTAATTTGCCTTGTTCAGCTTTTCAAATAGGTATTAGATGTTCTAGGGCCCACTGCAGTATTTAGTGCTGCTTTTTTCTGGGTAGGCACATTGTATGAGTTTTGGAAGTTTATGCTGGTATGTATGGTATGGTAGATTTGGCCTTGTAGATCTATGGTGACTTTTGTAAGGTTTTATATTAGTTCCCAATATGTCTGGTACTGGATAATGTTTTTTAGTGAGATAACCAGAATCAGATATATATTTTTAGTATATTGAGTTCTGTGGGTGAATGTCCTACTTCTGCTCTGCACCCATTGTCGAGGTTTCTGTGGATGCAGAATATATATTCAAAAAGAAAAAGGAAGAATCATAACAGTTTATAACGGAATAAAATGAGCTATAATTTGGTTTTATAAACTGTGCTGTGGTTCTCACTTTTTCTTTTAATTCCTTAGTGTGCAAACATCTTGCATTTCCTTTGTTTTTTGTGGAATTTACATTAACGCCATGCTGGTCCCGTGCACAGTTTCAGTAGTTATAGTGGGGTTGCTAAGCCCTTCTTGGTGTTTATAGTGGAGTGGGAGGGGTTATGTTGGGGTCACAAAGTCCCTCTTGTTTTTCAGAGAGTGGGAAGTTGGGAAGTGCTGTGTTGGGGTGCCAAGTGGCTCTTGTTGTTGTGGAAGTGGGAGATGCTGCATGGGTGCTGTTGAGCCCATCTTGTTTTGCATTTTAGAAGCATGTTTCCTAGGCTCTGCCCTGGTAACATATGAACATAAGAACAAAAGAAACGTCATACTGGGTCAAAAGAAGGTCCATCAAGCTCAGTATCCTGTTTCCAACAGTGGCCAATCCAGGTCACAAGTACCTGGCAGGTTCCCAAAAAAGGCACACAGGTTCCACAATGCTCGTCCCGGGGTAAGCAGTGGATTTCCCGGGTCCTCTTTAATAATAGCTTATGGACCTTTCCTCCAGGAACTTGTCCAAACCTTTTTAAAATCCAGCTCCACTAACAGCTTTTATTACATCTTCTGGTAACTAATTCTAGAGTTTAATTACGCAGGGTTGTAGGCTAACTGCACAGAGGCAGTTATATCCCTCTGCAGTTACCGCATTTCAGCGTGGCAAAACAGCTGCCGGTGCAAATAAGGCCACCCGCTGAGGTGGTATTAGTAGCACTCACGCTATTTGTGCTGAGCCATTATCTCAGTTTCTGCTGACAATGCAGATTGCTGCAGAGTGAGGCAAGAGAAAGAATTCTCACATACAGGCAAATATAATTTTGGGAAAGAGATCCTGTAAACTTAATAGTATTTATTTATTTATTTAAAAGGATTTCTATACCGCTTTATCCTTAAATCAAAGCTGTTTACAATACAGCCAAATGTGTTACATAAAACGAGGGTGGGGGACATGCAGGGGGATATTGCAATGGGGTTTGATATAGTGTATTCAAGTAGGGGATATTGCAATATAACTATGTACATGGTGCGCTATATACAAGATGAGCTATATACAAGAAGGAAGTGATTCATACAAAGGGCTAAGTGGATTAGGGAGTTAGGGGTGCGATGCGAAGGAAGGAGCAGAGAGAGGTAATAAGATGTCATGAAGTGCGGAAGGGCGGGGGCAATTATGAAGCAATTAAATTGTGTACTGTAATGTCACTGAAGTATTCTGTATAGAGTGTGGTTTTAAGCATCTTCCGAAAGTCCTTGATGTCCTCAGTGGTTCTTAGGCAGTCCGGGAGCGAGTTCCAAAGGGTGGGAGTGGCCAGGGATATTGCTCTTCCAGAAGTAGATTGGTTCACTTTTGTCTAGGCGCTGGAGGTAGTTATGGTGTCTATGGTGCGCTTCCTCCTGGGTCTGGTGATGAGGGTTTGCAGACTGTTTGCAGAGAGGTTTTGTTTGATTTTAAAGATGTTTAGTATGGTTTTATATTTGATGCGGGAAGTAATGGGGAGCCAGTGGAGGTGGTCCAATATGGGGGTGATGTGTAGGTGCTCTGAGGACCAGTTATGATACGAGCAGCAGTGTTTTGTGCCATTTGTAAGGGGCGGAGTGCCTGTTTTGGAAGTCCAAGGTATATGGGGTTGCATTAGTCCAGAATGGGTGTGATTAAAGCTTGGCAAACAGTGCGGAAGAGTTCTTGGCAGAGTAGTGGCTTCAGGCGTCTGATGACTCGCATTTTGAGATAGGCGTTCCTGGTAGTTTTGCTGATGTGCGACTGGAGGTTCAGATTTCTCTCAAGAGTGATTCCAAGGTATTTTATTTCAGGTTTAATGAGTATCGTGGTGTTCTTCAGATTGATTATGGGGGGGGGGGGGGGGCGGAGGTGAATCCGGAGTTTTAGGTGATAATGAGAGCTTCTGCCTTGTTGTAGTTTATCCTTAGATTGTTTTGAAGTAGTAATGTTTTTAGTTTGTACTGCTATATTCCCTACTTAGTGAAGATCTATCTCTTCTGCATATGTGTAACTGAGGCTACATGTGCTGATAGCATGGACTTTCTATGTAGGGAGCTGTAACAATCCGGCTTGTTCAATTATCTGAATAGGAATACGGATATTCTAGGGTCCACTGCAATATTTATGGTGCTGCCCTTTTCTGAGTACCACTCCATGTTGTGTGAGTTTTGGAAGTTAGTGTTGCTACGGATAGTAGATTTGCTTTATGGGTCCTATAAGAACATAAGATATGCCATACTGGGTCAGATCAAGGTCATTCAAGCCCAATATCCTGTTTCCAACAGTGGCCAATCTAGGTCATAAGTACCTAGCAGTTTCCCCAAAAGACATAGGTTCCACAATGCTTGTATTGGGGCAAGCATTGATATCCTGGGTCCCTTTTTAATAATGGTTTATGGACCTTTCCTCCAGGAACTTGTCCAAACCTTTTTTAAACCCAGCTACACTAACAGCTACATCCTCCAGTAACAAATTCCAGAGTTTGATTACACGTTGAGTGAAAAAATATTTTCTCTTATTTGTCTTAAATAGTTTACCCTGTATCTTCATTGCATGTCCCCTAGTCTTTCTATATTCTGATAACGTAAACAATCGATCTACGTTTACCCGTTCCACTCCGTTCATTAATTTATAGACTTCTATCATATCTCCCCTCAGCCATCTCTTTTCCAGGTTAAAGAGCCCTAACCCTTTTAGCATTTCTTCATAGGGGTAGCCTTCCATCCCCTTTACCATTTTGGTGGCTCTTCTCTGAACCTTTTCTAATAATGCTATATCCTTTTTAAGATATGACGACCAGAATTGCACACAACATTCAGGGTGTGGTCGCACCATGGAATGATACAGAGGCATTATAATATCCTTTGTTTTATTTTTCATTCCTTTCCTTATGATACCTAGCATTCTATTTGACCGCCACTGCACACTGGGCGGAGGGTTTTAACATGCTGTCCACAATGACGCCTACATCTTTTTCCTGGGTGGTGGTTCCCAATGTGGAACCTTGCATCGTGTAACCATAGTTTGGGTTGTTCTTCCCTAGGTGCATAACTTTGCACTTGTCCACATTAAATTTCATCTGCCATTTGGATGCCCAGTCTTTCAATTTATCAAAATCCTCTTGCAATTTTCCACAATCCTCATGGGTTTTAACAACTTTAAATAGTTTTGTGTCATCTGCAAATCTGATAACCTCACTCGTTATTCCCTTTTCCAGATCATTTATGAATATGTCAAAAAGCAGCGGACCCAGCACAGATCCCACTATTCACTTTTCTCCATTGGGAAAATTGGCCATTTAGCCCTACTCTCTGCTTTCTATCTTTTAACCAGTTCCTGATCCACAATAGTACACTGCCTCCTATCCCATGACTCTTTAGTTTTGCCAAAGGTCTCTGATGAGGGACCTTGTCAAAGGCTTTCTGAAAGTCCAAATACATTATATCAACCGACTCATCTTTGTCTACCTGTTTATTCACACCTTCAAAAAAACATAACAGATTAGTAAGACAAGATCTTCCTTGTCTAAAGCCATGTTGGCTGTCTCCCATTAAGCCATGACTATCTACATGTTCAGCAATTTTGTTCTTTATGATGGTTTCTACCATTTTCCCGGTACTGGGTTCTTGGTGAGGTCAACCATAGGGTGCTGGGATGGGAGTACTGGAATATGTATGTTTTTTGAGATTTGACGTTTTTGCTTTCTTTATGCTGAAATTTTAAATATTTTATCAGTTCAGATTCAAGGAAATTTCAAATTTTAAGGGAACGTCTCAGTTTAATTTTGTTTAGTAGCTTCACTACTGCTGAGTCCTGGACTTTTCCAACTCTAGCACAATCCAATCCAGCATTTGAATTCATGGCTTCCGGGATCAGTTTCTCTCATTTTATATCTTCCCTCCTCATCAATCTGGTCATAGCAAAATAAATCTGATGTGCAGATACTTATAATGGTTTGATTAGGGGAAAGGGGTTGTGTAAGTGGCTTTTTGTTAATCAAATGTAATGTTTTATTATTATGTTTGTTTTATTGTAACATCTGCTTTATTAAATTGCAAGTATATGTCTGGAAGCCACTTAGGATTTTAGATTGGTTGCATATACATTTTAAACAAAGTATAATAAATTTATGCAAATGATGCTACAATGAATCTCCTCACATGGCCCTGCATCATTCTCATGTTGCCCCGGGGGGAAGCAGGCGGGGGGTACTGGGAGGTGGAAGAAAGCAGAAACCTTAAATTGGGACCAGCAATGATCAGAGAATAAAATGGTCAGATAACAAAGGTAGAAGAGAATTTTATTTTCAATTTAAAGATCACATTTGGTGCTATCTTTATATTTTATACAGTACATGTGCCTTTGATCAACTCAGTTCTCATGTTGAGTCTACCAATGCTCTCCACCCCCGTCAGGCTGGTTTCCGCCGGGGACATAGCACTGAGACTGTTCTTCTAGCTCTATTCAATGAATTACACATATCTCACGATCATGGTGACATCACTCTTCTTGTATCCCTCGACCTGTCCGCAGCATTTGATCTGGTTGATCATCATACACTTCTTTCCCGGCTCTCTGATATCGGTCTCCGAGGTTCTGTTTGGTGTTGGTTCCATTCTTTCCGTTCTTTCTCAGTACATGTAAATGGCCATCTTTCCTCTCACTTGTGGTGTTCCACAAGGTTCTGTGCTTTCCCCTCTCTTATTTAATATTTTCCTTGCCCCTCTGCCCTTGATCATTCAACAATATTCGGTTTCATCCTATCTATATGCAGATGACATAGTTCTCCTATTCCATACTTCACCTCTCTCCCCTGACATTTCACAGCTGAACCTCTGTCTTTCCCACATTGCCTCCTGGTTATCGGAGAATTTTCTTCATCTTAATCCAGCAAAATCTTCAGCAATGTGGGTTTCTCTCAGTGGTACATGCCCCACTCTTGCACCTTCTATTGGATCATCTAGTATTCCCCTTACCTCTTCTTTTCGCTATCTGGGTGTAATTCTGGACTCTTCTTTAACTTTCTCTGAGCATATTTCAATGGTTTCCCGTTGTTCCTTCTCTGCTCTGCGGCAAATTAGGGCCGTCCGGTCTGTTTTACCCCCTAGCGCCTAATTACTCTTGTCATTGCCCTTGTAATCAGCAGACTGGACTACTGCAATGTCTATCTGGCCAATCTTCCCAAATACTGTCTTCAGAGGTTACAACGTCTTCAGAATGCTGCAGCTCGGCTCGTTACTTTTTCCAGTAGATATGATCATATCACTCCTGTTCTGCTCCATTTGCATTGGCTTCCTCTCCAATATCGCTTTCAATATAAATTTCTGATTCTCCCTCACTGGACCATTTACACCTGTACTCCCCGTTACCTGGCAGACTGTATTTCACTATATTCTCCCCATCGGCTGCTTTGTTCAATTCATGCTAACCGTTTGTCTCTTCCTTCACCTTCCCAAGCCCGTCTGGAGCAGACGCAGCACTCAGCCTGGTTTTTCCTTGGTCTTTTACTTTGGAATATGTTACCTGCCTCACTTCGTCTAGAACCATCCTACCCTCAGTTTAAGTCACTGCTCAAAACTTACCTTTTCCAGAAAGCTTTCGACCTTCCCCCTGAAGCTCCCCCCTGATTGGTCTCTGTTTGTGTGCTAACCCCATGTATCATCCCTGTCTGTTTTCTTGTGTCCTTTTGTGTACTCTGGTTTGGTTAATATCATTTCTCCTTATGATTTGTTATGATTTGATGTTAAGTGTTAACATGATCTGTTTCTTTTTATGACTTATTATGATTTATTGTTAAGTGTTCCAGTGTGATTTGTTCACTTTCTCTTTACCCTTCTTTCCTGTCTTAAATTTTGGCGTTCCGTTTCTTGGGTTGTGGTGCTAATCAGTTTTTATTGTACACCGCTTAATGCTTTTGCCATAGCGGTATATCAAATTTTAATAAAGATAAAGATATGGAAATGCATCTCTTTCTATTTCTCTGGTATTGCATTGTATGCAGAATCTGACTTTTTAGGATTGCAGTTTAATTGTTATCCACGTTTACGTTTACGTTTATTCAGACTTTATATACCGCCCAACACTTAGTAGTACCTGGGCGGTTTACAATACAAGTTTAAAACAAACTTAAAAACAGTATTCTAAAACCGTTTAAAATGGCTGAGAAGGAGAAAAGGAACGCCAGTAAACAAATAGGAAAGAGGAGGAAAGGTTTTAGGTTATGGTCACTTATTCTGTACGTGTTGTGGGTCTGTGTTCTGAGTATGTGACCAAGACTAGGGGGTATGTTTACTATAAGGTGTTAAGGGAGCAGGCGTTAGTGGCAATGATAAGGGGTTTTACATGCGAAAAGGGCTCTGGGCATGTAGGAGGCATTCCGGCATTAAGGGCGCTATGGGCCATTTGAAGTGCATTAACAGGACATCATACCCATATCACTGGAACCATCATTATGTAGCACTATGTGGATTCATAGCAATGCCATGGTCACTGCTCGGTCAGAGTGAGACTGCCTCTCAGCATGACATGCTGTGATCACCCAGGCATGTACGTGGCAGAGAGGCAGTATGAAGTCTCAGCCATTGACCCTACTGCCAAGACAGATGCATCCTGGCCAATCCGCTCAGATTCAAGCCATACTCACAAACCTCTGCTCCTCATTATTTGCAGACTAATGCTGGGAACAGCTTAGGCAATGCGAGGCACAGTTAAGTGCAGAAAACCACAGAACAATGGAGAGACATATACACACATTCACATCACTGCGCCGGACAAAAATGGGGATGGTTGGCATTCCTACCTGCCACTTTGGTTTCCATATCAGCTCAAGGCATTGTTAACATGTACAGGTGCTAGTAGCCCACCCCTTGTTAGTGCCGGCACTATCAGACTTCCTCTCTATCTAGTTGTGGATAGTGGAGCCTGTCTGTGGGCTCCATGGGTGTTTGTACTTTTGTTGGTCAATTCATTGGGGGGTTCTACATGCTGGTGCTGTACCAGCACTGTAGGCTAAGGTTTATCAACAGGGACAAGCTATACATGATCCACAGCCAAGACTTGAGCCTGTGACCCTCTGCTCATATGCACACCAATTGTGTGTGTTCAGCCACAGTGCTACCATATAGATACAGCAGGCCCTGGGGCTGAAATACTCCACATCAGACAGACCTTGGCACATGTTGCAATGCGCATGGCACACAGGTTCATGCTTCGTACATTCCATGTTCCAATGCGTAAGACAGCTTTACAGCTTCTGACTCTCATTTCATGCGCAGCTACATCAGCAGTCAGACGTCCTGAGGGCTTTGATCCAACCACATCATAAATGCTGGCTTTACTCTGAGAAGTCTTCAGCTCTTCCCCAGTAGCTAGTTGAGTGCCTTCCGAACTGGGGGGTCTCATCTTCCAGCACTATAGCACAATTTGTTTTGTTGTAACTATCCATTGGGTTTTCATGGCAAGATACAGAAGTAGATTGCCGGGCCTTTCTTCCACGTGGTTTAAGTTTGGTGTTGTTGCCTTTGTCACAGAAATGTGATCCTTCGCCGTCAACACTATCCCATTCTGCTGCTGCCCAGATGGGTGGTTTGTCTTGGTCTGGCACCTCAGCTGAGACCTGTCCATCTTGGGAGACCCTGCCAGTAGTTAAACTACCGATAGTTTAGCTCTCAGCATCACTGATGCACACAAGCCCTCACAGCACGACAAGCTGCAAACCAAGGTCCATAAACTATTATCCAAGGGGACCTGAGAAATTCACTGCTTGCTCCACTATAGGCATTGTGGAACCTGTGTGTCTTTTGAGGAAACTGCTAGGTACATGTGACCTAGATTGGCCACTGTTGGACACAGGGTACTGAACTTGATGGACCTTGGTCTGACCCAGTATGGCATATCTTATGATCTTATGTTCTTAAGTGCCACCTGCACAGCTGCCTGATACACTCTGTGCACCAGGAACTCCCACTGCATGACCCACGTGCCGCCACTTTGTCCCATTTGCACCATCGACATAGTGCCATTTCATACTTGGGCACCATGCTGTTGCTGCTAATGGAGTATTATTATCACTGTTTTGGCACTCCCCTGTCAGTGCATCACATTGCAGATATTTAAATAGGCACTCTCCGTTCTAAATACATCTTTCTGCGAGGTTTTACTTGGTATTAGGGTTCCCAGCATTAAAGGGTTTTTAAACACACTGCGCAACAGGCTTTAAGGGAGCACATGCTGCTAATGCCCACTCTCCACCTACTGCGCCCTTTACGCTACTGGAGCCGTTAACATACGTTAAAACAGCTTTTTCACTGCATTAAAGGTGTTAGTCTGCCGATAACAGTCGTTACTGGCACATTTGCTCCCTTAACACCCTTTAGTATACATAACCTGTTACTAAATAACCTGCACATAGTTTCTCCAGTTAGCCAAGTTATTAACCCCTGTTCTTTGTAAATACAGTGCAGATGTCGCCCCACCGCACTGTACAAATCTGTTTAACTGTAAACCGAGCTGATTTTAAAGAGCGCGGTATAAAAAAACCTCAAATAAATAAATAAAAAATAAATATCCCTAGGTGTTCTGTTAGCATGGAGTTTGTATGTAGGGATCTGTACTATAATAATCTAAATTGTTCCGTTTTTCAAATAGGTGTATGGATGGTCCAGGGCCCACTGCAGTACTTACAGTGATGCTTTTTTGGATGGCTTCTTATGTGAGTTTTGGAAGTTGGTGCTGATATGGTATGGTAGATTTGCTCTATAGATCCTCAGCGACTTTGCTATAGGGTTTTGTATTAGTCCACAATATGACTGGTACTGGAGAATGTTTGTTAGCGAGATGATCAGAATCAGATTTTTTTTAAGATATTGAGTTCTGTGGGTGAATGTCCTAGTTCTGCTCTGCATCCACTGTTGAGGGAGAGGATTCTGTGGATGCCAAATATATGTTCAAAAATGAAAAGCAAGAACCATAACACTCTTTACAGCAACAAAATAAAAATTAATTATAATTTAGTTTTATAAACTGTGGTGTGGTTCTCACTCATTTTTTTTAGTTCCTTGGTGTGCAAACATCTTGCATTTCCTCTATATTATCTAATTGACTTGGTTCAGTCCCTGACTGGAGTTTTGAGAAAGTCCCATCCTCCCCCCCCCCCCATTATGGAGGGGGTACACCATTTCATCCCTTGCCTCAGGCAGCAGATTGCCTTCAACTGCCCCTGTGTTCATCTATAGTAGTTTCCCCTGTCCTTGGAGAGCTTACAATCTAAGCTTGTGCCGGAGGTAGTGGATGGTTAAGTGCTTACCCAAGGCCCCAAGGAGCATCAGTGGGATTTGAACCCTGGTCTTTCAGGATTCAGGTTACTGTCCTAAATACTAGGCTACTTCTCTACTCTGTTTTGTTTTTTTTGCAAAAGCTTGGCTTAAGGGCTGACTTATAGATCGCAGCAAGGTAGCTGCTCTGCTATGTATGAAACCCTGATGATTTATTTTTATTTTTTTACATTCTCTTATATACCACACTATTCTGCATCAGTGCGGTTTACATTGAACAAACTGAAATTACATTGAACAGGGCATTATAACTTGGAGATAACTATTTTACAGGGAACATGGGCTATGGAGGGTTAAGTGGCTTGCCCAAGACCACAAGGAGCACCTGTGGGACTAGAAACCCCAGTCCTTCCGGCCCAAGGCTGCTGTCTTCTAGTGGGATTTAAACCCCTGACCTTCTGGCCTGAAGTACCTTGCCCCAACCACTAGGCCACTCCTCCACACCAGGTGCCCCACAAGCATGCATTGAGCTATGTTAGAGAGGCAGCCCCCTTGTCTGTGTTCCAGTTCCGAGATGGCACTTGTCCTGGGTAAACAAAAATAGCAGATGCCTGTTAGACAATTTAAGAGCCGAGTTTATGCTACTGTACTTGCAAGAGCACTTATGCTGTCTATGGAATTTGGTGCCTTTGTGATTTGTTATATATAGGGCACACTCGCAGACAATTCAAGACCCGGCTGGGCAAACATCGTTCAAAGATAAAGATTAAGACTGTTTCAGCTCCTGTGGTGCAACACCATTTAGAATGGGGCTATGCCTTTACACAACTGAAATGGCGCATCATTGATCATGTACCTCCTGGAATTCATGTTGGTAATAGAGATATTGAGTTAAACAGAAGGGGACAATCATGGATTTTTAGACTCAATATGGTGCAACCTGCAGGACACAGTCTTGAAGTAGATTGGCTGTACTTAATTTGATCATGCGATTCCCTTTTTTGGCAAGGGATTGCCCAGAAGTTTGAAGTCAACTCTCTGCTGGTAGTGAGGTCATTTCTGTTTCTCAGTGATCATTTTGGAGCAATGATACATGGTCAGATGAACTGTTGTTTTCCATCTCTGTAAAACCTGCTAGAAATTTACAAAGATAAGTATTAGTAGCCCTGAAGCAGAGCTTTTAAGAAATTTTGCTGTCAATTTTGAAACGCAGTGCTTTGTTGGCATTGTGCTATCAGGTTTATATTTTTAATTTATTTTAGGAAATGGACATATCTGATTGACATGGTGTCATAAGGGGAATTAATAAAACAACATAAAATAGACTAATTGCAAGTGGTCAAGTTATATATTTGATCAATGAAAAACAAGTTCGACAAAAAACAAAATTTATTTATTGCTACTATTTTGATGGAGTTCTTTGTTACATGCTTGGATTGATCAACTTTAGCAGGCTTGTTTACTCTTGCATATGGGTAAAGTCAATTCCCCTTCTTAGTTACCGCCCTCTTTTTCTCAATAGATGGGGCATCATTGGCAAACTTGCACCTGTTCAATTTGTTTAGGACATCGCAGTTCTGAGGAAGCAAGCAGGAAGTTGTATGAATCCAAGAAAATGACAGCAGGAAGGGCAATGTTTGGAAAGCTTCACTTGTGACAGCACAAACTTGTTTACCCTTCCCTGTCCTTCAGAAGCTTCTGATACTGCCACCCCGCTGGTGCAGCAGCTCAGAGCTTAAGACAATGCCAGGCCAACAGTTTATGCAAGGAGAAAAAGCAGCGCCAAGGGAGAGCAAGGGGTGTTGGGCAATGAGGACACTATGCATCCATATGGAGAGCAGAAGGAAAATGGGCTTCTGCGCATGCTGAAGCCACCCCCCTCCTCCCTTCTGAATGAGTTGTATAATCAAACGTGCTCCAGGGCAGAGGTTCTCTTAACATAACAACTGAGCGCAGGGATGACAGCAGGAGGGGGGTCCTGGCCCTCATTATAACTCCAAATTCCAAGCATCATCTGCAACATCTCCCAGACACTGAAACCTGGACAGTGGATGCACAGGAGATCCCTTTGCCCAGCCCTGTCCGCTAATCGCTTAAGCAGTAGAGCTATTGTCTCTGTGCCATTTCAATCTGAAAAGCGTGCCCCTGGGATACAGTAAAAAACAGCAAATATCCCTTTAGAGAACTTAGAATTTCATCAATTGTTCAATCTAGGGGTGTGATGGTGGCGGTGTGTGGGTGTATGCGCTATCTATAGTATATTTTAGGTCCTTTCTTTCTCTGTATCTATTTAGCTCTCGCTATATATATGTACACATTAGTTTTCTGCTTTTATGTTACATATTTTCACTTCAGATGTATGGAAATGTTTCAAGCAAACATGAAAAGCATCAATAAAAATCAGACTTCCAGAACTCGTTTGAAAATTTCCAGAAAGCATCCACTCCTGTAAATATTTTCACTGTAGAATTTAATGGGAAAATGTACAAAATACATCAATATTTGACAGTTTAACTACATTCATTAACTATCCTGCTCATTAAAAATGTTTGTTTAATTTTTTAGACCAGTCAAATGCCGGAAGGACTACTGGATTTTCCCTTTGGGTTTTTTTTTTTTTTTTGTGCAAACTCACCTATTAAAGGTCCAGCTCTATAAAACGTTTTTCCTATAAACTCAAAATGGGAAAAGCCTATAGAAAAACGGTTATTGTAATTAATTAATTAATTTATTAGGATATAAACCACCTATATGAAGGGGATGTACTAAAAGTACTGCTTGACAGACAACTTATATAGTAGAAGCAGCTTAACAATAGCAAAATGATCATGTCAGCATAGTGAATAAACTTGAAAATAGGCAAATTAAATCCTAGTAATAGCAATAATATGATACAGTGTCAAATATATAGACCTTAAAACATCACAGTAGAACATTCAAATAACAGAAATATGATATGTCAGTAGAATACAAAACACTGTACTTTAATAGGCATCATGGTAGAGCATTCAGATAACATACGATACTTAAAGTGTTAGCACCGTTAAATGAAATATAGACAACAGAAGGGATATGTACAATTGGGTCATATAGACAGATGGTATGACAAATGGAGAGATAAATAACAATGGGTAGTTAGATTGAGGGTACATTATGAGGTAGCTTTACTAGAGTATGCTAATGGCAGCACAGTAGGAGTGACCTGCACAGAGCGCAGGGATGAGAGCACCTACTCTTGCCACCTTGCTGGGCAGACTAAATGGACTATACTGATCTTTATCTGCCGTCATACTGTGCTACATGCTAAACATTAGCACAAGAGGTGATAGTGACTGGGCAGGTTAAAGGTGGAGTGTGGACATTGATGGCACGTCACCATTAGCATGGCCATCATTGGTGTGCACTAGCTACGATTGCTGCTATTAGCATGGCCATCATCGGTGTGCTCACTGACAGTAGTTGGCTGATGCACACCAGACATAAAAACCAATGTGGAATGACAGCTGATGCAAACTAGACTACATAGTAGTCCTTGGTATGCCCACAAAAATTGCTAGGTTAGCACATTGCACCCTAATATAGTATAAGAGCATGTAAATATGACCAGGTAGGTTATGACATACCCTGAGGCCAAAATATATGAAGCATATATCATGTGCAGGGCTGGGTCAAGGACCACCTAGGTTCACCAAGTGGACAGGATGGCCTGACCAAGGTAATTGCAATTCTTTATCATAGTTATGCAATGTTTCTGATCTTTCCCAGTCCAGAATATCCAGTCAGAATCCCCAAATGTACAATATTGCACTAGCCCCATAGTTACAACATATCTGATATGCTGTGATTTATCATAGAAGAGTCTTTTCCAGGCACACTGACAAACAATTCATACTGCAACATTTCCCTTTTTCATAACTTAGAAATTTTTAGTACCCCCTAGATTTGCTCTTTTACCTCTAATGGCAGACATCAGCATAGCCAGAATAATCACCACTGCACATCTGCATATTTCTGTAGGGAAGGTTAATAATGTGACTTTACCATACAACCTTCCCTCACCTCTGCATCCTGTTTCTTACAACTGTATCTTGTGTTCTTCTGTACTGCAGACACACCAGTTCAAACATGTCACACCCATTCATCAATATGGGACACAGTGAGATACAGAGCAGAAATATGTCTAAGTCCTAGCCTTATTCCACGTTGCTGCTGGTATATCATGGATGTCAGGGGGAAATGCCAAAGATATACACGGGCCTCTCCTGAATACACTTTCTATGTCTCCGTGGCTGACCATGCCCCATTCCGCTCCTCTCACCCATATTCTGAGATCCCCGTACTACTGCCGTGTACGTGCAGAACCAAGGGTGTTACGGAATATAGTGGTAGACGTTTTCGCTAGAAACACGTCTATGCCGCATATCCAAGCAGCTTATTTGTGTTTCGGAATGGCCCCACACCCTTTTTTGCTGCCATATCCCAAATAAAGCCCCTTTATTATACACATAACTTTGGACATGTGGAGGATGATTTTATAGCAGGTAGTCAAAGTCAAAAGACCAAGTAGGCACCAATTTTTGGGGATATTTTATAACGACAACATAGGTGTTTCTGTGTCTTTATAAAATAGACCCACATAACCTGCTGAAATAGAGGGTAAACTGCACCCATATACATTTACACCTGCTCAGTAGTAGATGTAAATTTACACATGTGAAGCACGCACACACCCATGTATTTCATAAACAACACATGTACCTAACAAGTCCACACATGAGCTGCCCAAACCCCTACTCCAAACATGCCCACACTTGAGTTTTGTAAAAGCAGGCGCAAACTTTCTCTGTGCCTAACTTACATGTGTGTAAGCCCTTTTCTGCCAATAAAAGAGGATTTGCCCTCAGAAAAAATGATAAAATGACCTCCATCATGATTAAAATGTTTATCCACTGCAAATTTTTTTAAAAAGCACTTATGCAGTCAGTGCCGTTTCGAGTATGAAGTCTATTTAAATTTAAATCCCAGCATGGAAAACTATTTGAATAAATGAGCAGGAATCTGAAAACAGGCTCTATATAATAGAGTTTAAGTCATTAGGATACTAGGGCTAGAGTCACAGACCACAAAGATGGTTGAGTTGAAAGAGGCGTACAACACAAAACATCATGACTCAGAGGCTAAAAAATTGTTGACAGATTATCCTTGCAGTTACAACTGGTTTTACATGACCTGGAACTTGCCTAGTTTTTTGGAGTATTAGTATTTCAAGTGAGTGTGTGGGACGAGGAAGGGGGTAGAGAAGGACACTGGAGGCACACTGACTGTGATACTCCCTAATCCAAGATGCCAGCCTGTGTATCAGCATGGGAGAGAAATGTTCAAATAAACTGGACTGTGAAGTGAGTTTGTCTGCAGGAGGATATAGAAGTCATATGTGTAATAGTTCAGATAAAGAGCCCCTTCCCTTGAGGGCCAGAAGGTTGTTATTGTGGCCTTCACTTCCTGACTTTAGGATGCATGGGGTTTCTGTAAACTTGGAAGGTAAGTAATCCGGCTTTGTGTTTGGCCCCATCAGTTAGATTAACAAAATCCTGGCATTGGGCTAGACATGTGCATTACAGTCTACAGACTGATTTTGGGCAAAGGAATTGGTGACCGTCTTATCAAATTTTGGATAATTTGATGTGTCATAGGCCGCTTTGAGTAGATGGGGTGTATTGGTGCCAACACAGTTTGACTTGACGGCCCTCTATGTCATGAGCAGTCTATCACTCTTTCCTCTATTTTGGAAGAACTTATAGAGGTGGTCCTGCAGTAAGATGGGGGCTCCATGCCTCTGAACTCATGCCACTCATTTTCCCTCATCCTAAGTAACTCTTGTTCATCTTGCCCGCGCTGGAGGTATTCGCTGGTGGGAGGAGTATATAGCATGCATTCTCCTCCTTCCCCTACAGTTTATGTCTCTCCTCTGCCCTGGCTGCCACAGGGTCATAAGTGATTACCTTACCCATTCTTTAATCACTTCTTGGACATATGAACCCGGGTGTGATATCATATGTGCAAACAATTGCAACTGGGTAAGAGGAGGGAGAGGAGTGAGACTATAGAACGTTCAAGGGGTGAAGGGGCTGCAAAATCACAGAGAGTCTGCAGTCCATATTAAGGTGCAGCTTCCAGGCACAGTCCACCCAGACTGTGTTTTCTTTTGTATTGGACTCTTCAGTTACAGTTGAAAAATAGAGCACATTGATTAAATTCTTTTTGTTGTGTTATGTGGTTAGATCAGAGGCCAGCAAGGCCTTTAAAACAATAGTGTACATGTTGGTATTCAGTCAACCACCAGCCTCCATGTCCACAACTTCTGTCATAAGAACATAAGATATGCCATACTGGGTGAGACCAATGTCCATCAAGCCCAGTATCCTGTTTCCAACAGTGGCCAATCTAGGTCATACGTACCTAGCAGGTATTGGGTCAAGCATTGATATCCTGGGTCCCTTTTTAATAATGGTTTATGGACCTTTCCTCCAGGAACTTGTCCAAACCTTTTTTAAACCCAGCTACACTAACAGCTCTTACTACATCCTCCGGTAACAAATTCCAGAGTTTGATTACACATTGAGTAAAAAAATATTTCTCTTATTTCTCTTAAATAGTTTACCCTGTAGCTTCATTACATGTCCCCTAGTCTTTCTATATTCTGATAGCGTAAACAATTGATCTACGTTTACCTGTTCCACTCCATTGATTAATTTATAGACCTCTATCATATCTCCCCTCAGCCGTCTCTTTTCCAGGTTGAAGAGCCCTAACCTTTGTAGCCTCTCTTCATAGGAGTAGCCTTCCATCCCCTTTACCATTTTGGTGGCTCTTCTCTGTACCTTTTCTAATAACGCTATATCCTTTTTAAGATACGGCGACCAGAATTGCACACAATATTCAAGGTGCGGTCGTACCATGGAACGATACAGAGGCATTATAGTATCCTTTGTTTTATTTTCCATTCCTTTCCTTATGATACCTAGGATTTTATTTGCTTTCTTGGCCGCCGCTTCACACTGGGCGGAGGGTTTTAACATGTTATCCACGATGACTCCTAAATCTTTTTCCTGGGTGGTGGTTTCCACTGTGGAACCTTGCATTGTGTTACCATAGTGTGGGTTGTTCTTTCCTAGGTGCATAACTTTGCACTTGTCCACATTAAATTTCATCTGCCATTTGGATGCCCAGTCTTCCAATTTATCAGATCCTTCTGCAGTTTTCCACAGTCCTCTTGGGTTTTAACAACTTTAAACAGTTTTGTGTCGTCTGCAAATTTGATAACCTCACTAGTTATTCCCTTTTCCAGGTAATTTATGAATCTGTCAAAAAGTAGCGGACCCAGTACAGATTCCTGGGGTACTCCACTATTCACCTTTTTCCATTGAGAAAATTGGCCATTTAGCCCTACTCTCTGCTTTCTATCTTTTAACCAGTTCCCGATCCACAATAGTACACTGCCTCCTATCCCATGACTGTCCTCCTTCCATCCTCTCATACTCCAGAGTTCTCATTCCAATTTCTTCTCATTCCAGTTTCCAGGGCTGTCACTTTCCACTCCCCTACAGCCCTTTTCTTATGCAGCAGGTGGATTGTTCTGAAGTGAAAGCATATATACAGGTGCTCCTCCCAGACAGCATCACCTTTAATGAGCTCAGGGGGTATAGGGTCACTGTCAGGCTTTGAAGTGGAGTACATGCTGGTTCAGCCCAGGTCCACAGGTTTTCAAAATCCGTTGCTACTTCTGATGCCACAATCAAGCCTTAGACCAACTCCTGTTCCATAAGAAAAGGTCCATGGCGACTGGGGATTGGAGCTTGCAAAGGATAAAAGGTATAGGTTCAGGAAACAAGATGTGAAGTGGGGAAAAAGATTGTGAAAGAAAGAAGGGCCAGGGGTGGGGACAGATTTGGGAGTACAGAAGACCTGAAGGGCGCCAAGGATACCTGAAAATCCTTTTAGTAGGGGAGCTGTTTGTGGAAAAGTGAAGCTCCATCATGGGGGAACTACTGAGGAGGAGAAATGGCCTGTTGGAGGGGAAGGGAATTGCAAAGTTGACAAATTCTGTGTTTGGGGTGGTGAAGACTGTGTAGGATTAAAGGCCTGTAAAGGCTTTTGGAATGGAAAAGGTCCATGGGAGCTTGTGAGAAAGCAGTGAGTTTGTTATTGGCTCGAGCGCCCCTGTAACAAGCATCATGCTCTGAATTTCTTTCCAGGAAACGTATGCAGTGAATGCAGACAATGTCATTCTGAAGAGGGCTATAAAGTGTACTATAAAGCAGTGTTTGGCTTCTACAGGTATGCTGTTGAATGCCGCTGGAATCAATCTGCTCAAAGCTGGCTACGGATTTATTTGAAGCGAGTGCTTAAGAGCCAGTGACTCGTTGCTGCTGCTGTGCTGACACTCTCAAGTCCCCCTGCATTTCTGGCCTTCCTCTCTTTCCTCTTGACTCTTTTTTTTTTTCTTTACTAGCAATTTGATGTTTGATCATTTGAGGCAATGAGGCGAGGGGTAATTTACGTTATCAGAGAGGTATGGGTACTTGGAACCCAAGTGCAAGGCCCGTTCCACTGCTAAAGCGCCATCCTAATGTAATGAGACTCCAGCCAAGTGCAGCTTGTAATGGAGAGGAACGCTGTCCATTCATCTCCCTACCTGAGCCTCCACCGCGCTGCGCAAAGGCTTGGACAGAGGAGGGGAGGGGCCTCTGCTGTATCTCTGCAAAACATGCTTATGCCAGAGTCTACTGAGGTGGCTGAATTAAAACACTGGGATGCAGGAGAAAGAGATTTTTCTAAGAGCATATACTCCGTTACAGCACAAAGCAGCAGGGCCTTCTCACAGTGCACATGGAAGTGCATGAATTACATACAGATCTGCAAAGAAATACCTGCTCACATTATATGCAGATATGCATCCAAATACCTGTACACGTACAGAGAGGGCATTTAAGTGCATATACCTTGCATTCATAAAACATAAGCATTTTATACGTATGTATACATACACAGTGCACAGACATACATATAAATATATTGCACAGAGACTGCATACACACACATATGTCCATACATATAGACAGCACATACACATACATTCATACACACACACACATGGACAAAGTACATACAGACATTGTACATACACTTGCATGTATTACACACATAAGCAGCACATATATCTAATTTAATTAAATCTCATCTTCAGCTTATACCTTGCTCTTTTAGTCCCACTGGATCACCCAAAGCAGCTTAAAGCAAATGGAAATTCTATTTCATACATACAAATAACAACATTTAAAAACTTTAATACATATATGTATATACAGTTCAGAGATAAAAGAATTCATATGCATACATGAGGAGCACCTAGCTCATAGCTACTGTATATATTTATACAACACATATGAACACCCCCATTAGACTCTAAGAGACCCAGGGAACCATCTGTTTCATCTTATCGCAGTATCTTTGTGCACCATCTTTATCATTAACTGCTTATCCATTTCAGAAGACCCAGATCCTGTTTGCACCATTAGCTTCCAGAAGTACAGATTCATTCTAGGACTTCCAAGATCCTCCTAGAGTCCTTTAATTCCAAGCGTGGATTCACTCCAAAGCAAACTATACCATGTTCTTAACCCAGATATACCAGAACTCTATGACGGTCTTTATATAGGGGCATGTCTACAAAACCACATTAGGATTTGCCAGCTATTGCAGTGCGTTACCTGCCAAAACTGCGTGATAAAGGAAAAATTATTACTCACTTTCAAGGGTATCAAAGGCATCACCTCCTCCTCTCTACTGAACCTCATTCAGACAGTACCACCTAACAGATCCAGGAGAACTATATCTACAAACTCGCTAATAATCCCTAAGGCAGCAACTAAATGCTCACGAGCGACATCTAATAAGGCGTTCAGTTTCTATGCCCCTAAGTGCTGGAACACTTTACCACCTGAAATTCGGGCTATCCCTGATCTAACCTCATTCAGAAAGGCAATCAAATCCCATTTATTCACCCACTACTACCAGAACACCCAATCACCTTCCTGACCTCCAACCCCCATTGAACACCCAACCTGATCTAAGAATAATACTGTCGTGTACATGTAAATACTTTGTAAATTGTTTCAGTTAAAAATTTCCCCATGTATTATCCAAGTTCGTTTTTCCTGTTCAATGTAAAACCAAACAGCTTGTTGTTCTGGTCTTTTGTTGTACTGTAAACCGCGCTGATCCCAAATAGTGTGGTATATAAGAGCTTGTAATAAATAAATAATAAATAAAAATACCCCACAGTATCTGCAGGGAGCATTCCTAGGTCAGCCCCTGCAGATACTGGAGTAGTTCTGGATTTCTCACGTGGTGCCTGCCTCAGCAAGTTTTGTGGGAAAAGTCCTGTAGCGCCCGCCGATGCAGATACCGCAGGTCCACATGGTAAATCCAAGGGGAACGATGGTAGTGATCAGGTGCACAGAGCTATCAGTAGCTATGTCCCAATTGCTACCATGCCCTCCTCAAATGCATCTATGAACTTCACCCCCTCCACATTATCGTTGGTGTTGCAATGTTGCGATCCACAGCACTGACGATATAAATACCAACTGGCTAGCCAGGATAATTTTTAGAGAATCAGGAGGGTGGTGATGGAGGGATCTTTCCCCAATTGCTAGCCTGGATGTTCGATGGCCCAGGTGGTACACAGATCCCCCTGGGCAGCTTCCAATGGGGGTCAGGAGCTGTCCAGGGAGGATCGATGCTGTAGGGGGCCAGCACTTTTTAAATTTATATTAATGGTGCCACGGATCGCAACACTGACAATATTATGGAGGGGAGCTCGATCACTTAAGGGGGACCTGATCACCTCAAAGGTAAATGGCTTCTGCCGATTGGCAGTGGCTGCACTGCTGCATTATAGGGCCTCCAGGTAGATAAGACACCTCTTGAGGTGGCTTTCTGCTGCCGTGATCGAGTCAGATCTTGGCAGCCACCATCTGGCAACATTTTTGCATGGTGGCTGCCAACCATCGCCATCCCCACTCCCTGCCCCTGCCCGATGTGAAAACTGGATATCGTACAAAAGTGCCTGCGCTATCTGATTTCTTCTCAGGTTAGCTGTTACCACAGGCTGTTAATTGTGTGGTAGCCCTGAGGTAGCAGCTAACATCTTTTAGTGGACATACCCCATAGCCAAATTGATAAAAACTGAGTATACCAACACCAAGCCTGTGTTTAGTTGAATCCCTGTGAAAGCAACATCTCTTCAATGGCATTGAGACATGCAAAGGTTTGCAGGTTAGAGGGATTTTGGAATGTGCCAGTAACTTGACAGGGGGGGGGGGGGGAGCTTTTCATTGTGACTTGGGGATTAGGGGAGGCATATGCCTTAGAGTGGTGACTCTCTGTGGGGAGGGGGAGGGATGCCCTAGTAAACAGGGCTTATTACTATAGCGAGAGGAAGGGAGAAAGAAGACTCCCAAAGGGATCTGCTATAGAAGGGAGGGAGGGCAAAAATCTGAACTGCAAACTAGCTCAGCTTTGGGCTGGTTAGCAATGTTGATTTTGAATGGCATTGTGCAAGGTAACTTATTTATCTTTATCTTTATTTGAAGCGTGATATACTGCCCGGACGGTAGCATCAGGGGCGGTTTACAATAAAAAAAATAGTAATCGCTGCAAGATAGAAAGTGAAAAGAATGCCATTAATGGATAGGACAGGGAGAGGGCACGCAAGGAAGAGCAGAGAGAAACAGGGCGAAGGAGAGTTAGATGATATCCAGGTCAGGGAGGAGGGAGATCAAATGCAATATGAAAGAGGTGGGTCTTCGGGGAGGATTTGAAGGACTGAAAAGAGGGTTTGGAGCGTAGGGTTGAGGGGAGGACATTCCAGAGGGCAAGGCCTAGGAAAAAGAATACGGAGTTGCGGGTTGATTCAAGGTGGGCCTGAGAGGCAGGGGGGAAGGAAAAGATGACTTATATGAATGGGACGGATAAGATGGTAGGGGGTGTGAAAGCGAAGAAGATCGGAAAGATATTGCGGGGTACCTGTATGAATAACCTTGTGAACAGTGGTAAGTATCTTGTAGTGAACTCTGTATTTAATGGGGAGCCATTTAAACATCAGATCCTGGAAGGTGTTAGCTAGCAGCTTTTTATAGAGCATTTGGTGAATAACACAGAAGGTAAGCACACCATATAATAAAAAATGAAGAAATATGGTTCATTTTTTCGACTCAGTGACCAGAGAACTAGATCAAGGACATGGCTGGATGTGCTTTACTTGGATCTCAGCAAAGTCTTTGATATGGTTCCGCTCAAGAGGCTCATGAATGAACTGAGTAACCTGAGGGTGGATCCTAAGGTGGTGAACTGGGTAAGAAATTGGTTCATTGACAGACCATCAAGGGTATTGATAAATGGAATTCACTCGGAGGAAAAAACATGGATGGCGGAATGCCTCAGGGCAGGGCTGGCGCTATCATTAGGCAAACTAGATGGCTATTTACAGCATAAGCTCTCCAGGGACACCCATTACAACAGCTGTCACAGCTGTCCACGGCCGACCGTAGCGCCAATGGCTCTGAAACAGCAACATTGCATTTACCTACCATCTCTGAGGTTTTTCTATTGCACAAGCTGCTACTTCCACCCTCCCCCCCTTGGACACAGACTTCTGGTTTATGCCAAACCGCAAGTCAGCATTGGAGGGGGCAGCAATGGTGGCAGTGGGCACGAGGTGGGGAATGGGGGACAGCAGGATGGCGGGCCTGACTAGGGCAACTTCAGTCTGTGAACCAGCCCTGCCTCAGGGACTGGTCTTGAGGCTGATTTTGTTCAAGAGCTTAATACTGACAAAGGGTTAGAAGAAAAATGTTAGCTTTTTGCAGATGGCATGAAGAACTACAGGAGTTTACACCTTTGAGGGAGTAAGCAAGACGGGAAATAATCCAAAAGAGCTGTATGCACTCTCTTTTATTTTGAGGCCCATCATACAGGTAGTCCTGCAGTAAGATGGGGGCTCTGTGCCTCTGAACTCTTGTGCCATTCATTTTCCCTCAACCTGACTAGCTCTTGTTCATTTCCCTCGAGCTGGAGGTGTTGGCTGGTGGGAGGAGGTTATACTATACATCCTCCTCTTTTCCCTTCCACTGGTCAACACTGAAATCATTACTGACTTTAAAGGGCCCTAATCTGTAGTATCTTGGTGAGCTGAACACGAATATAACATAAAAAAAAATGTATTGGCTCTCGTTTTGAAGATATTGCATGTAGTTCATTTTTGACGTTTCACCGTGTAAATTTATCCAGTAGGACATCAACAACATCCCAAATAAGCCTTGAATGATGTAATATTGCATAATACCAGCATGCACACATAATCCAGAGTTGATTGCATCATTTTCTGATGAAATGCAATACTACTGCCATACGGCTGCTGAAGCCACCTGACGTCAGCAGTGTACTATACGCAGTCGGAAAGGAAAGTAATCTGGTATTCTGTTCCGATATTGAAAGCCTCATGAATGCCTTAAAAATCACTCATGACCCACAAGACTGGAGACTATTTATAGACTCTTCGAAACTGAGTCTGAAGGCTGTGCTTTTGAACAATGGAAACCGTCTTCCATCTATTCCAGTAGCGCATGCCATCCATATGAAAGAAAGCAGAGGAGCGGGTGGATTGAAGGTGAGCGAGGGAGGGGGAAGGGAGATTAAGGTGATTAAGGTGGATAGTTCTTATCCATATGAAAGAGACATGTGATAACTTAAAGCATCTACTGACTTCCATTCCTTTTGCACTCAGTTTAAGTTACTTACTCTAGTTCACAGGGCTCTTCACACTAGTACTCCACAATACCTGGCAGACCTTATTACATTCCACACCCCTAGACACACTCTCCGCTCCTTCCACCTTAATCGCCTTAATCTCCCTTCCCCCTCCCTCGCTCACCTTCAATCCACCCGCTCCTCTGCTTTCTTTTTCATCGGCCCCGCACTCTGGAATTCACTCCCCACCTCCCTCCGGTTAGAACCCCATCACGCCACCTTCAAGCGAGACCTAAAAACCCACCTCTTTTCCTTGGCCTATGACCTTCCCTCCCCTCTTGTTTGATGCTGTCCCCTACATATAGTCGTGTATCCTTTTTCTCGTTCTATTATATCAACAATTGTAACTTCCTTTCCTCCTTTCTGGCCCTGTGCCTGTTTCTAATTGTTTGTGAATTGTAAACCGCTCTGTTTGATAAAGTAGGACGGTATATCAAATAAATAAACATAAACATACAGTTGGCACCTCTGTGGTGACTTGAAGGTAGTTGCCCTTTTAATGGGACTGCAGTAGGGATATATAAAATGCATGTGTTTCTTATGTGAGTGGGATAGCCGAGCAAGGGATTGGCACTACTTGCGGAAGGAATGGAATCGCAGACAAAATGTAACAGTTGGAGAGAAGAATATCCAGCACCCAGCTCTGGTTGAGGCTCACAAAATCCTGCTACCACTCCTTCACATCAAACTAGGTTTGATGAAAAACTTTGTGAAAGCCATGGACTGCACTTCGCCAGCTTTCCGATACCTACATGAAAAATTCCCTCGACTCAGCGAAGCAAAGATTAAAGAGAGAGTTTTTGTGGGTCCTCAGATTCGAGAGCTCTTCAAAGATGACAGGTTCAACAACTTGCTGCAGGGTAATGCGAAACAAACATGGAATGCTTTTCGCCTAGTGTCAACAAACTTTCTCGGGAATGTTAGGGCAGAAAACTACAAGCAACTAGTAGAAGACATGCTGATGCAGAATCAGAAACTTGGCTGCAATATGTCTCTAAAGATCCATTTCCTTGATTCCCATCTCGATTTCTTTCCTGACAACTGTGGTATGGTTAGTGATGAACAGGGCGAACGTTTTCACCAGGATATCGCAACGATGGAGCAAAGATACCAGGGAAAATGGTCCACTACAATGCTGGCTGACTACTGCTGGACACTCCCCAGAAAAGCTCCCGAACAGCTGTACAAGAGACAGGCGAAAAAATCTAAGAAGTAGTCTATGACTTGTTTTTTTACAGGTATTAACCGAAGGCCTTTTATATTTACTATTGACATGCATTTCGTGATGTAGACATTAATTCTTGTAGATTACAAAAAAAACTAGAGCCAACTTTGCAATTTCACTGTCATATTCATGTTCAGCATATAAAATTCGATAAGAAATTACTATTTTATTTCAGTAACATGACTTTTGTAAAAATTTGTTGACCAGTGTAATTTAGGCCTCTCCTCTGGCCTGGCTGCCACTTTGGGCTCAGGATAGAGCCATTACTCTTCAAGAGAGGAAAAGGCTGATATGTATGAACCAGGAAACAAACTTCAGGATGATAATGTCTGATGATCTTAGTGTAGCAAAACAATGTGATAAGGCGGTGGCCAAAGCCAGAGGGATGCTGGGCTCCATAGAGAGAATCAAAAAGGATGTGATCATTGGTGAGGCCTCAATTGGAATACTGTATTCCGTTTTGGAGGTAGTCTCTCGGTGAGAATATAAAGAGGCTAGATGTGGTCCAGAGGAAAGCAATCAAAATGTTGTAGGATCTGCATCACAAGATATATGAAATAAGACTAGAGGACCTAAATATGTGTACCTCAGAGAAGAGAAAGAATAGGCAAGATATGAAACAGATGCTTAAATAATTGAACTGTATTCATACAGAAGTTGTAGAACCAAGGAACATGTCATGAAGCTTCAAGGAGAAAGACTCAGCCAAAATGTTTTCAGGGAAAGGGTGGTAGATGTCTGTAAAGTCCTTCCAGAGGAAGGATGGAGACAGTAGTGATGGAGTTCAGAAGACATAGGGACTGATATTCAAAAGCATTTAGCCAGGTAGAAGCAGATTTTACCTGGGTAAATGCCGCTGTAACAGATATTCAGTAGCACTATAAGCTAGCAGAGTGGAGGAGTAGCCTAATGGTTAATGCAATGGGCTGACAAAGAGGGAAGCCAGCTTCAGTACCCACCACAGCTCTTTGTGAGCCTGGGCAAGTCACTTACTGCAATTCTCCATTGGCTTGGGTACAAACTAGATTGTAAGTCCTCAGGAGACAAGAAAATACCTACTGTATCCAAATGTAACTCGCCTTGATCTTCTGAGAAAGACATGAGCCATCTCCAATTCTATCAGGGTAGAGACATGATTTATCTGGATAGTAGTGATTTTCAGGTGTTATCTGGATAACTTAGGACAGGAAAACCAGCTGAAAATTGTCTCTATATGGACAGTGAAGTAGCTGCGCAATCTGGGTATTCACAGGCAGTTCTTATCTGGGTTGTACCACTAAATATCCAGTTATGTTTGACCACGGTGGCTAGTGTTTAAAAAAAATGCTGATCATCGTGGACTGATTACCACCATAAGATGAATATATACAGAGGATCCCTAAATGACAAGAGGTTGAAACTAAGCATGGAATACTTCAGCTCAAAACAATTAAAGGGGTTTTTTGCCCTTCTCGGAAGACATGGAGTTGGGGAAAGTAACCTGCACTGAGCAAGAGTTACAATTCTAAATGAAGGAATGGGGGGAGGAGAGCAAATAAAACCCTAACCACCTTATTAGACAGATTATATGGGTATTTCAGTCTTCATCTCTTTTCCTCTTGATTCTTCTTGCCAGCTTCCAAAGGGCACAAAAGTATCTCTGGCAGATGGAGGCTGTTTGTTAGATACTGTAGGAGTTCTTTTTCTAAGTGCCTTCAAGTCAATGCTGACCCAGTAGCCCCTGGGGGTTTTTTTGGGAAGGTATGGTCAAATGTAGATTGTTGAGTCTTTTCTTCCAATGGAGGGCAAAGTGACTTTCACAAGACCACAAGGAATGCCAGTGCGAACCAAACCCAGATATTGTAGATAGGAGGCTGTTGCTCTAACCACTAGGCTACTCGTCCATGCCCACATAGCTTGCAAACAAAATGCAATGTGTGCCTTCAAGTCAATGTTGACTCCTGGCAACCCAGCAGCTCCTGGGTTTTCATGGCATATCACCAGAAGTAGATTGCCATGTCTTTCTTCTGAGGCCAGGGAGAATTAAATGACTTGCCCCTGGCCATTAGGTTACTCCTCCACTTAATTTAGGACAGCAAAAAAGCTGTCCTTAATGCTATGAGAAATTGCCTATCCGGATAGTGGCTGAATATCACAACTATCCAGATAGTGCTGGTGCTGACCACTAAATCCAGATATTCAGTGCCATCCCATATCTGGATACTGGCACTGCACATACAGATTATAGTTTTCTGCAGCAGCTGTATGTAACACCAATTTATAAAAAGAGTTCCAGGGGTGATCCAGGAAACTACAGACCGGTGAGCCTGACATTAGTACTGGGAAAAATGGTAGAAACCATCATAAAGAACAAAATTACTGAACATGTAGATAGTCATGGCTTAATGGGAGACACCTAACATGGCCTTAGACAAGGAAGATCTTGTCTTACTAATCTGTTATGTTTTTTTGAAGGTGTGAATAAACAGGTAGACAAAGGTGAGTCAGTTGTTATACAGTAGTGTATCTGGACTTTCAGAAAGCCTTTGACAAGCTCCCTCATCAGAGACCTTTGGCAAAACTAAAGAGTCATGGGATAGGAAGCAGTGTACTATTGTGGATCAGGAACTGGTTAAAAGATAGAAAGCAGAGGATAGGGCTAAATGGCCAATTTTCCCAATGGAGAAAGGTGAATAGTGGAGTACCCCAGGGATCTGTGCTGGGTCCGTTGCTTTTTGACATATTCATAAATGACCTGGAAAAGGGAATAACGAGTGAGGTTATCAAATTTGCAGATGACACAAAACTATTTAAAATTGTTAAAACCCATGAGGATTGTGAAAAATTGCAAGAGGATCTTGATAAATTGGAAGACTGGGCATCCAAATGGCAGATGAAATTTAATGTGGACAAGTGCAAAGTTATGCACCTAGGAAAGAACAACCCAAACTATGGTCACACGATGCAAGGTTCCACATTAGAAACCACCACCCAGGAAAAAGATTTAGGCTTCATCGTGGATAACATGTTAAAACCCTCAGCCCAGTGTGCAGCTTTGGCCAAGAGAGCAAATAGAATGCTGGGTATCATAAGGAAAGGAATGGAAAATAAAACAAAGGATATTATAATGCCTCTGTATTGTTCCATGGTGCGACCGCACCTTGAATATTGTGTGCAATTTTGGTCGCCGTATCTTAAAAAGGATATAGCATTATTAGAAAAGGTACAGAGAAGAGCAACCAAAATGGTAAAGGGGATGGAAGGTTACCCCTATGAAGAGAGGCTAAAAAGGTTAGGGTTTTTCAACCTGGAAAAGAGACGGCTGAGGGGAGATATGATAGAAGTCTATAAATTAATGAATGGAGTGGAACGGGTAAACGTAGATCAATTGTTTATGTCTAGAGGACATGCAATGAAGCTACAGGGCAACCTATTTAAGACTAATAAAAGAAAATATTTTTTCACTCAACGAGTAATCAAACTCTGGAATTTGTTACTGGAGGATGTAGTAAAAGCTGCTAGTGTAGCTGGGTTTAAGAAAGGTTTGTACAAATTCCTGGAGGAAAGGTCCATAAACCATTATTAAAAGGGACCCAGGATATCACTGCTTGACCCAATACAAGCATTGAGGAACCTGTGCCTTTTGGGGAAACTGCTAGGTACTGTCACCCAGCAGACCTGGTTGAGAGAAGGGAAAGTGTTTTAAATGAAGGAAAAAGTACATATAAGCCGCAATATCTGGAGGAACCAGGTAGAGGGAGCCAGAGAGACTCCAGAGCCACTATAGAACCACGCCCCACTGAGCATGATGTAATGCCAGCCAGCTTCCTATCCAGGTGCACAGAGGAACTTCTTAAGGAGGCTCTAGAAGACAGGAAGGGGAGCAGAGGGAGCAGAGGTGGCAAGGGCAGCAAGAGCGGCGGTGACAAGACCGGTAGTGGCAAGAGAGGAAGTGGCAGCGGATGGAAAGGCAGCTGTGAAGACAGTTGGAGTGACGGCTGGAGAGGAAACAGCAAGAGTAAATGCAGCAGGACTGTGTACAGCTGGAAGCAAGGCAAGACAGAGGGAAGGTTGGAATGCAAACCTGAATATTCCCTTGCCAAAAGATCACCTAAAGGGAAAGGTGATGGTCTGAGAGCTAAGGAGGAACCGGAGGAGGTTTCAGCTCCTAGAGCGGTAAAAGCTGTTTGTCCAGAGTGGTCAAGGCATTACTGCAGTTGTTGTCCAGAATCCACAGGGTCACAGCAGGAAGCCCTAAGACGTGCTAAACAGGCCAGCCAAAGGAGAAACTGGTATAGGCCTCAACCTTCGCTGGAGTCCAAGAGGCCAAGCTCCCAAGGTAAAGCTTTTATTGAATCAAGATATAGAAAAAGCTTGTATGATAAGAAAGGCTTGGATAATAGATGTTTGTATAAGACTGCCACAAAAGCTCCAAGGAGAGAGAACTTTTCTCCATGTAGAATAGCACGAAGCCGACGCCCTAAGAATAATCCAGAACATTGGGCTGTGCTGGAAAAGCTATACCGAGAGCCTGAGTATAGGATACCTGAACCCAGGGACTCAGAGGTGTCCACCTACGAGCAAATGCAAGTGGACCTGGCCAGTGAGGCTTCGGATAATGAAATGGATTGCACATATTGTACTAGTGGAAGCCTGGAATCTGTGCCAGACTTGTATGCGGCATGAGTTATTGCCTAGAATATTGTTTAATTGAAGCCCAGCACTACTGTGAAGATGTGTGTCTTTAAGCTTTTTGTTTCACTTTTCTTACCTGAATGAAGGACTTTTGCGTTTGTTGTTAACCAATCCTTTGGACCCTAGCGTAAAGGGAAATAATTTATTTTTCCCACCACTCGTGCATATGTTTCTTTGAAGATTAGGACCAGGAAACAAATGAGGCCAAAAGTGAAATAGGCCGCAGGATTACTGGCCAATCTTCTCCCCATAATTTTTATGTCCGAGCGCTGCTTATACGCCAGGGCGGTGCTCGCGACAGTATCTATTACCTAGATTAACCACTGTTAGAAACAGAATACTGGGCTTGATGGACCTTGGTCTGACCTAGTATGGCATAGCTTATGTTTTTATGTTATGTTCTGATTGCAACTGCAAAATATACTCCCTAATATTCTTTATTTTTCTTTTGTGAACTTATTCAGGCAGCTTATTCAAATTCACTATTGAGATGAGAAATAATTCATATCAGCTCAATGGCAATTTAGCAGCAGTTAAATTTGAAGGAAAAGTTATCACAACATGGCATTTTTCCACAAAGCCTCAAGGAGGTATAGTTAGGTTATTAGTGAAAAAGTCTGTGATTCTGTGCAGAACGTTTTTGCAAGAAGAATAGCATAAATTTTATATTATTTCAAGGAGATCGTCATGAGCAAAACTTTCCTTGGCACAGATTTGTTTTGGAGAAAAACGTCATCATTCAATACATTAGCCTTGAGAAGGCACATTTTAGAAAGGATGTCTGGGTGCAATCGGGGGCATGTTCCAAAAGTCTGGTCAAGTCCAAGTTCAGGCACAATTTCAGAAATGTGGGCATCCCCGATATGGACATTGTCGGGAATGTCTACATTGATGTCTCCACCATGATACTGGAAAGGCATCCCCAGCTGCCTTCCAGCAAGCAGTGACATCCAGAGGTGTAAAAAGTACATCACAAGTTTCCCAAATATCTTCCAGTTCACATTATAGATGCAGACAGTACCGGAGATGTTAGAGGTCCATTTCTTGTACACACTGCAGAAGTTTTTTTCTGACAGAATGAGCCTTTTCCTGATGCTTATTCATGCTCTGGAGTAGGTCTACAGGGTGGCCCAAAAAAAGTGAGAACATCTCATAGCATATAAATTATTTAAAAATTCAAAAAGACAGATGTAAACGATTGACAAATTTTAAAAAAAAAAGATGGTGACCGGAAATTGTCGAAATAAAGACGTTATATAGCTAAAAAAGGTAAATAAGTAAACTATTTAAGCTTTTAATTTACGAGATGTTCTCACTTTTTTTGGGCCACCCTGTATATGTCGACATGGGTGGAGATGTGATCAGAATTTCTGAAATTGGGCGTCGATAACTATGTTCGAATGAATGCCCCAGACACGCCTCCTCCACATCTCCATCCCACACGGACGTGCCTGCGTCAGAGACATTTCCATGCCTGGTTTGCAAAATGGCTCTGAGGACATCTACACGATTTGGACTTCTGCATGCCCGTTTTCAGAATTCGCTGAGAAAAGATCTGCAAGCCAGCCAAAATAATTGGTTAGATCATAGAAGTCTCAAGCCTCAAAATACCTACTGTGGCTTTTTTACACTATAAAAACTGCCAATGACATCAAAGATCTTTGTCCTCTATTGTTTGGAAACACATTTGCCTTGTATTAAAAAAGGCAGATTTATTCTTTCAGTGTTTAAGTGTATGCCAGGATCCTCTTTCACCTCCTTTGTCTAGTCATATCCTCCCCCCCCCCCCAAACAAAAATCATGACCCCATCATTTTTCCTTTGCGCTCATACCCTGAGAATGCTTACTTTGTAAATTTGGAGATAGAGGAACTGGAGAGCAGCCCGATAGATAGTCTCCTGTTCCTCGGGTAAGCCCCCTTGACTATCCAAGGGTTGGGGCTAGATCCTCCAAAAGCATTACTGTTCACGGTGAAGTCTCTGAACACCTGCAGTGCTCAGTGACGAGACTAACCACAGCAATAACTGAAAAAAAATGAGAAATGTAAAGTCTTGGCGCTTGTGTCTTTCCACACCACTATGTACATGTCATGTACATTTATTTCTGTATTAATTTAATTGGGTTTATTATCCAAGGGTCTAAGCGGATGGAGCAGTGCATGAAGAAGCTCTGTAATGTATCACGGTTTTGTTTGATAAGATCTTTGCTGTATGAATGCATGTATGTGTGGAAGAATTTGTGGAAATGTTCTTGCTTTACCTATGCTTTGGCTTATCAAAGAGAACTGTGGTCAAATGTATTCATCCTCAGAGGGTCTATGGGAACAGATTTAGAGAGTCATCTCCTGTACGTGGTCTACATTTTCCAGGTCCTCTGTCTACAGTTAGCTGAGCCATCTGAGTAGCAAGCACATTCGTAAGATAGCACTATTCATATTAAACAGTGTGCCAGTAATGAGTGCTTGCTAAATAATGCAGAGGTTATGTGTTCCATGTCATTCATCTTGTTTCAGGTAACCCCTCATTTATATATGATGTTTCTGGATTTGTGTTGATGTTAGCATAGCATCTTTCCATGCTATGTGTATGTTAAGGCCTTATTGCATAGCTTGCTATTTTTACCATACAGCAATGTGCCCTCTATGGCGGTCATTTTAGAAGCCTTATTTGTGATTTGGATGTCTGAAAAGGTGCATGTGGACTTCCAAATCACGCAGACATCCCAGAGCCATTTTTAAAAGATGGATCTAGAGACATCTCTGGCACACACACATCTAAATATGGTGATGGGGGTATGTCCAGGGTTGTCGGCCAAACAGAGTTGTGGGCTCAATTTCAGAAATGACCAGCACATCTAGGTCCACATCAAATCTATACCTGCTTCAGGGCATGTCCAGAGATTGGAAAAGTGCTAGTTTGCCAATATAACCCCCCCTCCCCCCAAGGTATAGAGGAGAGTGCTCTGGTATTCCCAGTACTGTCTACAACCACAACAACCTTTAATAGGAACTGAGGACACCTTTGTTGCAGTTTTCCCTCTACCACTTGCAGAATGGCTGTCTGGGATGCATTCCCTGTCTGGAATACCGCTGCAGGGATGTCGATGTAGAAGTCCCCAAAAACATCTATATTGGATGCATCCACATTTCAGAAGTCGTGTCTGAACTTAGATGTGACTGGCCTTTTTGGCACATTTTCACATGAACGTCCTCAACTGCACCTGGACGTCATTTCTAAAATGTGCCTTCAAATCACTAATGAGGAATATTCTAGAGTCGCTGCTGCTCGTCTAGTGTAATATCACGGAACTAGTGTAATCCCTAGTCTAGTGTAATGTCACAGAACATGAGGAGTTACCTTCATAATTTATAGGGATGTATAAAGGGCCTTGAAAGCCAGCGCCTGGTGTCTTCCTTCCACAATCAATCTAAGGAGTAAGGAAAGGCACGGCACAGCCTGGGTACTGCAGACCATGTGGCCCAATCAGCCACTAGCCACTGGACAACAGTGACCTTGAGCCAACTAGATTTGAACAAGAAGTACACTGCAACACTGGAGAGAGGAGACCAGACAAACCCAGCAAGATAGGAGCCAGGGTAACCATTCATTCAAATATCTGTTGGGGAAAAAGGGTGGAAAAGACATTAACTCAAGGTTGTAGGTGGGACTTGACACCCACGTGCATCCCTGCTCTGGAGCTTGAAACTCAGATACTGTGTGGGAAAAGGGATCTAAAACACACAAGTGCATCTCTAACCCCCCATCTGAGAACACTTTGAAATAAAGTCTACTGATTGTATTGTGCTGTAGAGAAGAAGTGCAAATGAGCCCCTCAAAACATATCTCCATACAGAAGGTATATCCATCCTTGTTAGAAGTCCTAAAGAAGAGTTTGATATTGTGAAAGATAATTTTATAACAGGTCACCTATGTGGTAAAGGCCACATAGGCACTCATTTTTAGCCTATATGTCTTTATAAAATACTAGGGGTGAACCAGCAGAAATAGTGGCCGATTGATGCCACAGACATTTATGGCTTCTCCGGAGAAGGCATGTCCGCTAGCATCTATAGGATATGCATGCAACAGTATTTTATCAAATATGCACATAAATTGTGGTACCATCTGCCCTCTTCCCAAATGCCACACCAGAATATAGCGACGTGTACCCTGTTGTTACTTCACATTCTTTCACACACATAACCCCTGGAGTAAATTTTAATTAAAGCCATTTAATGCACGTAAAATAGCCGTTACACATGAACAATCCTTTAGAACATGATCTGCTTACTGTAGTGTCCAAAGTAGTATGTGCACTGTTATCTATTCCTATGGAGAAATGTCAATTGCTTAGAGAAGTGGAGGGTGCCCAATGGGGCCCATCCAGGGAAGAAGAATAAAGAGGAGGAGTGGTCAAGTAGTGCTTTAAGTCCAAAGACTATGAACAACAATTGATTTTGCCTGATGTAAGGACTGTAGATGTTTTATTTTGGGGATCACCGAATAATGATGTTTTTACTTAAAAATAATTAATTTGGTCTCAGTAGCCTTTTTGCATGTTAGTCTCGTAATGATTTATACTCCTAGTTTAGGCCCTGAGCTTAGTCTCCCCTTATCCACCAAGACCCTTTGTTTTGCTGTGGTGCCCTGTTTGCTGGTGGGGGGGGGGGGGGGGGTGTTTCTATTCTTTCTCTTGTAAAGCGGCAGAAACCCTTATACATTTCTTTTCTGCAGAGTCTCTAGGGCTCTCTTCTTTTTGGTGAGACGAGAGCTACATATGTATTTGAACAGGTTTCTAGCTCATTCGCTCACAGTACTCAGTGCATTTCAAAAGAAACATAAAAAATAATAAAGTTCATTAAAACAGTCGGTAAAAACACCAAATGGCAGAACAAATAAATAAACAAGGAACAAAGCAAACTTTTAAAATAATGTAGGACCCCTACAACACCTATTTCTGCTGGAATTATGCACAAAATAATTCTGAATTTTGCATCTTTTTATATTTTTTTCTGTATCGTATTTCAAATGAAGTATCACTCATAACTAATTTGCTTTGTTATTTTGACAAACGAAGCATTCAGAATGTTCCATAATTCTGACCTTTTGACACAGAAGTTTGAATTTTGTTTGCAGAACTCCAGCAGGAACAAGTTACATTTAACACAGAATGGATCTTTTAAAATCGTGTGAATGTAGGCATGTGTACAAGTAGGTATGCAGACAGGATCATGTATACTTTTACATGATCTGCATGTAGGCATTCCAAAGATGTTATTCGTGCAGAGCAAGGGTGGAGATGCAATGTATATTTGTACTTTATAAAATATACACATATATGCAGAGTACTGCACATACTTGCAGCTGCCTCAGAGTACGTAGACGTTTCTGCAAGAGCATTTGTGCGATATTTGAGATTATTGAAGGAGACTATTTCATAAAGACACATGGGTACCTATGTTACTTTGATTACATAGGCATAAAATAGGCATATTTCTGAGAATTTTTATAAGTTCTCTTAGAAATTTACTGAGTAGCCTAATAGTTAGTGCAGTAGTCTGAGACCAGGGTTCAAATGCTACCTGGCACTCCTTGGGTCTTGGGCAAGCCACATAACTCTCCATTGCCTCAGGTACAAACTTACAAGCCAGTGCAGAAATGCTAGTGTGCCCTTTGCATGCAGGTAGCATGAGATGTCCACATAACTACCGCAAGCGAGCGATGCGGAAAAAACATTGGTGTGCATGTTGTCTGCGCAGAAACAGCTGCACACACGACTGTGCCATGCGTATTAAAATGATACCCAAATGAGATGCATGCATTAAAATGAGAAGCTAATGAAGTCATCACCCGATGCAGAGGATCAGAAGACAGAGCGCAAAGTTCAGTAACGCCGTTGTGCTTACACCTCATTGGAGGTGATGCAAAGCTCTGCTGCATGTAGAAAAAGACAGTTTTTGCATGTGTGCCGGTGAACAGTCATTCCTTCAGCGTGCAGCTTGTGCAAATAGGAGAAAAGATTGGCATGCTGGAGAAAATCGAAATGCCTTTTGCTGCTTTGCTCCTTTCATGGGTTAGAAACGCCCATGAAAGAAATGAAGGAAACGACTGTGCCGCCGTCTTTTGCCATACCAAGGCTGGCAAACTTGCTCACTATGTTAACATTTTTGGGCATACCATGGGCCGCCAATAGCGCGTGAAATATATGCGCATGCATGTGGCACCACTGGTGTCTATCATCTCCAGTAGCATGCATCACCCTTTCCCTCCCCACTTTACGCCAAAGTTTTGCGCATCCTTCATTTGCATGTGCTTCCTTTACGGCATATCGCCATATAACTTTTGTGGTACTTGCGCACTGTGAAATCATGTGCATGGCTAATAGCGTGTGACTTCAATGCCAGCTTTCTGCATCAACCTGCTGGATTGTAAGCCCTCCGAGGACAGGGAAATGAGTATGGCACCTGATTATAACTCACCTTGAACTGCTACTGGAAGGACGTGAGCTAAATGCAAATAAAGAAGTGACACTACTGAATACCACTAGTTAACTATCTCCTGCATTTAATATTTGAAAGTAAAATTTTCTTTCGGATGTTCATTCATTTGAAATGACATGGGAAATGTAAACATTTTGTTTCCAGTGTTGTTAATAGTGTGCACTATTGCTTATGTAAGCACCTATTACTTTAATAGATACCTATAGTGCTCAGTACTGTAGGTGCCAATGATATGCTCAATAGGCAGCTACTGAAGAATAGTGTGCTTATTGGCAGATGGTAGGCACTATTGCACAACGATGTGCACTATTAACAAAATTGCTCTGAAACAAAATGTAACACAAAACAAAATCTTCAAATGACACGAGACACGAAACAAAACATTGTTTTTTTGCCTGCAAACCTGTAAAATGTATTGAATTCTATTTTGGACATTTTGTTGGGGGAGGAGTATTGTGTACTGCAGCTTTTGCTGCCCCATTCCCCTACCTGCAACTCTTCTGAGTTTTAAATAAGGGAAACAGGCAGACAAGATGGGCCTGGCAAAACATCTGCATCAAGATATGCTCTGTTTCTGTGTTTCATTGAGACTCAGGCTGTCTGGACCTGAGCCTTGGAGTTCACTCTCCCAGCTCCCATAGAGGAATGCAGCTGGTGGGGGAGTTCAGCTGGCCTCTGAAGAATGGGTGGGGAGGAGCAATTGGAATTGGAACAAGAAGAATGTGTATAGGGTGGGGTGGGGGCTACAGGACAATGAAGCGGTCAAAGAGATGGACAGGAGGCAGATAGTAGGGGTGTGCATTCCTTGGCATATATTTAGGGGTCCGTTGACTAAAGCGCACCAAGGTTTGCATTTAACATGTTACAAATGCACGTTAAGTACAAGGCCGCCATGGTAGCTGTTGAGGAAGTTACCAGCTTGATCCCAACAATTAATGCGTGACTGAATATCTTAAAGTGTAGTGTACTTAATGCTGGTGCACCTAACACCACCCGTAGAGATGTTGTTACGTGTACCCATGCTAATTGCCACGTTAACTGCACTTATGTGCTAATGTGGTCTCCACATCCACACTCCTCTAACCTGCCCACTCTCCACATTAGCATCTGAATGCCAGTTAACTTGCATTTTGGCGGTCAGTGGCTGGTGTACGCATGCATTGATGTTCACCGTGACCTGTTCCTGCAGGCTATAAAGCACGTTAAGTGATTAGCAGTGCTTAGTCAAAGGGCCCCTTAGTTCGTTTGGGCACCTAAAAAATACTTATGCATGCAAATCATTTGTGCGCGCGTATACCTATGAAACAGCACTTGTATAATCAATTTGTGATGCAAATAAGTTTTAGCACTCATTGAAGGCACTTGTTTATGTCCAATGCATGCAAAATCATAAGAAAACACACACACAAAATTCTAGAAAAATTCAGATGACGCAACCACTAACCAAACTTTTTTTTGGCCACACGCAATCGCAGTAGATAAAGGTAACAATTATGAAACTCATTCCCTAGATATTCAGCACATCGAGAGCCATGAGAGATGGTTACAAATCAACAGCTTATGAAGTACAACATGATGACCTATGTCTTTGCTTCATCATCTAGAAAATTATTAAGGGTGAAGAAATGTCACCAGTCACATATTTAATAGCATGATACAATTAGAGTCAGAGAAATTACTCATGAGAGAGGGATTTTTTTTTTTTTTTGGGGGGGGGGGGGTGTCCTGACAGTTTTTTCTTGCTCCTTTGGACTGCCTGCTAGTGCAGTGTGTTAAAGACCACAAACCTTAACCGTACACCCCCACATTAGTTACTAGCTTGAAGCCTGAGATGCCAAGGAGTGGAGGAAGGATATGAGAAGATGTGCGTGGTTGTGCTGCTGGAGAGATAAATGTAAGAGGAGAGACAGAGGCAGGCAGAAAGCTGGTTTCTGATGGTGGGGCCAATATTTGGCTCAGCCGTAAGAAACTCAGTCCAGCTTTATTCTGAAGTAGAAATGTATTCCAGGAGATGTCTCCTTCATTCTTATCCTGGTCCATGAGTCAGGAAACAAAGGATCTACCTGTGCCAAGGATCTCAAACTACAATCCTTGTTTGCAGGCCCTCTAATGATTATGCAATATGAGAAAGATTTGTATGCAGTATACCACTTGTGTGCAACTATATCTAATACATTAAGGATATCCTGAAAACAGACCAATTTATGGCCCTCCCTCAAGGATAGCAGTTTGACATCTCGACCTCTCACTTTCATCCTACTGCAATTGTCCATTCCATAAGTCCACATTTTTTCCGGAATATTTTCCCTTCTGTACTTTATAGGAAATAAAATTCAATGCCACGGTCATATTTGGCTACCAGCATTGAATATCTGGTGGGCTTGCTTAGCATTTTAGCTAATCAAGCAGTGGCAATAGTTAGGCCACTGCCGAAGTTAGTCCAGCCTTAAACGTGCCTAACTTTAGCAAGTTTAAGATAACCAGCCAGTGGATGACTATCACCACTAACCGGTTATCATGAGCACCACCTCCGGAACTTCCTGATTCTATGCGGTTAGCATAGGGTTGCCAACTTTTTCACCGAGAAAAACCCGACACCTGTGGCTCGCCATGCTCCACCCATTCTCCGCCCCTAGACCCACCCCTGCCCCGCCCCCAGCCCCACCCACAAAAATTACCAAGGATACGTGTAGGCTAACTTCCTTGGTCAGATAATAATTAAACTGGGAACCCCAAAATCCAAACATGAAATGTACAACACTGGAGAAATAAAACTATAATGTAATTTTCTCTTGCACTAAACAAAAACGCAAAGATGTTAGCAATACACACTTCCCAGACCAGACATATTCCAGTTAATAAATTCAAAATAAAAAGTATTTTTCTACCTTCTGTTTGGGCATTTTTTCAGTTGCAATTGCTCCAGTCACTTTCTTCTGGTTTTTTCGTGTCTTCTGCGAGCTATCCATTTGTCCTTTCTTCTCTTTTAGATGTTTTCCATTCTCTCTCTATATCTGCTTTAACATACTGATTGTTTCCCTTTTGCTCTTTCCCCCAATTCTTTCCTTATTCCTTTATCATCCATTTAAATTTCACCCTTCCATTTTCAAGCCCCTCTTACTCTCCCAATACCCAGCCCATCATAGACTTTTCTTCCACACAAAATATTTTTTCCCCTCTCCATTCTCATTCCCCATTCATTCTAGTCCTCCCCCAAAATCAGTTCCCTTATAGTTCTAGACCCACCCAGCATCCACTCCCTTCTAGTCCCATTCTCCCATGCCCCACATCAGCCCATTTCCAGTCCTATTCTAGCTCTTCATCAGCCCATTTCCAGTGCTAGCACTCACATCACAGGCCATTTCCAGTCCTAGCCCCCACCATCACAGCCCATTTGCAGTCCTAGTTCCCCCCCCACCATCACAGCCCATTTGCAGTCCAAGTTACCCCCTCCCCCCATAGCCCTTTTCCAGTCCAGGTCCCCCTCCCCATCACAACCCATTTCTAGTCCATGTCCTCCCCCCCCATCGCCCTTTTACAGTTCTGGTCCCCCCCCATCACAGCCCATTTCTTTCCAGTCCAAGTCCCCCCCCCCCCATAGCCCTTTTCCAGTCCAGGTCCCCCTCCCCATCACAACCCATTTCCAGTCCAAGTCCCCCCCCCATAGCCCTTTTACAGTTCAGGTCCCCCCCCCCCATCACGGCCCATTTCTTTCCAGTCCAAGTCCCCCCCCATAGCCCTTTTCCGGTCCAGGTCCCCCCCCCAATCACAGCCCATGCAGTCCTTGGCCCCCCACCCCCCGACCATCACCGCAGCTGTCTGAGAGGCTTCAGAGGGAACCGGGTAAGCTCGTGCGAGGCCCCGGCTCCCTCTGTACAGCCGCCAGCGTGAAGAGCCTTTTCCTTCACGCTGGCGGCTGTATCTGTGAAGCTGCGAATGCTGGGAAAGGTTAAAGGGTATTGCCTTTAACCTTTCCCAGCAATCGCGGCTTTACAGATACAGCCGCCAGCGGAAAAGGCTCTTCACGCTGGCGGCTGTACAGAGGGAGCCGGGGCCTCGCACAAGCTTACCCTGCTCCCTCTGAAGCCCTCCGGTGTGTGGGCCGGCCCTGGGTGGGGGGTTTTTTGGACTTCGGGTAGGAAGAAAAGCCGGTTTTTTGCTCTGGCCGCTCCCGATCTTGCGGCCAGAGCAAAAAAACGGCGTTTCAAGGGCCGGTTTTACATCTGCGCCGGCAGCCGGCCTGGCCATGGAAAAACCGGCCAGTTGGCAACCCTAGGGGGCATGTTTACTAAACATTCCTAACGTGCGGGGCCGCGGTAGTGTGCCTGTGCCATATAAGGAGTGTGCGGTTCAGGCCGAAAAATGAAAACAAAAGACCGTATGTGTGCGCGTCGCGTTAATGTGCGGGGCCCACATTAGCGCGTGGGAAGGCTAAGTGGGGCGCAGCTGTGCACATATAGGAATAGAGCCGTAGCACAACGGTGAAGACAATAACCAATGGTGCAGGAGCCACGGGTTCAATCCCCCAGTGTGTGCAGCCCAAAAAGGCTGGCTGAGGCACCATCTTGAATGTGGAAATGTGTGTCAGGAGACAAAATAATTTTGGGGCGGCATAAGGAGGCGCACTCTTCATTTTGGGGCGGCATAAGGCGGTGCACTGTTCATTGTGGGGTGGCATAAGGCGGCGCACTGTTGATATTGGGGCGGCATAAGGCGGCGCACTGTTCATTGTGGGCAGCAGGATGCGGCGCGCTGATGGCCACAAGACGGCACGCTGATGCTAAAGCAAAGGAACACAGCCACAGCACAATGGTTAAGACACTGACCAATGGTGCAGGGACCAGCGGTTCAATCTCTCACAATACCCATTGAAAAAGGCTAGCTGAGGCAGTATATTTTATGTTGTGGAGTGCTTTAGGAGGCTTTTTAATTCTATTTTGTGATAACTACTAGCAAACGCACTCTCACAGCATGTTAACATAAGGCGGACCATAAGGCACATGTTACAGTGCACCGTCCGCCAAGGCACCCTAGAATGTCCCCTATAGGGCAGCATGTATGTTGCGACACAGGATAATGTATAGTGCACCCTATATGGATGGCACCCATAAGGTGGCCTATAGGGCGCCCTAAAGAGCACCCTCAGAGGCACCTTATGGGTACAGTATGCCAACGGTGTGTTTGCTGTCATAAAAATATGTACAGTAAACAAAGATAATGCTCTGGACAACCCTATCACAGGGCCCCACAGTAGGCTTGAACCCATGACCTCTGGCTGCAAAGGTAGTGACATAACCATTGCGCTACAGCCCTATAGCTGTCAGCAAGCCCCTGGCTGGCTGCAGAGAGCCTGCACGTCACCTCACAGACAGTCTGCTGTTGTAAACAAGATAGGGTTAGGCCACCCGTACCCATGATGCACTGCACATGCAAATCAGCTGTCCACAGATGCACACAAGATGGGGAATGCACCCCAACAGCTACCCGGCCTGGTAGGGGGAATTGTCCGTGTGCACCCACACAGCACCTCGGCCTGGTAGGGGGTCCTGAGCGGGTGGACTACCAGCAAAGAGTAGCTACACACCGTCACATTGTGCGGGTACTGTGCTCACCCTGAGGGTGTGATGTGGCACCCAGGACCAGGTCCACAACACCAGCCATGGCTGAATGAGGCCATGACAGAGCTCCAAAGCAGTACTAACCTGTGAGATAGGAAGGTGCTGCAGAAACATCTTGGATATCTCTGTCTGTCTCAGTTAGTGGAAACCCCCATGGACCCCCTAGGTGGTCAAGGTACCCACACACACACACACACACACACACACCCACACCCACACCCACACCCACACCCACCCCCCCCACCCCCCCCCATATGGCAGCAGAGTGGACATCAAACCCCCAGTCCTGCTGGGGGGAACAGACACCCTACAGGGCAGTCCAAGCAGCTCCACACACATCCATAACACAATATCAGCCAGACTTTAGGCCTGGATATCCAAAGATGCACCCCAGCACTATCTGATATTCTTCTGCAGCAAGCCATCAGCCACTGCACCCTGCAAGGCACTCCATCAAGACACATGCCAGCTGTGAACAGTCTGTTGGTTAGCCCTGATGGAAACGCATGCACCCAAAACTGGGGTGGCAGCACACACAAGCACAGAGTTCTGTGAGGAGGCCCCAACAGGAAACCCATATATATCACAAGAGAGAAACACAATACAGCACTATGGGGGTGCCTAGCCATGCTGTCATCACTGCACACTCAGGGTGAGAGTGCTCCCCCAGCAGCACATACGGAGGTCACCCTGTCTGTGTAGGTGGTGGCCGGGCACTACAATGTCACAGCCAGTGCCCTATGCCCTGTGCAGATGCATCCTGGCCAGCCCACCATGTCTGACCTATACCCATGGTACCTTGCTGCTCATTATGCACATTGGCAGGCCAATACTGGCAGTAGTGCTGGCAGTGTGGGTTGGGGAAGGTGTTTGCAGCCAACACACACCAGACACACACTCCCACACCTATGCCAGCATTGTGCTACTATTGAGGGGGTGATTAGCCTTGCCCACCACACCGGTCCTGGGCACGGCACAGGCATGGATATGGTACGCAGTACTGCTGGGGGTCACTCCCCAGGGTGGTGAACACCGTCAGAGGCCAGGCCTGAAGCACGCACCGCAGACACCAAACAGATTGTTTGGATGGGGTCAACTAGCAGTATGTGCGTAACGTAGGGATATCTATCAGCCTGTACTCTTAGCAAACGTTTCAGAGCTGTGAACCTCAGGTGTAGGGTGACATTGCTAAGGTATGCAGGTGCTAGTATTGGGAGATGCACGCAGGGTCCAATGTTCTGCCTCTATAGGAGACATTGGCCAATGGGGCCTGTGGGTGTGGGTGTGTCTGCCCCTGTTGGCTGCTGCTTTACGGCAGCGCTTCCCAAATCCGGTCCAGTTTTGCATCACACTGTTCGGGTCTTCCTGCTGTCCCTCATGAATATGCATGAGCTACATCTACATGCCGTGGGGGTGGTGCATAGATATACAGCACAGGCATTTGTATGAGTGGCAGCATGGAACCTGACTGGTGTGTGGCCCACCAGGACTGCATTTGGGGGATTCTGCTGTAGGTTCTGCCCCTGTTCATGGTGTCTGTGCTCAGTGGGGTAAAAGATAGATGTATTAACATTGCATATGTCCTCGTCACAAAAGGTGTGTCCTTACTGTCACTGTTTATTTGTAGGGAAAATATGTGGGTGGGATTGGTGGTAGCCCCAGCTGGTCTTTGAACCTGTGACCTTCTGTTCTTGCATGCACTGTCTGTGTGCACTGCACCACCGTGTAGCCACAGATTGGCTGAATTCCCTGGATAGTCCATGACTGTGGATCCGGCAGGGCCTGTCTGTTGCTGTGGACTGTGCCAGCCTGCACATGGCTAGGCCTCTGTCTTCCGTGGCTAGCGGCCACTGCCCCCTGCACCACATGTACTCGTCCGCCAACATGCTGGCATGAGCTTCTCTCAGAGAAAGCAGATGACCTGATTGCAATGTGTCAGTACGGGACTGCATTTGGGCGACTTGGCTGTAGGTATTGCCCATTGTTGTGGTGTGTGTGGTGTTGGGTAAAATATGGGTGATCTCCCCATGCCTATGTTCCCTGCAAGACAGGGGTGTGTGTGCTATCATTGTTCAGTGGTGGGTAAAATATATGGCCAGGGCTGGAAGGTGCCCCAGCTGGGATTTGAACCTCTGGTCCTAGATGTACTGGCTCTGTCTGCTGCACCACACTGTGGCCACAGGCACAGTGCAGTCCCTGGAGATAGTAACATGGCAGGATGGAGTCGCAAAGCCTGCTGTGTGCATTTCTACTGTGGGCTCCTTCACCCTGTCTGGTGACAAACGTGCAAGTAAAGCCCACAGATGACCACGGGAAAAGGGGGATAAAATATAACCAAGCTGGGCTACAGTGATATTAATGGCAAACATGGAAAACACTCCCAGGACAGCTCCAGAAAAAGGGAAATGTTTTTTGGACGAGTCTCCGCTCCGTACACCTTTCCATAAATCATTTTTTTTTTAGCTTTCCTGGGTGTGTTTTCTAGTTTTGCCCATCACTATAACTGTTCCCCAACTGAATTACTATTTTTAATATTTTTGTGGTTGTCATTTTCTATTTTTAATTGCACTTTTGTGCTGTGCACATGTATCACACTGCTCACGTTTTGCAGGTTTCCCCTGTTGTGCTGTACATTGCTGACGTAAATGGTTTCTCTTCCCTTTAAATCCCCTCTACCGCGTGTGGTTCACTCGCGCTATTTTTGCAATGGAAATTCGGCCCCGCAACTGTGCGAGGGGCCTCTCCCCTCCCCTTCCCTGCCCATTAACCCCATCTCTCTGCCCCTCCGGGGCCTTCCTCCGCCCTCCGTAGGCCTTTCCACGCCTCTATCGGACATTTACGGGCCCGTACTTGTGCGGGGCCCTGTTAGTGTGACGCGCATGTGTGCGGGGGTTCGACGCACGTTTGCGGGGCGCTTAAGAGCACTTAAGTGCTGCTTTTAGTGCGCTATTTTGCGCCGCGCAAAATAGCGTTTTTTAGTAAACATGCCCCTAGGTTAGCATCGGGGCGTTTAGCGGTGTTAGGAGGGAATATTCAGCAGCATAAACTGGTTTGTGCTGCTGAAAATCCCGCCCACCGCGATGAACATGGTCTGCTCATCACATTCATTGCTTTGAATAATCTCCTCCTTGAGTACAACATTTGTCATTTATTCATGCAGGAAATCTGACATGCAGACATTTTGCCCATTACTTCTCCTACTTTTGTCCAGTTCTTACATCTGGCCTCGATGGCAGAGCTTTTCTGAAATATCTGTTTTGAGTTTTGCTTCTCATTTTCTGGTGCTGGTTTACATATATGGCTGCTTCTTCACTTCTCTCATCCTGACCCTCTGAATGTAACTGTGAAAATTCCCACTTGAGCCCCTCTATTCTCTGAGCTCAGAGCAGTTCCTCTCCCCTGGACATAAGACACAGACGGGCTGATATGGAGCCCACAGTGGTCAGTGTTTTTTTAAATGCCAGCCACCACGGGTAAAATGAAACTGGATATTCAGTGGAAGTATCCAGATAGTGCTTTTGCTGAATATGCGGTTTAAATTGCAAAAAAGTAGGACCAAGACTAATCTACACCCACTATCTATGACACAGCGCCACGTTTTGGGTCCTTGATAACTCAGGAATCTTCCTCAAGCAAATGTGTCTCGAAAGTCCTCCCAAAGGAGGATAACCAAAATCTTTTGGAGATGAAAAATGGGTGGGCCATTACTGTATATGCAACATCAGTCACATCAATCATCATGAACGTGCATCTGCCCATTCATTTATAAGTCACTTTGCCTTAGGCCATAAGAATAACATATACAATTAGGTAGATATTAAATTAAACTCCACCAATCAATTTCTGAATTTAAACCATGAGGCATCACCGTGTGAAGTTTGAAAATCCATGATTGCTCCAAATATTGTAACCTAGATATGCGGTTTAAGCAATGCCTGCCGCAGGCTATGCAGAGAGCAGGAATATTCAGCTGCTATCCGGATAGCCAACCACATAAACTTGGGCCTGCCATTTTAGTAGCCTAATTTTATACAGTTTTTCTTCAGGTTAGTGGACTGAAAATCACCACTAACCAGGTAACACCAGCCATGGTCTGTCCTGGCGCTCTCCAGATAGTGTCACGGTGGTCAGAGAAAATATTCAGCGGCATTATCCAGAGTGCCACTGAATTTCCCTCTCACCAGGGTTTATCCAGGGAGCAGATGCTGTTACCCAGATAAACCCTTTTGAATATTGGGTCCAGAATGCTTATTCTTTAACATAGGGGTCATATCCGTATGCAGTAGAATATAGCTGTTAGAGCATCAGATGACAAGGGCACAGTAGTAACTGCAGCTGCCACCCATCTGAGACCCGAATGGTGACTGGGAGATGCTTGAAATCATAGTATAAAGTATGAACACTTTTTTGAGTCTCTTTTTGCAAAAAAACTGATAAAAAAGCAAAGAGCAGTCACTGGTGTGCAGTCATCTCCCCAAGACTGGCCCTAGAGTTGGTCCAAAGTGTTGGAGCCCTACACGAACCTCGAGTTTTACACCCCCTTTGGCTGTCAAAATCTATTATTTGCTTTGAATGGCCTGCTTTTGCTGTCCTCCAGAGGTTGCTGCCCTAGGTATCTGCCTAGTTTGCCTAGTGGTTGGCCCGGTCCTGCATCTCCCACAAGCATAGAAAGAAAGAAGAGTCCCAGGACGGAACACAGAGGTTGCAGCATTGAGCTGCAAACTAGGGACCTTTATTCAGTTCTTCTCCCCAGTATTCAGTATATGACCTTCAGCGAGGTTCTTAACCTCCATATGTTTAACATCTGATTGGAAACTCTTCTGGGCAGAGGTATGGTAACAGTGGGAGTTGCTTTTAATTGACATGGTGTGCAGTCATGGCAAAAAAATATATACAACAAACACTAGCAGCTATTAAACAAGGACCTTGAATATCATGTGGATATGGCAACAGTCTAGGATAATGCTGTTTTGCAATGGTTACGTAGAACAGAGCGAATTTTGGGGCAGATAGGATAGGAAATCCAGAGATGGAGACATGATAGAGAAGTGACAAATAAATGTAAGATACCTAGAACGAAGAAAAAGAGATGAAGACCCCTAGATTTGCGCTACATGATCTCTGCCAAATGGATATCCTTTGAAAGCCATATCTCACGATGAAAGCCAGCCGACAATGAATGTGGTGTAGCTATTCTTCGACTCTGGTGTGCATGATGAAGCTCACTGCATTGTGAGATGCCAAAGTATGGCAAAAGCCAGAAATAATCGATCAACAAGCCCAGGGCCAGGAAGGACAAGGGTCCCCCCCAAATGATATCCTCTTCTCGCTCCAGCCTCATCCTCAGACAAATTATTAGTAACATCTTCAGCACACAAGTCTATGGAGTATGTTTACTAGAGCACGTACTCAGGTAGCATGCATTTCTGGGGCCATGCTAAAAAGTAGCAGGGGCCCTGTGCTAAAAACCTCCACGCTACCTGTGCATTTGGGGGATGTCTGGGCAGGACATGGGTGGTTGCACCATGGTGCCACTAGAATGGGCCTTCAAAGCCCACGCTGCCAGTGCTTGGTGGGGAGCAACTACCACCAGGACCGTGGGTGAAGGTAGTCTCTCCCCCTCCCCGGCAGTATTAATGTCGCAAGCTGCATTAAATTCAGCAAGATGGCCGCCTCCAGCCTTTGCATCTACCTCAGTGCTCCGCGATAGTAATGTGGCTCAAACCCACGTTACTAGTGTGGGACTTAGTAAACATGCTCCTGTAATCCTTGTCCCAGCACACAACACTATAACCCTTACCTGCCTGTAGCTCACATTAGAAATGTGCATTCATGAGCACACATTTAGTATGGGTGCCTAAAAACGGAAAGTGTGCGCAAATCACCCGTAGGCATGTATACCTCCAAATTAACATGTTCAATTGCTTTGTGCGCTTAAAAATGTGCAATGCACATGCAAAGAATAAATAGGTAAAATGAACACAAAAATACTGAAAAAGTCAAAAAGTGTATTAAGCTAGCCCAAAAAAAAGTGTCACCTTTGTTTCTCGGTTTTGTTTTGTTTTTTATTTATCAATCATTAAAGTGGAATAACATGGCACCCACACTACTTTAAGAAAATCAAGAAAAAAAACTGTTTAAAATGAGCACGAACCAAACTTATTTTTACCCTTGCACACCCGTAGCATGCATCTCTGTTATTGTATCTGCATAACACACACTCCTGCTCTCAGTGCTCGAATACCTGTATCCAGTCCACATCATTTGTGTCATTACCCCATTGTCTGTATAAAGCACACTTCACTGTGTCATTATCCCACACCGTAACTTGTGCACAGGACATACCCTTGCTATCATTGCCCCAGCCCCAGCATCAATATGTAAGGAGCCCTTCCGTATGAATTCATGCTATTGCATCCATATACTTGCTCCTACATTAAATGTTTATGGAGATGCTGCTGGTCATCTAGAGATACTGTGCATTTTCCTGATGATAATATACAAAAAGCAGCGTCCTCACAGTATACAGTACAGCTCTCTAATTCCTTCTTAACGAAGCGTCTCTTGCTCTCTGTAGCAACACAGCCAGCAAGGGGGTTCTTACTAATGAGGTTCCAGGCTCACTCCTGGGGCTTCACTCATAGGTGATTGAATCAGGGAGCATTAACTCCTGCTGCCAGTCAATTTTAATCACCTCTTGCCCATATAAAACCTAGTGATTCCCCTCCTCCCCCATCCACTATGTACACCCCTCCACCATCTTTTCCTCCTCCTCCCACCTCTCCCATTTGACAAATCCCAGGGACCCTTCTAAAGATGAGCTTTCTATCTTAAAAGAAATACAAATCGCCCCAGCAGCTCTCCTCCCTCCCTCCCTTCCCCCTCGCCCTGTTAGAAGGTGACATTCGCTATTAACCTTATATTGGACCATTTTGTAAATCAATGTCACTTACATTTAATAACAAGTGTAATCAAAGGAATTATGCAAATCTAATTTGATGCTTCTTGAATTATGCAAATCTGCTCCAAATATAATGAGTTCTGACGTGCCCAGTTGGAGAATGTTCTATTACCTCTTCTCTTATTAGCTTCATTCTCTTTGCCATTGAGGGCAGGGGATGAGGGAACACGAGGTGGGGGGGGGGGGAGGCTTGGCAGGGAGGCTGTCTCGGCAGTGCTTTCTTCTAGTGCCCTGAATGTGCTGTCTAAGCTGAGACAGAGTCCTTAAGGCATTTATGTTATTATTGTTATTGCAGAATGGGGAAGAGAGATGGAGATGGCGAGGGGGGTGGAGTGTGTAAAAGTCATTTTCCACAAATGGCTTTGCAGGCAATAATACCATAAACCTCTGATTCTGAATTACTGCCCTCCCAGACCCAGCTCTTGTTAGTGGTTTCCATCTCTCCCTAAATGAGCAGGGGACCCCCCCTGGCTGTGATGGGGGAGGGTGGCAGTGGCATTACTCTATGCCAGCCAGCTCCCCTCTGCCACTCACCTCATCTGTGCCCAGATGGCTCTCGGGGACATGGGGGAGTATTTGGGATTTGTCCTGATTGCTCATTTTGCCCCCCAGCTGTGCCCTTCTGACCAGAAAGAGCTTGAAAAAGGGTGGAGGATGGGAGGGTCATTGATCCGTATCATGTTTACAGTGGGATCTGACTAGTGGGAGAAGCCTCAGCGCTGATAGTACTTCCGATTTTTCAATGGGCTGAAATATGTTTGTGCTGTGACTGCAAATGTTTCCTCCTCTGTTCTCTCTGTACTGTTCATGAACATACAGAGAGGCGTGTACTGTATCCCACTACATATGCTCCATATTTGAACAAACACACATACAAAAGCATCCCCATTAACACTCACATAACTTCTAATGCATACACATATATTCACACAGCTATTCAATAATATGCATACAAATCTACAGACATTAACATACTGTATATAAGGACCTACGCACACACAGATTTATTTATGTAGATGAAGATGCACACACTGCAATGTGCAAAAGTCTAAGGGGTATGTTTACTAAAGGGTGTTAAGGGTAGTGATAAGAGGTTTTCCCTGCGAAACGTGCTCTGGGCATGTAGAAAGCATTTCGGCATTAAGGGTGCTATAGGACACTTAACATGTGTTAACAGGACATCAGACGTTTTTGTGTCAATTATGACCTTAACGTCTGAAAATGGCTGTCACCCTAATGTTGTATAAGGGAGCACCAAGGAAAGTCAATGTAAAGGTGGTGGATGGAAGGATAGATGGGAAATGATGGACCTGTCAGATCCATGGGCGTTCTATGCGCCAGCCAGTAATTTGGACAAGCATGTGGGAGGCAGCTGTACTGATGCACTGGGGGGTACCAATGTAAAAGGATGCAATGTGAATGTGTGGCATAGGATAGGTAAGACGTGTCCCCCAGTGGAGTCAGAAGTGGCAGGATGTGTGCAGCAAAAGGAGGGCATAGCAAGAATGGTGATGTGCAGATCAGGCACAGGAAAGGCATGTATGAAGAGCCGAAATGCGGAAAAGAGACCTGTGTAGGCCATGGTGTAGCAGCTTGCACGAGAAGACATGACTGCATATGACCGACAGAGACGGATGGATGAGCTGAAGGAAGGAGGATGACAGAGGAGAGGGTGGTATGGGTTGGCAGTACCGATGTGCCATAGGTACCATCCCCAACATATTTGTACTGTGTGGGAAAATGTGCGTCCGTGGCACATAGAAGGCCTGATACCAGACATGTGGGCCGCACACCTGTCCCAGCTACACAACCACCATACAACACCCCAGACAAATGTGCTTATAACAACTAGACAGATGTCAGCCAAACTGGGCAAATGAGGCATGTATGGACATGAAGTGATACCTGCAGGAGACTATCCAAGTGGTAGGAGGTGTCCGCAGGTACTGCAGAGATGTGATGGAACCAAAGCTGTACAGTCATATTCCTGATGTCATACATGACTCATGTCTCACATGTAGGTTACAGCTGTATGCATATAACTGCCTGTTAGTATACAGTTGTATCAGTGCAGTCATGTCGTGGTACATCTTACCGAAGAATTGGTAATGTCTGATGATAAACAGGGACTGTACAGACCTGCAGTCAGCTAAGCCATTGGTAGATTAAGTGACCTGCTCAAGGTCACAAGGTGTTGTCAGTCCATGAAGGTTGTGGTACACAAAATGCGATAGTAACACATTCCAAAGTGTCATGTAAGGAGTGGTAGTAGGCCTCAGACCCTGGTATTCTGAACCCCCATCCCCCAAGCCATTGCCATGACCATTACACCACGCCTCCAAGCAGGGGCCTGACATCTGCATGGTGAATATGTCTGACCCCCTGCAATGGGCTGCAGCAGAGCCAAGAAAGCCATACTCTCAGAGGGGCATGATGGGGAATAGCATGTTTGCTGACCCAAAGTGTGGTCAGAACACATAACAAAGTAGAAGGATGAGTGTCTGCAAGTCATAGCAGAGCCTGGAATGTTATAGGCAGGGAAATGACCTGAATAGCACACAGGCACAAAATGAACAAGCGGGAATCAAACCCTTCTCCCCTGCTTACGCGGGCATTGCACTAACCGGTAGACTACACCTCCATACCTCTCCACACAGCAATGTCTGGATTCAAAGAGCCTGCAAGTCTCTGCCTAAACTGTTTGCCGGGTGGGCCAGTATAGGTTAGCCCCATCAGTACTCATGAGGCACTGCACACATGGAACAGCAGTCTGCAGCTGATCACCAAATGGAGAATGCATTGATCCAATCACATCAGCTCATTACGCACTAACGAGCACATAACAGCTACAAACTGTGTTACTGCGCAGTTTCAGTGGTTACCCTGAGAGTGAGGATGGGTGCCCAGCACCTAGTCCTCAGAACATACAATGCTAGAGATGGTCTCTGCCGGCCATGTTGCAGATCCATATCAGTGCTAGTGTACTATAGGTATTGTCTGCAGTGTTGTATGCTAGTCACCCTGTTTCCTACACAATTACAGCATGCTGTAGGTGCCAGCCACATCTGTTAGGCAGGGATCCTCTTAGAACAGTGCATGTCAGTGCCCAGTGCCTGCCAACTACAGTGGGGGCATCTAGGCTTGTTGCTACAGTCTTACCATGACCAGAGTGAGTAGACCAGGAACAACTGCTGTCCCAACTATCGATGGCTAACAATCCACCACAGCAAGCACAGTCAGACTGCACATGCTGCCCACCACTGGAGAATTTCAGCCATGCACATACCAACTGCAGCTGGTCAGCACACAATGCATGTGCACAGAGCAACCATGTGCACCCTGGCTAGGGATAAATGGCATGGACACCCACCATTTGGCTCAGTGATTGGGCTCCCAGTACAGAGATTGCACCCACATCACTGAAGCTAAACACTATATAGCACTATGAGGATACATAGCCATGCCATGGTCACTGCGCAGTCAGAGTGAGAGTGGCCTCTCAGCATGACATGCTGTGGCCATCCAGTCCATGCATGTGCCAGATAGGCACTACAAAGTCTCAACCATTGACCATACCTCTGGTGCAGAAACATCCTAGCCAATCCAATCTGTTTCAAGCCATGCCCACAATCCTCTGCTCCTCACCATGAACATTTGCAGACTAACTCTGGGAACAGCTTAGGCAATGCGAGGCACAGTGAAGTGCAGAAAACCACAGAACAATGGAGAGACATACACACACATACTCATATTGCTGCGCTGTGCAAAAGTGAGGATGATAGGCATTCATGCCTATCTCTGTGGTCTCCATATCAGCTCAAGAATTGTTAATGTGCGCTCATTGTGCAGGTGCTAGTAGTGCACTCTGACATTCATGCCCATTGTTAACACCCACTCAGTGTGCTATCAGCTTGCCTTTCAATCCAGCAGTGGATAGTAGAGCCTATTTGTGGGTATTTGTACCCTTGTTAGCAGATGCATTGGGGGTTGCACATGCTGATGCTATACCTGCACTGTTGGCTAAAGAATATCCACAGGGAGATGCAATACATGATCCACGGTCAAGTCTTGAACCTGTGGCTCTCTGCTCAGATACACACTGACTATGTGTTGAGCCACAGTGCTGCCATAGGGATACAGCAGTCCCTGGCACTGACATGTTCTTCATCAGACAGACCTTACCACGTGTTCCAATGTGCACTGCACACAGGACCAGAACATGGCTTTTGTCTGCTGCAGGTGGGTGCCGCTGCACCCGCCACAAACACCCACACACCATGCTGACGTGATAGCATGCTGTTAGCTGAGGTGGTGTGCAGTCCCCGTCCATCCAACATGTGGGTTTGGTGAGTGCCTAGGATGCCAATTCTGGATGGGAGGGGGCAGAGGCACACATGAATGGACATGCAGTCACCCCAACCATCTGCCTCTGCAGGGACTCCATCCAAGCCTGCCACCGATATGTCTTGGGGTGTGGAGGATAGCCACAGCTGTGGGATTTCCCCAGGCAGCTGCATTTTGCAGCTATCCATTGAGCTACAGCTGCTGGCACTATCAGCCTCTTCCTCCAAGGCTGGCTTCAGAGGCAGCAGGAGGGGGGGGGAGGCAGGCAGGATTTCTGCCTAGGGTTCTAGGAATCCTTGGACCTCCCCATGTGCCACATTACCTTTCTGCAGCAGCAGCATGTCTGTGTGCCGCCACTGTCACTGTGGGATCTGAACGGACATCACAGATGTGCCACCTGGGAAGCTGCCTGGTTTGCCTTTTGTACCAGCAACCTCCACTGCATGACCCACATGCCGCCTCCTTTGCTCCTATTTGCACCATCAACATAGGGGCATGTTTACTAATCTGCGGTAATGTCACTCGCATTAGGTTCCGCGGTAAAGGTACAGATGCCCATATAAAGGCGTGGGCGGGGCATCATTATGGCAAGCCGTGTCAGGTAACGCGCATTATAAGGCACTTTACAAGGCACGTTATTAGGCACAGTACAAGGCACGTGCCTTAACGTGCCTTGTACTGTGCCTAATAAGGTGCACTGTAACGTGCCTTATAACGTGCCTTGTACTGTGCCTAATAAGGTGCCCTGTAACGTGCCTTATAAGGTGCCTTGTAATGTGCCTTATAATGTGCCTTGTACTGTGTCTAATAAGGTGCCTTGTAACATGCCTTGTTCTGTGCCTAATTAGGAGCCTTATAACGCCTTATAAGGATTGTTGACAACTGTGGTGAGGGTACTATGGGCTGGCAGCACGGATCTGCAAAGATATGACTGTCACAGGCAAGCAAAATATCTGCCTTGAACAGGAGGGAACAACAAGGAATCAAACCCATTCCCTCTGCCTAGGATGTCAGTGTACTAACCAGTAGGCTATACCTCTATGGCTTGCTGCATAGCAATGGCTGGGTACAGAAGGACTGCAGGTCACCGCACAAACCGTCTGTTCTGTGTGCTAGGATAGGGTAACCCCACCAGCACCCATGATGCATTGCACATGCAGAACAGCGGCCTACAGCTGACCACCAAATGGGGTCTGCACCTCTCCGGTACTGCAGCGTGGTAAGACAGACTGACAGTGTGTGATATTGGCACAGAGTAGCTACAGACCATGCCATTGTGCAGGTTCCGTGTTCACACTGAGGGATAGGATGGGCGCCCAGCACTAGGTCCACAGTACATGTGGTGCTAGAGACAGGTCCTACTGCACATCCCCAGCGCTACCAGTGTGTGATAGGTGTTCCCAGCAGTGCAACCGAAGGTACATCTGTTCCAGCTGTGTTCTGCAGTCACATGTGGCCCTGTGGGACTGGACACCACCCAGATTAGTGCATACCCAGTGTTAAGGTTTGGTTGCCATGGGTACCTGTTATCAGGGCAGTGGGGTGTCTAGACTTGCATGAGGGCTATGTAGTACTGCCACTATGGGTCTAAGTCAGGGGTAGGCAACTCCACTCCTGGAGAGATGCAGACCAGTCAGGTTTTTGGAATATCTCTAATGAATATGCATGAGATATATATGCATTAGAGATATCCTGCCAACCTGACTGGTTTGTGGCCCTCCAGGGTTGGATTTGGAGACCCCTGCCTTACATCTCTGTCATTTAAGATTGTGAGTGGGCAAGGTACAGATGTCCTAGACATCGAAAGGGTATATAGAACGTGTCACATTCCTCCTCGATTCTCACCACCACCAAAAAGTTGTCTAATAGACAATATTTTGGTGGTGATGAGAAGTGAGGAGGAATGTGACAAATTCTATCTAACCTTTTTGATGTCTTGGACATCTGCACCTTGTCCACTCACAATCTTAAATGACAAAGGTGTAAGGCAGGGGTCTCCAAATCCAGCCCTGGAGGGCCACAAACCAGTCAGATTGGCTTGATATCTCTAATGCATATATATATCATGCATATTCATTAGGGATATCCCGAAAATCTAATTGGTCTGTGGCTCTCCACGACCAGAGTTGCCCACCCCTGGTCTAAGTGGTATGCACTATATACCTCAAGGGGCCTCAATCACCTCTTTTATAGATGAGGGTGTGGTGGGACAGGTCCTTGCACCCTGCAGCATGGCTGTAGTACCAGCAACAACAGTCCTGCTGGCGGATGACAGCCCTCCAGGGCTGCTGGACCAGTGCCATACCTGTGACCATTGCAGACCAGCAGTAAATTGGGGTAGGCAGGGGAAGGCTCCACCAGAAATATGCATGAGATAAATTTATCTCATGCATATTCATTGTGAAGATCCTGAAAATCCAAGTGGCTATGGGATCCCCTGGACAGGTTTGGGAAGCCATAGGAAACAATGAGGAACAAATGCAGGAGAAATACTACTACTACTACTACTACTATTAATAATTTATAAAGCGCTACAAGGCGTACGCTGCACTGCACAGATACATGTAAAGACAGTCCCTGTTCATCAGAACTTACAATCTAATCAAGACAGACAACACAAAAGCTGAGAACAGGGGTACAATTAGGAAAGGATAAGGAGACACAAAGGAGAACAAGGGATCAGAATCCAAAAGCAGCCTCGAAGAGGTGAGCTTTTAGCATGGATTTGAAAAAGGACAGAGATGAAGCTTGACATACAGACTCAGGTAATTTGTTCCAGGCTTAAGAGGCAGCATGGTGAAAGGACTGAAGTCTGGAACTGGCAGTGGAAGAGAAGCGCAAAGAAAAAAGCAAGCCAGTAGAAGAGAAGAGTTCATGAGGAGGGGTGTAGGGAGATAGAAGGAGAAGAGAGGTAGAAAGGAGCAGTAGAATGAATGCATTTGTGGGTCAGAAGGAGATGTTCGAAATGGATACAGAAACAGAAGGGGAGCCAAAGGAGTGACTTGAGATGAGGGGTTATATGAATATAATGGGGCTGGTGGATGATAAGCCGCACAACTGAGTTCTGAACTAAAATTAGGAAAGATCAAACTGAACAGTGTCCATTCAGTCCAGATCAGACGGTGTAGTCTGTAGCCCAGAAGGCCTCGCTACAGCCGTTGGTGCTCCAATCCAAAGCCTTCTAACACCATCTCTGTCTTTTAGGGGCTCTAGTAATACAGCAACTGCTTAATATGGCTGTGGGAAAAAATAAACCTAATGAACGCCACAGTGGAACCAGTTACTAATACATCCATAAGAATTACAATGCCTTAGGAAAGTATAAAATAGAATTGTTTTATTTGGATTCTGCTCATGCCTTTTCAATAGTAGCTCAAGGTGAGTTATATTGAGGTATTTCCTGTGCTCTGTCTGTGGGCTAGAGTTACTAACAGGTGCTACTGCATCAGTGTGTTATATTATGCAATAGGACCTAGTTATAAAAACACATTAGCAGCATTAGGCAGCACACACTAGTGCTAAAGTTGTACCTAAGGCAATGGAGGGTGAAGTGATTTGCCCAAGCTCACATAGAGCAGCAATGGAATTTCAATGCTGGTATCCACGGTCAATGGCGTGTTACTTTAACCATTAGTCTATTCCTCTGCTCCATCAGTAGTAATCCTCAAAGACAAACATGTAGCCAACAAAACCTCTCTCTATGTCTATACTCTTAAATGTCTTAACTCAAGAACAGTTCCCTGCTCATAAATATGTTATATAGTGACCTAGTAAGATAGTACATGGTAGCAGAAGGTCATATTGGCCCATTCAGTCCACCTAATTGCAATTCTTTCACTGTGGGTAAATGAGCATGCAAACTCCTATTCCCCAACCAACACTATTTCCTCATGCCCTCCGTCATCCACCTGCAGGGCCCAGTCCCTTTCTCACTCCTGGCCTTCATGTCAACACCAAGCATGCCATGAATCTGTACAGCACTTATCTGGCAGGCCACTTTGGACTTATCATCTTTCACTAGGATTATGTCAAGACAAATCCTAAATCCAACATCTAGGTCCCCTTCCCTGTCTTATAACCGAACGTTCCAATAATTCATTCAACCCTCAAAAGTAACAAAGCCATTGTCCAAAGCATCTGACTTTCCTATGCTTTTCAAAGTTTTTTTTTTTTTTTTAGCCATGGTCATGATGTGCAAGTTATCCCAATGCTTTTTTGCAAGCCTGATGCAGCCTCATCGTTGCTGTTAGGGCCGTAACCGCCACTCTGTGCAGGTTAGCCCAATGGTACATTTGGAATACCGATGCAGTCTTGCTACTGCTGTTAGGGGCTCATGCTAGCTGCAAGAGGGTGTGTACATCTGTCCCCCTGCAGGTAACTCAGGAAAAGCTGCGGGGTATCATGGAGACCAGGCCATGGGCGCAACTAACACCAGCCATTGAGGTGGTATTAGTTGCACCCATGCTATCTGCATGAAATGGGATTAACATGGGCTACTAATGCCCCTGCTTTGCCCATGTCCTACCTTGAAATGTGCTACCAGGTTAGCGCGCTGCGAAAACTGCGTGTTAAGCCTGTGTTATCCTGGTAGCATAGTTTAGTAAACGTTTTATTTATTTTTATATATTTATTTAACAGGTTTTTTATATTGCCCTATCATGGGATTCAGAGTGGTTACATATAACATGAACCAAGATGTTGCCATCGGGGGAAAAAGGGCCCCTGCAAGGTCGAAAACTCGGGTTGCCAGTGAAAAAGAAAAAGGGCACGAATGCCAGTCACGAAGGACAAAAAACGAAAAATACTATCCGGACTCGATACCGGTGTACTGAGCCGAAGGTGGGAAGAGGAACCAGTGTCGATCTGGTAAAAGAAAGAATTCTTAACAGTTTTTAGACTTTTTTTCACGGGGACACTTGGACAACATCCGGAGGGCTCTGTGGAAAAAAGATGGCACCCTTGGGCGAGAAGAGGACCGCGCATGTGTGATGCAATTCCCAAAGGTTTCCTCTGAAAGCTGGGGATTTGCTCCGCACGAGGGCTCCGTCGATGCCGATGTCACCCATATATGAGGACTGACTTCCTGCTTGTTCCCGGAGAACAAGGGTGCTAAACTTGGATGATTATATGGGGTTACAAATAACATTAATGTAGCAAATAGTATATACAGAGCAATTAGTTATTATGAGGGGTGGGTTGAAGAATACGTACATTGAAGAAGGTCATTATCAGTAGACTGTGTAAGGTGGGGAACATCTTGGGAGGGCTATGGACTTGGGATGGGTAGCGTGTGTGGGTGGGAGAGATGTTGGTTTTGGTTGGGGAGGGAATGCCAGCAAAGTCAGATGGTTGGGGAGGACATGGGTCCGCAGTATGCAATAGTTAAGTATGTACATGGTATTCATGGGGTGTTCCCATAATATTCTGTAAAGAGAAAAGTTTTTAATGCTTTTCTGTAGTCTGATAAGTCTCTGATGGCCCTTATTGAGCTGGGTAGGTCATTCCATAATGGAGGAGTGCTTTCTTATATGTCATTTGCTTGGCTTTCATCTTGCTTGTAGGGATGTCCAGAGTGTTGTTATCTGAAGTTCTTCATATTCTGTTCTCAGGTGTCTTCTTCAACAGTGGTTGAAGGACAGAGGGTGATAGATTGTGGATTATCTTAAAGATTAATAATAACGTTATGTATTTGGAACGTGTGGTTACTGGGAGCCAATATAGTTGCTGTAGTGTAGGGGTTATGTGGCAATACCTTGTCATTACTAGTGCTCGGTGTAGGTTAGCCCTTGGCTACCTTCCCCTCCTGTCCTCTCTTCGCTTTTTGTAAGTAAGGATCCTTTTAAGTGTCTGCAAGGTTTAATTTTATTTTTTTTCTTCTATTTCATTAATGGATAAGAGACAGAAGGAGGAAGCTCAGGGGCTGGGGAACATGGGGACAAGATCGGTGGTTGAGGGGGGCTTAGAGCAGGAGCAGGGTTTATGTGTTTTTGATATGGAATAGAAAGCAAATAAATAAAAATTTCAGTGGTTTTAATTTTGTTTCTTTGTAAAAATGAAAATAAATGGAATAGGTTCTAGTGTGCGCCAGGTATTGTAAATACCACACTGTGCTTCCCTCTACACTTTTTATCAAGTGCTTGCTTGGAGTGTGCACACTTCAAATGTTCTGGTGTGTCTCTTTTGTTTATTTTGTCATTTAGTTTCTGGTTTGTTTTGTCTATCTGATATGAAATAAATTTCAAAGTGAAACAATGACAACAATAACAAGAAAACATATACAAAGCAAAAAGAAAAATGGCATCAGGTCTAGGGGGGGGTCTCCCCTCCCAACCTGTGGTTATGGGAACCCCTTGCCAAATTCATGGGTCTCCAAAGTTTGAAGAGCACCAGCCACTCCTGTCCCATTAGATCTCTCTTGTAAAATGGTGCCGGCTGGGCTTAAGGCTGGCACCAGCTGCTCGTATGACAGTGCAATACAGGCAGCACCATTTTAAAATAGGGACCCCATGGGACAGGAGGGATAGAGGATCATTCCTGCTTTCTTGGGGTTTTGGAGCCCCAGAGATGGGGGTAAGAGACCGACAGGGAGGGGATCATAGCTGGTGTGACATAGTACAGCAAGTCATGTTGATGGGGGCAGGAGGGCTGGATGCTGTGCGAGTCTGAAAACAAGCCAAAATGAAAAACAAAGAATGTTTCATTCATTTTTCTTTCATTTCATTGTCTATACAAAAGCACATCCCTAATGCTCACTAATGGCATGCTATTTAATACCTGCCTCAGGCCAGGTGATAACTCAGTACCATGTACACTACAGAGAAGGCTCAACTAACTACAGAGGGCCTGAAAAATGAAGGACCATGAATCGGAGATAACAGTGTAACACTATACCCAGAGGCCTTTCAGGAAGGAGACATTTGGCCATACTTCTCTTTGCCAAAACAAATCCAGCACAAACTTTTTGAAAGAATTCTTATATACATATTTTTCGAAGGATGTATAATTTGCTGTAAACTCACAGATGACTAGCAACCTTACGTCTCCCACAGAACGTTTAGGTGTATGTATTTAAAACTGCCAAGTTGCCCAGTTCCATGAGGGATATTTTGGGTCAGTTTTGGATTTCTGACAACCCTATCATGATACATTTTGGGACCTGTAGCACTGATGCCAATAGGTAGTATCAGGGACTACAAATACCACACTGCTTTGGGACAGAACTTAAAAACCAGGACTGGCCCAAAAAATCTTCCACATGGAATTGGGTAACTAGGCAGCACTGTATATTTGGAGCTCCTTCTCACAAACATATCTTTAGCTACAGGTGAAGAGCAGCTACTGAAGAACCTTTCTTTTCCGTTCTCCCAAATAGCCAAACAGAGGTAGCATATTCCCACATCCAGTGGCGAGATTTGATCTGTATGGGAACCGGTTCGGATCAATCCCACCACTGACAGAACCAAGCGGGTGGGAGCACGGCATGCGTTTGCGTTGCCGGTGCCGTAGGCTCGGGCCGCTGGTGGCCACCACAGAGCAGCAACTCCCTGGTGGCCTAGCGGCCCGATCCCCCACCTGCCGTGCAGAGCCGGCATCAGGATTCCATTTTTGGCCTGGTTCAGCAAACACAGCCCGTGGCAGGAACCGGTTCGCATGAACTGGCCAAATCCCACCACTGCCCACATCTCTTGCTCCTACTTTCTCACTCCCACTCTTGTCCCTACCTCCATATTTTCCTTTTATTGACTGATGAGTAGTCATTGCTCCTACTGGCCACTCATTCCATCATTCCTTCCAGTATCTTAGTCCACTTCCCCCTTTCCCCAACAAAGTGCTAAGAGCCTAATTCATCTCTCCCAGTATTTGCATTTACAGCTGAGTCTACAACCATGCTGAATTTCAGCCTTAAGGTGAAAGAGTCACAGTTCAGAGGATGGGAGCACAGGTGTAGATGAACCTTTGTAGACCATCCAAGCTAAAGGAAGGGGGATAACATTTCTGAATCTATCATAGATTCCCAGCTGGAAGGGCATAAGAGAAGATACCTGGATTTTATATTAATCCCTGTTGAATGGATACATAAGAGGAAGGAGTCAACATGAAGGTGGTACTTGAAGGATCCAGCCAGTGCAGAACAGAATTTACATCCCACATAGGAACAGAGAACTATAATGACAGTTAAAGACCATTGCCTGTCCAGTCCGCCCATTTTCCCTAGTTACTACAAATGACCACTACAGACTTGACCTGTCTCTGACTTCTCCCTCATTTCTAGGCAATTAATGTTTCTCTGTGCTCATCCCATGCTTTGTGAATTTCATTATTCTCTCTATTATTTTTATTATTATATTTTTTATTTGATTCTGGTTATGTATCACAAAAGGTTGCTTTATCCACAAGACATCATGCTTGTCAAGGTAGAATGCATCAATGCAAGAGAGGAAGACCGGCAAGGAGATGGATTGATTCAATAACAGCAGCTATGGGTACCACTCTATCGACAATGAGCTGCCTGACTGAAGACCAAACTCAGTTTAGGACAACTATCCAGAGGGTCGCCATGAGTTAACACTGACTCGACGGCACTTAACAACAACAAAAATGGCCACAATTCTGGATTCTGAAAATTTTCTGCAAGTCTTCTTTTCAGCTTTTAATGCTGTGTTCATGCTTTCCATGTGCATGTGAGTGATGCCTGCTTGAGATTCTGATCATAATCAGGACCAAGCACCCTTTATTTAGGAGGAGTTTTCAAGAACCGATTAAGCAGGGTTTTTTTCCCCTGTTCCTTATCTCTTATAGAAAAAAAATCAACTTTGATAAATCAAGTTCTGCATCACCTCAGAAAAGGAATAAAAGTCTAAATTAATGCTACACTATGCACTACAGGTCAGAAAGCTCAAATTGTTCTCTCCTGTCTAACAGAGTCAGCAGATCTCAAAGGTACCATGGAGGCAATGCTTTCATAGCTGAAAAGTGTGTGAATATGATTTTTTTTTGTATTAAAACAAATTTTTTTGATTAAAAAAAAAACTATAATATAGCAGGTCATTTTTGTTTTACAGCTGGGCATTTTGTCAAAAGCCAGGAAGAAGATGACCAAAAGATCCTTTGCTTTGGATTCTGGATCCCCTGGACAAGGCATGCACCCAAAATAAACAAATGAGGGGGGAAAGCAGAAGGCCAGGTCCATGCACAGAATAAGGTAAAATCACTATTTGATATTCAGTGTCATTTTCCCAGTTAACAGCATCTGCAGACTGGAGAAGCACCACGGACCAGGATATTCTGCAGCACTATATGGAGGGTGTTATTGAATAGCCTTATGGATTGCCTCGGCACCGTCCGTATAGCGCTGGGGCAAAGCCGGAGATTATTCTTATAGCAGTGATATTCCACGCCATTATACAGATATCTTATTTTATTTATTTATTAGCTTTTATATACCGCTCTATTTAGTATCAGAGCGGTTTATAAGAAACAAAGACAGTCAAGCAACTTTACATGGAACAGGCATAAAACATCAAAACAAGCAACTTTACATAGAACAGAGGCGGGTAATTATTAACAAGCAAATGCGTCAACGAAAAAGATAGGGGGAAGGGATAAAGAGGGGTAGGGGATGGGACAGGCTGTTCTAAGTTATCTGGATAGTTATCTGTCCTAAGGATAATCATAGGCATCGGAAAAGGGTGACCACGTGGGACCTGGCCCCACCACAAATTACAGTGGCAGGCAGCAGGCAGCTTGCGGGGGTCCCATCACCCATGGGCAGAAGATAAGCTGGGGATCTGATCTCCCATGGGCAGAACAGGAAGGGTCTCTGCCCACAGGAAGGAGTTTGGGGCGGATTTAGAGCAGAGCAGGGTCAGTGCTTGGGGCATCCCCCCCCAAAAAAGGCCTCCCACCGCTCCTGAGGATAACCAGCTGAATATCACCACTATATCAATAATGACATTACTGGCAGCTGTATCCAGGTATTCATCACTGGCCACTATCCAGATACTGGCACTGAATATCTAGAATAATTTTAGCCTTGGTGCCCAGCATTAAAAAAAAAGAAAAACGCTGATCACTGTGGCTCAGTATTGACCCATTTGTTCTTTCCTAGCCACCATGAGACAGTTGACAACTCTATACATCACAAGATCCTGCATTTTCTTAACTCATCTGTATCTAGAATGAGCTTAGCTGGAAATAGTGTCTGTCAGCAAGCGGCAGGTGTGTGCCCCCTTCCGCTGAACTGCCCCTGCAGTGCTGGACTGGGAGACTTCCGCAGACACTGCTAAACACCTGAGGTAGCCCCATTAGTCGTGCTATGTCTGACTTGACAATATTGCAGCCACTGCCCCCTACTGACTGGTGGGAGGAGGCAGTAACACAGCAGGAGTGAGAGGAAGGAGCAGCAACACTGGCCCCATTAGGTACAGTAGGGGTGAGTGGTGGGACATCCACAAGTGTTTCACAGTTGCCTGGTCTATATAGTTTATCCCCTCTCTCCTTTTCCCTGTCTTCCCCTATGATCTCCTGTTCTCCATCACCACTGCCCCCTGTCTTCCTCACAGTGCCTTTGACTCTGCCTCTGTGTTTCATCTCGGAGGAGAGAAGCAGAGGAGGACGACGAAGGTGCCTGGGAAATGCAACCATCCCCTAATTGGCCTGCAGCGAATTATTCACATGTATAATCTTTTCCAAATTTCCAGTGCAAAGCTATGTAAGTAAATGCTGTGCATGTTTAAAAGTCATTTCCATAAGTAACTGCAATTTCTCCACTGTTTGCCCCTGTTTAATGAACTGAAATCTTGTTTGCATTCCTCCCAATTTCACAACGAAAAGCGCCCAGGCGGTTAGCACCAAAATTACCCAGCCCAAATTAAAACCCTGCAATGCTAACAAAGGCACAAATCAATAACAACTCGAAAGGGTGATGACTAGATGTACGTGGGAGCACTGGACACAGTGTTCAAATTGCCTTAAGTGCACCCCTATAGTCGCCATTTATTTTTAGGTTCTTATGATTGCTACTGGGAACTTTCACGGCTTTTTTCTCCTCTCTTTTTATTTAAATGAAGTTAATGGCAATAAATGCAAATGTCTGGAAGAGGGAAACAGTTAACATTTATTTATTCTTCCTGTTGTCTCTTGCCTTACTGGTGTCATTAGAACAGTTCGTTGCATCCCATTCGCTCCCATTATCTCTGCTATCAGAGACACCCAGCACGACTCCAGCGCTCCTAGAAGTGCATTTTCTGTGGCCCACATAGGGCTACTACATCATCTCACAGGCACCAGCTTAATGACAAAAAGAAGGAGGAATGCCTCACACACCAGTCTGCTGGCAGACAACAAAATGGGGGGTGTGGGGGGGGGGGGGATGCAGATTTTTTCTGCAGCTGCTGCTTAGTAGTGATACAGTGTGACACTGGACTGGTGAGAATAGTGGTCCGGGGGCACAATTAGGCCCCTTCTTACTTAAGACATATTAAACAGCGGTACTGGGTGGTACAGTGGCACTGACAACAGATCCCAATTCTATCTCCCCCACCTACTATTCCACTCAAAGTGTGAGAGTCTTAAAAACATTTACTTAACCTTCATTGAGCTCCCACTTTGACTGGAAGGCCTTGGAGAATTAGGGAAGTGCCACGGCAAAAGAAAATTAGCTTATGAAATGTTTACATTTTTCTCTGATTTTCATTAAGATTTTCTGTTTGTTTCACACATTTTTGTTAAAAATAATTTTAAACCCATATTAGAACATTTAAGGGCCAGTTTACTAAAGTGCACTACCTGATAGCGTGCAGTTTTAATGTATGGTTGGGCACCATGCGATAAAGTAGCAGGGGCCCACACACAAAAACACATGCTACCTGAGAGGCAACAATGGCACATGGAGTCAGCAGGCCAGGGGCAGGAGAAGGGCATTAACAGAATCTGCAGCTAGCTTGGGTGTTATTTGCTTGCACTAACCCTCATTGATCACGTTAAGTGCACCTACATGCTGGTTTGCACGATGCTTTCTCCAATAGGATCAATTTATAGGAAAAAGATTTCACATGTGACTAACACAATATCCCATACATTAAACCATTCCTTATCCACAAAAAAGTTTTCGTTGGACACTTTTATATTTATTTATTTAACTAGGCTTATATACCACTTTTCTACCATCAAAGTGGTATATATTCAAGTACTGTATATATATTTTTCCCTTGCTCCCAAAGGGGCTCACAATCTATGTTTTTGTACCTGTGGCAACAGAGGGTTAAATAGCTTGCCCAAGGCCACAAACAGCACCTGTGGGACTAGAAATCCTAATCCTTCTGGCCCAAGGTTGCTGTCCTCTAGTGGGATTCAAACCCCTGGCCTTTGGGCCTGAGATAACCAGTCCCAACCATTAGGCCACAGCTCATATCATGCCACCTCAATTAATAGTCTATTTTACTTTATTTACATAATCCTAACCTGTCAAGATCCATTTTGAAAAATTTCACCATCACCCATATAAGTTCCGCATCAGGGTAAAAAAAGCAATGATATACTTATCTGTAGAAGATTTGTGTGTATCTATTAGAACACTGGTTTGGTAACCAAGCAACCAGGGTTCAATTCCCACTAGCACTCCTTGTGGCCTTGGGTAAGTCACTTAACCCTCCATTGCCTTGGAAGAAAGGCCTGGCAATCTACTTCCAGTCACACTACCAAGAAAACTCAGGAGCTTCTGGGTCGTCAGGAGTCTACATTGACTAGAAGGCACACTTTGCACTGCATACACACATCTAAAGACAGCTGGACTGTTTCAGGCTTAATTCCAGCATGGCCACAGCCTCTTTTTAAATATGCCAGCCCATTTCAGAAGCCTTAAAGGGCCATAGTCCCATACAATCACAAAAGAATATGCCAATCAATCTGCTAGTTCAGCCCTTAGGATGTATAGTATGCAAACTATATATCCAGAATTGCTCCCTATAGTTAAGTCGAGCTTTCCAATTACCATCTCTCCAAAACTCGGGAACAGGCTCACTCTTCATTGAAGCTGTGAAAAAACCCCCCCAGTGATTATGTTGTATACAATGAGACACTATGGGAGCAGAAGGAGTCTTTGTATTGAGACGAGACCAATGGTCTCTAAGCTGCAGCTGCATTGATCCCTTAGTCCATCCCATATATACTTTATTGCAAGGAGAAATTAAAGCATATACCATATAGGAAGTCCGACATGTGGTACTGGCCTTACTCTTCAATGACTTTCCACCTGATGGACAGTTCCACAGAGATCCTTCAATAATAATATCTCAAAAAAATCACATGAACCACATGCATAATACCCCACTAGGATCACTGAATGAGCAATAATTGTGTCCCATGTAACAGACTTAGTCACACAGTTGGCAATATTTTTACCATGCCGATACGCTACTTTGGGAGGAGCCTCAAAACACTGATGAAACTGCAAGATTCTCCAGTGTCTATAGATAATTGCCACTACTGAGGAAGAATGAAACGAAAATGGTATTATACAAACTACATGTCCAGCCTGGAGATTAGCATCGTTAATACCATTTTCTCCTTGTAGCAATAAATCCTGCTGGGCATACAATCCCCTTAAAAGAGCTTCTTTTTAACAACTGAATAGGGGGATCCTTTAGCTTTATATTTTTGACTCAGCTTGTTCCACATAGGAGTATGTTTACTAAACTGTCTTAACATGCGCCCGGCGCTAGTGTGCAGGCTGCCATAAAAGGAGTGGGCATTTCAGTCTTAAAGTAGCAAAACGGGATTATCGCGCGATAACGCACACTGCTGCGCACATTATCGGGCGAAGCGCCGCTAAGCGCGTTAACGTGCGGTAATCTTAAGTAGGCGCCCAGACATGCAAACATAGAAACAGAGGTGTAGCACAATGGTTAAAACACTGACTGATGATACAGGGGTCATGAAGGACTAGAAAAAGGGACTGTTACTTCTGAAGAGAGATCTGCAACTGTGAGTATATACTTCTGGTAATTTTCTAAAAGGAATTCTTTGTATTAAAGCTAATTAATCTGTGAACCCACTATTTTTTGTTAAATCAGTCAGGGCCTAGTAGCAGCAGTTTAAGTTTAAATATAAAACACAGAGGAGAACTTTCTGGTTACATTTCATACCCAGCAGAGAGCTTGTAGTTTAAATTTAATAGTCACTCAGGGCCTAGTAACAGCAAAGTACTTTTAGTTTAAATTTAAAACATAGAAGAGAGCTTTCTGGTTACATTTGGAACCCAGCAGAGAGCTTGTAGTCTAAATTTAATAGTCACTCAGGGCTTGGCATCAGCAAAGTACTTTTAGCTTAAATTTAAACACAGAAGAGAGCTTTCTGGTTAAATTTAGAACCCAGCAGAGAGCTTGTAGTTTAAATTTCATAAGAAGTTAGAGCCTAGCAGCAGCTAAGAGCTATAATTCAAATCAAATCAGAATTTAGCTTACCTCAGCAGCACAAGACAGGGTACTGTGTAGCAGCCCTCTTTTAATAAGTGTTATTTCCCTCCCTTCCCTGGGATAATCGTAGCTTTATAGGTACTTACACATCTTAAAAGACAGGAGGTGCTCTCAGGTGAAGCTCATTACCCAAATCAGTCATACACTAAGGACCTGAGATTAGTTAAGCTTCAGGTGAACAAGGTATATTACACGTATTAGGTACAGTTTTATTAGTATAAATATCCATAGCAACCCTTAGTAAGTAAAGAACTTAGATCTAAACACAAACTTAAAACTAAGATGCAGACAGCAGTCCAGCAGCGGGATGGGGGCTTTCCAGTCTTTTGCATTGAGTGTCACATGTATGATTTTCTCCCAGTTGGTGAGAGGTCTTACGTGTGCACTAGGTGCAAGGAGCTCTTTGCTCTCAGGGAACGAGTCTGTTCTCTAGAGGCTAAAGTAGCAGACTTGGAAAGCATAAGACAGACAGAGAGGTACATAGACGAGACCTACAGGGATATAGTCCTGAAGTCCCACCTCCAGTCTGGCAGCATCCCTGTTGCCATGGAGGAGAGAGGTCACGTGACAGGAGAGCATCACCCTGGTGTGGCAGGAAGTGATCCTGTAACTAGGACCTGTCCTCCAGGTGATGTAAAACCCTCTCGCACCGAGGAAGTTTCTCCAGGGCCATGTGCCCATGAGGGAAGGGTTAGGACAGCCGTTATAGTTGGTGATTCGATCATTAGGCATGTAGATAGCTGGGTGGCTGGTGGACGTGAGGATCGCCTGGTAACATGCCTGCCTGTTGCGAAGGTAGCGGACCTCACGCGCCACCTAGATAAGGTCTTAGATAGTGCTGGGGAGGAGTCTGCTGTCTTGGTACATGTCGGTACCAATGACATAGGAAAATTTGGTAGGGAGGTTCTGGAGGCTAAATTTAGGCTTTTAGGTAGGAAGTTGAAATCCAGAACTTCCAGGGTAGCATTCTCTGAAATGCTTCCTGTTCCACGCGCAGGACCCAAAAGGCAGGCAGAGCTCCGGAGTCTCAATGCGTGGATGAGACAATGGTGCAGAGATGAGGGTTTTGGATTTGTTAGGAACTGGGGAACATTCTGGGGAAAGGAGGGGTTATTCCGAAGGGATGGGCTTCACCTTATCCAGGATGGAACCAGGCTGCTGGCATTAACCTTTAAAAAGGAGATAGAGCAGCTTTTAAACTAGATATTAGGGGAAAGCCGACAGTCGCCCAAGAGCGGATGGTTTGGAAGAATGTATCTTTGAAGGATACTACCAAAAGCAGAGAGGTTCCACAAAAGAGTAAAGTAGCCCAAATGCCCTCAAGTATGGAGCAGACTGAGCTTAAAGATCCCAAATTACCCATGTATAACAATAGCCAAATTAATATGAGTAAAATACATTCTCTAAAATGCTTGTATGCAAATGCTAGAAGTCTAAAAAATAAGATGGGAGAGTTAGAATATATAGCACTAAATGAAAGGTTAGATATGATTGGAATATCAGAGACATGGTGGAAGGAGGACAACCAGTGAGACACTGTGATACCTGGGTACAAACTATATCGTAATGATAGAGCTGATCAAATTGGTGGAGGGGTTGCTCTCTATGTTAGAGAGGGCATTGAGTCAGAAAGGATTAAAGTTTTGCAGGAAACAAAATCTGCTGTAGAATCTATATGGATTGAAATTCCATGTAAAAGGGGGAAGGCAATGGCAGTGGGGGTGTACTATCGAGCGCCTTGCCAGAATGACCAAATGGATGATGAAATGCTCAAAGAAATCAAGGAAGCTAACAAAAGTTACAGCACAGAAATAATAATGGATGATTTCAATTACCCCGGTATCGACTGGGTCAGTGTCACGTCAGGACATGCTAGGGAGATAAAGTTCCTAGATGAAATAAATGACTGCTTCTTGGAGCAGCTGGTTCATGAACCGACCAGAGGGGAAGCCATATTAGACCTAGTCCTTAGTGGAACACCAGATCTAGTGCAAGAGATAAGGTTGTTGGGGCCACTTGGCAATAGTGATCATAGCATGATCGCCTTTGATTTAATTAGTGGAGGAGGGATAGTAAGGAAATCCACAGTACTACCTTTTAACTTTCGAAAGGGAAACTATGATAAAATAAGGAAAACAGTTAAGAAAAAACTAAAAGGAGCAGTTGCAAAGGTTAAAGACGTACATCAGGCTTGGCTGTTGTTGAAAAATACTATCTTGGAAGCCCAGACCAGCTGTATTCCACGCTTTAAGAAAAGTGGAAGGAAGTCCAAAAAACTGCCAGCATGGTTTAAAGGTGAGGTCAGAGAGGCTGTTGCCAAAAAAGCATCTTTCAGGAAATGGAAAAAAGAGCCAAACGACGAAACCTGGAAACAGCACAAGCACTGGCAAGTCAAATGCAAGGCATTGATAAGGCAGGCAAAGGGAGAATTTGAGAAGAAGCTTGCTGCGGAAGCAAAAACGCGAAGTAAAGACCTTTTCAAGTACATTCGTAGCAAAAACCCTGTGAGAGAGTCAGTTGGTCCATTAGATGATAAAGGGGTTAAAGGAGCACTAAGAGGCGACAAGACGATAGCGGAGAGATTGAATGAATTCTTTGCTTCAGTCTTTACTGAGGAAGATGTAGGGATGTTACCCATGACTGAAGTGGTATTTAAAGGTGCGGAAGAATTGAAGGAAATATCGATACATCGGGAAGATGTATTACAACTATTAGATAAACTGAAGAGTAGCAAATCACCTGGGCCGGATGGTATACATCCAAGGGTGTTGAAAGAACTGAAATACGAGATTGCAGACCTGCTATTAGTAATCTGTGAACTATCATTAAAATCATCTCTAATACCTGAAGATTGGAGGATCGCCAATGTAAGACCAATTTTTAAAAAGGGTTCCAGGGGTGATCCGGAAAACTACAGACCGGTGAGCCTGACATCAGTACCGGGAAAAATGGTAGAAACCATCATAAAGAATAAAATTACTCAGCATGTAGATAGTCATAACCTTATGGGAGACAGCCAACATGGCTTTAGACAAGGAAGATCTTGTCTTACTAATCTGTTATGTTTTTTTGAAGGACTGAATAATCAGGTGGACAAAGGTGAGTCGGTTGATATTGTGTATCTGGACTTTCAGAAAGCCTTTGACAAAGTCCCTTATCAGAGACTTTGGGCAAAACTAAAGATCATGGGATAGGAGGCAGTGTACTATTGTGGATCAGGAACTGGTTAAAAGATAGAAAGCAGAGGGTAGGGCTAAATGGCCAATTTTCCCAATGGAGAAAGGTGAATAGTGGTGTACCCCAGGGATCTGTGCTGGGTCCACTGCTTTTTGACATATTCATAAATGACCTGGAAAGTGGAATAACGAGTGAGGTTATCAAATTTGCAGATGACACAAAACTATTTAAAGTTGTTAAAACCCAAGAGGATTGTGGAAAATTGCAGGAGGATCTTGATAAATTGGAAGACTGGGCATCAAAATGGCAGATGAAATTTAATGTGGACAAGTGCAAGGTTATGCACCTAGGGAAGAACAACCCAAACTATGGTTACACGATGCAAGGTTCCACATTAGGAACCACCACCCAGGAAAAAGATTTAGGCGACATTGTGGATACCGTTAAAACCCTCGGCCCAGTGTGCAGCGGCGGCCAAGAGAGCAAATAGAATGCTAGGTATGATAAGGAAAGGAATGGAAAATAAAACAAAAGATATTATAATGCCTCTATATCGTTCCATGGTGAGACCACACCTTGAATATTGTGTGCAATTCTGGTCGCCGTATCTTAAAAAGGATATAGCGATTTTAGAAAAGGTTCAGAGAAGAGCCACCAAAATGGTAAAGGGGATGGAAGGATACTCCTATGAAGAAAGGCTAAAAAGGTTAGGGCTCTTTAACCTGGAAAAGAGACGGCTGAGGGGAGATATGATAGAAGTCTATAAATTAATGAACGGAGTGGAACAGGTAAACATAGATCGATTGTTTACCTTATCAGAATATAGAAAGACTAGGGGACATGCAATGAAGCTACAGGGTAAACTATTTAAGACTAATAAAAGAAAATATTTTTTCACTCAACGTGTAATCAAACTCTGGAATTTGTTACCGGAGGATGTAGTAAAGGATGTTAGTGTAGCTGGGTTTAAAAAAGGTTTGGACAAGTTCCTGGAGGAAAGGTCCATAAACCATTATTAAGAAGGGACCCAGGATATCAATGCTTGAACCATTACAAGCATTGTGGAACCTGTGTCCCTTGGGGAAACTGCTAGGTACGTATGACCTAGATTGGCCACTGTTGGAAACAGAATACTGGGCTTGATGGACCTTGGTCTGACCCAGTATGGCATATCTTATGTTCTTATGAGTTCAATCCCCCAGTGTGCCTAATGTATAAGCTGGCTGAGGCATCAGCTTTGACATGTAAGTATTGTTTCTTGAGGCATTTTATTTGTATTTTAATTATTGCTGCCAGCAAACACACCCTCACGAGCCGTAACCTAAGGTGCCGCATAAGGCACCCCATAACGCACTCCATAGGGCACATTATAAAGTGCACTGTCCGCCAAGGCACCCTATAATGTCCCCTATAGGACACCTTATAAGGTGCTTGATAGGGCGCCTTATGAGGCACCTTAAGGTTACAGTACTCTGAGGGTGTTTTTGCTGGCAGCACTAATGTACATTAAAAATAGACAATGATTCACACAGCCCTATCAAATAACCCCATCATGGGTTTGAGCCCATGACCTCTGGTTTCACAGGCAGTGAAGTAACCAGTGGGCTACAGCTGCTAACAAACCCCTGGCAAGCTGCAGAAGGACTACACGTCACCACACAAACTGTCTGCTGTGGTTACCAGGCTAGGGTTAACCCACCCGTACCCATGATGCACTGCACATGCAAATCAGCAGTCGACAGATGGGCACAAGATGGGGTATGCACCCCCAAAGCACCTCGGCCTGGTAGGGGGAACTGACCGTGTGTGGTACTGGCACAGAGTAGCCACAGACCATCACATTGTGCGGGTACTGTGCTCACCCTGAGGGTGAGGTGGGGTGCCCAGCACCAGGTCCACAGCACCTTTCATGTCTGAAATACGCCATGCTGCAAGTCCCCATCAATACTACTGTGTGTGATAGGTAGTTCCTGCAGACACACCTAGGTTACATCTGTGTCCTTTTGTATTTCTCAGTTCTGTCTAGCCCTTATGGGCTATGATGCACCCAGAATAGTGCATGGTTACATGATGTAGGTGAAAGGGAGGGAGGTGGTGTTTGGAACCATAGGCAGATTATGTACCACCACACAACCCACCCTCTGGGGCTCAGGGTGGGAAACAGGATCACCCACCAATAGATCCACATTCTACCTCCCTGCAATGGTAGCAGTAGAGAGGACCATCAACCCCCAGTCCTGCTGGGGAACAGACACCCTACAGGGCAGTCAATGCAGAGCTGTACACATCCATAAAGCAATAGCAAACAGACAGCAGGCCTGGAAATGCTCTGCTCAGTCGCCCTCCAGGACTGCATTTGGGGACTCTGCTCTAGGTAATGCGCATGTTTATGGTGTCTGTGCTCTGTAGGGTAAAATATAGGCATTTCAGGCACATTTATGTTATCTGCAATAAAGGTTCCCTCTTTATTACCATGGTTTAGGACTGAGTAAAATATGGGGACTGGGTTGGTGGGAGCAGGAGCTGGGACTTGAACTTGTGACTTTCTGCTCCTGAACACAGTGGTTGGGTGCCCTGCGCCACACTGTTACCTGCATTCCCTGGAGATACCATGACTGTTTGTCAGACAGAGCCTGTCTGTTGCAGTGCATGGCACCCACCTACACAGGGCTAGGCCACGGTCTTCTCTGGGCAGCTGCCACTGCCCCCTACCCCACCAGTACCCCTCTGCCACCCTGCTGACTTGCCCTTCTGCTGGTGGTGCTGGTGGAGCACAGTCTCAGGCCATCCAGTGTGTGGGTAGGCGGCTGCCTATGGTGCGGGTTCTGGGGTAGGGGTGCCTGCATAGCTGTCCGCGCTTCCCCCCAGCACCGCCTGCCAATGTTCTGTGCCCTTGGGGGTACCTGCTGGTTACTATCCCCTGTGACACTGTGGGAAGCACACTCATGCCCATGTTGGGCCCTCATTAGTTGCTGTCTGGCTGCACTACTGTTTCAGCATTCCTATGGGCCACCTAGGCATCACCCTAGTCCGCACTGTGGCCCAGCTGCACCCTGCCTGCAGCCCTCTGTGTCCCCTTTTCAAGCATCTGTCCAGTTGCCAGTTCTGACATGCCCGCCCTGCTTTTGCGGAAAATGCGCACGCCATAGGACACCTGCCCATTGGAGAGGGAAAACCCTGCTCTGCGCACTTTCACTGTGGGCACATTCACCTTGTATGGGGACGGAGCATAGACCCTTCCAATATTCATATCTTTTATTGGAGCTTTCTTGGGGGGGAGGGGGTTGATGTTTCCCATTAATATCACTATTGCCCAGCTTGGTTATGTTTTTTTTCAATTTTGTTCCGGTCATTTTCACTGTTTATTTGCCCTTTTGTTCCGTGCACATGTATCACACTTATCACTTTTTGTACGTTTCCCTGGTTTTGCTGTACATTGTTGACTGAAATGGTTTCTTTTCCCTTTAAATCAGCTCTAACGCCAGGGTTTCACTGGCGTTAGTTTTGAGCCTCGGATTTCACATCGTTAGTGTGCGGAGAGCCTCTCCCCTCCCACTCTCCACCCATTGACCCCTTCTCTCCGCCCCTGGGGAGCCTTCCTCCGCCCTCCGTGAGCCTTTCTCCGCCTTCAGCGCTCGTTTACACCGCTGCGCACGTTATCGCATGCTAAGGTACCTCTGCGCCCGATAAAGCTCCATTATTGCGCGATCAGATAACATCGCAGAGCGCACATTAGGACGGTTTAGTAAACATACACCATAATCTTCTTTGGTAGTGCACACTCTTCGAATCCAAAGAAACTGACTTACAGGTAGTCCCAGCTTTAATTGTTTTTGGTGGTGACTTCCAAACTTCAATAGATTATTACTTGCCATTGATTTCTGGTATAACAATGTTACAACCATGGAATCATGTCTGATAATCTTGACATCCAAAAATAAAACCATTTCCAAACTATATGAACATTGAAATTTAGGGGTATGTTTACTAAACTGCGGTAATGCCATTCGCGTTAGGATAAGCGGTAGAGGCAGAAATACCCAAATAAGGACATGGGCAGTACATCGTTACCGATAACGTGCGTTACAAGGCGCCATAAATTATCAAGCGTTACATGATAGAGCCGTGACACGTAACCACGCGTTAATCTTAAGAAGGCGCGCAGACATACAAACATAGAAACAGAGCTGTAGCACAATGGTTACTACACTGACTGATGATACAAGGGTCATGGGTTTGATTCCCCAGTGTGCCTAATGAATAAGGCTGATTGAGGTATTGGGTTGTAAGGAATTTTAGTTTTACATTAATTAGTGCTGCCAGCAAACACACCCTCACAGTGGCGTAACCTAAGGTGCCGCATAAGGCAGCCTAGCAGGCACTCCATAGGGCACATTATAAAGTGCGCTGTCTGCCAAGGCACCCTATAATGTCCCCTATAGGACACCTTATAAGGCGCTTTATAGGGCACCTTATAAGGCACCTTATATGGCGCTTCATAGGGAGCCGTATAAGGTGACAGTACTCAGTACTCTCAGGGTGTTTCTGCTGGCAGCACTAATGTACATTAAAAATAGACAATGCCTCAGACAGCCCTATCAATGAACCCCACTGTGGGTTTTGAACCCATGACCTCTGGTTTCATAGGAAGTGAAGTAACCAGTGGGCTACAGCTGCTAACAAGCCCCTGGCTTGCTACAGGAGGACTGAATGGCACCACACAAACATTCTGCTGTGGTTACCAGGATAGGCTCAACCCACCCATACCCAGGATGCACAGCACATGCAAATCAGCAGTCTACAGATGATCACAAGATGGGGTATGCACCCCACAGCACCTCAGCCTGGTAGGAGGTGCCGACGGTGTGTGTTAGTGGCACAGAGTAGCTACAGACCGTCACAGTGTGCGGGTCCTGTGCTCACCGAGGGTGAGGTGGGGTGCCCAGCACCATTTTCGCAGCACCTGGCTTTGCTGAGATAGGCTATGCTGCAGGTCCCCATCAGTGCCAATGTGTGATAGGTAGCCCTTGCAAAAAAACCCTAGGATATGCCTGTGTCCATCTGTATTTCACATCTAGCCCTTGTGGACAATGATGCACCCAGAAAAGTGCATACCCTGTGTGGGTGCCATGGTCACATGATTTAAGTGAAGGTGGGTGTTTGGACCCACAGGCAGATTACGTACCACCACCCAACCCACCCTCTGTGGCTCAGGGTGGGGGACAGGATCTCCCACCAACAGATCCACATTCTAGTCCCCTGCAATGGTGTCAGTAGAGGGGACCATCACCCCAGTCCTGCTGGAGAACAGACACCATACAGGGCAGACAATGCAGAACTGTACACATCCATAAAGCAATAGCAGACAGACAGTAGGCCTGGAAATGCACAGCTGCCCCCACCACTATCTGACATTCTCCAGCAGCAAGCCTCCAGCCGCTGCACCCTGCAAGGCATTCCAGCAAAACACATACTAGCTGCAGAGAGTCTGCTAGCTAGTCCATAGTGCATGTTTCTGGAGGAGATGCATGTACCCAGAACTGGGACGTCAGCATACACACCAAGCAGATAAGTCCGTGATTGGGCCCCAAAAGAAAACCCATAAATATCACATGAGGAAAACAGTATAAAGCAATATGGGGGAACCTAGCCATGCCGTGGTCACTGCTCAGTCAGGGTGAGAGTGACCTCCCAGCAAGACATGCTGTGGCCACCCTGTCCGTGCAGATGGTGGCCGGCCACTACAATGCCCAAGCCTTTGCCCTATGCTATGTACAGATGGATCCAGGCCAGGCCATCCTATCCTGGCTATTCCCACAGTACCTTGCTCCTCATTATGCACATTGGCAGGCCAATACTGGCAACAGTGCTAGCAGTGTGGGCTGTGGAGGGTGTTTGCAGCCACCACACACTGGACAGACAGACACACACTCCCCACACCTATGCCAGCATTGTGCAACTATAGAGGTATTTGGAAGCCCTGGCCACCACACCAGTCCTGGGCACAGTGCAGGCATGGCTATGGTACGCAATACTATTGGGGTCACTCCCCAGGGTGGTAAACACTGTCAGACACAAGACCTATAGCACACTCCACAGACATCAGAAAGGTTGCTATGATGCAGCTCAATCAGCATATTGTGCTTAACTTTGGAATTGCTATCTGCCAGTAATCATAGCAACCGTTTGATAGATGTTTACTGTATTCCCAGGTTTAGGGTGGCATTGCCAAGGTATGCAAGTGCTAGTATTGGGAGATGCACACAGGGCCCAACATCCTGCCGCTCCAGGAGGCATTGGATAATGGAGCCTGTGGGTATGGATGTGTCTGCCCCTGTTGGCCGCTGCTTTAGGGCAGAGGTTCCCAACTCCAGTCCTGGTGGGCCAAACACTGTTCGGGTTTTCATGCTGTCCCTCATAAATATGCATGAGATACATCTGCATACCATGGGGGCGGCGCATAGAAATGCAGCACAGGCATCTTTATTAGAGGCAGCATGGAACCTGAATGGTGTTTGGCCCTCCAGGACTACATTTGGGAGACTCTGTTCTAGGTAATGCGCATGTTTATGGTGTCTGTGCTCTTTAGGGTAAAATGTAGGTGTTTTGGGCATGTTTATGTCATCTGCAATAAAGGTTCTGTCTGTATTAGCACGTTTTAGTAGTGGGTAAAATATGGGGACTGGGTTGGCAGGAACCACAGCTGGGACTTGAGGCAGGGGTGCCTGCATAGGTGTCCACGCTTCCCCCCAGCACCGCCTGCCAATGTTCCGTGCCCTTCGGGGTAGCTGCTGGGTACTATCCCCTGTGACACTGTGGGAAACACAGTCGTGCCCATGTTGGGCCTTCAGCAGTTGCTGTCTGGCTGCTATGCTGTTTCAGCATTCGTATAGGTCACCTAGGCATTACCCTAGTCCGCACTGTGGCCCAGCTGCACCACAGCATGTGCCGCCTGCGCCCCTCTGTATCCCCTTTTCCGGCATATGTCCAGTTGCCCGTTCCGACATGCCCACCCTGCTGTTGCAGGACATGTGCATGCCATAGGACACCTGTCCAATAACAAGGGAAAGCCCTGATCCGCGCTATTTCACTGTGGGATCATTCACCTTGTCGGGGGATAGAGCATAGACCCTTCCACGCTTAATATATTTTTTTGGGAGCTTTCTCGGTAGTGTTTTTTGCTGTTTCCCAATATTATCACTATTGGCCAGCTTGGTTAGGTTTTTTTCCAGTTTGGTGAGGTCATTTTCAATATTTATGTGCCTTTTTGTTCTGTGCACATGTATCACACGTATCACATTTTGTAGGTTTCCCTGCCTACGCTGTAGATTGCTGACACTTAAATGGTTTCTCTTCCCTGCAAATGTGCATCTAATGGCAGGTTTTCAATCGCGTTAGGATTCAGCTCTTCAGATCAGCGCGTTAGTGTGAATGGATCCTCTCCCTGCCCACACTCCGCCCATTGACCCCTTCTCTCCGCCCTCTCTTCACCTTCTGCGGTGTTTTACCGTGCCGCAGAACGTCTACGATCGTTAAGTAAAACGTCTCATAATGCGCGTTAACGTTACTTAACGATCATTAACGTTACATAACGCACGTTATTTAACGTTACCGCAGTTTAGTAAACATACCCCTTAGGTTTTCTTGTGTTTAACCACATCACAAACTGTTGTAGAGATGTCATATCATCCTTCCAAAAACAACCAACATCTAAATAACGTTTCCACAACTTAATGCAAATCATCCATGAAGAAAAGTTGCCACATACAGTGTTTCAACAGTAGGGGTGACAAAAGCACCTATCGCCACTCCAAAAACTTTGTGATAAAAAGCATTATTGAAGCAAAAATAATTCTTGCAAAGCACCAATTGTAGTAATTGCATCACCAAATCCTTTGGTATCCTTGGAATCAAAACCTGTTGCCAATCTAACCGTTTGATCAAATGCAACACTTCCTGTTGATCTATATTCATATATAAAGACACTATATCAAAAGTCACAGGCCACATCTCTTCTTCAATATCATTAATTTTGGCTAGAATGTTCAGCAAAATCGTAATTACTCACCTGTAACAGGTGTTCTCCAGGGACAGCAGGAATCAGTCCTCACTTATGGGTGACGTTGGCACCGACGGAGCCTGCGCGGAGCAATTCCCTAGCTTTCAAAGAAAGCCTTTGGGATTGCTGCCACACATGCATGGTCCTCTTCCCACCCAAAGGTGCCATCTTGCTTAGTCAGGTCCCCTAGCTAGAGCCCTACTGAGCAGATGGCATGGGCAGGACAAAAATAGCAACTCTTCAGGGGAGGTGGGAGGGTAGTGAGGACTGTTTCCTGCTGTCCCTGCAGAACACATGTCACAGGTCAGTAACTACGCTTTCTCCAGGAACAAGCAGGAAGTCAGTCCTCACTTATGGGACTCCCCAGCTACAGGCTACCGAGCCTGTAACCCAAAAACGCCTCTGTGAGGCCGTGAGCAGAAGTCAATGCCCGAAGGAGCCCGAGTCCTCAGGTCCCCGGGGAGAAGCTCTCGGTAGCCGTCGAAGAAGGGTCAGAGGGCAGGAGTTGTTTATACCCTGAACAGATTACGGAGTACGGCCTGGCCGAAGGCGCTGTCCCGGCGAGACTCCCTCTCCAGGCAATAGTGGACAGCGAAAGTGTTCGCTGAAGACCAGGTCGCAGCCCGGCAGATGTCCGTTAGAGGCACTGAGCACAGCAAAGCCACCGATGCCATCATGGTTCAGACGCCGTGCGCAGTGACCCGCCGATCCAGTGGGGCACCTGCCTTTGCTTGGGCAAAGGCGATGCAGTACACTACCCAGAAGGAGATGGTGTGCTGGGTGACTGGATTATAGGCAGTTCTTAAAGGGCATTCGTGAACAGCATAATGATCTTTGACAGCGCAACTGCCCCAGAGGCAGAGAAAACAGCAATATTTGGTAAATCCACCTTGCTACTACTACTACTACTATTTAGCATTTCTAGGGCGCCTCACACGCAGTGCTGCACAGCTAACCTATAAGAGGTAGTCAACATACAAGAGACAGTCCCTGACCATCAGAGTCATGCTAATCGGAGTTTACAATCTAGTTAAACCTTGCATGCCCATCAGCATGCCAATAACCTTAAGATCTCTACAGTGGTAATTGCCATAGCATATAGATTGGAGCAATATCATATGTCTCCTTGATGTGGACAGAGAATGCGATTGGAATAGACCGTTTTATGTTGAAGTAAGTTCTTTTCCTTCAGCATTGAAGCAAGGAGTGCTGCTTTATCTTTTGAGAGTGCCAAGTCTCGTATAAGATCATTAAGCTCTTCTTGGATGAATTTCTCTGGGTTGCTATCGTTTTCATCTGGCACATAGTTTGCCTCTTCTGACTCTTTAGGTTGGCCGCCACTTACACCTTCAACTAACTCCATTTTGTCTGGTACAGAAGACAGCCCGTCCTGTGGAGGAATTGGAATAGGAAGTGTTTCGTCATGTGGGACTGGTCGCATTGCAGACATAAGATTTGGATACACAATGTTGTGCTTGTTCTTCACAGAGAAACCCGTGATATTAACCAGACAAAAATAGCAGTCATCATGATGGTTTCTCGGCTCCCTCCATATCATCGGTACAGCAAATGGCATCACTGTTCTCCTTACATTTAACCAATCACATAGTCCATTTGCACAGGCAGTGCAAATGATGTGAGGCATCTGTGGCTTATCCTGGTTACCTAGTGGGCATCCAAAATATAACGTGTACATTTTGTGAAGATGGTACAATGTTCAGATATAGTAGCAAATGAACCACAAACATATCGGAATGTCTTGTCATGATTTTTTATCTGATGATTTCTTCGGTGTTATTACCAAATATGTAATCATAATAATTAACCTGAAAAGCAAAATAAATGCCAATCAATATTGGTAGAGTAATCATTGACACAATTTATGTCAATTTGGCTAGTATACTAAACGTCTGACACTATCATCTTTCAAATCTGATGTGATACAAAAAAAACAAAACTGGTTTTGAACATTGTTCATCATATGTTATCTAATGCACATGAAATTATTTGTGATGATTTTTTTCATGTTGGCCAGTGTCATAGTTTTTAACTCTGAAGTAGGATCCTCATTCAATTTTACATAATATTTATATCTCCTAATTGACAAATTATTGTATTGTTGTTTTGTCTGAACAACTACCACCCTGCCTTTATCTGCTCTCCGAATTACCAATAATTTTTATTTGCCAATCCAAAAGACCAGAATGTTGTTGCTGATTCATATTCCAAGAGAGAGGAAAAAACCTCCGCTTCATCTCATCTACATCCTGTAACACCAATTGTTGATGTTGCGATTACTTGATCATGGGTGCAGCAGGAATCCACCTAGATGGATTACAAACTACAGAATCATCCTGTCCAATAGGATTCAGTTTAAACACCAATTTACGAAAGAAGCCATTTATGGCTATCTGTAAATCAAAAGCTTTATACATAACTGTTGGAACGAATGACATCCTGAAATTTAAAATATACCTTCTGTGCGTTGAACAGAGGTCAAATTTACAACTGCTGCTTCTTGCAATGAGAGCAGGTTAGAGATCCGGGTTAGAGATCCACACTACTTGCTGTGGTCGTTGGCCCTGGCTACGACCCCATCCTCTTGCTCTGCCCTCCAAGATCCTGCTTCTAAAAAATCCCTCGTATACTCAGAATAATGATCGTCAGACTCTTCAAAAGTGTAATCAAAATACACTTTCCAACGCGAATTTCCATTTTTATTCATCTATGGAAAAACAGTTTGAGATTGATAACACAGGTACACTAAAAAAAATTTTTTTTAAACTGCCTCTAATGTTTCGATTGATTTTTATGTTTTTTGGTGCACTGAATCCAAATCTGGCAACCAATTTGCTCCATCACGTACAGATTTTTTGCTACATTGGGTTAGCAGTTTGAGGTGAACGTTTCAGATTGAGTGCGATCGAGATAAAAGTTTCTTGGATGAATTCTTTATACTAATTGTTTAGTAGTTATTCAAATAAGAATAAAGAAAATTGTAACAAGGCAGCACATAAGAATAATGTCAACAAAACACACTGTGATGGTAGCAAAATTGTCTGCACTTAAAACAGCCAAATACATGTGCTCAAACATTGAGCATATAAGAGCGAGGTTAGACACAAAGCAAAGCAATGTGCAAAAAATGTTGTACAGGTATGTATGTAAGAATAGAAAACGCAAACCGCACCATTGCAATACATGAAGACAAACACCCGATGGTGTGAAAATAAAATTCTAATAAATGAGATCCGACACTGTGGTAATAACTAGCAAATTTTTATTTCAAAGTTTAGTAAAAACACGATATTTGTCAACACAGTTTAGATTTTAAAGTCATTCTTGGGTCAATCAATCTCCTGGTGGGCCCGTTTCTTCTTCCCCCGAATGCTTCTCTTGGTGCGCTGCTTGGCGTATTTTTCATCTGAGGTTTCCCGCAGCAGCAACCAGCAGAAATCAGCCATCATAGTGGTGTTCTATCTTCCTTGGTACCTTCTCTCTGCGTCCTTGAAGTCCTGGTGAAACCTTTCACCTTGTTCTTCACTGTACGCCCCCAAGTTTTCGGGAAAGTAGTTCACATGGGAGTGCAAGAAATGGACTTTCAGGCTCATGTTACAGCCTTGTTCTTTGAAGGCATTGAGCATCCTGGCAACAATATCCTTATAGTTCTCATCCCGCCTGTTCCCCAAGAATTTGAGAACAACATCCTTAAAGGAATCCCAGGCTTCTTTTTCCTTCTCAGACATCGTTTCAGCGAATGCTCCATCTGAAATGAGTTTCCTTATATCAGGGCCAACAAACACTCCTTCCTTTAGCTTTGCTTCAGAAAGTCGGGGGAACTTTGAGCAAAGGTACCGAAAGCACTCACCATCTTTTGGAAGGGACTTGATGAATTGCTTAATGAGACCCAACTTAATGTGGAGAGGTGGTAATAGAATTTTATCACGAGGTACCAAGCTCTCATGAAGAACATTTTTCTCACCGGGTCTCAAATACTCCCGAATTGGCCAGTCTTTTTTCCCCCAGTGTAGGTCGCGGGCCCAGCTATCCCACAAGCAAAGGAAGCAGGGATATTTGGTGAAACCGGATTGCTGCCCTAATAGCATGGATAGAATTTTAAAGTCTCCACAAATCATCCACTTATGCTCATCATAACGAATCTTCTGAAGAATCAGGGCCAAATTCTCATATTTTTCTTGGAGAATAACAGAGTGAGCAATAGGAACTGAAGCGAATGTGTTGCCATTATGAAGAAGAACACCTTTTATGCTGTCTTTTGACGAATCAATGAACAGCCGCCATTCAGCAGGATCATACTTGAGTTTAAACTTTTCCATCACTCCGTATATATCGTTGCAAAATACCAAATCTTCCTCTTTGCTGAAATACTTCAAAAATTGTGTCTCGCGGTTGCGGTACCAATAAAAAGTTGTTCCTGGTGACAATAGATTTTTCTGTTTAAGCCGAGAACCTAGCAGTTGGGCAGCATCTTTTGGGAGTCCTAAATCCCGGACTAAATCATTCAATTCAGCTTGAGAGAAAAGTTCAGGTTTCGGATCTGGTTCAGTTTCAAACTCGGAAGTACTGGACTCATCGGGAAAAGCCATCTGATGAGTCTCATCATGATCAGAACTGTCCACACAAATATGATCCAAAGATTTTGGTGGTTCAGGCACAGGTACTTCGTTGCTATGAGGCATAGGCCTAATTGCTGAGTGAAGGTTGGGGTAACTTATTACGTTCTTATTTTTTAAGTTGTATCCCTTCACAATGCAAGAGCAAAAATAGCAGTCACTGCTGTGGTCTCTTTGTTCACGCCACATCATAGGTATTCCGAAACGAAATGCTTGTTTTTTACCTTTCATCCATAAGCGTAGATCTTCCTCACATGTCTTGCACACTTTGTGAGGAGCCCACGGTTTGTCTTGATCGCCTAACTTCAAACTGAAATAGGCGAAATATACTTTTTTAATAAATGCAGAAATGTTCCTCTGCCGCTTTTTCATGGTATATTCCCCACAAATAAAACAAAAACTGTCCGGAGAGTTGACGCAACCTCTGGCTCTGTGAGCCATCACAAATACACAGCACTGCAAACTACAACTGTAGTGAACCACTTCGGAATAAAGCTGGATTACGACTGAGCAAACAAAAGGTAATAATGAACTTGCAAGAAACTGAAATTTGACAGGAACGTTCATGTCGCAACCACCGTGTTTGAGCGAGCGAACAAGGCGAGGCGAACAGGAAAGAACATGCGCCAGCGCGAGTACTGGATTTAGCCCCCCGCCTCCCAATTGTCCTGTTAATGTATAAAATGAATACAAAACACTCTAAAATATCATGAGGGAGTGTTTCTAGTTAGTTAACCATTACAACCTCTATTTTGGGCCAAGAAAATAAACTGCAGTCGGCTAAAAAGAAATTATGTGAACATTCCTTATATGGGTAAGAAATCTAATTTTGCAAGAAAACGTGACATGATGGAACATTTTGGCTATTTTTCCTGGATTCAGCACCCCAAAATCTATAGGAATCAGTTGCAAAACTGGAGGCAGTTTTTTGGTAGTGTACCTGTGTAATCCACTTGATCCTGTCGAAAATTTCTTCCATTTAGTCACCCGAATAGACTCCTTATATTTAGTCACAGAACTTTTCAACTCATTTAATTGTTTTTGAAAAAAGTTACCACTCAGAGCAAAACACAAAACTGTCACTACTACATTCAAGATATTACACGACCAATCTGCTACCTGCTTCAAGACACTAGTAAACAAGGCTATGGAACATAGAAGAGGAAGGACAATCAACCAGAACCGCCTCTTCATATTTACAGACAAAATAAAGTCCAAACAACAAACCAGCAACAGAGCCTTCTCCCTCCTCGCTCCTTTCTTATGGAACTCACTTCTTGAGCCCATTCGATCAGCCCAAACAATACAAAACCTAAGCTCTTCTTGGCTGAATTTCTCTGGGTTGCTATCGCTTTCAATAAGGCATGTAGTCTTGGTAGTCTTAAAACACACATCTTTACCTAGCACTATAGCCTGGGCACTAATATGGAGTACCATGCTCCCCTCACTTGCACCAACAAATTTTCTCTAGCCCTCACCCCATGTCAAATACAAGTTATTCATACCATATGACCTGCAAACACTCAACTCTCCTGAACTACAGTTGTACTGTTTTATGTTTCCCCTATTAACTCCAAGTTGTACCTATCCTATGTTCTATGTAAAACAAATTGCTAGAATTATGTTAATTTATTTCTATGTAAACCGCTTTGACTGAAGAAAAGTAGATTATAAAAGCTGTTAAATAAATAATTGCAGTTCTAAGGTTTTAATTGATTTACCTAATGTATCTGCAGCCACGTTCAGTGGCTTGCATGATGCTGCATTTTGTGCCCACTTTAACTGCAGGGGGACAAACGCACATGGCCTCAAAAGTTAGTATAGGCTCCCCACATGGTAACGAGGCCCACACATGCATTACTGGTGGGAGCTTTAGTAAATCTGTCTACCTAATTCTTGCTGAATATTTTCAGATGGTGACCTCACTGTATAACATCTATTCCAACCCTTAGCAAGGCAACCACTATCGATGAAGTATGACAGGAAGGAAAAAGAAAATATCATTAAATCATTTTAGCCACATGTCACCCAGGAGAAAAAGATGCCCACTCTTAGCTGAGGCATTAGGACTAATGATGGTGGAAGTGAGAGTATAGAACCTTCAGATGAAGATAACATGCTGGGTGCAGCTATAGGCCATGGTGAACCTGATCACAAATCCACTACAGCAGGAAAAAAACCACAGACACCATCAACAGTTAGGTGGAATCCTGAAGATAGAAGAGACAATGTATTTTATGACACAGACCCGGCAATTAAATCTCAGAGCTATACAAAGAGAATTTGCTGAAAACTGAAAGAAAGAGCAAACATACAAACTTCCTAACAAAACGCAATGAGTTTGAAGAGGGGGAAAAAGGAGACCATCCTCTCCCAGCAACAGAAGACAAGGGATGGGCCCTCTGACAGCTACCTCTCATTTCCAATTATTTTTTCATTGAATTCATTTTTTTGCATTCAATCTATTTATTCAATTGGTAGACAATTTGGGAATTCAAGGAATATTAGATGCTGCTTGTATGTTTTGTAATTTGATAATTATTTGATGCAGGTAACACTGGTCAACAATTTTTTACAAAAGTCATGTTACTGAAATAAAAATAGTCATTTCTTATCAATTTTTATATGCTGAACACGAATAAGACAGTGAAATTGCAAAGTTGGCTCTAGTTTTTTTGTAATCTACAAGAATTAATGTTTACATCATGAAATGCATGTCAATAGTAAATATAATAGGCCTTCAGTTAATACCTGTTAAAAACCAAGTCATAGACTACTTCTTAGATTTTTTCGCCTGTCTCTTGTACAGTTGTTCGGGAGCTTCTCTGGGGAGTGTCCAGCAGTAGTCAGCCAGCATTGTAGTGGACCATTTTTCCTGGTATCTTTGCTCCATCGTTGCGATATCCTGGTGAAAACGTTCGCCATGTTCATCACTAACCATACCACAGTTGTCAGGAAAGAAATTGAAGATGGGAATCAAGGAAATGGATCTTTAGAGACATATTGCAGCCAAGTTTCTGATACTGCATCAGCATGTCTTCTACTAGTTGCTTGTAGTTTTCTGCCCTAACATTCCCGAGAAAGTTTGTTGACACTAGGCGAAAAGCATTCCATGCTTGTTTCGCATCACCCTGCAGCAAGTTGTTGAACCGGTCATCTTTGAAGAGCTCTCGAATCTGAGGACCCACAAAAACTCCCTCTTTAATCTTTGCTTCGCTGAGTCGAGGGAATTTTTCATGCAGGTATCGGAAAGCTGGCGAAGTGCAGTCCATGGCTTTCACAAAGTTTTTCATCAAACCTAGTTTGATGTGAAGGGGTGGTAACAGGATTTTGTGAGCCTCAACCAGAGCTGGGTGCTGGATATTCTTCTCTCCAACTGTTACATTTTGTCTGCGATTCCATTCCTTCCGCAAGTAGTGCCAATCCCTTGCTCGGCTATCTCACTCACATAAGAAACACATGTATTTTATACATCCCTGCTGCAGTCCCATTAAAAGGGCAACTACCTTCAAGTCACCACAGAGGTGCCAGCTGTACTTGTTATAGTTAGTGGAAGTCAGTAGATGCTTTAAGTTATCGTATGTCTCTTTCATGTGGACGGCATGCGCTACTGGAATAGATGGAAGACGGTTTCCATTGTTCAAAAGCACAGCCTTCAGACTCAGTTTTGAAGAGTCTATAAATAGTCTCCAGTCTTGTGGGTCATGAGTGATTTTTAAGGCATTCATGAGGCTTTCAATATCGGAACAGAATACCAGATTACTTTCCTTTCCGACTGCATATAGTACACTGCTGACGTCAGATGGCTTCAGCAGCCGTCTGGCAGTAGTATTGCATTGCATCAGAAAATGATGCAATCAACTCTGGATGATGTGTGCATGCTGGTATTATGCAATGTGATGCAATATTACATCATTCAAGGCTTATTTGGGATGTTGTTGATGTCCTACTGGATAAATTTACACAGTGAAACGTCAAAAATAAACTACATGCAATATCTTCAAAACGGGAGCCAGTAACATTTTTTTAATGTTATATTTGTGTTCAGCTCACCAAGATACTACAGATTAGGGCCTTTTAAAGTCAGTAATGATTTCAATGTTGACCAGTGTAATTTGTAAGTTCTTTCAAAATTCTTGGCTATAAATTTCTTTTTTAAGTTTTTCATCAACTTTTTTCTGGGTTTTCATATACTGCATAAGTGCACATTTTTTTCAAGTGGAGCCCGATCCTGAAGGGGCATGTCCGGGCTGTCTGGGTGCCCCCAGGCAGGATGGGCCCGTTAGGACCTGATTCTGCACTGTGGGAGCAAGATGTCCCCGATTCTGCACTGCTGGAGCAAGACGGCCCTGCGAGTGCAGGATCGGGCCCTGGGATAGCCCAATGTGCCCCTGGATTGCCCCGAGGATGTCCTCCCCACGGCATAACCTTCCCGCTGCCTTTGTGACCCCTGATTCCCCACCTCCTGACTCTGACATAAGCTCCTCTTGGAATTGGCTGAAGATGATGAGCATTTTATTGAAAAGAATGCCATGCAGGAAAGATTTACTGGCTAGCGGGCATCACCACTGCAAGCTGTGGGTTGTCACATGCCCAAGCCCAGCATGCACTACGTGGGAGGGGAAGGTATCCTGGGCGCAGTACTTGCTTCAAGGTTCCGTATGCTCTACTGAGAAGGAAAGTTTGCTCTGCTGTCAGCAACCAGTCTATCTATCCCTTGTCGGCTTAGTAGAGTCCCTAGCAAGACTGGGGGTGCAGCCCAGCTTTAACACTCCAATAGTCATCAGCCAGAAGTAAAACAGTCCATTAGTCAAGAGAAAAAAATGCATAACTCAGTTACTGTAGGGGCAGTTTCTATAGTAACAAGCAAAGCCTCAGAGTAAGCCGATCCAGGTTTTCCTCACAGTTTATTACCTGGAATTAGCCAGACACGCCCTCCAGGCTACCACATAAGATGGCAAAGCCCTCACTGGCTCAGCCCCATCAAGAAGGCTTCTCACTGATAACCCTTCAGCTATTAACAGTCCATAACATCAAAGGCAGTTCATCAATAGTTCAATCCATTCCACAGTTTTAAACCACTATTGTAAACCTGGGCAAACCCTTGCTCCTCAATGGGCTGGAGTAAGGTTAGGGAAGCCATCCACCCATACCTCCCCTAGCCATTCCCAGGCCCAGTCCAAATCCACTATAAAGTAATTCAAGAAACTCACACACTTGAAGGTCCTGCTTCCTGATATTCCATGTCCTCAAAGATACAATCGCAGGGTTCTGCTTGTCCTAGTTCCATAGGCTCTGGCATCTCAGAAACTGTTGTAAGCTCACATGTGAGTTGGCTCCAAGCTAGAGGAGCCCCAGGGTGTTTGGGGAGTTGCCTTATATACTCCTTGTCCTATCAGAGAGGAATATCAGCTTCTCCCTCTTCCTGAGATGTTCACTCCATAATTGAACTATCAGGGGCTTCTCTGTGGCAGAGCCTTCCCCTCCCTAACCTAAGGGATTCTGGGACCTTCAGTGTGCCTGACCCTGCCACATACCCCATCCCTTATTTTTTTATAATCCTTACTTCAGGCTGATAGAACCTACCTCTTAGAGTAGTGGTTCAGCCTCATACATTAATCCTTTGACCATGCATTCAGGGACCCAACTTTAACCCTTCTATACTCAAAACCAGAGACACCACTTTTTGACTTGTCCCCTAGTACCACAGTATCCACACACTTTGCCGCACTGCTCTTTCTTGCCCTTATTTATGGACATTCCTTTCTGCTCCTGTCCTTACTTAGGAAAGGACTTTGTTATAGGAAGGGTTACTCATCCTACCCAATAATCCTCCCACTGTGCCTCCTCATTGGACAAAGATCTGTACTGGGGCAGTACTCCTATTAAGTGAGATCATTGGAGAACCCATTTCTCCCCATCAAATTCCCACATAGCTGGGCCAACCGGATATCCCTGCTTTCCTGAGATATGCCCTTCCCAGGATCCACCCTATCAACTGCAGGCTTCCGGTGCTTATCCTCAGACCACTAAACAGACGCCGTCGGGGTCTGCTCAAACTGCACAGGGGTCCCTAACAGCTTCCTGCCCTAAAGGACCTAACTGTACCTTTTCCTCTGTATCTAGCAGGGTTTCAAACTTTCCTTCAGGCTGCCCCATAGCTTGTGAGTCCTGCAAGCTTGGGGCGCAGCCTACACCTTTACATCCTTAGAACTATGGGTTGAACCTCGGGCTGCAGGATCAGCAAGCACCCCTAACACTTGCACTTCCAGCCCCTCTGTGATCCTCTCAGAGTCCGTTTCATTCCCCGGCTCTATAGGGTTCAACCGGGACTTTTCCCCCTCTATACCTAGGGTCTTTGTGAACACTCTGCAACCTCCCATTGACTGGGTTCTAAGGTATCAGGTGCTTCCTAATCACCACCTTCTGGCTTGGAGTTCTCTTCTGGACTTCTTCCAGGCTTTACAACTTGACTCTGCTCCTCAAGTTCTCCAACTGACTTAGGAGCAGTTTTGCCGGGGTTACGTGTTATCCCCCCTTCCCCCTCACTCAAATCACCAGTTTGAGTAGACTGTTCAATTTTCTTACTCTCATAGACATCTACTCTAACCATCCCTCTGTGGTATTTTCATGGGGTGCACCTCTACTAGGAGCTTTCCCTCTTACCTTCATGTCAGAGGTTTGGGCGGTTTGGACCTTTACTATCCTGCCCTCCCTCCAAATTTCCTGGCCTGTCTTGGGTAGAGAATTATCTCCCCTCTTCACAAGCAAGAGTTTCTATCTTGGCCTCCTCCCCACCCCTGGATTCTAGAGGTGGCAGAGCAATGACCGCTCCTGAATGCTTAACCAGCCCTTTCCTGAGACCTTTCCAGTCTCTACCTAATATAACTGGATATGGTATTTGTGCTACCACTGCCACATTAAAGCCTTGAGACAGTCCTTGTCAATCCACAGTTTTCTTCTGTAATGAATGGGGTGTAACAGCCCCATGAATACAATGGATCTCCACAAGGCCCTTCTGGTGAACCGCAGAGCTTGGGCATAGTCTGCAAATATGCTGTCACACACTAGCTGCTATCAAATACTGGGTTGCTCCCAAGTCCAATAAGGTCAGATAGGGGATACCCTCTATTCTATACTCCTGAGCGTGCTGGTCTTTCAGGGGACTGACCTTTTGGTGAGGGCCCATTTATACCTACAACTCCTTTTCCTGTGCCCTCGCTTCCAACATCTCTGGCACATAGCTCCTTCAGCTTGGGCTATTTCTCACAGTGGCCAAATGTGTCTTGCCTAGCCCTTGGCCTATGGGATGTTGCTTCCCTGCCCCACTGACATGCACTGGCTATGAAGATATCCCTCTGGAACTTATTCCTCTTAATCCTAGCCATCATTCTTTTTTGGCAAGGTAATTGCGCTTGAAATGTCCTAGCTTCCCACAATTAAAGCAGACCACTTCCAGTGGACTGTGCCCTTCTCTGGGCTTTCCTCTTTCCTTATTCCTGGGGATCCCTCCCTTCCTTCCTATGGGAATCTCTCGGCCAACCCCCATTCCCCCAGGGACCTTCTGTCCACAGGACCTCTGCACACTGAATGGCTGCTCCCTCAGAATCCACTCGCTGTTTTACCAGCCATTCCTTCAAATCCAAGGTCAAAACCTGCAAAAACTGTTCCAGTACCACTTCAGCCACCAGCTGGGGTACTGTTTTTCCTTTCTGCTCCAACCAGCAATAGACCAGATCATAAAATCTCTGGGCCAGTGCTTTGGGCCTCTAATGGGGTTCCATTCTGGCAGCCCTAATGGACCTTCTGTAATGCACCTGGTCCAAGCCTAACCTGCCCTTAATTGCTGCCTTTACTGTCGAGTAATGGTTGGATTGTTCCACAGTCAATGTCCGGTATACATTTAAAGCTTCCCCAGTAAGGCAGGGGGCTAACGTATATGCCCACTGTGCTTCGGACCACCCTGCCCCTTGGGCTACCCACTCAAAAGTCATTAGAAAAGCTTCCAGGTCATCCTTCTCAGTCATTTTCCTCAGACATAAAGAGCCCATAGTTCCCAGTCCAACCAGGTTGGAATGGGCCTCTGCAGAGAGCAGCGGTCCATGTCCCTCCATGGTTCTACCCTCTAGGAAGTTCTGGGTGTTCTGTAAATTCTTCTCCAGCATCTCTAAGAATGGATGTTGCTGCTTCTCCTGCATCCTCTGATATGCATTCAACATCGCAGCATTCCTCGAACACACCTCGAACAAACCCGTCATGCAGCTTTTTTCTTTTTAGGACCAGTACTATGGAATGCATTACCACCGTTTCTCCGATTGGAACCTTCCTATTCTCAATTTAAAACACTACTCAAGACCCATCTGTTTCAGCAAGCCTTTCAACTTTCACCCGATGGTTCTCCCTGATGTTTTTTCAGTTGATATGAGTTGCTGTTTGTTTGTATATTTGTCCTGTCATGCATTTTGTTTACCCATAGTCTGTTTTGGTCTTCCCCAATATGGGCCTATTATTCTTGCTGTAATTTTTATGTTTTTAGTAACCTTATGCTTTTAAAATATTGGCCCTTTTGTTTTGTTTTGTTATGTTCTGTCCATTTTATCTGTTATGCTTTTATACTTTTACTTTCCTATTTTGCTCTGGCGTTCTTTTTCCTTATTTGTGCATTGCCAACCTTTTATTATACACCGCTTTATGTTTCGACGGAAAGCGGTTTATCAAATTTTAAATAAAGATAAAGATAAAAGATTCTCTGCATCTCCAGCTGTTGGGGTTGCAGCATCTCTTACGCCTCCTACCGCTGGGACCGCAATTGCTCGTCAAATCAGTGTAGCAACTTATTCAACTCCATGGCTGTATCACACTGAGTCCCCTTCTGTTCTGGTGCGGATTCCTCCCTGTCACTACTCCAAGAACATCAAATAAACCCAATGGCCCAAGTATACAGTCACAACTCAAGGCAGGCGATCGCCTTGCAGATTTCCTCCACCAATGTGCAGGTTCCAGAAAATCTACTGACATGCAGGCTCCACCTATCCTCCCACCAGTATGCAGGCTCCACGTATTCCACCGCTGTCACCACTGTGGATGTCACACACCCAAGTCCAGCATGCGCGAGTGTCCTGGACACAGTACTTGTTCAAGGTTCCGTATGCTCTATTGAGAAGGAAAGTTTGCTCTATTGTCAGCAACCAGCCTATCTATCCCTTGTGACCTACTTAATAGAGTCCCTGGCAAAACTGGAGGTGCAGCCCAGCGCCACCAGTCCAATAGTAGTCAGCCAGAAGTAAAACAGTTCATTAGTCAAGAGAATACGATGCATAACTCAATTACTATAGGAACAGTCTCTGTAGTAACAAGCAAAGCCTCAAATTTATCCGGTCTGGGTTTTCCTCCCAGTTTCATTACCCAGAATTAGCCGGACACACCCTCCGGGCTACTATACAGGGTGGCAAGGCCCTCACCAGGTCAGCCCCATCAAGTGGTCTTCTCGCTGATATCCCTTCAGTAATTAACAGTTCATAACATCAAAGGCAGTTCATCAATAGTTCAACCCATTCCACAGTTCTAAACCACTGTTGTAAACCTGGGCAAACTCTTGCTCCTCAAAGGGCTGGAGTAGGATTGAGGAAGCATTCCGCCCACATCTCCCCTAGGCATTCCCAGACCCAGTCCAAATCCACCATAAGGTAATTAAGGAAATTCACACGCTTGAAGGTCCGGCTTCCTGATATTCCATGTCCTCAATGATACTGTACAATCCCAGGGTTCTGCTTGTCCCAGCTCCCTAGGTTCTGGCATTTCAGGAACTGTAGTAAGCTTGCATGGGGGCTGATTCCAGGATGGAGGAGCCCCTTGGTGCTTGGGGAGCTGCTTTATATCCTCCTCATCCTATCAGGGATGAATATCAACTCCTCCCTCTTCCTCTCCATAATTCCACCACCTGGGGCTTCTATGTGGCAGGGTCTTCCCCTCCCTAACCTAGGGATTCTGGAATCTGTAGTGCGCCTGACCTTGCCACAGGGGGCATGGTCCGGAATCACAGCAGGCTGTGGGAGTAGGGCTGCAGCCTTCTACAGGGTATGGGGTATATGCTTTGTACAGGAGAGGAAAATACATTGGCAGGAAGTGAGGGAAAAGTTGATCCAGGATATGAGGGGGTCAGATAAGATATTGTATTCATTGGTCGTGCTGTGAATAAAGCTGCTGCCAAGATTTAGCCCCATGATACTTTTCATATTTTTATTTCTGTAAGTGGCATGAGGAAGGTGTGCAAGTGCCTATGTTATTGTCATGCTGTAATAATATAAAGACACAATAGGCATGAAGCATTAAAGAAGTTATGAGATTAAAAATGTTCTTTGAAGATCACATGATGCAGTGGAGCTGAAAGGACGTGTGTGCTGGAGTTCCTAGGGCTTTGTAGCCTGAATCCTGTTTAAAGCTGATTTAATCGACCCCAAGTTGGAAAAGAAAGCACTCCTGAGTAATACTGAGTGAGGGAAGCACTATGAAAATGCAGCTGGATGTCAGCTTGTATCAGGCTTAAAGAGAGAGAGAAGGAGAAAGAGAAGCCGAGAGGAGTGGAAAGCAAAATGGCCAATCACGGGACTCCAAGCCTGACCTCCTCACGCACAGCAGCCTTGATAGAAGAGGTCTTAGAAGTGGTGGTAAAAGCCTTGGAAAAGAACTTTGATTGGGTGTATGAAAAACTGGATGGAGTTAATCAGGTGACTGAGTTGTTTCACTCAAGAGTAAACGAGGTGGAGTGGTGCATGTTGGAGGTGGAGGATGCAGTTGTCTGTGTACAGAATGACCTTGAACTCTACAACAATTATTGAACAAGCAAGCAGAAAAGATCAGTGATATGGAGAATCGCTCGGGAAGAAATAACTTATGCTTCATGGGTATCCCAGAATTGGTTGCCAAAGACAAGTTTGCAAACATGGTTGCCCTTGAACTAGACACTACTGGAAGGACTATGCCCCCTGACTATTGGGAGATCCCATGTTTGGACTCAAGAGAGTGGCACATGGTTATTATAGCCATTTTCTTAACCAAAAGGAAGCAGAGGCAAGATTTATAGCATACCCATAAAGTACTCATTTTTCAGGACTACTCTACCTGCTTATGGGTTGGCATTGGGAATTTGCACCAGTTTGCTTATGGTTGCATGTAAAATGAGTACTCTTTGTGCTACAGTACCCAGCATCATGGAGAGGCATGGCAGTTTCAGTGTCCAAAAGAGGCAGTGCAATTTCTGGATTGGAAGCTTGTGGGAGAAGTGCCCACAGGAACTGTAGCCTGAGAAGCCTAGCAAGACAAATATGGAGAGAGCCATAGCTGTTGGGTCTGCAGACGTGTGCATCAAAGACAGTTTTATAGAATTCTATCTACATATGCATACTGAGTCAGTTTGTGGTTTATACTGTTCTAATGTAATGTTTACTGAGGATGCGGGTCCCGCGCTTGAGCTGAACCAGTACAAGGTGAGTTAGACTGTGGATGGCGATGTGGCACGCTTCTGGTTAGATTGATTTATGCTGAGGAATGTCTGAAAGTATAGACCCCTTTCTCAGAAGTACAGTCATTGTTTTCTCATTATGTCAGAGACATTTATCAAGCCTACTGCAGATCCAGGTTATCCAATTAGTGATCAAGAGCTGCTAAGTTACTCAATTTCAGAAGGGAGATTTTAAGGCCAGTCCTGGATTTCTGACAGCCCTAGCATGGTGCATTATGGGACCTGCAGCATTGATTTCAATGGGTAGAATTGGGAATTACATATACCATGCACTGCTTTGGGATGTAAGTTCACAACTAGAATTGGTCAAAACGTTGCGCTCCTGGATTGGCATCTCTGGGGATCCTATTCAGACTTAGACATGATTTCACAGAATCTCTGGTACAAGAACATGGCACAAGAAAAGTCTTTAAAGTAAGTCTCTAGAGCAGGAATCCACAGAGTCACAAGACAAAAATTGTAGGAAGGATTTTCCACAGAGCTCAAGACCAGATAAACTATGGCCCAATCAAGAAACAGGAATTAATATTACCTGGAATGCAAGACACAGTTAAGAATAAGCTGGCTACGGCCATTCCTCCCAGGAGGAATGATAGCTCTTTCTGGAAGTATCACTGGTTTTAGCCAGGTCATGACAATGTTGGGGGAAAAAATTGGGGTGATTTTTATGTTGTTTTCTGATTAAAAATAATATGAAATTGTTTATATTTCCCATGTCATTTCACATGAATACACATCCCTACTTGCAAAGAGTTCAGATGAATGTGAGGAAACAAGGTTGATAGCTGATGATTCCAGTGTGACTGAAGAGTTTGCTGTACTACAGTAGTTGTGGGTGACAAGTTTGTCATAGATTTCAGGAAAAAGGGGGAGAAAAGATTCTTTGCTGGCCCTTTAAAGAGAGTTGGGGAGTCAGTAAAAAATTCCTAGGAGTCAGGGCCGGTGCAAGGATTGGAGGCGCCCTAGAAGGACTCCACAACGTAGCACTTAGCAAAGGCTGTGGCCAAACCAGAACATGGCGTCAGAGGGGGGCAAAAGCACCTAAAGACAGCAGATAAGAACCATGACGCAGCACTGGAACCTTTGGTAAGCGCTGTGTCGTGGTTCCTTTACCATTGCCATTCCTGCTGGCTCCAGAGAGGGGTGGCAGCAATGGCAATGGATGGCCCCAAAGGGACAGCATTCTAGGTGGCTGCCTAGTTTCCCTGGTGATGGCACCAGCCCTGCTAAGAGCTGAGCCTGAATCCTAAAGTTAAGAGGACTTGTCCAGTTCTGAAATTTGTATCCAGTATGAAGGACTGAAGAGTAAAGGTGACAAAAGGAAATGTATATAAAAATGCCTTAAGCATTTAATGTGTGTTTAACTCATGGTAAATGCTGTGCAGGCCTGTACTAATGACTACTGCATTTTAAAAACAGTAGCACATTAAAAGCACACACTAATTACTTAAGGCCTTGCGAGGTGGGAACTGAGTAGGCTACAGGTGGAAATTGATGTGGACAACACTAATAGCTAGTGTGCGGCAGGATAACACACGCTAATGGTCATAGCTGCCAATAGCCTGGGTGCACTTAATGTTATCATTTGAGATGGCATGAAGTACACTCATGCTACCAATAGGCAGCACTAATCACAGATCAGATATCTCACGCTCTGATGACATCTCCTACTTGTGATGCCATCCTCTCCCCCTGTTGACAGCCTCCCTGATGGCTGCCATCCTCCAGTGAATCCAAACGCCCTCAGGGCATCACTCAACCCTCTCCCCACACCCCCTGCACTCACTAGGATATTCTTGGTAGCACAGTGTCTAGTGCAGGAATGATCTCCCTTCGCTCTTGTCCCATTTCCACCCAGGTTCAAAGTGGGAATTATGATTCCTAGAGGTAGTCTTGTGATCCTATCGCTAGGGGTCAATCTGCCAACTAAGGGCAATCACTCCTTATTTGATAGACTTACCTTTGGTGGCAGTACTATGAGACTGCTGCTAGGAGAAAGAGCTGCCAGTTTGAAAGCAAACAACAATGGGGCAGGAACAGATGGGGAGCGCTATTGCCCCATACTCTATACAACCTAGTAAGTACCATGGGGGGATCAGGGAGGTGGGGTGGGGGTCTGGCATCAGGTGGCTGTCATTGGAGGTGCAGATATTGAGGGGTGGCTATCAGTAGAAAGGGGATGTCAGCAAGAGGAGGCTGTCATTGGGGGGGGGGGAGGGGTTTGACAGCAGGGGGTTGTGATGCAGCTCCATGATTGTTGTGTTCTGTTTTGGCAGTACTAGAGCCTGCAATAAATGCATCAGCAGATAGTGCCAGTGCATCCGTGCTACATGAGGTTGCATTTAACATGGGTCTGTGTGGCAAAGTGGTGCCCTGCGTGCTAACTGCAGACTATTTGCTGACCATGCCCTCAACAGTTGACGCACAGGCTTAGCGCTTACCACACATTCATTTGTGCAAATAATGAGCAGTAAGTGCAAAAAATCACGGTAATTGTGTAGATTAAAGCCCTTTTTAGAAGCAGTTGATTTTTTATCACTACTTCAGAGTTTTTTTACTTCCAATGCTGGATTATGGCAATTTATTATACGCTGGACCTCCTGCTGTGTATATGAAGGCACTGCAATGTGTGTAGAGTTTTGCAGCCCGGTTATGGAATGGCTTAACTAAAAGAGAACATATTAAGCCTTGTCTTAAACAATTACATTGGTTCCCTGTAGAAAAGCAGGTTAAATTTAAATTCGCTACTACAATCTTTAAAGTTTTACAGAACGACAACCCTAAAGGATTAGTTAATTTAATCCATCAGTATGTTCCCTCTCAGGATTTATAGTCTAGACATGGCAAGTTGTCATGTACTCCCCCTGTAAGTCAAGTGCCAAGGACAAAAACTCTAAAACACATATTATTGGTGGCAGATCTGTTATTATGGAACTCTTTGCCACCTATTATAAGAGTGAAGATAATTTGTTGGGTGTTCGTTGGAAGGTAAAAACGCCTCTGTTTACTAAAGGGGGATATTCAAAGGCATTTACATGGTTTGCAGACCTGCAAACCACGTAAATCCGCAAACCACGTTAATGCCACTAACTGGGTTAGTGGGATGCTAAACGTCCTGACACTAAGTGCTTAGCATCATGGTGTTCTGGGGGTAGCACTGCAGTTTAACCGGTCACCAGCGATATTCAGATGACACCTGGTTAACCCTAACCAACTAAATGGCTCTCCTAACTTTAGCCAGTGTTGCAATCCAGCCAGTGACTGAATATTGCTGCTGAGAGGATTGCAAAATTGCAATTCGGGCAACCCGGATATTCATTGCCAGGGCATTGAATATCTGCAACAAAGTTAAAGTGGCGACGGCCAGATGCTTTAAGTATGCTGTCCTCAACCACAGAAAATCCCCCTCTAAGATTTTTGGAATGGAATAGATAAGTACTGTTTGCTGCTTCTGGAGGTGGAGTTTTTCTAAAGCTATCCTGATATAGGTTATGCATGTCTGATTGTTGTCAATTTATGTGATGTTTGTTTGAATGTTGAACTGTGATCTGCCCAGGATGTCAAATATAATGGAATATAGCATTTTAAAATAAATGTCAACTAATAAATTTAATAAAACAAAATAAAGAAACTTGCTGTATTTTAGTGAACATCCCCCAAAGGTTTTTGGAAAGAATCTTAGGGAAAGTCCTTGTGAAGTTCAGAGTGGTTAGAGGCCCTGGATGTTTACAAAATGTTTGTCGTGGTGATAGAGACTGGAGTGAATGAAATTATGGAGGTAATATTTTGCACTCAGTATCTTTTACTATTTTTGTATCCTGTCCAATTATTTAATAAATTTTAATTGCACTTTTATGGTTCAGAGCAAACATGTGGATTGGACTGTTTGATTAAACAGAACAAGACAAATAGTCTGGGCAGCAACAGGCTAGACAGTGACATTGGCAGCAGCAGCAGAGAGAGGCAAGGGGAAAGGAGGGTTTCCTTTCTTTTAATATATTTCTTTTTTAAGGTTTTTGCATTTGGGAGTAAAAGTACCCACTTGAAACTAGACATCAGACAATAGCAGCTGCAGTGGAGACTGACAAAACAAACAGCAAGACACTGAGGACATAGAGGGGTATGTTTACTAAAATGTGGGTGCCTACTGCATGTTCTGCCCCAAAATGAACATGGCGGTTGCACTGAACCTGTGTTCAAAATGAATGCATGCCCAACATCTCCTCATGTAGTTAGTGTGGGTTTTGCTCCATCCATCCCTTCAGAGTGGAGAAGTAGCCTAGTAGTTAGAGTACTGGCTTGGGACCCAAGAGACCAGTGTTCAATTCCCACTAGTAGAGGAGTGGCCTAGTGGTTGGGGCAAGGTACTTCAGGCTGGAAGGTCGGGGTTCAAATCCCACTAGAAGACAGCAAACTTGGGCCGGAAGGACTGGGGTTTCTAGTCCCACAGATGCTCCTTGTGGTCTTGGGCAAGCCACTTAACCCTCCATAACCCATATCCCTGTAACAAATAGTTATCGCCAAGTTATAATGCCCTGTTCAATGTAATTTCAGTTTGTTCAATGTAAACTGCACTGATGCAGAATAGCACAGTATATAAGAGAATGTAAATAAATAATAAATAAATAAACTAGTACTCCTTGTGGCCTTGGGTAGTCACTTAACCCTCCCCCCATTGCCTCAGAAGAATCCAAGTTATCAATGCCCTTGTTTAATGTACATTACCAAGTTTAAGTTACAATGTAAACTGCTTTAACTAAAATGATAACACGATATAAAAGACCTGTTAAATAAATCTCTGAACTATACTGTTTGGCATGGTCATCACAGGTGCACTTAATGCCACCCACTGAGATGATGGCATGTGCATCCATGCTAGGACAACATTGTTGTGAGCACAGGCCAAAGATGCCTGCACTAACCGCGTTGTGCACGCGCCATCCAGCCTCCACCCTAACCCATGCTCTTCAGGTAGCATGCAACTTTAGCACAACTGCATTATTAGCATGGGGTAAAGTTTACTGTGCTGAATGTGGCGCATGCTGAACCCCACGCTACCCAGTAGCGTGGTTTAGTAAACATGCCACAGGGTGTGGGCAATCGGGCTTTAGTGGAGCTATATACACGTCTTCCTCCTAGTTATGCTGAAACTAAGGGAAACCAAGCAGAGGGAGGTTTGTGTGTAGAAACCAGCTTTTCCGCCAGCTCTGATGTTTGCCATGCACAATGAGGACCTCCAATATCCACTGCCATGGAGAATATGTGTTCACTAGACACAATGGTTTGCTGGCAGGATAGGAAATACTGCACAACCTTGGCCAAGTCTGGCCAGACTGATTACTTATTTATTTATTTAACTGGTTTTATATAGCGCCTTTCGATACATCAAGGCAGTTTACATAGAACACTAGTTAACACTAGAAGCCCCAAAGTGCTTCAACTGACGCAAATGCATCTTCAAAGTTGTATACCAGCGCCACTGCTAGAACCATGTCAGTCATGTTCCATGACTTTGTTAGCAAGGTCAAGATGTTCAAACATGTGCATCAAAAATTAATGACAGATGCACTCTGTCAGAGAACTTGGATGTTTCAAGATGCATCTCATCAATGTAGTTCTCACTGTCTTGAATGCTTCTCAGCCTCACCACCTCTTCCCTGAGCTCCTCTGCTTCTTTCCTAAGAACCTCAGCATGTAGGCATCCTGCACATGGAACCGGTCCTTCAAATGGCATTGGGATCTCTGTCTGAACAGAGGCAGAAGATGTAATGGGGCAGCATCTTTAGCAATACAATTTTTCCCAGCCATTGTTTAATTGATGACGTTTTGGTACCTGTTGAAGTAAAAGAGAGTCTTTACCTGTTCCTCAGTTGCCCTTTAAGAGAAAAAACAGTTAACCTCTTTTAAGTGTGTTTCTAACAGTGCTGTTCTATGTCCCTGTGTATAACTAATTGGGGAGTTGCCCTATAAAGCAAGAAGGCTCACATGGGGTGGGTGGGTGTCGGGGTGGGTAGGGAGGGACCTAATACTTGATGATGTCAGTGGCTTCAAAGAGTTAGCAGTGAATGGGTAGCTAGAACAAAGACAATGAACTCTGACAGAGCCTTTGCGCTGCACTACAAGCAAACAAAATAAATTCCCCCTTTCCAATATAGAAAAAAGACTTAGCTTTTAAAAAAGAACACAAAACCCCTTTAAGAATTAGCTTTTAAAAATGAATACAAAAACTTCTTTGAGAGATTTCAGGTAGAGTATTATCTTGCTTTGCAATGGAGTCCGTCAGGAATGCCGGTACCTGAAAGACTCTTTAGACCCTTACACAGCACTGCCTAGCTGCTTAGTAAGCTACTCTGAACTATACTAGGGTCACCTAACACCTGATGAGGACAGTGGCTTCAAAGAGTTAGCTGTGAATGGGTAGCTAGAACAAAGACAATGAACTCTAACTGACAGATCCTTTGCCCTACACTACAAGCAAACAAAATAAATTCCACCTTTGTAGTATAGAAAAAAGACTTAAGGGATCATTCCGAGATGTGAATAGCGGGGATGGACATCCATCCCTGTTATTTAGCCCCTCTGCCGACCCCGACTAACTTCCATGCATATTGTATGGGGAGGTTAGATGGGGGCGGGAAAGGGGCATTGCAGGGGTGGAGTTAGGTTGGGCAGTGGGTGGTCTGCGGCCCCGGACATACAGGGCCAATTCCAATGTCGGCCCTGTACGTCCGGGGCCGACTGCCTGAACGGGGAACTTATTCCACCTCTGAGGTGGAAAAATTCCCCTAGACGGGTGATTCTGGCAGGCTTGGGGATGTAGCAAAGGTGGGAGGGGGCAGAGGTTGATTCCTCACAGCCTGACCCTGGCCTTGGGAGGCCAGATCAGGGGTTGGGCTACGGGGAATGAAACTTCTTTTCAGTGGCCGGGGATTGTAGCTCCCGAATGGAGCACGGTGCCATGGCAGCCAGATGCCATGGTGCTGTGGCTAGGGTTGCCAACTGGCCGGTTTTCAGCCGGCCTGGCCGGTTTTTCCACGGCCAGGCCGGCTGCCGGCGCAGAGGCAAAACCGGCCATTTAAAAGCCGGTTTTTTTGCTCTGGCCGCAAGATCGGGAGCGGCCAGAGCAAAAAAACCGGCTTTTCTCTGCTTCAGAGGGAGCCGGGGAAGCCCGCGCGAGGCCCCGGCTCCCTCTGAACAGCCACCAGCGTGAAGAGCCTTTACCTTCACGCTGGCGGCTGTTCCTGTGAAGCCGCGAATGCTGGGAAAGGTTAAAGGTTGCCCTTTAACCTTTCCCAGCATTTGCGGCTTCACAGGAACAGCTGCCAGCGTGAAGGAAAAGGCTCTTCACGCTGGTGGCTGTACAGAGGGAGCCGGGGCCTCGCGCGGGCTTCCCCGGCTCCCTCTGAAGCCTCAGAGAGCCGCGATGCTGGTCGGGGGGGGGGGCAAGGACTGCATTGGCGGTGATGGGGGGGACCGGGACTGGTAAAGGGCTAAGGGGGGGCCTTGGACTGGATAAGGGCTAAGGGGGGGGACCTGGACTGGAAAAGGGCTAAGGGGGGGGACTTGGACTGGAAAAGGGCTAAGGGGGTGGGGGGACTTGGACTGGAAAAGGGCTAAGGGGGGGACTTGGACTGGAAAAGGGCTAAGGAGGGGACTTGGACTGGAAAAGGGCTAAGGGGGGGGACGTGGACTGGAAAAGGGCTAAAGGGGGGGGGACTTGGACTGGAAAAGGGCTAAGGGGGGGACTTGGACTGGAAAAGGGCTAAGGGGGTGGGACTTGGACTGGAAAAGGGCTAAAGGGGGGGACTTGGACTGGAAAAGGGCTAAGGGGGGGGGACTTGGACTGGAAATAGGCTGTGATGGGGGGGGGACCTGGACGGGAAAAGGGTTATGGGGGGGGACATGGACTGGAAATGGGTTGTGATGGGGGTGGAGGGGACCTGAACCAGAAAAGGGCTATGGGGGGGGGGGGGGGAAAATGGGAATGGAAAAAGGCTGTAATGGGGGGGGGCCCGTGAAATGTAAATGGGTTATGGGGGGGGGTAAATGGCCTGGAAATGGGTTGTGATGGGGGTGGAGGGGACCTGGACTGGAAATGGGCTATGGTGGAGGAAGGGGATCTTGGACTGGAAATAGGCTGTGATTAGGGGGCTAGGACTGCAAATGGGCTGTGATGGTGCGGGGGGACTCGGACTGCAAATGGGCTGTGATGGTGCGGGGGGACTCGGACTGCAAATGGGCTGTGATGGTGGGGGGGGGGCCTAGGACTGGAAATAGGCTGTGATGGGGGACTTGGACTGGAAATGGGCTGTGATTGGGGGGGGGGAGCTAGGACTGGAAATGGCCTGTGATGTGAGGGCTAGCACTGGAAATGGGCTGATGAAGAGCTGGAATAGGACTGGAAATGGGCTGATGTGGGGCATGGGAGAATGGGACTAGAAGGGAGTGGATGCTGGGTGGGCCTAGAACTATAAGGGAATTGATTTGGGGGGAGGACTAGAATGGATGGGGAATGAGAATGGAGAGGGGAAAAAATATTTTGTGTGGAAGAAAAGTCTATGATGGGCCGGTATTGGGAGAGTAAGAGGGGCTTGAGAATGGAAGGGTGAAATTTAAACGGATGATAAAGGAATAAGGAAAGAATTGGGGGAAAGAGCAAAAGGGAAACAATCAGTATGTTAAAGCAGAAATAGAGAGAGAATGGAAAACATCTAAAAGAGAAGAAAGGACAAATGGATAGCTCGCAGAAGACACAAAGAAACCAGAAGAAAGTGACTGGAGCAATTGCAACTGAAAAATAAAACGCCCAAACAGAAGGTAGAAAAATACTTTTTATTTTGAATTTATTAACTGGAATATGTCTGGTCTGGGAAGTGTGTATTGCTAACATCTTTGCGTTTTTTGTTTAGTGCAAGAGGAAATTACTTTATAGTTTTATTTCTCCAGTGTTGTACATTTCATGTTTGGATTTTGGGGTTCCCAGTTTAATTATTATCTGACCAAGGAAGTTAGCCTACACGTATCCTCGGTAATTTTTGTGGGTGGGGCTGGGGGCGGGGCAGGGGTGGGACTAGGGGCGGAGAATGGGTGGAGCATGGCAAGCCACAGGTGTCGGGTTTTTCTCGGTGAAAAAGTTGGCAACCCTAGCTGTGGCTCCATTCAGGAGCCCTGACTGAGTTAGCCAGGCAAGGCCTGCACATGCCAGCCGACAGGTATCGGGGTCCCGGCCTGCACATACAGGCCTGGACGTGATTCTGATCCCACAGGGCTAGACTTAAGCTTTTAAAAATTAACACCAAAACCCCTTTAAGAATTAGCTTTAAAAAATGAACACAAAAACCCCTTTGACAGCTTTCAGGTAGAGTAGTACCTCGCTTTGCAATGGAGTCCATCAGGAATGACAGTACCTGAAAGACCCTGTAGACCCCTATACAGCACTGCCTCGTAACATATTAGCCTACACACACAAACATATTGCTCTGTATCCAGGGCCAGCCCTATCACTAGGCAAACTAGATGGTTGCCTAGGGCAGCAACATTTGCGGAGTAGCCCAATCACCATGGTTGCCATTTAACTTTTCCCCCACAGATGGAGGGAGGGGCGATCATCCCTTGCTATAAGGGAAGGGAAGAGGAGGGAGGTGCTACACATGGAGCAGTGGTAAGTGCCACCACGAGAGGGGGGAGAGAAGAAGAGGAGATATTGGGCACTTTGAGGGGTAGGGAAGAGGAGGAGAGATGTTAGACTGTGCTTGGTAGAGCCTTGAGCCAACCCCGAGGGGCTGTGTATGACTGAAGGTTTGCCTAGGGCATTGGCTACCCTGTCTCTAACGACCCTCAGGGTCATCTTCCACTCCCTAATCACAAAGACCAGCTACATATGTGTTTTTACAGTTCTGCATAGCCTGATAGTGTTTTCAAAATAAGTAGCATTAGTGGTACTGTAACCCTACTATGATTTTTCGCATTATTAATGTCAAAGTCCCTTAAAGAGCCTGGAATATTCCCCTCAGTCATTAGGGGCCTCCTGCTGCTATAATCAATTGGGAGAAGCCTTTGAACAGGCTGCAAGGTGGAATCCTTTCTCAAAGCTGAATTACAGTGAAAATAAAAGTTATTAAATAAAAACAAAACAAACATAAAAACCCAGAAGATAAGGTGGGCCTTTTCATTGGACTAACTTGATATACTACAGTAGCTATCCTTTAAAAATAAAAGAAATCCTGTAGAGGGTGACATCATCACCAAGTATGGCCGCTTGATTTACAAGCTCTCACTTGGCCCTGCGGAAACGAGGTGAAAAGAGTGTTGTGCAGCCCCGGATACCCCTGTGTCGTGGAAGGAACAGTAGCGGATAACATGGGCGATCGGAAGATATGTCTGTGAAGCCGAAAAAAGTGAATTTAAAAGAGTTCGCTTATACGGACGCCACACCGACCCGGCTGACCAAGGAAAAGATGGTGGGGCCTGAAGGAAAGCCCGCGGAAACCACAATCACTAAGCGGACAATGCGGGAGAGAGTGGAGAAAGGGGTGGAGGACAGATCCGTAGGTGCCGGCGAGGTGTCCGAAGACTTCCAAAATGAGGTTAGAGCGTGGTTCTCAGACCTGCGAAATGATATCTTACAGATACGAGAGGACATGGTAGTGAGCGTGGACAGTCTGAGCTGGGAAAGAGAGTGGAAGAGGTCGAAGGCTGCGTGGAGGGGCAGGAGGAAACCCTAGAGAGCATGGAGCAAAAACTACAGAGTCTACAGCAACGCCATCAGGAAATGGAGGACAAAATTGAGGACCTGGAAAACAGGTCCCGGCGGTGTAACCTACAATTTCGGGGAGTGCCAGAGGGTGAACCCTACCTGGACTGTATATCCGTAGTGCAGGCCGTTTCGAAGGCGGCGCTGGCAAAAGGAGGGGAAGATCTGGATGGAATGGACCTACGCATAGTGCGAGCGCACAGAGTGGCGGCGGCCAGAGCTGGGAACGGGAACCGGCCGAGAGACATCATTGCATGTTACCAGGATTTTAGGACGAAGGAAACAGTGCAGAAAGCGGCCAGAGGAAATGTGGAGTAAAGTGGAACTCTTGTGAAGTAGAAATTTACATGGACCTGGCACAGGTCACTCTACAAAAGAGGCGCCTGATGAAGGATATTGTACTAAAGTTGCGCGAGGAGGGCGTGCGCTACGGATGGACATTTCCCTTTGGATTGTCGGTGACCTATAAAGGGCAGAGCATTCGGGTGCGGACACGGGAGTAGGCGGTTCAAGCGCTTCTGGCAGCGGGTATGAAGGGACTGTCTGGGGAAAATACAAGCAGTAGCGGACTGAAGCCTGGATATCCCAAATGGCAGCGGGTGGTGAATGGATGCCAGCGAGCTCAACGCCCAGCCCCAGCTGTGCGGTTGGAGGAGTCTGGGGAGTGAGGGCACTGGACAAGAAACACCTGGACTCAAAGTTATTGCTTGTGGGGTGTTGTGCTGGCAGGGTGGGGGGAAGGAGAGGGTTAAGTGTTTCAGTGGAGTGTATTGATATTTGTTCTGGTTCTGTTACTGTTTAGGGCTAACTGTTACAAAAATAAGGTAGTAGCTGTTAGAGGGTAAGAAGGGGGGCTTGGTTTGATGCGGGGGGGAAGGTGGGTACAAGTGTTGGGGGGTGGCGGGGAGGGAGATGCGGGCAGAAGGTAGTAGGGTGGAAGGCAAGTAAGACAGGTAGGGCCCGGTGGGAGTAGGTCTGAACGGGATGGCAGTAACCAAGGCCGTCCCAGCAAGGGGATGGTGTAGGGGGGTGGAGGGAGATGGGGTGGACGGGGGGGGGAGGGGGGAGGTAGAGGAGGGAGGTAGGGGGTGTGTGGGTTAAGGGGGACCCAGCGGTAAGAGCGGGAAGGGGGTGGTGGGGGGGAGGGGCTAAGTGGATAGGATCAAAGTAATGTCCATGAATGTCCGAGGTTTAAACTCCCCGGTAAAGAGGCAAAGAATGTTTAAGGAAATTAACAGACTTAAAGGGGACATTATCTTTGTACAGGAAACACACCTGAAAAAATGCGATGAATGGAGAGTGGCTCACAAAAAATTCCCAGAGAAATGGTTTGCTTCGAACAGGGTGGAATTGAAAAAAGGGGGTGTGGGGATTCTGATGAGTGGGAGGATAGCATGGTCGGATTGTGTGGCACACCGGGACAAAGAGGGAAGATTTCTCCTTGTTAAGTTGCGCATTAAAGAGCAGCTGTACACTCTGATCAATGTATATGGGCCGAACGTGGGCCATGGGGTTTTTTATGAGGGTTTGCATGAACTGATAGAACGCTTAGCGGAAGGTCAGATAATTATGGGGGGGACTTTAATTTAACAATCAATCCGGATTTAGATAACTCCTCGGGGAGGGGGAGGGGGAAAGGGGCGGGGAGGAGGAGCTTTAAAGCGTTGGGGAATAACCTGGGGTTGGTGGATGTGTGGAGGGAATTGAGGGGGAAGGAAAGAGTATTTACTTTCTATTCGCCAGTCCACCACTCCTTCTCCAGGATAGATATGATATGGGTGTCCAAAACGCTGCTGGAGAAGGTGTCTGAGTGTGAGGTGGGGGAGAGGACTTGGTCTGATCACGCGCCCCTGTGGGTTGAAGTGGGTGTGGGGGAGGAGAAACAGAGATCTCGAATGTGGATGCTGAATGAGTCTCTGATAGAGACAGCGGACACAGCTCAGCAGGTGCGGGAAAAAATTAAACAATATTTGGAGATAAATGATAGGGATGGGTGCAGGATTGGAACGGTATGGGAATGTTTGAAGGTGGTAATAAGGGGGGATTTGATATCCTTGGGGGCGCATGTGAAAAAACAAAAGGATCGGAAGAAGGAGGAACTCAGGGGAAGGATTAGAGACTTGGAGGGCATGGTGTTAAGGGGGAGTAGAGATAAAGGGATAGGACAGGAGTTAAATAGGGTAAGAAGAGAATTAATTGAAATAGAGTTAGGCGAGCTTAAGCACGTGCAAGACATTATGAAGCAACAATTTTTTGAGTTTGGAAATAAGCCGAGCCGATTGCTGGCACAGAGGTTAAAACATTATCAGAGTAGGAACTTTATTACCAAGATACGAGATGCAAAAGAGAAGGAGGTGAGGCAAGCGGAGTTGATTCAACAAAGTTTTGTGGAATTCTATAAACATATATATACGGAAGAGCTTACTAAAACGGGGGAACAGCTGGATCAATATCTCCAGATGAAGTTACCATGCTTATCAGGGGTGGAAGGTGAACAACTGTCTAGGCCCATAGAAGAGAGGGAGGTGGCGGAGGTGATCCGGGGACTCCCGGCCAATAAGGCCCCGGGGATGGACGGATTCACAAACAAGTTCTATAAAATCTTTAGTGAGGAGCTATGTGGTCCTCTGACGAGGATATTCAATGCTTTTAAGGCAGGGGAGCCCATTCTAGAAACAATGCGGACGGCGGGGATTACGGTGTTGCTGAAGGCAGGGAAGGACCCAAACTTGTGTGGTTCTTATCGGCCTATTTCCCTTCTCGATACAGATTTCAAGATATTTACTAAAATATTGGCTAACAGGCTGTTGCGGTTTATGCCGCATTTGGTGTATGAAAACCAGTCTGGTTTTGTCCCGGGACGCCATACAGTGGATAATATGCGGAAGGTGTTAAATGCTGTATGGAAAGGGAGGAGGGGGGTGGAGCAGATGGTGTTGCTGGCGATAGACGCTGAAAAGGCGTTTGATCGTGTCTCGTGGCCTTTTTTATTTAAAGTACTAGAGCGTATGGGGATTACTGGAAATTATTTAAAGTGGGTGAAAGCCCTCTATGCACAGCCGATGGCCCGGATCCGAATTAACGGAGAGTACTCGGGGCCGTTTGCTCTAAATAGAGGGACGAGGCAGGGGTGCCCGTTGTCACCGCTGCTCTTTGTGTTGTCTATGGAGCCGCTTGCCCAAAGTGTGAGAGAGTGTACAGCAATTCATGGGGTAAGGTGGAAGTCTCTGGAGTGTAAGGTATCCCTCTTTGCAGATGATTTACTATTTATGTTGACTAAACCAAAGGAGTCCCTGTTGGAGCTCAACACGGTACTGAGAGAGTTCGGGGCACATTCGGGCTTTAAAGTTAACGACACTAAGTCTGAAATTTTGAAAATCTCGACAGGAGTGGAAGAGCAATCACAGATAAAGGCTATGTTCCCCTTCCGGTGGGCAAAACATAGGCTTAGATACTTAGGAATATATCTCACCTCCAGGGAGTCCGATCTGTTCAAAGAGAACTATGGGAGGATAGAGAAGGAAATACAGAAGGACCTTGGTGAGTGGAAGTATAAACAGTTAGCATGGATGGGGAGGGTAGCAGCGATAAAAATGATGGTTCTTCCTAAGTGGTTGTATCTTTTTATGAACCTACCTATTGAGGTTCCAAAGGTTTATATTGCCAGGGTACAGAGGACAATTGGGAAATTTGTGGGCGGAGGGCGGAAAAGTAGAGTAGCGGCACGTATAATGATGGAACGGAAGGAGAAGGGTGGGATGGCGGTGCCGAATCTGTTGAAGTATTGGGAAGCGGCACAAATGTGCGCAATTGTGGACTGGAGTGCTGAGGAGCCAAAGGAGTGGGTGCATATGGAATCAGAGGAATTAACCGAGGGGGCGTTGGGGGACTGGGTCTGGATATCGAAGAAAGCCAAAGGGCGCTTCCCAGGCCATAATCCATATGTAATCCGCTCTCTGAGGGTATGGAATAAATGGAAGGGTATATGGCTGGGGGAAAGGGGGGTTTCTAGACTACTACCCATACGGGGAAACCCGGACTTCCCGCCGGCAATGGGGAAATCTATTTTTGGACGGTGGGAAAGTAGTGGCTTATGCCGGGTAGGTCAAATGCTGGAGGGCAGGGACGTGAAGGCCTTCTCTGATTTAGTGACAGAGTATCAGTTGGACGATAGGGATATCTATGGCTATGGGCAGTTACGACATTATATACTGCAGAAGGTTATACCTCACCTAGCACCGGATCCTACGGAGGTAGAAAGGCTCTTTCTGATGGGGCAGCGGAAAAGAGTCCTGGCCACTTTTTATCGGATGATGGATAGAGAAAGGAGGAAGGAAAGATATCAAAAAGCATGGGAGGTGGAGTTGGGAGTGCAGTGGGAGGATGCAGTGTGGGATCAGATTCATGTAAGGAGGTACAAAGGGCTTTTAGCTACAAATTTAATTGAGAATAATTATAAGGTGTTGTATCGATGGCACCTAACTCCAGTCCGTTTACATCAAATTTGTGACCGGATATCCGAGAATTGTTGGAGGGATTGTGGAGAGCGGGGCACATATTTGCATATTTGGTGGGAGTGTGGGGCGATGTACCGAGTGTGGAGGGAGGTGGTGGGATTATTAGGGGAGATTGTAAGGAAGAAGTTAGACCCGCGGCCAGAGACTGCCTTACTGGGCATACAACCCCCACATCTGACTAAACTGGAGGGTACATTTGTAGATTTAGGATGTGTAGCCCTGAGGATCTTAGTGGCTAGAAAATGGAAGAGGGCAGATGTTCCAACGATGATAGAATTTATGGGCATGCTATCACAGATTTATCTGATGAGCCGATTGACAGCTCTTAAAAGGGGCAGTCAGAAAAAATTCCTAATGGTATGGGGGAAATACATTCAATGGACAGAGGTGGCTGGAGAGTAATTGTTGGGGAAGATACAGGGTGGGTGAGGGGCAAACAGAAGGGGTCTGGGGAAGGGGAGGGTGGGGGTGTAGGGGGGATAGTGGATCAGGGATATATACACAATGAGTTGTGGGGAGTATTGTTGTGGCATTGTATATGGAAATTGTTGTGTGTTTGGAATTACCGATTTCTGGAAATAAAAGTAAAATGTTATAAATAAAAATAAAAAAAGAAAAGAAATCCTAAAAGAATCTCAATTATTTTATACCATGCGAGCTGTTCCATTTCTGTAGAGTCAGTGGGTGAGAGTGTTATAGATCTGTTCTCTCTACTTGTGAGACAGAAACACTGTCACCCAACCCTCTCTGTCCTATAGCACTGTGACTACTATTCAACCTTCCAGCTTGCAGAAACATATATTTATACTTGCCCCCAGGACTGTATCAAGCTAGAAATGCGCCCTGTGTGACTCATGAAATCCCACAATTCAGGAACTTGCTTTCGTAAACTTCCTGGAAGCCCAGTGATGGCATCAGCGCACCCCTTGTGGCCGCACTGCTCACATGACTCTTGGTACGACCCTACTTGCCCCCATGCACCTGCACCAGCCAGCAACCCTGAAAACCTTGGAAAGCAGAGCAGTGATGTCAGCAGCTAGGCTGAAAGAATGAGCACAGCCTCTGGGCAGAGAACCATGTTCTCCGAGTCTCAGTTTCCAAAATAATTTGTACAGGTAACTAAGCAATTACTATGGCTACACTGCCCTGATCTTGGCAACTTAGCAGGGTTAGGCCTGGTTAGTACTCAGATGGGAGACCACCTTGGAATACCAGATGCTGTGAGCTTAATGCGTGGGAAAAAGGCCCGTTAATCTATTTCTTGTTGCAGCTTGCCAAGAAAGCCCAGGAAATAGTCACAATGTGGACAACTGTCCACAGGATCACCAGGAGTTGACATTGATTCCGTGGCACACAATAACTAAGCAGTTACTTGGGTAAATTCACTAGGCTGAAAAGCCCTCTGCTGAGTGGCTAAAAGTACATGCATAGGTTTTATAGCATGTGCACTTTTAGAGAGAGGGAAAAGATATAGGGCAGAAGGAGGCCAAGTATACCTGAGGATGGAATCCCTGCTTGCACTTAGTCAACATAATTTGCATGTGCAGCAAAGCAGGAAAGCGACACAGGCAGGCACAGATTTAGATGGAGAGGAAGAGATACGCAGATGAAGATAGGCACAGGCAGACAGAAACACAGATAGAAGGAAAGAGACACGCACACACAAAATTCAGAAGATTGCAAACAGAGGAACACAGAAAAGAATACAGGATAAAGCTAAAAGAGACAAAGACAGAAATAAGGATAGCAGAAGCAAAGGCAGAAGAAATGATGGCTAATGATGTAAAGCGTGGAGACAAAACATTTTTCAGGTATATTCGGGAGAAGAGGAAGATCAGAGGTGGAACTGCAAGACTCAAAAGCGCTGAGGACGGCTCCATGGAAAGTGACATTGAAAAAGCAAAAATGCTAAACAATACTTCTGTTCTGAATTCAAGAAAGAAAATCCTGGAGAAGGACCACATATAATTGACAAATAGGAATGGGATGTGTTAGAACAGCTTGCAAAACTGAAAGTGGACAAGGCCATGGGACCAGATGGGATACATCCCAGGATATTGAAAGAGCTCAGAGAGGTTCTTTCAGGATGTTAAAGGATGTTTTTAATAGATCCTTGGAGACGGGAGATGTTCTGCAGGACTGGAGAAGGGCTGATGTGCTACCTGTGGTGGTAATAAGGAAAAGCTGACAAACTATAGGCTGGTGAGCCTTACCTCTATGGTGGGAAAAATAATAGAGGCGCTCCTGAAAAAGCTAATAGTGGGCTTCCTAGAAACCAATGGGTTGCATGATCCGAGGCAATATGGTTTTACCAAAGGAAGATAATGCAAAACAAATTTGATTGTTTTTGGACTGGATGACCAGAGAACTAGATCAAGGGCATGCGATGGATGTGATCTACCTAGATTTCAGCAAAGCCTTTGATGCTGTTTCTCATAGGAGGATTATCAATAAACTGAGCAGCCTGGGGATGGATCCCAAGGTGGTGAACTGGATCAGAAATTGGTTGACTGACAGATGACGGAAGGTGAAGATAAACGGAACTCACTTGGATGAAAGGAAGGTGATTAGCGGTGTGCCCCAGGGTTCGGTCCTGGGACCAGTACTGTTCAATGTATTTGTGAGTGATATTGCTGAAGGACTGAATGGACAAGTCTGTCTTTTTGCAGATGACACGAAAATTTGCAACAGAGTGGACTCCTCTGAGGGACTGGACAACATGAGGAAAGATCTACAAAAGTTAGAAGAATGGTCTAATGCTTGGCAGTTAAGTTTTAATGCGAAGAAGTACAGAATCATGCACTTGGGATTCAGAAATCGAAGGGAACTGTATATGACAGGGGGTGAGAGGCTGGTTTCACAGACCAGGATAAGGACCTGAGAGTGATTGTTTCTGAGCATCTCAAGGTGGCAAAGCAATGCAACAAGGTGGTGGCCAAACCCAGAAGGATGCTGGGTTTCATACAGAGAAGAAGAATAACTGCAGAAAGGAGGAGATATTAATGCCCCTGTACAAGTCATTGGTGAGGCCTCACTTGGAGTATTGTGTTCAGTTTTGGAGATCACATCTCACAAAGGCTATAAAAAGACTTGAAATGGTTTAGAGGAAGGCAACAAAAAGGAGCCTGCACCAGAAGACATATGAGAAGGGATTTGAAGATCTAAATATGTATAACCTAGAAGACAGGAGGGACAGGGGAGATATGATACAGATGTTTAAATACTTAAAGCATATTAGTAACCAAACAAACCTTTTTCAAGGGGAAGCTGTTAAACTAGAGGACATAAAATGAAGCTGCAAGGAAGTAAACTTAAAAGCCACATCAGGAAATACTTTTTCACTGAAAGGGTGGTGGATTCTTGGAATGCCCTCCCGATGGAGGTGGTAGGGGCAAATACAGTGACAGAATTCAAAATGGCATGGGACAGACACAATGGATTCCTTTATAGCAAGAGGATAAAATCGAAATAAATTTAATTATTTCTTATACCTTGACAAGTAGAGAGGGATGACCTGCACAGCGGCGGGTACAACTCTATACAAAGGCATAGAGGGTGGTGACCTGCATAGAGTGGTATACACCTGCTCTAGTCACCTTACTGGGCAGACTAGATGAACCATACTGGTCTTTATCTGCCACCATATACTATGTTACGATGTTATGTTACACACACATAAGCACACATACATATACACAGAGATGGAGAGTGAGACACAGGCAGATACAGTAGAAACACAAATGGAAGTCCACCAAAAGAGCACGATACCACGTGAACAGAAAGAATCCAATACTAAGACGTGGTGTAACGGAAGGGAAACTTTATTTCTCACAACATCTGCTACTATCCAAATTATCAGTGAGAGGAACACTGCCGCTGAACATCTCTTCTGACCACCGTGGTACTGTCCGGATAGTGCCACAGTTGTCCATGAGTTCAGCGAGGTCAATCCCCAGTATTATCTGGTTAGCAGAGATATTTAGTTCACTCACTGAATGACAAACTACATAAAGATAGGCCTAAATTTCTGTGGTTTGCTATCTGGATAGTGACTGAATATCACCGCTATCCGAATACCACCATCGGTCAGCGCTGAAATCGGATATTCAGAGTTTGGTGCTGAATATCTGATTTTAGAACACCGTGGCTTGTGCTTCAAACACCCCCACCAACTGTGGTGTTCAAATATCAGCCCATAAATTTTATAAGGCACGCTAAGAACCAAATATGTGCAAACAAATGCATATCTCTAGAGGAGGTGACAGACACACATGGAGTAGGAGACACGCAGGACTGCTAACATTAATTAGAAGAAAGAATCTCTTCCCTACTTCTTGACCTGCTCAACCCTTCTTTCTCACCTCATTTATATAGGGAAAGAGCTTCTCAATACTGCTACTTAATTCCCATCCCTCAGGGCTGATTGGCTCACTTAACTCCTGAGAACCAATCGGCCACTGGAGGCAGGAAGATGTGTTCAGATTTGTTCTTGCTGTTGTGTGCGGTCCGGTTGGTCGAACTTACTGATGAAGTAACCTGGCTTTTCTTGTCTCTCATGAAGTGATCAGGATCTGTAAACTGGCAGCAAGAGAAAAGGATCAAAGAGTATGAGAGTGAAAAATACTTCATATGAGCATGACACACTTCTAATGAGTGAGATTTGGCATCTTTGCCTGTTTGCCTGTTTCACTGTAATAAAAAAAGAGGGTGCAAATTTTTCTAGTTGTCTCTCCCCACTGAGAGTTACCAAGGGAGGAGCTATAATATCTCTGAGTTAATGAATAGTAGTGTTTCGGAGAGAAATGCTCATTTTACCTCCTATTTGCCGTGCTGACTGGATGGGGTACTAGAAATCACTTACACCAGCCCTTGAGTTGGTGTAAATGACCACAGCTGCTTTTTGCAACTATGCACCTAAACTGAAGAATTTTATACTCTCTGCACTTAATTGCACGCACCATCTACAGGCCCACAGTGATAGTATGTGTGATTCAAACTATGCATATATTTTCATACTAGCTCTATTTTAAAGAGGCCATTTACATGCGTAATTTGCCACTTATGTGCCTAAATGACTAAAATACCAGAAATTATATAAGAACATAAGATATGCTAGGTCCATCAAGTCCAGTATCCTTTTTCCAACAGTGGCCAATGTACCTAGCAGTTTCCCCAAAAGACACAAGTATTGGGGCAAGCAGTGGAATTCCCGAGTCCCCTTTAATAATGGTTAATGGACTTTTCCTCCAGGAACTTATCCAAACCTTTTTTACAACCAGCTACACTAACAGCTTTAACTACATTCTCCAGTAACGAATTCCAGAGTTTGATTACACATTGGATGAAAAAATATTTTCTCTTATTAGTCTTAAATAGGTTATATTGTAGCTTCATTGTATGTCCCCTAGTTTTTCTATATTCTGATGGCATAAACAATTGAGTTACGTTTAACCGTTCCACTCCTTTCGTGAATTTATAGACCTCCATCATATCTCCACTCTCTCTTTTCCAGGTTGAAGAGCCCTAACCTTTTTAGCCTCTCCTTTACCATTTTGGTGGTTGTTCTCTGTACCTTTTCTAATAACTCTATATCCATTTTAAGATACGGTGACCAGAATTGAACATATTATTCAAGATGCGGTCACACCATGGAACGATACAGAGGCATCGTAAATATCCTTGTTTATATTCTCCATTCCTTTCCTTATGATTCCTAGCATTCTATTTGCTTTCTTGGCCATTGCTGCATACTGGGCAGAGGGTTTCAACATGTTATCCACGATGATGCCTAAATCTTTTTCCTGGGTGGTGGTTCCTAATGTAGAACCTTGCATTATGCAACCATAGTGTGGATTGTTCTTTCCTAGATGCTTAACCTTGCACTTGTCCACATTAAATTTCATCTGCCATTTGGACATCCAGTCTTCCAATTTATCAAGGTCCTCTTGCAATTTTTCATAATCATCTTGGGTTTTAACAACTTTGAGTAATTTTGTGTCATCTGCAAATTTGATTGCCTCACTCGTTATTCCCATTTCCAGGTCATTTACAAAGATGTTAAAAAGCAGCGGACCCAGCACAGATCCCTGGGGTACTCCACTATTCACCTTTCTCCATTGGGAAAATTGGCCATTTAGTCCTACCCTCTGCTTTCTGTCTTTTAACCAGTTCCTGATCCACAATAGTACACTGCCTCCTATCATCACTGCACATAAATTTAGGTGGCTTCTTATAAAATTACCTCCTAAGAGAGTTATTTTAGATGCTCTATTTGTGCTGTCGATGTCTGAAAACAGGTACATATATCTCCAAATCATGGAGATGTCCCCAGAGCCATTTTACAAAATAGTTCCAGAGACATCCCTGATGCGGGGACATCCATCTAGGATTGGGGAGTGTGGCAGGGACATGTACAGAACATTCTGGAGACCTTAGACAAGTGTGCCTGATTTCAGTACAAGGCAGTACATCTCTGCCTCTGTAAAGATCTAGACATACTCCAGGGCACAGATAGGCATCCGAAAGGTGCTCATTATGCCTGTAAAGCTTTCAGAGGGTCTAGAGGAGATGGTACTCTAGTATCCTCAGTACTGTCCACAACTATGAAGGCTCTTGATAGGAATTGGGGATACCTGTTTTGTGTTCGTCGCTACTTGCATAATGATAGGCCAGGATATGTCCCCTTTCTAGAATATAGACAAGTATATAGACGTTTCTAAAATCGTGTCCAAACATTTGACCTGGACATCCCAAATTGCACCTGGACGCTATTTCTAAAATGTGCCTTTAAGTGTAAAGCTGCTGCATTAACTGTTAGCACCGGCTTGCATTAACAGCATGCACTAACTTCCCATACAATTGCTTAACGCACGTTAAGAAAGGGCAAGTGCTGATAAATTGGCCTTAAAGCGAGCAATCATATATGGACTATTCTCAGATGTAAGAATAGCACAAGTTTTCCTATAAGAAATAATGTTATTTAATACAATACCTTAGTAAAAACACAGACATATTATAAAGCTTTCCATTGGCATACTTTTTCCCTGTTGTTGCCCTTGTAACCAAAGAAGTGTTAGGACAGTACATATGCTTCTGTCTCCTCCCCAAGCTGATGTGTTTCTGCTGTCATTACCCTCACTTTCTAGGACGCTTGCTGGGGCGGCTTCATTCCTGTCCAGTACTTAGCCATAATCTGGAACTTCTGGGGTTGATGAGCTATCTCCTGTACCTGTCTCACAGACACTTCCTTTGCCCCCCTCCTACCCAAGTCATGGATCTCGGTCAGAGCTATCAGTTTGGCTTCTGCCATTACTTTTGGGTTTGCCATACTGGTTGGAGAGGCTGGCCCCCTTCAGCATGCTGACATTGGTGCAGGAGTGATGTACAGTAACACAACATTTTTTTTTAAAATCTAGTTCATGACTTTTTGGTATTAGCTCATAGAAATTTACATTCAGGTATGCTAGCTATTTCTCCAGAAGGCTTACAGTCTAAAATGTCTTTGAAGAAACAGAGGATTAAGTGACTTACCCAAGTCCACAAGGAGTGTCAGTGGGATCTGAACCCTGGTTGTCGCAGTTCTCAGTCCATGGCTCTAACCACTAGTCTCCTGCTTTACTGCTTTCATTGGCAGTGCAAGGCAAGTTATAGTCAGGACCACTAGGTAGTTCCTGTCGCCAAAGGGCTAACAGTCTAAGGGGCCTAGTTTCTAGACGGTGTTTTTTACCAGCAACTTAGCTGAATGCAAGACTTTTTACTGCAATGCAAATTAAATAATAATGAGCTGTGGAGCATATATGACAGTTCATGATTGTGCAAAATGAATAATGCAGCTGGCATTGAACTTTGCAAACTGTGTGGATTTCAAAGCTAACTACTGTACACCATAAGAAGTACAACTGGTTAGTGAATCCTACAATAAATGTGCTCGTGAGCCTGGTATTTTAATGCAACTTGATAAAGAGAGACCCAATCTGGGGCTTCAGACAACTGCAAATGGCATAAGTGATCACTCCAGGGTCACAAGGAGCATCAGCAGATTTGAGCCCTTGTTTCTTCCGGCTTTTAGTCTGCTGATCTAGCTACAAGTCTACTTTCCACATCATACATATCTGGATAGGTCATGATGGGGGGGCTATCTGGATAAGGGTGCTGAGCAAAACATACAGTGGCATGCCGCCGAATATCTCCACAAGGTGCCCTTGAACTATCCAGTTACTGTGGGAGCGCTCAGTGGGCGGCGTGAAGGCAGTAATGCCACTCTCAGGATAACTGCCGACCTTATCTGGATAGAAGCAATTTTCACCTGGCACTTATCTGGATAACTTAGGATGCATGAAAAGCAGGCCTAAGTTGCTGTCTGGATAAGTGCTGGCTGAAAATTGCTTTTGTCTGGATAAGGCTGGCAGTTATTTGGACAGCGCCACTCAGTCCGGATATTCAATGGTAGATACTATCTGGACACAGCCGCTGATGATCCTGCCAATAGTTAAGTGCCTTGGCTGACCACCGTGGTGCTTAAATATCAGCCATTTTGAAAATTAGGCCCTTATTTTATTTCTTTATCTCTCATTTATAACCCACAACACTGGTCAAGACCACTCAATGTAGTGAACAGCACAGATTCATCACTATGACATAAACAAAGACTAACTAAAGACAAGAGTTGTGGTTGTTAAGCACTGTTGAGTCAGTGTCTTCGTGGCGACCCTCTAGATAGTTGTCCTAAACTGCATTCGGTCTTCAGTCAGGAAGCTCATTGTTGGTAGAGTGGCAAAAGACAAAACTAGGAATAAAACAATTATAAAATTAAATACAAATTACTGTATCTAATATCAAACTTAACCAATGCTTTCTGAAACAAGAAAGCTTTCAACCAATTTCTGTATTGCAATACATTGACCTCAGACTGCAAGTCACCAGACAAAGGGGTCATTCCGATGCAGGAATAGCAGGGTTGGACGTCTGGGTTAGACATCCAACCCGTGTTACTGCCTGATCGTGATTCTAGTGTCAGCACTCCCCACACATACACCATGTTTGTGCGGGGAGCTCTGGACGGGGGCAGGAGGGGGTGGTGCAGGGACGGTGTGGAGGAAGGGCTATCTTCTGGGACATACAGAGGCAATTCAGCTCTTGCCTCTGTATATCCCCGGCACCTACATAGATGCCCGGACTATTCCAACCAGAGGGTGGAATAAGTGCTGGGCTCAGTGAATAGTTCCTGCTCCAGCTCCCAGCCCAGTTACGCTGCAGTAGCATGGCACCCACCATGGTATCCCAGTCATGAGGGTCCCCACTGAGGGTTGGATGGTGGGGAAATGGGGCTGCACATCATCTGGGCGATTTGTGGCTCTGGCTGGATGTTCCGGTGCCATGGTGATGGGACACCACAGCACTGGCACACCAGCCGGAGTGTTGAGAGGGCTGGCCAGGCAGATCACTGGATGTCTCCTGTATCAGAACTGGGGGCAAGCTGGGCCGTCTAAGTGCCCTGATTCCACAACTGCGGGAACATATAGCTCCCGTAGTTGCGGAATCAGGTACAAATTGGCCCCGTACATTTTTTGGGCGTCTGGACGTCCCGGACGTGCCCATGTCAGAATCGGCCTTAAAGGTTCTCTAGACAGGGTCCCACTACTGAAAATACCATCAAACAAGTCACTTTCAGCCTCTAATGACTTAAAAGGGGATGATAAGAAAATCTGCATCTATAGAATGCAATGAGCACCCTAACTTGTACCATTCCAACTCCATCAGATAAGCAGAGGAATATAGAGAATCCCTAAGGGTCTTAAAAACCAACAAGCAAAGCTTGAATGTAATACACTGCACAACAAGCAATCAATGCAAAGAAAAAAGAATTGGTGTAATATGCTAATGAATCCCACAGCCAGTGATTAATCTGGCAGCACATTTTGGACTAATCACAAGGCTGAAAGCAGCCAACTGAACAGAAAAAGTAAATGCCATTGGAATAGTAAAGTCCACATAAGAGAAAAGCTTGCAAAACAGAACAAAAATCTTTGGGAGCCAAGAGACATATTGTCCACATCTTAACACTTGTAATTTAAAGAAAGCAGATCTTACTGCTCTTCTAATCAGTAGATGCTCTTTGAGAAAGACACTCAAATTATGAACAACCGAAGAAGAAGGCAAGCTGGTATTAGCCATTGAACAAAGTAGGGGGATGGAGTAGGCACAATGGCTTCCTCAACCATAATACCTTCCTTTTATGCAAGTTTAAAGCCAATTTATTCATACCACTCCATTGACTAACTTCACCCACTACTTGATCCAACAGATTAGTGGCAACAGTTCGATCATTGAGAAGAATCGTTAGATTCTAAAGCTCATGTTTCATGCACACAGAAAAGTAGCCAAAGGCTGTACATATAGGTGTTAAACAGCACAGCAGATAAAGTAGACCATTTGGGAACCCTAAAAAACAAAAGTTTCCTAAAGACAGAGAACCCTTTCACACTAGCTTTAAGAATGGTTGGGGAGGAAAGACTCAAATCAGTTTAAAACCTAATCTCTCATACCCAGTAGCCGTAAAGCGAAATAACAAAATAGAATGGTAAAATGTGTCAAATGCTGCAGAGATGTCAAGTCTAATCAGCAGCATTTGACCTCCATTATCAAGATGATGACACACCAAATCAAATAATGATACTAAGATGGTCTCTGCACTTTGGTTCTTTTGAACCACATTGGTAATCATCAGGAAATGAATGCTCATTCAGAGAGTTCTCCAATAGCCACAACACACATTTCTCATGGATCTTTGTCAGTGCAATTTTGAAACCTGGTTTTATTTGGAAGCTACTCCCAGATCTAGAGAGACTTTCATGATGAAAGGTCTCACTACAGTTCTCTTTCAAGCACTGGGAAGATACTTAACCTATAAAGAGTGACTGACTAATCACAGAAATTAGAATTGGCTCAACCACATCCCAAGATGCTGCTAAATGTAAGTAGGACATGGATCAAGGTAGGCAGCCTTTACTCTTAACTTGAGGCATTGCTGTAATTATTTCCTCTGAGGAAACTATGTGAAAGAGGCTCCAAGATAAGAAATCATTTGAATTTGCATGAACCATAAGTTTGTAGTCGGAATTAACAACACACATTTCAGCCCTAATGGTCAGAATCTTCTGTTCAAATAAAGACACCAATTCCTCAACTGCAGCGACTAAAGTACATTCAGTTTAGAATAATGAGAAACCAAAGGTGACCAAGAGAATGTTTTTATATAAGCTTAAAATTAACCCATGTAGATCTGAGGCCAGTTGGATTAGTAGATGACATAAACTTGCTTTGGAGATGTGGCCAAGAATCTGTGAGGTTAAACTGAAACTGAAAGAGCTGATATGGCCGTTAGCTGTCCTGATTGAGTCCTCTTTGACATGTAAACCTCAAATAGTGCAGATGATAAGAAATGCCTTACATAGGTTTATGCATTTCTAAGAAGAAAGGATGACACCTATTATACATGTCTTGGCTAGAAGTCAGTAAGATTACTGTAATTTGTTATACTTTGGATTACAAAAAAAAAAATCATCTAACAGGGTCTCTCCATTTCAAAGCAAGGTTAAGAGTGTCTGGCTTTTAATTACTAGCACTCTGCCTGAGAACTTTTAAAAGTGTTTTGGTCTATATTTTTAGAAAGAGTTAGTTTTTTTGCTACTTTCTTTTAAAAGCGGAAATACTTGTTGTTGTTTTTTTTTTTTTTTAGTGGTGTAAGTTTAAAACTCTGCTTTTAGTTTCTTTTTCTCTCAATTCTTTGAAGCCACTCACACCTCATCAGGTGTTAGTGGGCCTGATTAGCCTGTGCAAGAACTGAGGACTGCATAAAAGTCTTCACATTCTTCCAAGGCATTCCTAACAGGGTCTCTCCATTTCAAAGCAAGGTACCAAAGCTCCATCAACTGAAAAATGGCTGGGAAAAATCATATTGCCAAAGTTGTTGCCCCCATTACAGCTTATATCCCTGTCACAGAGAGATCTCAATGCTAGTTGAAGGACCAGTTCCATGTGCAGGATGTCTACATGCTGAAGCTCTCAGGAAACAGGTGGAGGAGCTCAAAGAAGAGGTGGCAAGGCTGAGGAGCATTCAGGACAGTGAGAAGTACATTGAATAGATGCTTCTTGAAACAGCCAAGCTCTCCAGGAGAGATGAGGATGGGAGCTGACAGAAGGACCAAGGTTGGACACAAGTCACCATGGCATGCAGAATCACAAATCCAACTCCTCAAGCCCTTGAATATGTTAGTGAGAAGAGGAAGGGCAAAAGTGGTATTGTCAGACTTCAGGGTGAAGGGGATGAATATGTAGAAGCTGGTGAAGATAAAGCGGAATTGCTTAACAAATATTTCTGTTCTTTGTTCATAGATGAAGAACCAGGAGCAGGACCTTAGAAAACACCCACAAACAGGAACAGAAGCGAGGGGCATCTTGAACAATTTTCAGAAGACTGTGTTTGTGAAAAACTAGCTAAACTTAAAGTAGACAAAATGATGGGACCAGATGGGATACACCCTAGAATATTGAGGGAACATGGGGACGTTCTAGCAGCTCCACTGACTGACCTTTTCAATGCCTCGTTGGAGTCAGGAGTGGTGCCAAAGGACTGGAGAGAGGCACATGTGGTCCCTTTACACAAAAGCAGAAATAAGGATGTGGTTGGAAACTACAGGCCAGTTAGTTTAACTTCGGTGATGAGTAAATTATTGGAAGCACTGCTGAAAGAGAAAATAGTGAGGTTTCTGGAGTCCAGCGGATTACAGGATCCGAGGCAGCATGGATTCACCAGAGGCAGGTCTTCTCAGACAAATCTGATTGATTTCTTTGACAGGGTGACCAGGGAGTTGGACCGAGGGAGAGCCTTAGATGTGGTGTATATAGATTTCAGTAAAGCCTTCGACACCGTTCCTCACAGGCGACTTATAAACTGAGCACCCTAGGGATGGACCCTAAAGTTACTGCTTGGGTTAGAAATTGGTTGAGTGGGAGGCGACAAAGGGTACAGGTAAATGAAGCTCACTCTGAGGAGAAGGAGGTTACCAATGGTGTGCCCCAGTGATCTGTCCTTGGTCCGATTCTTTTTAACATCTTTGTTAGTGATATAGCAAAAGGGCTGTCAGGTAAAGTTTGCCTCTTTGCTGATGATACCAAAATCTGCAATAGAGTAGACACCCAGGAAAGTATAGATAACATGAGGAGGGATCTAGCTAAGCTTAAAGAATGGTCTAGAATTTGGCAGCTGGGATTTAATGTTAAAAACTGCAAGGTCATGCATTTGGGCTGCAGCAATCCAAGGGAGCAATATAGTATAGGGATTGAAGTACTTTTGTCCACCAAAGAAGAGCGGGACCTAGGCATGATTGTGTCTGATGATCTTAAAGTAGCTAAACAGGTAGAAAAGGCAACAGCAAAAATTAGAAGGATGCTTGGGTGCATAGGGAGAGGAATGGCCAGCAGAAGAAAGGAGGTGATAGTGCCTCTGTATAAGTCTTTGGTGCGACCTCATTTGGAATATTGTGTGCAATTCTGGAGACCGCACCTTCAAAAGGATATAAACAGGCTGGAGTCCGTACAGAGGGTGGCTTCTAAAATGGTTAGTGGTCTTCATTATAAATCATATGAGGACAGACTTAAGGATCTTAATATGTACACCTTAGAGGACAGGCAGGAACCAATGTGGCATAAATGCACAGGAGGAGAGCCTCTTTTGATTGAAAGCAAGCTCTGCTACGAGGGGACATGGGATGAAAGTGAAAGGGGATAGATTCAGGAGTGATATACAGAAATATTTATTTACAGAAAGAGTGGTGGATCCATGGAATAGTCTCCCAGTGAAGGTGGTAGAGATGAGAACAGTATCTGAATTCAAAGAAGCATCGGACAAACACATAGGATCTCTAAATGAAGAAAGGAGAATGTTGTAGTGGTTGATATGGAAGGACAGACTCGATAGGCCATGTGGTCTTTTTCTGTTGTCATGCTTCTATGTTTATATCTGCAACTCCTATAAAACATGGCACTATGATTATTGTCTTGGGGGGGGGGGGGGTTGCTAGTCTAAGGAACATGTTACTCCAGTTTTGGAGGAACTCCACTTGCTTCCCTTGGCAGGCAAAGTAAGATATAAGATCTTATTAACTATTTCTAATTTTTTATGTGGATAGGAACCATATAATACCAATCCATCATGCTTACTCAACCACTATATTCTTTCATGTGGCTTGAGATCTCAGCAAGCTTTACTTTTGCAACCCCCTTTCCATATGGTCCTAGCAGCTGCTTGGCAGATAAGGGAGTATACCAACCCAAGAGCTTTTTATAACCTTTCAGTCATTACTCTTGGAGTTTAATTATCGAGGTTCTATATTATGGGAACCAACATACAATAGGAGGCTTTTGGTACTTGACACTCTCACACCTCTTTCCTTCATAAATAATTGAGTCCAGTCTAGAGTTCATATTCTGAACCAACAATTTACTTAAACTTTAGGGTCACTGAGTAAATGACAATAACAACTGGCAGCAACAACGAACAAAAAACTAAATTACATATACTAAGTTTATCCTTCTCAATCAAAGATGTAAGTAGATGTAGGTTACTTTCTTCTCCTCCCAATTAAATAAGTTATAACACTCACTTAAATTACTCTTAGATCTTAACAACCAGTTACACCTCTCTTCACCACGCTTGCTACTTTGTAGCTTTTTTGGTTTCCCTACTTGTCAGCAGTAAAGCGACAGTGGGGGCACTTTTGAACGTAATAGGGAAGGACGTCCTCACTGTGTGGCTTTGGTGCAGGTGCACCAGTTGCTCCTCCCTATTCACCCCCCCCCCCCCGCCCCAGCATCAACAATTTCTTTAGCCTTTTTTTCTACTTCCCCAAGCCAGCCTATCCCCTCTGTCACCCTATACCCCATTCTGTGTCTATCCATATCCCAAGCCACGACGTCCCCTTTCTTTCCCCATCCCCAATCTAGCATCTCCTCTTTTCACCCTCACCAAGGACCATCTTTTCCCTCCCACCCCACCAACCCCCGTTCGTGTCAGTGTGTTCCTTCAGTACCTTCCCTACCACCACTTCCCAGCAGGTGACAGCGACAAAAAACACAAAACAGGCATAGACACGTTGACTCCATCTGCATTTCTGCTGCTAGCTCTGCTGTCCCCCCCCCCCCCCCACAACAGGAAATATATATCAGAGGGGGCAGGACTGGCAGAGCTAGCCACAGCACAGGTAGAGTTGATATCCCCGCACCTGTTTTGTTTTGTTTTTGCCGCTGCTGCAAGTGACAGGACCGGGAAAGCAGCAGAGATGGCACTTTTGTTCCAAACCATGGCAAAAGTGGCCATGATTCGGCAGGTTGGTAGGTTGAGGGAGATCAAGGTTGGGGCTAAGGAGCCTTAGCCTCCCCAAACCTCTTATTGGTAGTCACACCTTACCTTTTCGAGCTTGTCTTGTTGTTTTTGTCTTATGTTTTGAGAGCTACAGTATGTTCCGTTGATGCATTTTTTTTTATTGTAAACTACTATGATGCCAGTTTTTGTGCATACAGAGCTATAACAAATTATTACAATTAATAAATAAAATAAATAAACCTCTCCTGTTGTAGAAAATGTGAGGTTCCTCTATGACGTTTATTGCAGTTTTCTAGTAGGGACATTGGAAGGTTCTGCTGCTCACATGACAATCATCCAAGCAGTCTCTACTCTGTCAGTTTTGAATTCTACAAGGTAGATGGAAATGAGGGAAAAAAGCATTCACTATTATTTGGTTACTGTTTGGATCTTCTCCTGTATAAATAAGTGTGGAGAATGGAGTGATAATATGATATTTAGAAGGAACATAAAAGTCTGGCTTTCTATTTAGCATTTTTAGTACACGTAGGCCTATCTGATGTGAAGGAATATTTTAGACAGGATGTATAGAGGGGAATTTCCGTGTCTTGGTCAGGACAAGGAAAATTCCTGAACTGTATTTCAAGAGGTGCTGCCAAATGTAGAACCTCGTGTAAAATAAGTGCAGGGCTGCATGAATATGACTCTTCACATCCGATGAGAATAGCAATTTCAAGAACCTGCAAGTGGAAAATCTTTTTAAAAAATCCCAACCATATATGTGTCAGGAGCAGCTTCTTAAAATCACTGCTCCCAATCTGCAAGTGCATCCAGGGTTGACAAGACTAGGCAATAGCCTAGGACAGTAGGTTCTAAGGGCTGACAAAGAGCAGCAGCAGTCAAAGCAAAACAAGAGATCCAGACAGCCAGACAAACTCAAAGCCATCAGCACCTTCTTTTACCTGCAGGGAGAGAGGGCTCACGCATACATGAAAGAAAAGTTTAATATTTAAAAGTATAATGTGCAATTATGCATTCTTACAGGCCTGTTATGGGAAGGCTGGTGTTTCATGATCATGATTGCTGATTTTAATTATCAAAATCTTGAGGAGGTGCAGAAGGCTGCCAGTGCAATATCCTTGCACCAGCCCTATGCATACCCAGTTCAGCACCACTGGTTCATCCCCCCTCATAACCCCTCTAGCCTGGCTGTCCTTCCCATTGCTCTCAACACCTTGACCTCCCCCCCCCCCCCCATACCTCCTCCACATCTGATCTCCCTACCCTTTCCCCTCAAAGCATCCAGTCCTCTTATACCCCACAAGCCATTATATCCCTCCAAAATGTAAGGGCACTGCTGACAATGAGACATCCAACCCCATCTCCCCTGACAACACTGGACCCCCACCTAATACCGCTGCCAGAATTCCACCCTTCTCCTATCCCCAAACCTCTCCCTAGGCTTACTGGGAGTCTCTAGTGCCTAGTGGCAACAGGAGCAATGTCCACTCGCTCTTGCTCTGCATGTGTTGGGATCCAAATTGGCAGATGACCCCTAGTGGTAATAGGACAGAAGGAAGATTGAAAGCTTTGTAGTGGGGTAGGGAGACTGGATGTGGGGGGTGGGGGGGGAGGAGATCAATTTGCGGGGAGGGGGGGGGGGCAATGGGAAGGACAGCCAGGTGATCATCAGTAGGAATAGCAGGGACTTCTACGTTCCAAGGGGCAGATATAAATGCTGGCATTTAGAATTTTTGGCAGAGACATGGATTCTCTATATGAAATGGGGAATCCACTTCTATATTGTGGGCCTACTCAAACCACTCCCTCTCCCAGCCCTCTTCACGTCTACAGGGAATTTAAACAAGGTAACTATTCCCACATTAACAAAAAAACATTCTGAAATGCTAATCCACACATATAAATGCTGCTTTTTCAAAGTGGGAAGTCTTCTAAAATAACCTCCCAAAAGATACTGAAGGAAAAGGGATAAGACTGACACTATAGCAGTGCTTCCCAAACCTTTTTCCGGTGTGACCCCATTGTAGCGACTGAAAATTCCCATGACCCCAGATAGTAATCAAATAACATTATTCAAATAACATAAACACAGACATATAAATATGTAAATCTAAGCTTTTTAAAGTAATTATCTGATGTATTCAACATACCTGACATATACAGGCTTGGAAGTTTTAACACAGCTACTTGAACATATGCAGTGTAGGGACTGAGCGTCTGGGGACAGTGTGTGTGTGTGTCTGCCTGGGGCTCAGTGTCTGGGTGCACTGTATGTGCATGGTTGTGGGGCTAACATGTACACTCTGGAGGAGAGGAGGGACAGGGGAGATATGATTCAGACCTTTAAATACTTAAAGAGAAATAATGAACAAACAAACCTCTTCCAAAGACGGAGAAGCTGCAAAACTAGAAGCTGCAAGAGGATAAAGTGAAAGGCAATGTCAGGAAATACTTTTTCACTGAAAGGGTGGTGGATGCTTGGAATGCCCTCCCGATGGAAGTGGTGGGGGCAAATACGGTGACAGAGTTCAAAAGGGCATGGGACAAACACAGTGGATTCCTTTACAGCAACAAGAAAATATCAAAATAATCTGAACCATCTAATTCCTTGACAAATAGGGGTGTACTACAAGGAGTGGTGGGATCACCCCTAAACAAAGACATGGGGAAGGGGGGCATGCACAGAGTGGCAGGTGTACCTACTCTGGACATCATACTGGGCAGACTAGATGGACCATACTGGTCTTTATCTGCCGTCATTTACTATGTTACTATGTTACTAAGTGACTAGGGGCAGTGTGTGTGTGCCTGAAGCTGAAGAAAGCACAGCCTGATAGTGGGCTTTGAGGTCCCCCCCCCCCCAAATTTTTGCCTTCAACTGGGCCCCAGCCATATCTAACACCAATCTTAGCAGTTGTGCATTCCAAGAGCTCACATATTCCAATCACTAAATAAAGAATAATTAATTTTTTACCTTGTTTTCTGGCCATTTTATTTTTCTAATCATGTTGGTCTCAGGGTCTGGTTTCTGTTGTTCTCTGCCTTCTCTTAACTCTTGTTTCCAGGGTCACCTATTTGCCATTTCTTCTCTCTCTCACCTCCTGTCTTCACTTCATCACCAACTGTATATCAGTCTGTAATACTGATTCCTTCTTTTCAGTTTTCTTCATTCTCCTTTTAGCATTTAGTTCTCAATCTCCTGCTGTTTGCTGTATTTACCCACAGCTTTCCATCACTTTCCCTCATTCAGCTCTCCCATCCCCATTTCTCTCTCCTTCCCAAGCCTCTTATTGTCCAGTCTTTCATTAATCCTCCCCTGTCTTTCTCCCCTCTCACCCTTCCCTTCCAGGGTCTCCTATTTTTCCCATGTTCAGTATCTCCTGCCTGCATCTCTCATCCCTCCTACACATAGCCAGCATTTCTTCTGCCTCCCTCCCTCTCACGTCTAGTATTTCCTCATTCTGTCTCCTTAGCCCCACCTCTAATGTTCAGAATTTCCTGTCAGTCTTACAAGTACTTGTGCCCTCCTATGTCCAACAGCTCCTTTCTCTCCTTTTCCCAGTACTCCCCAATGTCAAACATCTCCTGTCTCCCTCCCATGTCCAGTATCTCTTCTGTCACCCTAGTTTCCCGTCTCCCATATCCAGCATATTCTTTGCCTGCCCCTGTACTACCCCCATGCCAAATATCTCCCTGCCATTCAAACTATTTCAACCCCTATCATGTCCAGCTTCCTCCCTATTTCCCCTCCCCTGGTGGTCCGGCATCCAATGTTCCCTTCTCCTCCTCTGCAGCCCAGCATCTTCCCCAAATCCTGCACTATCTTAGCCAGACTGCTCCTGACTGCATCATGCCCCCCCATACTTCTCCAAACCTGAAGCAGTAAATACTCACACTACTGCCTTCAACCAACCTCTCTGAACTCCAGTCCAGCATCAGCCTTCACCTTCCTTACCCAGCCAACTGAATTGCACCGTTCTTCCCTCCCCTGGAATTTGCATCGGTGCTCACAGTACAGATATGACATGTGGGGACCTCAAGCTGGAGTCTGTGCATAGGCAGAAGGTTCAGCCTCAGCTGCGTCCCACCCTATAGAAGCAGGAAGTCTGGGAGAGGACGGAGTTTCACATGCCATGACTTAAACGTGAAACACTGGAACTTGAACAGTGTAAGTTTGAGAGCTGCCAAGTTGCTCAGTTCCAAGGGGGAAATTTTGGGGTAGTCCTGGATTTTTGACAACCTCAGCTTGATTCATTATAGGCCTGCAACACTGATTTTAATAGGTAGAATCAGAGACTACAAATCCCATAATGCTTTGTTTTGGACTAGCCAAAATGTTTCCCTCCTGGAAAAGGGTAACTTGACAGCTCTGTGGTACACATAGAGACAGAGTGAGATACCTATATGTTATGAGGCCAATTCTATTCTGCCCGTCCTGCACCTGTACGACCTGAAAGAATCTGGGTGTGAAGTGGTAGCACCCAATTCTGATCCTGTGGGGGCTATATGTGCCTGCGGGATCAGAATCGGGTCTACCGGCCTGAAAGTGCAGGCTGGGCTTCGATTCTGTCAGGTGAACGCCCAGTAGATCCCCAGCCAGGCTCCTGAATGGAGTGGCGGTTGCATGGCGTCATGTTTCCCTGCTGCCTGATCCCCAATCGGGCCTTCCAAGGCCAGGTTTGGGCTGCAGGGAACACTCTACACCCTCTCACCTTGTCCTCAGGGTCCTGCGCCACAATCCCCTGCCGTTCAGGGGACTTATTCCACTTTGAGGTGGAATAAGTCCCCCATCTACACTGCAGACCCCGGATGTACAGGGTCGACTTCTGAATCAGCCCCGTACATCCAGGGTCAGTTGCCACCCATTGCCCGCTCTCGCTCCTCCCATGGCCCATCCTCTCCTGCTCACAAACAGAGCTCCCCGCACAACTCGACTATGCGTGCAGAGAGCTCTGTCCCCAGCAGCATGATCCGGGTGTTTAGCAGGTCTGGACATCTGGATCGGACATCCAGATCCACTAACTAAAGATCAGAATGACCCACCATATGGGAGTGTGAAAAACAGGGAGAAAATAAGAGGGACTACAAAGCAACACTGTTGTGTAGGTATTACTGATGAGTGGCTAATGAACAGTTGTCAAGTTGCCCAGTTCCATGAGGAAGAATTTGAGCTTGTCCTCATTTTCTAACATCATCATCCTGATACATTATAAGACTTGCAGCACTGATTTCAATGGATAGAATCAGGGACTACAAATACTACTTGGCACTGGAAATGTAATACAAAAGCAGGACTGGACAGAACATCTCTCCTGGAACTGGGTAACTTGGCATCTCTGTTGATGTTAACCTTAGTAGAAGGTTTTGGATAGTCAGCAGTTCCATATTATAAGGACAGACTGAACCAGTCTGATTTTGCCCTACCATACACACGGACTTGAAGTTCGGATTTCCTGAAGAAAAGCAGCTTGGAAGAAGCCAACACTGGCAAATGGAGGACTGTATTAGAGATGCCAGCACCAGGGACAGGATTCAAAGGTGGGGAGTCCGGCAGGCGAGAAATAGAAGCACCAAAAATGGCAGGAGGAACATGTTTGAAACTTTGAGCCAGAGGAGAGAGGGAAAGATGGGACTTAGTAATGGGATGGATAGCGTTCTACTCCATTCATTAATTTATTGACCTCTATCATATGTCCCTTCAGCCATTTCTTTTCCAAGTTGAAAAGCCATAAACTTTTAAGCCTTTCTGCATAGGAATATCCTTCTATCCCCTTTACCGTTTTGGTGGCTTTTCTCTGTACCTTTTCTAATTCTGCTATATCCTTTTTAAGATAGGGCGACCACAGTTACCCACATATTCAAGGTGCGGTCACACCATGGAACAATAGAGAGGCATTATAATATCCTTTGTTCTATTCTCCCATTCCTTTCCTTATGATTCCTAGCATTCTATTTGCTTTCTTGGCTGCCACTGCACACTGGGTGGAGGGTTTCAATGTATTATCCATTATGACGCCTTAATCTTTTTCCTGGTGGTGGTTCCGAATGTGGAACCTTGCATCGTGTACCCATAGTTTGGGTTGTTCTTTCCTAGGTGAATAACTTTGCACTTCTCCACATTAAATTTCATCTGGATGTAAAGTTTTCCAATTTATTAAGATCCTCTTCAATTTTTCACAATCCTCTTGTATTTTAAAAACTTTGAATAAAGAGAGAAGGATATTGGGCCAAAGATTGGAAAGAGATGGCAGTACTGTGCTGCAGCCATCATCATAAAAGAAGGGGGACTGTGCAGGAGCTGCAAGAATTTGTATTTTTCACAGGGTAGGAGGAGGGGAGGTGCAACTTGTATTTTTTTTTTTTTTTTTTGCATAGGGCACCAGTTAGTATAGAGCTGCTTTGAGCATCAGTACATCTCTATGCATGCAATAGGGTTAAATCGAAACGGGTTCAATCTACTTCTGGTGGGCAACACTAATATGGCCCCTTTGCTGGCCGGCATCGGAATCTATATGCTCCAGCACTATGGCCAGCTTACAGCATTGCAGTGTACCGGTGCAATGTTTTAACCTTGCCGAACAGAACCATCTTTTTACTACAGTACAGAAAGGAAACCTAGCACTGACTGGTGGAAAGGCTCTCTAAGAAGAGTGTGTGGGAGCTGGGGGGCGGGGGGGGGGGGGGGGTTGAGACCTGTACATATTTGACATATGAAAGAGATGATAAAGCTTTAACACAGACAGAGAAGTGCTGGGGAAAGACTCCCCTTCTGTAAAGTTGACATTGCCTCCCATGATAAATTTTCTGCTGAGGTAGGAGACACTTTATTGCAGAGTTGCACACGGCTAGTGAGCCCCCTTCTCCCCCTCCTCTCTCTTCCACTCCAGCATCATTTACATCCTTAATTAGCTGTAATTCTGCAGTACTCATTAGAGAAGGTCTGAAAAATAGCAAGGAGCACATAAACTGGGGCTTTAGGGAAGAGGAAAGAGGAGAGAGAGACAGAATGGGAAGAGGCCGGAGGACTGTGGCTGGGGCATGTCACAAAGGGGGCTGGGCAGAGGCAAGAGATACTTCAGGGCATGTTGAGGAGAAGAGATTCTGAAAAATAGTATCTGAAGTGATGGTTCTGTGAAACTGAACGAAAGTCCTCCATCCATGCGGTTGCTAGTGGGGGAAGGTACTGTGGTATCTCAATACTACAGCATCTCCTCCCACCGGCAATAGCGCGGGCAAAGGACTTCTGCACAGCTTTGTGGCAAGCCGATCTGAAGTTTAAGCTATTTATCAGCATCAGCCTAATAAAATACTATAGTCCTTGGCTTAGTAAATCCAAATTAGGAATAAATTAGGAGCAGGGCTTGGAAGGGGGAATGCCTCTTACTGTCCTTCATCAGAACTCGATGCAGGTATCACTCTGAGACATGCAAAGTGCTAATAGGCCACAAACAGCAGAAAGAAGAATTCTAAGAAGGGGGTGTTTAAATGAAAAGGCAGCAGTTGTTGCCAGAAGAAGACATGCATCCTTTTTATTTAAAATAGAGCTAATATTATATGAAATAAGAGGACAAAAATGAAAGAGGATCTTGTAAAAAACCAACGGGGTGATACCATAAAGCGTGTTAAGGTTTGTCCACAGATTAGCTCAGTTTTAGCACACAATATTTTGTTCTACCAGCTAACCGTGTACAAAGCCTCGAACAGACAGCAGTGTACAGCCCATTTAAATTGATGGTAATGAAGCAATTAGCTAAGCAACGCTGATGTAGAGAAGTGTGTAGAAGACCAAAAGGCTAAGCACAATGTCAGTGTTTTCACGCAAGGTATGAGGAGGCATAAAGGTAGCTCACTGTTCTGCGGTCAGCGCCAGTGTGTTTATGGCTGTTTCTTCCTCATGCCTATGATGGAATGTTATTCTCCGCATAGCAATTTTTGCCATATTATTATTTATGTTCCGCGTAGCATTCTGTTATGCGCATGTAACTCCAAAGTGTTGAGCCGTGTATGGTATTTCGGAGTTACACCTGCATAACATGCACACACATATACTGGAGTGCTATTCCACTCTTAAATAATAATGGTAAAAATTGCTACACGCACAATAACATTCCAGCGTATGAGCGGCAGGTGCCGATATAGCTGCTGCTAGCTCAGATCATGTGCCTATGCGCCTGGCATGCGCACATAGGTCTGCACATGCTCTCCCATAGTAGGTCATGGCTTTTAGACAAAGCCCAATTGTATATTTTTTGTTTACAGCATTGGGGAGCAAACCTTCTGCAATAGGCTTTTGTTAGAAAACCATGCACTGAGCTTTAGTGCATGGCTCTAACGCAAGATAAATGCATCGGCAAAAAAACAGGAAACAACCAAGACCGAAAAGAGGCAGGTTGATATTCTGAGCAATCTAGCTAGAATTTATGCTTTAAAATGTTCATCTGATTGTCAGAGCAGTAGTTATCCAAAGCAGAAACAGACATCTGCTGTAAACTCTGGCACCTGTGGGTCTAATTTTGTATGAGAGCCCCTGAATAGAAATAGTTTGGGAGCTGCAGTTCTGTGATGATTTTAGCTCCGAACGGACAGGAATAGGAACAGATGTGCACTATAGCAACTCCCGCAGACATTATGGGAGTCATTCTGAGCAGCTTTTAGTGGGAATGTATGTCCACTTTGGACGTACATCCCTGCTAAACACTTGGGCCCGATGCCGGATCAGAGCTTCCTGCAGGTACAGAGGAGATGTGCAGAGAACTCTGGACGGGGACGGGGCAGAGGCAGGGCGTTCACCCTGGACATACAGGGCCAATTCCAGTCACAGCCCTGTATATCTGGGGGCTAAAGATTAGACGGGGATGTTATTCCACCTCAGAGGTGGAATAAGATCCCCCGAAATTTGAGGCCGTCAGAGGGACCCGGCGAGGAGGTGAGCAGGAGCAGGGGATTCCCTGCAGCCTGATCCCAGCCATGACAGGCTCATCTGGGGATCAGGTGGCGGAGAAATGGGAATTTAGGAGACTGGCGGGCAATTAGGGCTCCTGCATGGTGTCCCGTTGCCATAGCAATGGGATGCCACGGCACCGGGCTAAATGCAGAGGCCATGGGGGGATTCGATGGTATGTTTCTTGAATATCTAGGCCCTCAGAATCGGGACACTGCCGGGCCATCCAAGCTCTCTGCATCCAATTCTGCTCCCGCAGGGGCTCCCGCAGCTGCAGAATCGGGTGCAGATCCTGGCCGTCCACATTTTGGACAGCCCAGACATGCCCCATTCAGAACTGGCCTCCATGGGGCATGTTTACTAAAGTGTGGTTAAATATTTACACCTGCTGTAAGTTAAGATGTGGTACGTGCAAAGCTTGTGCTGTAATGCAGGGGGGGGGGGGGGTGTCCGATATCTTCCCTGCATTTAGCACACACTTATGGCATGCAGAATTCAAATTTCCTGCACAGGAGTACACATGTCAACGGCCGATGCAGGAAACAGATCCCAGCAGCACAGACAGGCAAACAGCAGTAGCTGTGATCTTCAGCCCCTGCATGATTCATCCCTTGGCATCATGCCCCCTATCTACCCTTGATCACATTCCACTGCGAGAATCCCCTATCCCACTGATCACACCCTCAATCATAAACCCCATACACAAGCAAACTCCCTCTCAAATCTAACTCCCTTCATCTCCCAAAATGGCAAGTCAATGCATATTCAGTCCCTCCTTTGGACCCCTTTCACAAGACCACTCTGCACTCAAGACTTACCCTGGACCCACTGCCACCACCGGTTCCCCCCCCCCCCCCTAAGTCTTACTAGGGCCATCCCTGATGTCTAGTGGCAAAGCTTACAATATGGTTGTCTCCAGTCCAAGCAGTAGGGGTGAAGTCACCTTATTGGAAACCTTGCCAGCTGGGATAGGAGTGAAGGGGTCTGCTCCTGCTCCATTGTCTACTACACACCAGTGATGGCCTCAGGGGCATGATCGTTTGAACCACTTAAGGAGTCCTGAGCAAACATTTGTGGATGGGTTTCCACTGCGCGCACACACACACACACACACACACACACTTACTTTTATTTATCACAGATTTAGAAAAGTTTTGTTTATACACATTTAGGACCCAATATTCAATGCCAGCAGCTAGCCGCCAGTGCTGAATATTAAACCTGGATATTTAATATCTGGGTCATAGCCGGCCCCATCACTGAATATCTAGGGTTGCCACAGAGCCCAATCACTATTGAGCAGCTGCTCGGTTAGTGATATGTGGCAAAAGTTAGGCCAGGTCTCAATATTGCTGCTAACCAGTTTGCAATTGGCTCTGCCTCTTCTCCACAATGCCCCAATGCTAAGCGGTTAGCATCAGGAAGTGTAACGGTGTTACTTGGGGATATTCAGCAGCACTAATGCATATTAATGCCCTTGAATATCCCACTTAAAGACATGTGCACAGTTTACAGGTTTGTGAACTGTGTAAAGGTTTTGGAATATTGGGCCCTTAATGTACACTTTGGACTCCTCTGATGTTTTTGTTAATAAATGCTGGTTTAGGCCAGTGGCTTATGGAACATTTAGGAGTGATACATACATAATTCAGCTGGAAGGAGCCCTGTGTGCACACATACTATGCACAAGCAAAGATTCTGGGAACTTTCTTTTCTGGACAATTTTCGACAAGCAGCAAGCATGGCAGGTGACCAATGTTTGTTGCCACCTTGTCAGCTGGGTCTGTTTAGCACCTGGTGCAGCCCTGCCCAATGCACACGCAGTGCAGATGCATGCACCACCACACCTTACCCACTAGGTGCCCATAGGCAGCAGAAAGGGGTGGTGCAGCTTGGAGGCGGAGTCAGAGCATAGGAGGAGGGGAGGAGGGGAAAGAGAGCATGCAGCTATTTGCTAACTGTGAGTCTGTGACTAACTTCCGGCTTGGGTTGTTTTGGTTTGTTTTTGCTTGCTGATTCTGGCACACTGCACATTTAAGTCCTGTGGCCTGGCTGGACTCGGCCCTGAAAGAGGAAAGAGGACAGAGAAACTATTGACTAGCAGCTTTTGGACCCAGAAACCTTAGGGCTACTTTTATCTAAGGGCAGCTGAGCCCTGATGTGCAGGGGTCCAGGGCAGTTACCCCTTTTATTCATGGGTAAAATTGACCCTACTCAGAGGAGATGGGTGGTTGGTCTAGACTCTAGGGTAAGGTATTGAGCACAGGGGCGGGGGGGGGGGGTGTCTTTTGGGAGATTCTGAAGGGGGGAATTATTAGTATGTATTGAATGATTATTCTGAGGGTGGGGGGTTATGTACGGGGTGGGGACAGGGGTTTTATGATCGGGTGGAGAATGCTTGCAGGAGTCGTGATTGAGGAGGTACTCCGGGAAATGCTTTGGAGGTTGTATGAAGGGGAAGATCGGAGAAAGAGGATATGTGACAAGGAGGGAGTGATTGAGGGATAGCTGTGCCCCTTGAGGGGGTGGAGGGGTGCTATCACAGCCACCACCACATTTTTAATGCTGTAGGGCGGCCACACTTGCTAACCACGTTCTAGCTCTCACTGGCTGCCACACCTATTCTGAAAGCAGATAGAATGGGATTTTTATCACACTGCCTGCTTTTAACATGCATTAGCAGTTACTGTGGGGCTATGGTCATGACTAGCATGCACTAAAACACATGCTAACATGTTAGTAAGCATGACCCAATGCCTTTAGATCACTCCTGCTGGACAAAGTTGGAACTACAGGAGCCGTGATTCTGAGAAGGATGGTGCTTATATATCTTTCTCTATTGACAGCTGCTGGATGCTGAGACAGTAGGGCTGAGAGTCTCTCATGCAGCAGCAGGTTCAAGCAGGGCATACCTTTCACTTCCTTCTCACTGTGAGAGCGACACTCGCTTAAGAGCATCCTGCACTTTCTTAGGCTCCAATGGCTTTTTTTGATATCAGATTTAGTCCTATTACATGACCAGTCATCTGGCTTATTGGACCCAGCAGGCTGAGATACTGAGGGCCTACATGGGTCTCCTCAATGGATTGTGAGGGGTCAACATTGAATCCATGTTGTTTAATCTGTGTCTGGAGCATCCCTGGGGACAGCCAACTTCCCTCACCCCTTCTCAGAACAGGCAGGAGAAAGTTTCAACTGCTCAGTGTTATGTCGTTCAAGCTGCTTTCTGTCGTAGTGCAGGTAGGAAGAAGGAATATATTTACCACACCATACAGGAGGAGATACTACTTCTGAAAATCAGAAGCCTCCAGTCAGAAACAAAACATTGCTAAACACCCTCACCTTATACCTTAAGGCTCTATCCAATGCTCAGCCTTCTTTCTATCAACAAATATTTTTTATATATTTTATATTTTTTTGTAAAATCATCAATCAATATATAAATGAGTAAAAAGTAGAATAGATGCGTAAATAGACCCCTGGTCTCAGACTGTTATGGCAAGGTTCCTACACCACAAAAGCGTTAGTGAACTAATGCCAGTATATTGCATCAATGACCAGTATTTATTTTGGGGTTCATGAATGGATTTTCCTTAATGGCATATAATCAAAAATAGAGAGATTGTGCTTATCTTAAAGTGGAGACAAACTGCCCCAACGCCACCTGTTTGGCTCCCAATGTGCGTTTCGGTTTCTTCTTCAGGGGGTGGGTTTGTCAGCATATCTCTGAAAAACAATCCTCAGCAATCAAAGTACGTACACAGTAATATGAGATTATAGCAATAATGATATTAAGACGTCATCCATTTTGCATGTAATTAATTGTGCCTTCAGAAATAAACATACCTATTGTAATTCGTAAAAATGTGCGAAAAACATGAGGAGAAATGTAGCCGTTTCAACAATGGCGAGTCCTTCTCAAGCTGCTCTAAAACGCCGCGCATGCGAAGTAATGGCAATGTGGAGCCCTTTAAACTTAGAGACAGTAACGTCATATAATGATGTCATCGGGAGAAGCCGTCTGCTATTAGGAAATGGAAAATTAGTCAACCGGGGACGCTCAGATACAAGCTCCCCATTCAACCATGTTGTTTAAACCCCCTGGATGAACTGTTTGGAGACGGTAAATCCATTGTTGTTCTAATATTGTTGTGGTTTTCTCTCGAGAATTGCCTGACCTGCCCATTGCAATCCAGTCAACACAAAAAAACCGAAGATCTTCAAACACATGACCTCGATTGAGGCAATGCTGTACTATTGGTGCCTCAATTTTTTTACATTTTAAACGGCTCTTGTGCTCGTTGATACGAATTCGTAGTGGGCGCGTGGTCTTGCCAATGTAGAGAAGACCACAAGGACATCGGATGCTGTATATTACATAATCTGATCCACACGTCGTGTTGTGTCTCAATTTAAAGGAGCGGTCATGGTAAGTAAAATGAGTAAGATCTTCTGAAATAATACATACGTTGCAATGTCCACAGGGACGATGCCCTGCTTCCCTGTCCGTTCCTATCAATGGTGGAGGTCTTAACTTTGCTGGGCTAAGTTGTTCTCTTAAGTTGGAGTGCCGAGTCCAAACGCAACGTATCGTTTTATCCTGCAGTCCCGGAAGGACAGACAACACATTCTGATGTCGTTTTAAGATCCGTTTGATTTGGCCACTAAAAGGAGAAAATTTTGTGATGAAATTCACCGCAGTCACTACCACGGGCTTTTTCATTCTCCCCGTCTTGCCTGAATGCAACAATAAATCTCTATTGTTGAACCGAGCTCGTTTATAGGCTGTGGAAATTACTGGCGATGGATACCCTCGTTGTTGAAAAGCTTGCATAAGATGTCGTGCTTGTTGTTTATAATCATTCAAAGTAGAGCAATTTCTACGGTATCTTATAAATTGTGATAATGGCAGGCTATCTCGTAGCTGCTTGGGGTGTCTACTGGTGTAGTGGAGTAGAGTGTTTCGATCTGTAGGTTTCTTATAGGTGGTAGTCAACCAACCATGGGCACTCTTCTGTACCATTACATCCAAAAATACTATTTCGTTCTCATGATAAGTATAGGTAAATTGAATATGGGGGCTAGCCTTATTCAACCATTTCCAAAACTCGGATAAGCTTGTAGGAGTACCCCGCCAGATGATAAAAACGTCATCTATATATCTTCTCCAAAATAGCAAATGTGTTTTATAAGGGGAAAGATTAAGCCACTGACTTTCGTAGGCCTGCATATATAGATTAGCAATCGATGGCGCACAGGTCGCCCCCATGTGCGCCATCGATTGCTAATCTATATATGCAGGCCTACGAAAGTCAGTGGCTTAATCTTTCCCCTTATAAAACACATTTGCTATTTTGGAGAAGATATATAGATGACGTTTTTATCATCTGGCGGGGTACTCCTACAAGCTTATCCGAGTTTTGGAAATGGTTGAATAAGGCTAGCCCCCATATTCAATTTACCTATACTTATCATGAGAACGAAATAGTATTTTTGGATGTAATGGTACAGAAGAGTGCCCATGGTTGGTTGACTACCACCTATAAGAAACCTACAGATCGAAACACTCTACTCCACTACACCAGTAGACACCCCAAGCAGCTACGAGATAGCCTGCCATTATCACAATTTATAAGATACCGTAGAAATTGCTCTACTTTGAATGATTATAAACAACAAGCACGACATCTTATGCAAGCTTTTCAACAACGAGGGTATCCATCGCCAGTAATTTCCACAGCCTATAAACGAGCTCGGTTCAACAATAGAGATTTATTGTTGCATTCAGGCAAGACGGGGAGAATGAAAAAGCCCGTGGTAGAGACTGCGGTGAATTTCATCACAAAATTTTCTCCTTTTAGTGGCCAAATCAAACGGATCTTAAAACGACATCAGAATGTGTTGTCTGTCCTTCCGGGACTGCAGGATAAAAACGATACGTTGCGTTTGGACTCGGCACTCCAACTTAAGAGAACAACTTAGCCCAGCAAAGTTAAGACCTCCACCATTGATAGGAACGGACAGGGAAGCAGGGCATCGTCCCTGTGGACATTGCAACGTATGTATTATTTCAGAAGATCTTACTCATTTTACTTACCATGACCGCTCCTTTAAATTGAGACACAACACGACGTGTGGATCAGATTATGTAATATACAGCATCCGATGTCCTTGTGGTCTTCTCTACATTGGCAAGACCACGCGCCCACTACGAATTCGTATCAACGAGCACAAGAGCCGTTTAAAATGTAAAAAAATTGAGGCACCAATAGTACAGCATTGCCTCAATCGAGGTCATGTGTTTGAAGATCTTCGTTTTTTTTGTGTTGACTGGATTGCAATGGGCAGGTCAGGCAATTCTCGAGAGAAAACCACAACAATATTAGAACAACAATGGATTTACCGTCTCCAAACAGTTCATCCAGGGGGTTTAAACAACATGGTTGAATGGGGAGCTTGTATCTGAGCGTCCCCGGTTGACTAATTTTCCATTTCCTAATAGCAGACGGCTTCTCCCGATGACATCATTATATGACGTTACTGTCTCTAAGTTTAAAGGGCTCCACATTGCCATTACTTCGCATGCGCGGCGTTTTAGAGCAGCTTGAGAAGGACTCGCCATTGTTGAAACGGCTACATTTCTCCTCATGTTTTTCGCACATTTTTACGAATTACAATAGGTATGTTTATTTCTGAAGGCACAATTAATTACATGCAAAATGGATGACGTCTTAATATCATTATTGCTATAATCTCATATTACTGTGTACGTACTTTGATTGCTGAGGATTGTTTTTCAGAGATATGCTGACAAACCCACCCCCTGAAGAAGAAACCGAAACGCACATTGGGAGCCAAACAGGTGGCGTTGGGGCAGTTTGTCTCCACTTTAAGATAAGCACAATCTCTCTATTTTTGATTATATGCCATTAAGGAAAATCCATTCATGAACCCCAAAATAAATACTGGTCATTGATGCAATATACTGGCATTAGTTCACTAACGCTTTTGTGGTGTAGGAACCTTGCCATAACAGTCTGAGACCAGGGGTCTATTTACGCATCTATTCTACTTTTTACTCATTTATATATTGATTGATGATTTTACAAAAAATATAAAATATATAAAAAATATTTGTTGATAGAAAGAAGGCTGAGCATTGGATAGAGCCTTAAGGTATAAGGTGAGGGTGTTTAGCAATTTTTATTTTTTGGGTAACCAAAACCCTCCAAAACCACGACCTACACTTCTGTGTAGAAACAAAACATTGACAACAGCAGGGATCATTGCTAGAATTTTCATTGTTCCCCCCCTTCTGTCCAGTCTGGCCCAGGTCTGCACTCCTACACCATTCCCAGCAAGCAGTTACTCTTGTAGAAGCTGGAAGCAAAGGACTGGTGGAGGCCTGGGGAAGTGGAAGAAATGACAGCAAGTAAAAGGGCAGATAAAAGAAGGTTCAAAATAGAAAAAGAAATCCCCATAAAACTGCTACTAGATAAATTCCTAAATTTGTTTGATAACAGCACTTTGCTGCTCCTGCTGAGCCAGAAACAATACAGTGGACCGACTCCAAGGCTGTGTGCTCACATGCAGCTTGTGGAATGAACATCGCAGACCAGGGCGGCCCTGGCTTGTTCTCATGGGAACGGTGAGTCCATGGTAGAGGGAGGGCAACCTCCTTTTCATTAGTCGCAGAGTTTTAGGAAAGTTCAATGTGCTGACAGCTTTTTGCTTTTGATGTTGGTCCTGGCCCCAGTCCCTCCCGTTGTAATTACAGCTCCTCCAGTGCAGCAAACAATCTCCCTTCTGTGTGGCAAGGAGTTCACTTAGATGTCTGGGAAGCTGAGCTCCTAGATATATACTTGTGAATCACATTACCTTTTTTTAAAAAAATGTTAATAAAACTTTACTACCAGTTTCATTCCCCAACCTCCCCCTTCACCCAAAAAAGGAAAGGAAAGAGAGGTGTACAGCAGCAAAATTTAAGAACCCAGGCTCTGTCTGAAGACAATGAACTGTTGTACGTCTGATGACATCATAGTTTGGTTTGAATGCTTAAGAAGTTGAAAGTAAGCGTGCAGTGTCACACCATGGATTTAACCAAGGAAAGCCTTATTTCGCTAATCTGCTATATTTTTTTGAAGGTGTGAATAAACAAGTAGATAAAAGTCAGCCAGTTGATATAGTGTATCTGGATTTTCAAAAAGCCCCTCATGAGAGACGAGGAAATTCAAAAGTCATGGGATAGGAGGCAGTGTACTACTGTAGATTGGGAATTGGTAAAAAGATAGAAAACAGAGAGTATGGCTAAATGGACAATTTTTCAATGAAGAAAAGTGAATATTAAGAGTATCCCAGTGATCTGTGCTGGGCCCGCTGCTTTTTAACATATTTATAAATGACCTGGAAATAGGAATAAGTGAGGCAATCAAATTTGTAAATGACACAAAATTATTCAAAGTTGTTAAACACAAGAGAATTATGAAAACTTGCAAGAGGATCTTGAGAAATTGGGAGACTAGACAGATAAACTAATATAGATAAATGCAAAGTTATGCACAGTGAAGAACAAGCCAAACTACAGTTGCACAATGCAAGGTTCCACATTAGGAATCACCACCCAGGAAAAAGGATCTTGGCATTATCATGGATAATACAATGAAATCCTCTGCCCAGTGTGCAGAAGCAGCCAAGAAAGCAAATAGAATGCCAGGAATCATAAGGAAAGGAATGGAGAAGAAAACCAAGGCTATTATCATGCCTCTGTTTTGCTCCATGGTGCACCTTGGATATTGTGTCTAGTCATGATCTCCATATCTAAAAAAGGATATAGTAGAATCAGAAAAGGTACAAAGAAGATCAACCAATATCATAAAGGGGATGGAAGGATACCATTACGTGGAAGGCCCTTCAGCTTGGAAGAAAGATGGCTGAGTGGAGATATGATAGAGGTTTATAAATTAATGAGTGGAGTGGAACTAGTAATTGTAGATCGGTGGTTTACTCCTTCAAAATGTTTCCAGTATATAGTGTACACCTATCAAAGAAGGGGAAAATTGTCTTCTGCTACAGACTGGCTAATCTACTGAAGAAGGCTTTAAACTAGGCTCGTCGGGGATGGGCGAACAAAGCCCTCAGATAAGTAAAGCATTAAATACCTCTGTAGAAATGGGAAACAGGGCAACATCTGGAAAGCTGTGTATACCAATGCCCATAGCATAGGAAATAAGATTCTGATCTATAATAGAAGAGAATGACTTTGATTTAGCAGCAGTCACAGAGACATGATTTCTGGGGAACCATGACTGGGATATAATTATACCAGGCTATAATATATTCAGGAAGGACAGGGTAGGAAGAAAGAGAGAAGCAGTGGCATTATATAAAATATATAATATTAAAGCAACAGACTTGCAGGGCTTACGAGGTGGGCTTGTGGGTTCTTCTAGAAAGAGGGAATGGAGCATCCATTTATATTGATGTCATATACAGACCTACTTCACAAGCCAAAGATGTGGACAGTAATTTAATTGAAGACATTTACAATATTGCTATAAAGTACTATTCATTTATCTGTTTTTTTATACTGCTTTATCATTTCAATCAAAGCAGTTTACATTGTAACTTAAATTTGGCAATGTACATTAAACAGGGACATTGATAACTTGGATTTTTCTGAGCAATGGAGGATTATGTGACTTGCCCAAGGACACAAGGAGTGCTAGTGGGAATTGAACCCTGGTCTTTTGGTTCCCAAGGCAGTGCTCTAACCATTAGGCTACTCCTCTACTCCTATTGATTAGTGATTTCAATATGCTAGATATTGATTGGGGTATCCCTATTGCAGCGTCATCTAGAAGTAGGGAGATCCTGGATTCTCTCTCTCCAGGGAAAACCAGTCTGGCATTACTAGACCAGGTGCTTATGAATGGAAAGAGTATTTCTGATGTTATAATCAGTGATCATCTAGCATCCAATGATCACCACATGGTGTGGTTCAGTATTAGGAGACTGATGGAGATGGTTCATTGAAAAGTGAGTTATACGGGTATATTATTCAATGGGACCTAGTTACAAATAGCCCATGCTGTTAGTCCAGTTTAGTAAACATGCTCCATATAGCTGTATAGTAAATGACACTAGTAAATAAACACCAGCATGGTCCATCTAGTCTGCCCAGTGAGGTGGCTAGAGTTGTAACCACCATTCTGTACGGGTTACCTCCTCTATTTTTCAAAGTGCAAACGTTTTTAAAAGTTTGCTTTGATGTCATCCTCTGGCTATAAAGGGATCCTCTGTGTTTGTCCCATGCTTTTTTGAATTCTGTCACTGTTTTTGCCCCCACCACCTCCATCGGGAGGGAATTCTAGGCATCCACCATCCTTTCCATAAAATAATATTAACTGATATTGGTTTGAGTTTTCCTCCTTGCAGTTTCATTTCACATCCTCTATGTCTACAGCCTCTCCTGTTCGTTAATAAACTTTAAGTATTTAAATATCTCTATCATATCCTTCAGAGTGGTGGAGTAGCCTGGTGGTTAGAACAGTGGCTTAGTAACCAAGCAACTAGGGTTTGATTCCCACTAGCACTCCTTGTGGCCTTGGGCAAGTCACTTAGCCCTCCATTGCCTCAGAAGAAAGGCCTGGCAGTCTACTTCCAGTGACACTGCCAAGGAAACCCAGGAGCTTCTGGGTCACCAGGAGTCAGGACTGACTCAAAGGCACACATATATATATATATCATATCCTTCTGTCACTCCTCTTCTCCAAGGTATACATGTTTAGGTCTTCAAGTCTCTTCTCATACATATTCTGGCATAGGCCCCATGTCATTTTGGTTGCCTTCCTTTGAACCATTTCAAGTCTTATTATATCCTTTGGGAGGTACAGTCTCCAAAACTAAGCACAATATTCCAAATGAGGCCTCACCAATGACTTTTAGAGTGGCATCAATACCTCCTTTCTTTTGCTGGTTATGCCTTTTTTTTTTGCAACCTAGTATCCTTCTGGCTTGTCACATTGTTTTGCCACCTTAAACTTCAGGAAACTTAATGTCAAGATAGGGGAATACCTCAAGGAGTCATTGGCTGAGTGGGAACATCTTGAGGAAGTAGAAAAGCAGTGGGAAAAACTGAAAGGAGAAATTTTAAAGGCAATACATCTTTTTGTTAGGAAAGTAAATAAAAGTAAGAGGAAAAGAAGGCTCCTATGGTTCTTGAAATAGGTAGCTGAAAAGGTAAGCCTTCATAAAGAGAGATCTCAGAAAGAACAAGATAGGCAACAATATCAGGAAAGGCTAAGAGAAGCTGGAAAAGTAGTCAGGAAAGCAAAGATGCACATATAAAAATAGCCAATACAATAAAATGTAAGGTGTGATATGTTAGTGATAAGAGGAAGTGCAAAAGTAGTATTGACAGACTTAAGGGAGAAGGGAAGAAATATGTAGAAGCTGAAAATGATAAAGCAGAATTGCTTAACAAATATTTCAGTTCTGTCTTCGTAGTTGAAGAGCCAGAAGTAGGACCTCCGAAAACAAACATAAATAGGAATGAAATGGAGGAAGATCTTGAATGATTTCCAGAAGACTGTGTTAGCTAAACTTAAAGTAGACAAAGTGATGGGGCTGGATGGAATATACTGTGTGAAGCAACATAAAACCCTGCAAATGGACACGCAGAAGCTTACCATACCATACCAGGACCTAGGCCAAAAACTCATCCTCCATCAACTTTATCTATGAAAGGTCAGCACTACAAATAATCTAGAATACCTGTAACCTCCAGTTGAAAAAAGAGGTCAAGCCAGACATCTAGATTCCTATGCAGAACCAAAATGCAAACAGAATCCCTCACCTTGGTTACACACAAAAAGCACAAACCACATCTAGTAAAGATTAAAAAACTACATTTCTACTTTCTGTTTCTTCACTTCTTCTGCCTTCTTCCCTTCCTCCGTCTCTGACATTGATCTTTCTGGGTCATCTTTTATTCTCCATGTCTCTTATCTGCCTTTTTATTTACTTTTTCTAGATTTTATCCTCCTTCTCCCCTCCTAGCCCTTTCTCCCTGTACTTTCTATCCTGACTTCTCTATTTCTCAATTTCCACCTATGTCTCTCATTCCTTTGCCAGCTTCTAATTCATGTCTTTCAGACACTTTCTAGTCTCCCATTTCCATTCTGTGTATTCATCCCCTGCCCAGCCTCATTTATCTTTGCCTCTCATTCCCTCACCAACCCCAATTTCTTCCCTGTCATCAATCCCCTCTCCACCTCCAGTCCCTTTCTTATGCCCTAATCCCTTATTTAAGCTCCCATTCCCCTTTTTTGCTTCCCCATTTCCACCTTCTTCTATCTCCTTCCAAGATCTGTCCCCTTCCTCTGCTCTTCATCTCCACATTCCATTGCACATGCCCTTGCTTTGCCCCCTGCTACTGTGTCTGTCCTTTATTCTCATTCCTCAGCATCAATCCCTTCTCCCGGTGCCTCTTACCAGCATCTGGCATATTCTGCAAGCCCCAGGATCAGAACCTTCTCCTAAAATAGGTCCCCTTCTCCCAACTCAATCCCCAGACCTAGCATCTGCCCCCCTTTTTCCATTTCCAATACTTAGCAGGATCAACCCCCTTTTCCCATCCCCAGCATCAGATCCTTCTCCAACTCTATCATCTGATAGCATCGACCTCCCTATATCTCTTCCTCCCCATCCATCATCTTCCTGTCTCCCTATTCCCTCCTCAATCATGTCCAGTATCTCCCCTCTCTTATCCTTCACCCTCCCAAAATGGTCAACCATCTTTTCTCTCCTCCCTCTCCCTCTCCCCCTCATGTTCAGCACCTCCTCACCCTCACCCTTTTTTCCCACCCCTAAAAATGGTCCAATATCTTTCCTCTTCTTCCCCCCTCTTGTATTCCAGCATCTCCTCCTCTCTTTCCTGTCCCTCCTGATCAGCATCACCCCCTCTTGTCTCCCCCAAGTTCATTCTTGCCCCTCAAACATCTCAATGTTGCTGTTGCAGCTCCTTCTCACTGCCACACCTATGTTAGCACTGAAAAAAAAGTAATGTGCTGTGCAACCTCACATTGAAATGCTCTGTTGGGCTCTACCAGTTCCATCCCCATACAAATCTTGGGGGACCTACTTACCAACAATCTAAGTCATTGCAATCCTTTAAAATGGTAGAATACTGAACCAAAACGGAACCCTCAATGGCATTTAGCAATCACTGTATAATTAGCACACAATATAACATCCAAATTTGAGGTTTTTTAAGCAGTGGAGTTATAGTTAGAATACTGTAATCGGGGTGGTGGGGTTATACCCGGAGTAGATTTAGCTGACTCCTTGGATGTTACTACTATGTTAGAAGCTTCCTTGACTGACACAGTTGTTCCTGCTACATTAATTGTTACTTTTGCCTTGAATTCTGATAGGGACTGGTTTTTGAAAATGTATTTCCGTAAACGGGACATCTCTTTTCTCAGTTTAATGGTTCGGATTTTCCCTGATTTTTCACGGGAAACCCAGAAACGTAGGAAGGAGTTTTTACTTCTTCGCCCAGCTATTTTGCTATTGGGGGGCCAGTTCTTTTTGAAATTTCCTTCCAAATGTTTGGTCAAAATGAATTCTGTTTCATATGTTTTCTTTGAACCTTCACAGTTACTTGCTTTCATAAATGCCCGTCGCCCCTCTGAGGGAGTGTAAATACCACTGCATAGAATGTATGCCTGATTGTCTCCCTTCAACTATTTCCTTCAAATTTGGTTATATTTTGTTTTCACTAGGAAGTCCTGTTGTGGGCTATAGAAGGAGCGGGAAATGTTATTATTACTTCAATGTTTTCCTATCTACGGTTGTTGTTTGTACTCCAACTTGTTTTTCATTCTGTCTCTTTATTTCCATTCAAGTTATTGTCGCTTGAATTTGTTTGTAAAATTCATAAATAAATAATAAAAAAAAAAAGAATACTGTAATCGACTTCACTATGGGTTGTCACAATGGAGCCTTCGCCACTTCCTAGCCTGTCTTAATTGTCTCTCTGGATCTTTCCGTGGCGTTTGATGACATCAGTCACTCGCTCCTGCTTTGATATCTTTCTGAAATCGGCATCAGGGGTACCATGTTGAAATGGTTTACATCTTTTATGTATGGTCGCTCTTTTACAGTTCATACACTATCATCCATAGAGTCATTGGGGTTGATTCAGAGCCCCAAATAGAGGGGTTGGATGTCTCAGTTGGACGGGCTGGAAGTACAACCTGTGCTCAGCTGCTGCTCCCTATTCCATCCTGTTCTTTCCCTGCATGTACAAGACATTTGTGCAGGGAGAGCTGGACTGGGTTGAGAGTAGATGGCATGGAGGCAGAGTGGGGGAGGAGCAGGGGCGGGCTGAAGCATCCAGACATAAAGAGACCATTCAGGTCAGGACTCTGTACACGTCCGACGGCCCCAGCTTAGATGCCTGACTTATACCACCTCAAAAGTGGAGTAAGTGCGGGCGTGAGTATGATCAAGGCCTGCAGCCCCCCAGATGACACTGCGGTAGGTGTCCTGTTGCCTGATCCTGGCCATGACTGCCCCAGCCGAGGGTTGGGCAGCAGGGTAAAGGTATTTTTATGGGGATGGGCATTTTTTGCTCCTGCTGGATGTGCCGGTGACATGGCGACAGGACACCACTGCACTAGCACACCTGCATGGCGGGCGGTTGCAGAATCGGGTACAAATTGGCCCCATTCTTCTTTTGGCTGTCTGGACAGCCCAGCTGTGCCTCTTAGAGAATTGACCTCCACGCATCTTTCATTCCCATGTCAAGTCCCACAGGGCTCCATTCTTTCCCCATCTCTGTTCAACATCTTTCTGCCCCCATTGGCCACTCTGGTACAAGACTATGGGGTGAGTGGTTACTACCATGCAGACGATATTTTGCTGGCCCATTATTCCCCATCCCTTTCACCTGATCTCACATTATTTAATTTTTGCTTGAATGCTGTAGTTTCCTGGTCAACCTCACCTGGTCTCCAACTTAACCCATCTAAATCTCAAGCTTTGTGGGTAATAGGACAGTTCGCCCCCCGACTGTTACTTTATATTGTAGAACAGTCGATCCCTTTGGTGTAATCACTCACACATTTGGGAGTTATCTTCGATATGCATTTTACATTTGAATCTCAAGTCACCGCCACAATTCGTTCATCTTTTTTCGCCCTCCAGCACATCCGTTTTCTCAAGCCTTGCCTTTCTAGTTCTGCCCTTCATACTTTATTGCATGCATTAGATACATCATGGCTTGACTACTATAATATCATCTATTGTGGACTTTGGTCATCCCTGGTAAAGAAATTACAATTGATACAAAATGCTGCTATTTGCTTTCTGTCAAATGCCGTAAAGTTTGACCATATCGCCCCTTTACTTTGCCGGAATCACTGGTTACCACTCTCCTACTGCTTTCATTTCAAGATTCTCCTGCTGGCTACTGAGCTTACTATACAGGTTTCCAGCTGTATCTATCTACCCTCCTCATTCTATATTGTCCAACTCAGACTCTTCGTTCACAAACATCAAATCTTATGGTGCTGTCAGCCGTTTCCTGTGTGCATTTGGAATCTACATGCCATACAGCATTTTACTGTTTGGCACTCTACCTCTGGAACATCCTCCCAGACTATCTTCAACTAGAATCTAATTTTCAGAAATTCAAAATAGCCCTTAAAACCTACTTCTTTGAGAAAGATTTCCAGGAGGAGGGGTAGTGCCAGATGCCTCGGACTCACATATGGTTTTTCTGTCTCACCGACTGTCTTTCTCTCTAACCCCTCCTGCCTGTCCTAGCAATAATTATGAAGTTCTTTTCTGATCTGGTTTAAGTAATAATTTTTAATTTGTGAACCGTTTGCTGCTAGCCACGCAAAAGGCAGTATGTCAAGATTTTAATAAACATAAACGTAAACAATAAACATACTATCGATACAAAATATATCTACATGATTAGTAGGGGAGCCACAGAAAGATGAGCATGTGTCTCCTACATTGAAAGTGTTGCACTGGTTGCCTATTGCATATAGGGTGACATCTAAGATCTTAACTTTCATTTTTAAAATACTTAAGGACTTGGCACCAATTTATTTGCAAGAGCAGATGTTATCTTATGTGTTAGGCATGTGCCTGCATTGAAAAGGTCAGGGCCAGTTGGATGTGCCAAGAGCGAGCCAGTTACGCGTAATAGGAAGACTGGATAGGCTGTATGGTGTTTGCCTGTCATCATTTTATATGTTTCTATGACTAATTACAGAGAAAGATGGGCCAATATTGAGCCCTTGGCGGTCAGCATTTTTTCCAATGCTGGCCACAACAGGTAAAATAAATCCTGTACTACTAGACTACGAGTAGCATGGCTGCACTTAATGCCACCTCTTGAGGTGGCATTAAGTACAGCTGCACTGTTGGCAGTCATGACAGCTAGCATGTGGCACCATCCCGCGTGCTAGCTGCCACCGGCCACCATTCTACTACTAATATGACTATTAATCATTTATATAGTGCTGCAAGGCATATGCAGCACTGTACAGATACATATAAAAGACAGTCTCTGCTCCTTACAGCTGACTACAAATCAAAACAGACAGTACAAAAGTTGAGAACAAGGGTACAAATGGGGAAAGGTCTCCGGTTCTTCAACAAATTTGCTCTACAAGACATAAAACAAATGAACAGGTGTGTATAATCATTCAGAAAATACTAGGAATGTCGGAGACACCGAAAAGGGGAAACAAAATATCACCCTCTCACAAAAGGCATCTCCTTTTAATCATTTTTATTAAAGTGCTTGTGCTCATGTACTTATCTTTAAGAAGCGCTCAGGGACTAAAGATGGCAAAGAATCTCCATGATGTGCCACGTTTCAGATCCGATTTCCATGGTCCTGCATCGGATATTGAAGATTCCAAGGTCCAAAGACAAACACACTTGTAAAACGCCACCACCATCCATTCACATGTATAACGAAAACAGCATCCAACATAAAAATGATGTGAGAACAACAGCACAGAATGAACCAATCCAACATGAAGGGGGAAACCCATGAAAGGGAATTCCCTATGTGATTGGTTATTACTCAATAAAGGCTTGTCCAATCAATTTACAGGGAAACCATGTGTAATTGATATATCCACCTTTGTATAAGCCACTGCAATTTAGACAACTGGTCACTGCTCGGGGTTAGGCGGGATATGATCAATGATTCGCCAGCGAAGGTGTTGAAACTGGTGTTGATGATCCAAATAGTGGGAAACCATGGGAGCTGAAAGTGTAGCTGTCCATAGGCGTGAAGCATGTTTGGCCAAACAAACTTTCCTTTGTTAAGTGGTGCGGCACACATAAAAAAAGATCACAAGTGCAAATGATTAAGTAAACCACAAATGTGGAGGAACATGTAGTGCGCCAGCGGGAACGTAAAGTCAATCCATATTTTTCATGATGCCAGATGTCCCCTTGAAGGGTAGAATCACAATACTGACAATTTCCACAAGGGTAATGAACATGATCCTGATGAAATTAAAGGGGTTGCTCCACACCCATAGCAGAGCGGACCACCCAATCCTGTACATTAAAACTTCTAGAATAAGTCACCAATGGTTGACCAGCAAAACATGGGTGTAATTGTAAAACTGACCAGTGTTTACACAATATTGTTGCTACACTTTGAATGTCCCGCATAAAGGGTAAAAACCCTGCCACACTATCATCCGTATCAAATATCATTTGTGGTGTACATAAGCCATTCCCTATGGGAGAACCGAGCACATTTATAAGCCTGGACTACAATTTTCCAAGGGTAGCACAGGCAAGTAAGCGATTCTGCAGTTCATGAGCATGGCGCTTAAATTTGGTTAAGGTAGAACGTATCTTTATCTTTATTTAACACTTGATATACCGCTCACGTCAAGACATTAGGGCGGTTTACAATAATAATAACAACATTGCTGCAGAAAAAACAAAAGAACACCATATTATAATAGGAAAGAGTTAGAAAGAATAGTAAGTATAGCAAAAACAGGTGGTACAGGAAAACATGATCTATAAAGTGTCATCAATCGTGAGGTTGAAAGCCTTTTGAAATAAGTGAGTTTTTAGTAACATTTTGAATGTTTGGTAGGAGGGCTCCAAGCAGAATGAGACGGTAGGGCATTCCAGAGTGCTGGACTGAGGAAAAAGAATGTGGCATGTCGGGTCTGCTCCAGGTGAGCTTGAGAGGGAGATGGAAGAGAGAACTGATTGGAATGGAGTGAACGGAGTTGACGGTGTGGTGTGTGTAAGGAGATGAGACTGGCAAGGTACAGCGGAGACGATGTGTAGAGTGCTGAAGGTGTAAAAATTGCCCTTATGGGAGTCCCTGATGTAAAGAAACTGGATGATGACTTTGATACTGTAGCAAAGTGTTCCTCTGAACCCGTTGACAAAAAAGTGTGGCATGTATACCCTCATTGGTGGAGTATATCAGAATGTCCATAAATTCAATTAAATGAGACTCAATATGACACATGAATTTAATATTAGGTCTGATGGTATTGAGCCATTTCAAAAAGTGTTGCAATTCCAATAACGTTCCTGTCCACACAAAAAAGATGTCATCAAGAAATCTCCTCCAAAATGGAATAAATTTAAAACTCTCAGATGGATAAATATGAGCTTCCTCGAACATAGCCATATAGATGGTGGCTATTGATGGGGCTACCATAGCCCCCATAGCAATGCCAAAAATTTGCAAATGAGATTTTCCATCCTAAAGAAAATAATTATTCATTAGCACCATTTCCAACAAATCCAATAAGAAAGGTTGTGGTAAACACGAAGGTAACTCCAAAGAACAAGTGGAAAGGCACAGGAGAGCTTCAGATTGATCAATATTAGTATAAAGTGCCTGTACATTGCGACACCCACCGGCTGGGCCAAGAGGCTGACAGCTGGTAGGCGGCCTTAGGGTCCCTTGGAATAAAGTTCTTTCACTCCTCAGGCAACCAAGGCAGAAGGATAACATCTCCAAACAGAAAAGATGAACTCAGGAAAACCAGGAGAAATAAATCAAATAAACTTTTCTTTTCTCAGCCTTACTGCTGCTCTGTGTCCTCACACTCTGTACTGCTCCGTGTGGTCACACAATGAACTGCAGCAGAACTCTATCACAGCTGTTCTCACTTTGTAATGCAACATTCCCTCACAGCTCCGTTGCTCTCAGTCAGTGAACAAACAAACATTGAATGCTTCTTACAACTCTCGTGGTAAGCACTACCCTTACTATAGGGTTTTTACATTTCTTCCTTTCTTATCTCACAACTGTAGCTTTCCTTTGAGCCAGAGAACAATCCATAGGAATTGGGCAACAGACCTCATTAGGCACACATGTCTCTATTTGCATTTCTTCATAATCATTTGTACCCACAGAGTCTCTCTCATATTGTGGAGTTTCTTTAAGTTTCCCCTCTCTTAGAAACTGCTGAAACTGGTCCCACAGCAAGTCAGCCCTCGTAGGTATTTTTGCATTGGAGATAGAATTCCTCTCATTAGAGTGTATCCCTTGCAAAACCCCTAATTTAGAGGATTCAAAAGCTTCTCTGTTATCTGCACTGGGGATTCCAACACTGGCTAAGCTTTCAATGCACTGGTTAACGGTGGGAGGTGAAGGTTTCAGTTCCTTCCCTTTTAAGCCAGCCCTTAGCCCTCTTGCCACATTATCAGGAAAGAAATTATCGGCTTTACCTTGAGGCTGTTTCTGTATGTCAGCACTGATACCTTTTCCACCTCTCCAGCTATCACCGTTGTCCTGGTTGCTGGCCTGAAGTGCACTTCTCCTCCAGTTACTTGTACTTCTGCTTTTAAATGCTGGCTTAATATCTCTTTCTTCCTGGTCTGAAACAGTAGACGGGCTTTGGCCTGAGACTGCCACTGCCTCTCGGTGAGCTGCTGCTGCCTGAGTTTGAGCCTTCTCTCTGGCTCCTTCTCTCACCCAGACTTCTCTCTCTCTGTCTGGCTTCAGCCACTCTCCTCTGGCATTCTCTCCAGCAGGTCTCCCGCTGACTCTCACTCCCTGGAGTCTCCCTTCGTCTCTCCGTCTCTGTCCTTGAGCTTGACTCTGTGCTTATCTCTTTCCTTCCTACACGTGATTTTTAACCACTGCTTCCTGCTGGGCCTTCCCTGTGCTCCGCCCTCCTCTGACCAATCAGGAGGGTGGCTTGTCTCCACCCCTGAGCTAGGGCGTGTTCCACCCCTTGGGGGGGGCTGAGCTTTTCTCTGACGTAGGCTGTAATCCCCTTGCATCTGTGCACTGTCATTGACTTCCATGGAGCTTTCAGGATTTTCATCCATATCCATGCTTTCTACTATGCTTTCACCATCACAGATCGACCCCCTTAAGATATCACGGGCTGGCTCCGTATCATCAGCACAGCTCGTGATCCGACTCAGAGCGTCAGCGTTCAGGTGGAGTCTTCCCGTTCTGTGTTCCACGTGAAACTCAAATGGCTGAAGCGCCATATACCAGCGCGTTAAACGCGCATTGTGATTACGCATCTGGCTGAGCCACTTTAGTGGGGCATGGTCGGTGATGAGCGTGAATCTGCGGCCTGTCAAGTAGAAACGTAGCATGTCCATGGCCCATCTTATGGCCAAACACTCACATTCGATCATGGAGTATTTGGTCTCTGCAGGTGACAGCTTTCGGCTGAGGAACATGACTGGGTGCTCCCTGCCATCGTGTTTCTGGGAAAGGACTGCGCCGAGGCCTGTTTCCAACGCATCCGTCTGGACTATAAACTGCCGATTAAAATCCACACCTTGCAATACTGGGCCTACACACAGTTTTTCCTTCAGTAGGGCAAAGGCTTTCTCGGCTTCCTCCGTCCATTTTAGTTTGTTGGGCGCGTTCTTTTTTAACATATTTGTCAGCACCACGCTCCTTTCCGCAAAATTCGGGATAAATCGCCGATAATATCCGACTAGTCCGAGAAAACTGCGTAACTGCTTCTTGACAGCTGGTTTAGGGAAAGTCTTGACGCTTTCAATCTTGTTGGTTAACGGCTTCACTAGGCCCCTGCCTACTATATGTCCCAGATATTTCACCTCTTGGCCTCCAAATACACACTTGTCCAGGTTCAGGGTGAGTCCTGCTTCCCTCATTGCTTGCAATACTGCAGCAACCCTCGGTAAGTGTTGACTCCATGTGTCACTGTGGATTATTACATCGTCCATGTAAGCCACGGCGTAGGCTTGGTGGGGCCTCAACACCAAGTCCATGAGCCTTTGCAAGTAGCCGCCGCCCCGTGCAACCCAAAAGGCATCCGCTTAAACTGGTAAAGCCCCATGGGTGTGCTGAAAGCGGTTTTTGGCCATGCTTCCTTGGTCAATGACACTTGCCAATATCCCTTTGACATATCTATCGTGGTTAGGTATTTAGCTGGTCCCAGGCGATCTAGGAGTTCTTCGATGCGGGGCATCGGGTAGGTATCGAAATGGCTTATGGCGTTAACCCTCCTAAAATCAATACAAAAACGTAGCGAGCCGTCCAGCTTCGGCACAAGCACAATTGGGCTGTTCCAGGGGCTATGGGACTCTTCGATTACCCCCATGCTTAACATTTCCTGGACCTGGCGCTCCACTTCTTGCTTTTTTGCCTCCGGAAGTCTATATGGCTGCTGTCGGACCACCTGTCCCGGTGGTGTTACGATCTCATGGGCTACTAAATTTGTTTTTCCCGGCATCGGCGTCAATACATCCTTAAAGCCGGCTAGTAATTGCCATAAATCTTGCTTCTGGGCCCATGAGAGGCTATCACCAAATCTCGGTTTTGGATCCCCTTTGCACTCATCCAGCTGGGGTCCGAGATCTTCCTCCTTCCTTTCTTCCACTGATGAAGACAACCCCTCTAGGCTAGTGCCTCCTGTTGACCCGAAGCCTTGAAATCCTCGAGTCGTTGTGGATAGGTGCGGAACCTCCTCCAGAGGGGGAAAACCTACCCTCTCGCAGATTAACTGCGCGATGCGATCTCTGGTAGATATCCTGAAGTCTTGACTGCCAAAATTGTAGATAAGCACCTTTATCGTACCCCTGAAGTCTGGGTCGATTACTCCAGCTCCAATGTCGAGGAAATATTTCCAGGCAAGGCCAGAATGCGGGGCTATGCGTCCATAGCAACCTATGGGAAGCTCCAACTGTAAAGCTGTGTCCACTAGTGCTTTCCCTTGCTTCGGAACAATTGTATCCTCAGTGCTGTAAAGATCATAACCAGCAGCGTTGGCGGTAGCTCTCTTTGGCGCTCTTGCATTGGGGTTCATTTTGGCATATCGTAATACCCATTTTGGCTTTTCAGTAAGCTCTTCGGTCCGGGCACCAGTTTTATATTTTTGTTTCTTAGGGGCCTCAAACAAAGGGCTAGGTATCATGCTTGTCCTCACCTTCGTTTGAGCTAATGCATCTACCCGAGGAGTCTTAGGAGTAGAGGCCTCTTTTATAAATAAGCCCTGTCCTAGGCCTTTGCAGAACTGGGGCCAGTCTTTCCCTAGCACCAAATTATGCGGTAGCCTAGGCACCACAGCTATATGAATTTGTCTACTCACACCTAAGCCTTTCACTTCTAAACTGTAGATTGGGTATTGGGAGATGCCTCCATGGATACAGCGGATTTTGACTTGGCTTATGGGCTGAATTGCTGTGTTCCCACATCGGGCCTCAATTTTCCGTCAGAGCGCTTTGGATAGCATACTCTGTTCAGCTCCCGAATCCAAAAGCGCAGTGGTTGCAATTCCATGCACTTCCACATCTAAGAAAAATCTTTCTTTATCCTTAGGATGGTTCTCCGCTACAAAAACTGTTTTAACCACACAATTACATTGTATATGTCCCTCTCCACCACATTTGTAACATTTTCTACAAGAAACATAACCTTTTGACATTGGTTTAAACACTTCCACCATATCTTCAGTTCTCCCCTTCCGCCATTCTGATACTCCCCCTGCTGTAACCTGGGAGGTACTGTCACCATTATGGGCACTTAGTTTTGCATCCATAAATCCAGGGGTGGCCCAAGGGGGGTGCGGGGCCATGTGCGGAGACTCGGTGTGGGGCCTCATTTGCATAAGGGGCCTCATTTGCATAAATACTTGCATAATGTTACCATACACTAACCTTTAGTAAACATGCCTCTTCATGAGTGTATGGATAAAGAAAGACAAAGATTTCTACATTACTATAATCCAGTGCCAACCGCCAGGCACATTAGGAACTACTACAAACACTGCCCATTTAGAACCCATAGCAAACCCACCGTATCCTAACAGCACTACCAGGACTCATAAAGCACCATACCCTACCTATCAAAAGACAACACTGCAAATATTAAACCAATACATTTCAGAGAATAACAATACATGACCTACTGGGGAAAGAGAACAAGTGACAATGTCAAATAGGAATTACATAAACAGAATACCTCAGCTCAGTTACACATGCAGAACATAGACCATCACCAAACAAGGAATCACAATTTAAAAACAGGAAGACAATAATTAAACTGGGAACCCTAAAAGCCAAACTTGGAATGTACAACAACAATGTAGAAATAAAACTATAAATTAATTTCCTCTTGTACTAAACAAACACAGACATTAATGATGCACATTTCCCAGAGCTGACATATTCCAGTTAATAAATTCAAAATAAAGAGATATCTTTGTACCTTTTGTGCATTTTTTTTCAGTTGCAATTGTTCCAGCCACTTTCTTCTGGTTTATTTGTGTCTTCTGCTATCTCTCCATCGTCTGCTGTCCATTTGTCCTTTCTTCTCTTCTAGTTTTTTTTCCATTCTCTCTCTACATCTGCTTTAACATAATAATCTTTCTCCTTTTGCTCTTTCCTCATTCCTATTTCATCCACTCAAATTTTACCCCTCCATCCTCAATCCCCACTTAGTCTCCCAATACCCGGCCAATTGTACATTTTTCTTCCCTCCCACACAAAATATTTTTCCCCTTTCCATTTCACTCTCCCAGCCCCATCCCCTTCTAATCTCCCCCAACATCAGCTCCCTTTTAGTTCCAGCCCCACCCAGTATCCGTTCCCTTCTAGTCCCCACATCAGCCCATTTCCAGTCCTGGCCCCCCATCAGTCCATTTCCAGTCCTAGCTCCCCCATCCATTTCCAGTCCTATCCGAGTCCCTTCATCAGCTCATTTCCAATACCAGCCTCCCATCAGCCCATTTCTAGTCCTTTCCTAGCCCCACCATCAGCCCATGTTAAATCCTAGCTCCCCTCCACTCAGCCCATTTCTAATCCAAGCCCCCCATGAGCCTACTTCCAGTTCTAGCCCCTCCATGAGTCCATTTCAATCCAAGCCCCCACCACAGCCCATTTCCAATCTTAGCTCCCCCCAACACCCAATTCCCAGTCCTATCCTAGCCCCTCCATCAGCCCATTTCCTGTCCTAGCTCCCTCCCCTAAGAGCCCATTCCAAGCCCCCCTTCCCATCAGCTATTTCCAGTTCAAGCCCCCTTCCACTCAGCCCATTTCCATTCCAAGTCCCCTCCCCATCAGCTATTTGCAGTTCAAGCCCCCCACTTCCCCTCAGCCCATTTCCATTCCAAGCCCCGTCCCCATCAGCTATTTGCAGTTCAAGCCCCCTTCCACTCAGCCCATTTCCAGTCCTAGCAACACCCCCAACCCATTACCAGTCCTAGCCCCCCCGAGCCCACTCCCCGTCCTAATCCCACCAGCCCTTTGCCAGTCCTAATCCCCCATCACCCAATTTTCAGTGTAAGCCCCCCCATAGCCCATTACCAGTCCTAACCTCCCCATCAGCCCCCTCCCAGTCCTAATCCCACCAGCCCATTTCCAGTCCTAATCCCGCAGCACCCAATTTTTAGTTTAATCCCCCCCCCATAGCCCATTACCAGTCCTAACCTCCCACCAGCCCACTCCCAGTCCTAATCCCACCAGCCCATTTCCAGTCCTAATCCCCCATCACCCAATTTTTAGTTTAAGCCCCCCATAGCCCATTACCAGTCCTAACCCCCATCAACCCACTTCCAGTCCTAATCCCACAGCCCATTTTCAGTCCTAATCCCCCATCACCCAATTTTTAGTTTAAGCCCCCCATAGCCCATTACCAGTCCTAACCCCCCATCAACCCACTTCCAGTCCTAATCCCACCAGCCCATTTCCAGTCCTAATCCCCCATCACCCAATTTTTAGTTTAAACCCCCCCAGCGCCCATCACCACTCCTAACCCCCCCAGCGCCCATCACCACTCCTAACCCCCCATCACCCAATTTTTAGTTTAAGCCCCCACATAGCCCATCACCACTCCTAACCCCCCCAGCGCCCATCACCACTCCTAACCCCCCAGCACCCATCACCACTCCTAACCCCCCCAGCGCCCATCACCACTCCTAACCCCCCCAGCCCCCATCACCACTACTAACCCCCCCCAGCGCCCATCACCCATCACCACTCCTAACCCCCCCCCAGCCCAGGGAAAATTTAAAATAAAAAAAGCTGTCTGCTGCCGCTACCGGGGCCGCTGCGGCAGAATCGAGTGTGCCGCGGGGCCCCCCCAGTGCCCGGCAGAGCCTGCCCTCCCCTGTATCAGCTCTCTCTTTCCAGCGGCAGTCACACGCGCCGGCTTTCAGAGAGCGAAGGGACTATTTTCCCTTTTGTGGCTCTGTTAAGCCCGTGGGGCTGATGGGAGTTCCCATCAGCCCCCGCGGGCTTAACAGAGCAGCGAGGGAGAAACTCTCCCCTCGCGCTCTGAAAGCCGGCGCGTGTGACTGCCGCTGGAAAGAGAGAGCTGAAACAGGGGAGGGCAGGCTCTGCCGGGCACAGGGGGGGCCCCACGGCACACTCGATTCTGCCGCGGCGACCCCGGAAGCGGCAGCAGACAGCTTTTTTTAATTTTTTTTTTAATTTTACTTTTGGATCAGAATATTTTTTGCGCGGGGCCCCCTGAAACGCGGGGCCCTGTGCAAAAAACATTCTCGCTCAATGGACGGGCCGGCCCTGCATAAATCTCTCTGACAGCGCTACTGCCTCCTGTGGGGTTTTACAACCCTGGAGTATAAGGAAGGTACTTAACTGGTGGGGTACAGCATCCAGGTACTGTTCCAGTATAAGACTGTCAATGTTTGACTCAACGGTCTTTCCCTCCGGAGTCAGCCATTTATTTATCAGGGTGCGAACTCTGTGGCATAGGGCCTTTGGAGTTTTGCCTGCCTGTAATTCTACAGCTCTCAATTGGTGGCGGTATACCAGAGGAGTTAGCCCCAATCTTTCTCTAACTGCCTTTGTAAGCTCACTGTAATTACCCGCAAGCCTCCCCCGTAAGGGATGCTGCCAGGCGCATGGCCCACTGTTCACGTGGCCAGCCAGTAAGGTCAGCCACCCTCTCAAATCCCTCTATGTAGTCATCAATATCGTCCCTAGGTGTAAGCTGACCGATATTGAATGTCCCACCAGCCTGCAAGTCCATCCTCAGAGAAGCAGCTGGTGTACTGGAACCGGATGGTGCGGCCTCTGGTCCGATCTAGTTCTTCTGCTCGTCCAGACAGGCCTCCAACATCTCCAATAACGGCTGCTGTTGTGCCCGTAGCTGTGCAGCATTTTGCTCCTGCGCCTTCAGGGACAAATCAGCCTGGCGTTCAAACTGGAGTGACATCCATTTTAGTACGTCCTGCAGCTCGAGCGTCATCTTTAGTCACCTGTAAAATACAAACACAAACCCCAAGAGCGGTACCAAACACACAGGTATTTTCCCTCTTTGAGTTTTTTTTTTTTTTCAACACAGCTAGCGCTTGCACCCCGCCCTAGTATCCTCAACCGAACCACGGCTAGGTAGCTATTACCTGGCGTGAGTGAAGCTTTGCGCTTAACACCTCCGACGTTCAGTCGTCGTCTCCTGTGCACCGCGGACCTACTTTTCTGGACCCTCCTCAGCTGGGCTCCTCAGAACAGTTTCTCCGGCAGTGGAAATCCTGATGTGGTATCTTATGTGCATGCATGAAAATCCTGCCAACTGCGCCAACTTGCGACACCCACCGGCTGGGCCAAGAGGCTGACAGCTGGTAGGCGGCCTTAGGGTCCCTTGGAATAAAGTTCTTTCACTCCTCAGGCAATAAATTTGTAGTTGAGTCGGTGGTAAGGCTTTGCAAGATTTTATTTTCTTTTATGGGGATTTCCAAAAGCACGCTGGGGTTCAATTACAACCAAGGCAGAAGGATAACATCTCCAAACAGAAAAGATGAACTCAGGAAAACCAGGAGAAATAAATCAAATAAACTTTTCTTTTCTCAGCCTTACTGCTGCTCTGTGTCCTCACACTCTGTACTGCTCCGTGTGGTCACATAATGAACTGCAGCAGAACTCTATCACAGCTGTTCTCACTTTGTAATGCAACGTTCCCTCACAGCTCCGTTGCTCTCAGTCAGTGAACAAACAAACATTGAATGCTTCTTACAACTCTCATGGTAAGCACTACCCTTACTATAGGGTTTTTACATTTCGTCCTTTCTTATCTCACAACTGTAGCTTTCCTTTGAGCCAGAGAACAATCCATAGTAATTGGGCAACAGACCTCATTAGGCACACATGTCTCTATTTGCATTTCTTCAAAATCATTTGTACCCACAGAGTCTCTCTCATATTGTGGAGTTTCTTTAAGTTTCCCCTCTCTTAGAAACTGCTGAAACTGGTCCCACAGCAAGTCAGCCCTCGTAGGTATTTTTGCATTGGAGATAGAATTCCTCTCATTAGAGTGTATCCCTTGCAAAACCCCTAATTTAAAGGATTCAAAAGCTTCTCTGTTATCTGCACTGGGGATTCCAACACTGGCTAAGCTTTCAATCCACTGGTTAACGGTGGGAGGTGAAGGTTTCAGTTCCTGCCCTTTTAAACCAGCCCTTAGCCCTCTTGCCACATTATCAGGAAAGAAATTATCGGCTTTACCTTGAGGCTGTTTCTGTATGTCAGCACTGATACCTTTTCCACCTCTCCAGCTATCACCGTTGTCCTGGTTGCTGGCCTGACATGCACTTCTCCTCCAGTTACTTGTACTTCTGCTTTTAAATGCTGGCTCAATATCTCTTTCTTCCTGGTCTGAAACAGTACATGGGCTTTGGCCTGAGACTGCCACTGCCTCTCGGTGAGCTGCTGCTGCCTGAGTTTGAGCCTTCTCTCACCCAGACTTCTCTCTCTCTGTCTGGCTTCAGCCACTCTCCTCTGGCATTCTCTCCAGCAGGTCTACCGCTGACTCTCACTCCCTGGAGTCTCCCTTCGTCTCTCCGTCTCTGTCCTTGAGCTTGACTCTGTGCTTGTCTCTTTCCTTGGCTCTCTCCTTGGCTCCTTCCTTGTCCCCTACACGTGGTTTTTAACCACTGCTTCCTGCTGGGCCTTCCCTGTGCTCCGCCCTCCTCTGACCAATCAGGAGGGTGGCTTGTCTCCACCCCTGAGCTAGGGCGTGTTCCACCCCTTGCAGGGGGCTGAGCTTTTCTCTGACATAGGCTGTAATCCCCTTGCATCTGTGCACTGTCATTGACTTCCATGGGGCTTTCAGGATTTTCATCCATATCCATGCTTTCCACTATGCTTTCACCATCACAACATCCAACATCACCAAAAATGTGTGAGGACATGATTGCAAGGATCCATATGCCTCCAACTGACAAAGAAATGAGCAGTGTCTCGTAGGTATGACCGTACCTGGGCTGCCGCCAGTTGTAAAAAATGAACACAAAATTTAGAAACCGGTTCCCAGATAAATCCACAACATGAAACTATTTGGTGACCGGGGGGGGGGGAGAGGGGGGGGAGTATTGCACTAAGATTTATGAATTTTAGGCACTGTATAGATTACTGGGATTTTGGGGTATGCCCAATATAAAAAGGCTCCCTCCCTACCAGTAAACCATCCTGCCTGCAATGCCTTAGAAACCTTTGCTTTTTGGACTCAGGATTTTTTAAATCAGCAGTGGGATCACCCGGAAGGATGGATTAGTACTGTTGGTTAGATAATTGAAACATTAATTCAGAGTGATATTGAGAATATGACTGAACTACCATGGCTCCATCCTTGTCGACCCCTGGATGACCAAACAATCATCTGACGCTAACTGCGATAAAGCCACAAATTTAGAGGCTGAAAGATTAGAATAAGTATGATGAGTCTGAGATTCAGATCTCTCCAAATTAGTTAAGACCAGATGTTGAAATATGAGAACCACTGGATCTAAATGATTCGAAGGAATCCATTTAGAAGGGTTTCTCATGACAGAGTCATCCTCTGCCCTTTGATTATCCACAAAAAAGGCCAAAAAATCTTTGCAAGGTAGCCGTACTTTAAATGCATCCTATAGTACAGCTGGTACAAACGAAAGTCCCAAATTTAAAATCCATATCTTTAAAGCGCAGAGGACTAAGCGAGTAGTATCAAAAATTGCTGCTACCCAGTTAGGGTCATTCCGGGGTGGAGTGGGGGCGGAGAAAAGGGCTAACACGCCCCAATGCTAACCGCGTATCATCTGTGTGCGTTAGGGACATATCTGGCATTTTCGAAGGGCACTACCCATGTAGGTACCTCTCAAAAATCCCAGAAAAGGCATTTACACAGGTAACTAGGGAAGTTAACCATATAAAATGCCTTTGAAAATCGGGCCCAATAATTTTAATGAAAATCAAAACATTTTAATCGCTTCATAGACAATGGCCAAAAAAGTCCTTTAAACACATTTGAGAGTCTCCAACAGTATAGATCTCCTTACACCGTTCCTACAATATAGGAAACAGGATGGGCCGGAGGTGGGACCCAGACCTTGAATGTACAGGGTCAATTCTGGTCGCACCCTGTACATCCAGGATGGATGAAATGGACAGGTGACTTATTCCACCTTGGGAGTGGAATAAATCACCCAGAGTGCGGCACTTTGCAGCAGCAGACCCCCCCACCAAAAGGTATGGAAGGCACAGGAGGAATCCTTTCAGCCCGATCCTGACCTTAGCAGGCCCTTCGGGGGTCGAGCAGCGGGAAAAGCAAGCTATTCTGAGTCCGGGGGTGAGCGTGGCTACTGCATGGCATCCTGGTGCCATGGCCATAGGACACCAGGGCACCGGGCTCCATGCAGGAGCCAAGGTAGCATTGGGCAAGAAGGGAGCGGGGCATCCAAGGGGTCTGAATCAGGGCACGTCCTGCCTATCGAAGCCTTTTGCATCCATCTAGCTC